>JAWMRA010000009.1:13195078-13207930 GCA_035584735.1 Pseudotriccus pelzelni | reverse complement strand
TGCGCGAGCCGGTGCCGCGCGGCGCATGCGCCGCCGCCGTGCGCCCCCTACCCCCTGAGCGTCCCCGGGGGGCTCTGCCCGAGGGCAGCCCCGACCCGGCCCCGCCGCTGCGGCCGCGGAAACAAAGCCACGCCGGGCGCGGGGAGTGCCCCGGCCTCCCCCCGCGCCTCTGCCCGTTTCTGCTGTCCCGCCCCGAGGCGGGGGGTCGCCCTCGGCAGAGCCCTGCCAGCCCCCCGGCCCCCCACGTCCGCACAGAGCAGCGCGAGTCCGGGCGGCCCCGCCGGAGGGTCGCGGTCCCGGTCCCGGTCCCGGTCCCGATCTCCCAGAGGGTCCCTGGCACTTGTTGCCAGCGCGGGGAGCGGGTCATTCCCCGCTGAGCCCGCGGCTGTGGCCATCCACTCGCTGGCCGGGCGTGTCCGGCCGGGACTAGGCTACCGCGCTGGTTCCTGAGCCCGGACAAAGGATCCATGGGAGACTCCTCGTCCCCTTCCCCGCCTTTGACAAGTTTTAGCAATTATCTCTTTACTGGACTCTGGAGCAATACGAGAAATCGTGATGTTCAGGCTGAATCTGAGTGTTTAACCCAGAAGAGGGAGTCTCTCTCCCTTTCCCTCTCTCTCACTTTCTATCACACACACACAGTAATTCTACGTAAAATCCTCATCCTTGGGTTGGAGGAAAAACATTGCCAAACATTCCGAACGGACTCGGTTCTGATGATTCTCACCTGAAGGGAATAACACGGTCTGCAGGGTTTGCGTGCTAGTAATGAAAGTGTAGGTTTGGGTTTCAGCTGGATAGACTGAGGCCTTATAGGTTTAGAAAAGCTTAGGGCTTCAGCACAGAAGGAAGCATCTGCTTAAGTTTTTAAGAAGGGAATTGTGAACTTAAAAAAAGTAAATGAAACACGGGGAAAGACTCTTCTGCTCCAAGAAATAAAAACACATCTCTAAATATCTGCCCACTGTATTAGCACATGTTCGGATCATGACATAAGAACAGCTCCCCCAACAACCTCTCAGTCTTATGAAATAAAGCAACAATTAATTCTCTATCCACCGTGTCAAACTCTAAGTACTTTAATACATTGATTTGCTGTTAACTTGCCAGTGGATACTTTACCAGGTGAGTGCCAGGTAAAGCTCACAGCATATAATTTTGCATTTCCATAAGAATGTAACAGTTTTGGCGATCGATATTTTTTTCTGACGTAGTAAAACAAGAAACGGTTTGACAACGTCAACCCAGCTACTTTTATAACAGAAGCTACCAGCCAATTGGAAACCATAAGAATAAAGAGTAGGACATACATAAGCACATAGGGGATATTTTTGTCACAACTTCACATACTCTGAGTTGGCTGTAATTTTGGCTCTGCTTGCATTTACCATATTTCCTCTGTAACACAAGGCTGATATACAGGTAGGTATCCATAGATACATCCTTGCGTGCATCTTTCTGAGTGGAGATGATGAAAAGTGACAAATGATGCAATTAGCTCTCCATCCTTACATAACATGTTTACGCAGGCAATTTAAACCACACACCATCCTCACAATATCTCAGCTTTCTAGTCTACTTGCTCTACGAAATGGATTTGACAGTCCTATTCATGACCATCTCAATAGGAGTGCACGGAAGAGACAAACGTTAGGAAGTATGAATCTGTTACTTACAAATGTACTGAGAGTGTGAATCCCAAATAAAGCTGCTTTCCTCATACCTCCTTAAAACACTGCATCTCTACATACTTGTTATCCATCAATTCTGACACTTCTTAGTCAAGGGAGAAAACATCTGGAACATTTGTCAATTAAAAAAAAATGTCATAACCGGTTTGCCCTAAGTTCATTTCAAACGTTGTGATGATTTCTCGCCAGACACTCATGGCTCTCAGCGTGCCCCTCACTCAGGGATGTCTCTCACACCCTTTCTCAGACAGTGCAGCATAACCTGGCCCTCGGTGTCCCTCAGTGTTAGGTAAGGTTGGTGTGAGCCCCGGTTGCGCGGGTGGGGAGTGGGGCGGGGGCCGCCACATGACTGCAGGAGGCGGAGAAACGGGGAAGAGGAGGGAAGCGGGTCCAGACCCGGCCGCGCTCCGCGCATCTCCCACAATGTTTTGAAAACTTGAACGCCTGTCTCTGCAGCCCTTTGGCAGCTCGAGCTCATACTGCTGCCACTGGAGAGGTGACCGAGGTCTCCTGCTTCTTGGCAGCGGCCTGAGCCGTGATTGACCAGACATGCCGGGCTCTCGGCAAACTCAAATGTGTCAACATCAGCTTCTGCAGGGCCAATAGACTGGCAGTTTGATCCTGAGTACAAATTTTCCTGTTGCTTCTATGTTTGCGACCCCATCCACAGCCCCCGACCCCAAAGCTCACCCGTGCTGGAGGGTTGCTCTAAAGAGGTGATATGTTGTACAGACGAGTTTCTCGTCACTCCAGCCGTCCTCCCTTGCCTCCGACCCGGCTCTCTCAGGGGAGAGGCTGGCCGGACAGTCTCTGGGAAAATGCAGGAGCCCCGTACGTTGGGGCTGTGCCCTCGGAGAGAGGCTGAGCTGTCTCCCTGCTTTCCGCCCTGCCGTGCCAGACCCAGATCTCCGCCTGCCCACACCTCGGGGATGCGGGGCAGAGGCGGGCAGCCCCAACCCTTCAGCCTCTGTCTGCATGCACCCCCGCCCCGCGCCGGGCTGCCGGGCCTGCGGCGTGGAAACGGCTGCACCTCTGCTTGCTAGGAGGTAACAGCCCAAGTTGCTCAACTGCTTTACCTTTTCCTTGGTTTTTGATAGGAACCTACCTACACATCAAGACCCTTTTCGCTATTTCTAACATGACAGAGCCAAATCCTGCTATCCCTTATAATCGTGCTCAGTGGAAGGCACAGCTCCTGCCCCTGGGAAACATTGGAGAGAGTAAAATCTGACCTTCACTCACCCCATGTTCTCCCACTTCCGCCTTTGTGGAAACTTCCCTTCCCCACGAGCCACCTAGAAACTATCCAGCCTGTGCCCGAGGGCTGGGATGGAACAGGATGCTCTGAACACTTTAGACAGGCGTTCCGGGGCTTATCTTTAGGCTTCAACTTCCAAAAGAGGGGAGGTGAGCGGATCAATCTGAAAAAACCCTAATCTTTACTTCGAGAAAGGAAAAAAAACCCGATGAATAGAAACAGGGAGGACCGAGAAGTCACTCTACGCAATTCCTTATACCCTAAACCCCCACTGGGTAGAAAGGGATGAGGAAGGCAGACTCAGGACGTGAGCCTGAGTCTCTGCCTGCCTCGGCAGAAGGCACTGCTTGTTAGGAAGATGTGGTTCAAGAAAGTTTTCAGTAAACCCAGCATTACCTCAGAGAGGAGAGGGTACCGAGTAGCTCGAGAGCACACTCTGCCTTTGTTTTTATTCCCTCGTCCCATTCCTACTTACGGGGACTTCTTTACTTCAGGGTTCCCGGGCAACGGGAAGCTACCTATCAGACAAGCAACGGTTTGTGCCTAGGTTTGCCTCTCACATTTTGTGACCTGGAGATACCTTAGGACAAGCAAATCATATGCTTATTTTAAATAGAATATTTCATTCAGGACCTCAAGATTAAGGTATTCCTGTCAGATAAGCTGTCAGTCACTAACTACTTAGACACCACATTGTGGAAGCCTGGTATCCCTGGTAAAGATGATACATATCATGTAAACCCCATCAACAAGATCAAAGTCTTCTTCTTTAATAGGATCCAATACATGTCAAACCTCATTCCAATCAAATCGTCCGTAAATGAATTCAAGATGAATATGTCATAGAATGATGTGACAGTGCAATCACATGGGGTCAGGGGTTGTTGTTTCAATGAGAGAGTCGTCAAATATTAATTCTAGAACCTCCAAATGAATAGGCATTGAGCAGGATTAGGCAGCTGCTGGTGGGGAGTTCTGTCGCTGATTTGTGTTTATGCAAGTACGTTAAACACTAAGCTGAAAAAAAAATAGTCTCCTTTGAACTGTAAAAAGGACATGTTTTAACTTACTTGACTTTTCCAGGATGTTTCTGTAAAGTCGTTTTCTTTTCCTCATTACAAGGGGAGTCTTGTGCCTCATTTCCTGACTTTGTTCCTGTTTGGGGAGAGGTGGAAAGTTAGGAGCCAAACCATTTCTGTATGATATGAAATGAGTAAGGTACTATATGTCTTGGGCATCATGGATTCAAAAAGAAAAGAAAAAAAAAAGGCAGAAAAACATAAAACCAAACCAAAACACAAGTTAGGCAGTGAGAGGGGAAGAGAAGCTTTCTCCGAGGGGAAACTGGAGGCTGTCTCCCCAGCAAAGCAGCACATGTTTTATGGAGTCATGAAGTTTCCATGGCTGACTTAGGGGAAAAAAATATGAAAGGACATCTTTTCAGTTCTCCTTTGATCTGACATTCACCTTCTGGCAGGCTATTGTAAGGCAGGTTTTTTACCAACTCGACTATATTGTTTACAGATCTTTCCCTCCCGAAATTAAATTCCGGACTCTCTGAGAGCCTCCAACACAAGTTGTTGTCTCAGCAAGGATTAGTATAGTACCACCCTGGCACTTCTCCCTGCCTATAATTTTCAGCTTGCTCTTTGCTCTCTGCAAGGCAGAGCACTGCCACTGCTACAGGCAGAACTTTGCACAGCTTGCTTTGAGCGGCAGCAACAGCCCTGAGAGCAGGTCTGGGGTTGGATGCAGTGTTCGAGTCTGAATTTTTACAGATACCTTTGAAATTCTCAGGGGGTTGTTTGTTTGTTTTTAATACAGAAAAGCATGCTAGGGTCTAGAATCAGTTACTTCAAATGCTATTATTATTATTACTATTATTGCTCTTTCTACTATTAATATAGGGACTCCAGAGCTGAACAAAAAAAATCTAAACTAAGACAAACACTTAATGATATTAATTATGAAACTTCATCATCGTATAACGGTCATACGCTATGATAAATAATTAGATGTCCTCAGTATTTTCAATGCTGTGACAAAAATTACTTCCGAAATAAGAATAACCTTAGGAATCCCTTAGGAATTAAAACTCTAGTCAAGTTCCATTCATCCTTGCACTTTTCTCGAGTCAGAGCAGCCAACACTGCCCCACTAGAGAGAGATTTGCAGGAGTTGAGCTTTATTGGTTAGGATATGAGGCTGGAGGAGTGCTCAGTTCCCAAGCATTAGCCAAAACTTGTTGAAACTGGACAGAAAAAAAAAACCAAAAAAGCTGCATTTAAGATTTCAAATGGTTACCAGATGACAAAAAGGAAGGCAAAACAGTGGTGGATTTCAGAGTAAATATTGGCTAAAACTCTGGCTCGACCTCGCAGGCTTTTCTCATCTGCACTGTGCCTTCAGCAGAGCAAGAGGGTGAGGATGTCTAATTGCCCGAACTGGTCGGATCTCGGCCGGACTGAGCTCCGGGGCGCTAGTGCGAGGTACCAGTGCGGGCTACCAGCTCCCCCCGGGTGTCGCGCTGGGGCTGGGGCTGTGATGTGACCCGCCCCTCCTCCCTCCCCTCCGCCCTTACCTAAACGCTCATTCCTACACCCGGACGAAGGTGCGCCGGCGGAGCGGGGTTGGAGCAGCCGCCGCCTGCGGGATCCCGACAGCCCCGGACGGGTGTGTGAGAGTCAGACCGAGTGGGCGGCAGCGGGGATGGTGTGTGCTCCGCCGCCACCGGCTTGTCACGCAACCTGTGCTTTCCGCGGCCGCGCAGGGCGGAGGGAACGTTCACTGGGAAGGGCTAGGTGCAGAAATAAAGTTCCCCGTCTGCGAGTGGAGCAAGCCCCGAGCCAAGCCCGGCCAACGTGCTCCCCGCTCAGCCGGGGTCCCCCGGGCTGAGGGACCGTGCGCGACAAAAGAATGGCAGGGCGTGGGGCCGGGGTGTCTCAACGAGAAGCCCACCCCGGTTCCCGTCGGTTTTGCACCGTGCCGGGGCCAGGGGCTGGCACACTGATTTGGGCTTGGGTCAGAGGTCACCTTCGGAGGCATCGCCCAGAACAGGGATTTGGGAGCATCCCCCCTTTTCTAGCCGACTGCAGATGCGGGACGGCCCCTCGGGGCCGGAACCGGGGTCTCAACTCCTCCATGGGCCCTGCTCGAAGTTGGAGGCAGCACCCAGTTCCCTGGGCAGCCCCCCCGGCTCTGCCCGCGGGGGAGCGGGTGGGGACCAGAGGGGGCTGGCCGAGCTCCCGGGCTCCGTCCCTCCCGTACCCGCCTATAAAGAAGAGTGTGCGGTGCTGGAGCACCGGGTCCCCCGGGCGCGCCCCCGTGGCACCAGGCGCGGCGGTGGGCGAGGTCCTGGGCGGGGAGCGCATCCCCCGGGACGCCTCCCCACGGGGCTAGCCACTGTCAGCGCTCCTCGCCGTCTGCCCGCCGCCCCGGGCCCCCGGCCCCGCCTGGGCGACCGCAAAATCCGTCCGGCCTCGCCACTTGCCCGTCCGAAGCGAGCCCGGCCACTGTCGGGGCCGGGAGCGCCTCTGCCCCTCTCCGCTGATCCGGCCGCCCAGCTCCGCAGATCACCGCACCCTGCATTGCTCGGACCGCCAGGCCAAGCCCTCGCCCTCTTTTGCATTCAGGGGGGCAGGAGCGTCTCCCGGCGTCCGGCGGAGGGTGCCGGACCCCCTCTCGATACTCCCGCGCTCTTGTCCCTCCGTCCGCCCCCGCCCGCAAAGGTGCTGTCAGGACCCTGCTCCACACAGGCAGGGAGCAGCCGTGTAGCCGCCCCCTCGCACCGCAGGGTTCCAAGCCCTTCCTCCCCAGGGTGTCCAAGCCGCCTCCTGCCGGGCCCCCCGACGACAGGGAGCTCTCGTCCAGACCTTGCGGCAGGCGATGGGGGCCAGCCAGCAGCCCGCACCGCCCAGGCACCCCCTACTCCCAGGCACTTACCCCTGCGACCTGTTGAAGGTCTCCCCTCATTTCTGAACTGGCAAAAATAAAAGTGGGGGTGGAAGGGAAGGGAAAAGAAAGAAAGAATGAAAGAAGAAAACAATACTCCCCCCCACTAAGAACCCACCACCTCTTTGGCGCTTCCATCGAGCCGGTCATCCTTCATTTCTTCTTTTCTTGCTTTCTGGAAGCAGTTAGGGAATGTATGATGAAGCAGAAATGAGCCGTCAGGATGATATTTTAATGGCTTATATGTCACGTTGGTGCATGTGGCTTTGAACTGGAGCAGCTTTCGTTTCCTGCAGAGAGCGCACCGCAAATCCCACTTGATAACTTCTACAACCCACAACATTTTTTTTTTTTTACATTCACTCTTATATTGTATATTTAGATACGCTTCCTAAAAATACCTTCTCGTCTGCCTTCTCGTGTATTTTATACCGACCTGGAATGATCACTGGTTTCCCCCTGCACTGGGAGGCAGGCTAGCACTGAACTACCTAACTTTCTAGCTCTCCTAATGCCATCGCCCAGAAGAGTTCACAACAACGCTGACACTGTCCTTCACTTAATTTTAGCACCAAATACAGAAAGCAGTGCAACACCTGCCTTAAGACCATGTCCACACCCAGGCGCTTCTAGAGCGGGTATACCTGTTGCTATAAGCTACTGCAATTCCATCAGATAGATTTGATAGAATAAATGCAAACGTGTAGATTCAGCTCAGCATTATTCTAAAAATAAAACCCCACCAAACCTTGTAAAGCGTCCCAAGATCCAAGGAAAATTACATAATATGTCTGCTTTGAAAGCTATCTCCATGCACCGAGCACAGGCACACTGCATCTGCAGATAAACTGCAGCGAAACATTCCTTCAAGGCGTATCAAAATTTATTTATTGTCGTTGTTTTTTGTTTGTTTGTTTGTTTTCTAGGTGCAATGGCCATTTTGTACCTCTCGAAATGAGGCAGTTTTCACCCGAGAAGGGTTTGCGCAGCTGCACTACTGGTCCGACTCCCCAGTACCTGCGCTGCGGATTGCTTACCAGCGGCTTTAATTGGAGAGGATGAGTTTAAAGTTTCTTTGTTTGGCACTAGGAATTGGAGGGGCTCGGATTGAGTTGCGAAGGAGGCAAGTGAAGGGCTGAACAAAGGCGAAATGTAAGGAGTCTGACTCTTAGCGAGCTTTTGGCGTTTTCGTTACTAGAAAATAATTAGAGCTAATGAATATGCAGGCGACTGAGTAAATAAATAATTTGCCAGTTTTATATATGTACACACATGAGCACATACGTAAGTGTATTTATGCGTACTCACACAAAGACGTCAATATTTTAAAGTTCCATGAGGGTTTTTTTTTTTGGTGCCGAAGCACCTCTTAAAATATTGTACAAATGTTGCTTAGCTTAATTGACTAAGCCACAAAGGCTTTCTGCTTTTAAATACCATACTTATACCTTTCAACAATCATTTTAATATATAGTCAATGGCTCTTTGTAGCGGGAACAAAAAAGAACTATCCACAGTTTTTCAATAGACTTTGAGCTGGGGAAAGACAGGTTAATCGAGGGTTGCATCTAGAAAACAACCAAGTGTTGTATGTTTGCACTGAATCCAAATGTCTGCATTTTTCTAACTAAATCAAAGGGAGTGTTATTTCTTTTTCTGCTCACTCATCTGAAGGTAAGTAAATTTTCTCTGGCGATCAAAAGCCTGGTCAGCAACAAAGACACCGCCTGCTTTTTCCACCGTCCTGGTGTGGCAAGTTGAGGAATTTCAATAACTGTGACAAGGGTGACTGATTTGTGAACTAGAAAAGGTTTGAATGTCAGAAAATTTACATTGCTCCTATCGAAGACTTCAAATATTTTTAAAAAGAAAAAAAATAAAGAGAGAAGTATCCGGCAGTTTCATGCAGCAGCAGAAGAAATAATGTAGGTTTGTGAATTTTACAGTTTCATCTGAATAAAAGAGACTCCGTAAAAGAGAGAGCGAGAGAAAATGAGAGTGAAAGAGAAAAGAGAAAGAAAATAAGAAAAAAAGGAGGCGAAACAACCACAACAAAATTAGAAAGTTAAGAGTTCTCACCCACCTGCGTTTTGATGGGTGCAGAAAACAAGATTTATTTCAGAAACCTGATGGAGGGATAGAGTCAGCTACACAGAGAAATCACGCCTGGTGTGTAAAAATAAAATCAAGTGCACCCAGAACCTACTCTCAGAGAGCTTCAGTTTTAAACAAGAGGAAAACACCTTCAAAAGACACGAGTCCCTACAGGGCTTTGCTTTCCAAAGCCTAAAAAGTTGCTCAGTGATCTCAAAAATTCTGGATCACGAAGAAATCATCATAACCATCATTATCAGAGTGCTGGAGAGAGAGAGAGAGAGAGAGGGAGAGAGAGATGGAGAGAGAGAGGCAGAGTGGGAGAGAAAATAACCCTAATAATAATACTAGAAGAATTTTTTTTTTTGTTCCCTTAGCATACATACACACAAAAAGATGCGCTGGAAATATTTTGGGGGGGGGGACGGACAGAACCAACCAAAACAAAAGGTAAACAAAAAAGGAGCAAAAAAGCAAAAAAAATGCTTATATATTAAAAAAAAGAAAAAAAAAAAAGAAAGAAAAAAAAGTTGTTTCTGCCGCAGCCCCGTTTGTCAGAGCGATGTCAGGGCGCCACAATACCTGCGATGGATGAGCCGGCGCGGCCAATCAGCGTCGGGAGCCGGCGGGGCCGGGGGCTGCTACGCGAGAAAGGGGGAGCCAGCCCAGGCCAATGGTTGCCCACGTCCTCCCGCACGTCGCTCCGCCCCCAGCTCCCATTCATCAAGGGGGGGGACGGTGTCGTCTTTTCAATTCATTTATCTGCAGGAATGATTGCCGCTATCAGTCTCGCGTTCACCGCCCGGCTGAGGAGGTGAAAGTTTCTCCCCAGGAAGATAAACCGCAAAAGACAATATTGTGCATGATTTGCGCCTTTTTTTTTGCAGAGGGAGGAAAAAAAAAAAAAGGCCCCCCGAAAAAAAAAAATCGGGTGAGTGTGGGGAAGCTCGAAGAGGAGAGAGAAACAATCTCTCGGCCACTTTGCAACATTCCTATAGCCAAAAAAATCACTGAAGGAAGTTTCTTTTTTGTTTTGGTTTTTTTTCAAAAAAATTTTTTTTTTTGCTGCCCGTGTTGAACTCTCGCCGTTATTGTTATTTGCAGCCAGTTTATTTTTGAGCTTACCCAACCCCCCCCTCCCCACTTAAACCTCCCTGAAAAGTCAAAACAGAGAGACGGTGAATATTTTTGGGGCACAATTTTATTATTATTATTTGCAACTGCGAAGATCTCTTCCCCCCCTTCCGCACCAGCCTTTTTTTTTTTTTTTTTTCTTTCTCCCCCCCTTTTTTTACTTCCCCCTGCGCTGATGCCGAAGGGGGTGTTTTTGATGTGGTTGCTTTGGTGGTGATCGTCGCTGACTTTCCAAAGAGGGTGTTTTCGCCGCCGCTGCTGCTGCTGCTGCTTCTCTCCGCGTTGTGTGTGTGCGCGCGTGCTTTTTTTTTGGTTGCTGCATCGACGCTGGGAAGATGCTTCTGGATGCTGGACCGCAGTATCCCGCCATAGGAGTCACTACCTTCGGATCCTCTCGCCACCACTCCACGGCCGATGTCACGGACAGAGAAGTGGGGCTGGGGATCAACCCCTTCGCCGACGGCATGGGCGCCTTCAAAATCAACCCCAGCACGCACGAGCTGGCCTCGGCCGGCCAGACCGCCTTCACCTCGCAGGCGCCCGGCTACGCGGCGGCGGCCCTGGGGCACCACCACCACCCGACCCATGTCAGCTCCTATTCCAGCGCCGCCTTCAACTCCACCCGGGACTTTCTGTTCCGCAACCGCGGCTTCGGGGAGGCGGCGGCCGCCAGCGCCCAGCACAGCCTGTTTGCCTCCGCTGCCGGCAGTTTCGCCGGACCTCACGGACAC
Source organism: Pseudotriccus pelzelni (assembly GCA_035584735.1). Taxonomy (NCBI): domain Eukaryota; kingdom Metazoa; phylum Chordata; class Aves; order Passeriformes; family Tyrannidae; genus Pseudotriccus; species Pseudotriccus pelzelni. The sequence goes on along the minus strand of JAWMRA010000009.1, from coordinate 13,197,071 downwards.
ACCGATGCCGCGGGACATATACTTTTCCCGGGGCTGCACGAACAAGCCACCAGCCACGCTTCGCCTAACGTGGTGAACGGGCAGATGCGCCTGGGCTTCTCCGGAGACATGTACGGCAGACCCGACCAGTACGGCCAGGTCACCAGCCCCCGCTCCGAGCATTACGCCTCAACCCAGCTGCACGGCTACGGCCACATGAACATGAACATGGCAGCCCACCACGGGGCAGGGGCCTTCTTTCGTTATATGAGGCAGCCCATCAAACAGGAACTCATCTGTAAGTGGATTGAGCCAGAACAATTGTCAAACCCCAAAAAGTCCTGCAACAAAACTTTCAGCACGATGCACGAGCTGGTGACTCATGTCACGGTGGAGCACGTTGGAGGACCCGAGCAGTCCAATCACATATGTTTCTGGGAAGAGTGTCCAAGAGAAGGGAAACCTTTCAAGGCCAAATATAAACTTGTAAATCACATCAGAGTCCACACAGGTGAAAAACCTTTCCCCTGCCCTTTCCCAGGCTGTGGCAAAGTGTTTGCCAGATCAGAGAATCTCAAAATACACAAAAGAACTCATACAGGTACAGTAACCTTCTCTGTCGCTTTTCTCTCTGCGAGTGGAAGCGCCGAGCGCCGGGGCCAGAGCGGGACGCGGGGCCATGCCGGAGGGGTCGAGGGGCCCGGCTTGGCTGAAAGTCGGACGGGCAGGAGGGGGTATGGTCCGGGGCCACTGCTTTTTCCGGGAGAGGCCGGCTAGGAGCTTCGCTGCAAAAGGAGCTCGGTCACAGCCTCGCCAGCAGCAGAAACAAAAAGAAAATGATCCCCGCCGAGGCAGAGAGGGAGGACGGCAGGGTTTGCTGCTGGAATTGTTAGGGCGGAGGGGGTGGGGTGGGGAATCACAGCAACCTGTCCTGTTTAAATTTATAGGTTTTAATTAATTATTGTTCGGCAGTTTTGGCTGTGGCACCATGAGAAATTGTGCTAAATATTGCAGGCAGCTCATCAGTCAGGGCTTGGTAAATATTCAGGGCTTGGTAAATATTTAATTCGGAGGAGCGATTTTAAATAAACCAAGCCTGGCGCGTTAGTGTGTTATTGTTGTGCGGAGGGGAGGCGCCGGTATCCCTGAGAACTTTTTCCTTCGTGGGAGGTGGGAATGCAGCAACCTCTGGCCGGGAGAGCAATCTCCCCCCGCTCCCACCCCGGAGCTCCGAAAGACAGAGCCCCTTTCTCCAGCCCTTTTACCGAGGGTTTGTGGGGCTGCTCACTCATTTTATTCCCGGGCCGGATAATTTTCAATATTGCAAGAAAATACAGGGGAGGGGGCTGGAGTGGGTGAAAGAGTAAAATAGTACGAGAATGAACTGTAAAACCGGAAAGTAGACACTGAGGATCGTGTGTGTATCCCACTACGCCTGCTCTCTCGCTCAGAGCGTTGTGATGAGAGAGAGGTGCCCAGGACTGGGGTTGTAAAGGAAACTCGCCCCTCCAAAGGGAAGGGGGGGGGAGAAAGTTATTTAGCTCTCCTGCTCTCCGAAAAGGGCGTTGAGCAGGAGTTGGAGGAGCAGAAAGGGCAGAGAGGAGAAGCAAGGTTTTGGGATTTGAGCCTCGTTGAAGTTAGAAAGTTGCAAGTGTTTGAAATGGAGCCCTGGGCTCCGTCCGGCTGTGCGGTGGGGACAATGAACGATCCAGCCGGCCCTGCTTAATCAGATCCCTTTCCCTCCCCCCTCCCCCCCTTCCCTCTGCAATAGGTGAAAAACCATTTAAGTGTGAGTTCGAGGGCTGTGACAGGCGCTTTGCAAACAGCAGCGACCGCAAACAGCACATGCATGTGCACACTTCCGACAAGCCCTATCTCTGCAAAATGTGCGACAAGTCCTACACGCACCCCAGCTCCCTCCGAAAACACATGAAGGTAAATGGAGGGCGGCTGGCGTGCGGGCCCGGCCGGCGAAGGGCTGCGGGGACGGGCAGGACCGCCGGGCCGGAGGCGC
>JAWMRA010000009.1:12468659-12501430 GCA_035584735.1 Pseudotriccus pelzelni | reverse complement strand
ATGTGATAAATTGTTTCATTTTACCACATGTTAATGGGTTTAGGTGGTTTCCCCCCCCCCCCCCCCAAATAGAAAAATAGCAGACAGAAGAAAGAAGTTTCCTTCTGGGTAAAACACTTACAAAAAGATACAGGAATGCACTACAAGTCAAATATGCACAATTTGGAATTACTACATACCTTCAAAGAAATAATGTGTACAAAAGTGAAAGGATATCTTTTAATTACAGAAGGAAAATGGACTAAGTCCATCATGACAACACTACAAGGATTTCAACAGAGCTATTATACAGATAAATAAAGTACAAATGCAAGAATGCAAAAAGCAGCTGTTCAGTTCCAGATTCGTTGCTACCATGTTTGGCCAACCAGCACCCCTGCAGCAAGGAAGCCCAAGTCAGAAGAGCCTTTGTAGTCCGCTTAAGAGAAAAGCTCTGGAGATTGGGATACACCACTGGCACATCTTGTGTCACACACACAACATGCAAACAAAGCATCCTCGGGAGGGTGTCTTCACCAGGCAGTCATCCCCCCAAACGCAGGTGGCTAAATGCAACTATCAGACAATTTTTCCAATAGTTGAGAAGAACAGGCCACAGAGGAGGAAGAATTCCCTGCAGTGACGCTCCATCTCAGTGGCACATTTGAGAGAACCATGAATGGTGGCTGGCACACTCAGCCCCACCAAGATAACACAGAGCAAAAATGTCCTCAACATTTAGTATTTGCGGGCACAAGTAAACCCACTGTTAGAGCACAAAGACTGAAAGAAGGAAGCAATTACTGTTCTAATGTTTTAACAGAGTGGAGAGGAGGGAATCATTCTTCCAGGCAATATGGGTTTGTCACTAAAACCCCCTAAAAGGTCTGTTCTTTCTCTATTGGGCATTTAGATGAATTCAGAAAATGCTGATGATTCCTGCCCACAATGACCTTTAAGACAGCAACTCTCAGCTACACTTTTAGTATATATTAGAATTTCATTAAAGTGTGTCCTTGCTTCCTCCAAACCCAAGTTGTGGCAGCTTATGGTCTTCAAAGAAACAACTCAAAAAAACCCAAACCACAAAACAACAAAAACCACACCACCGAAAACCCATAAACCTAACAAGGCTGAATATCTCTTAAATAGGGATGGTCTCCACCTGATCATGTCTTCCTTTTTTTTTTTTTTTTTTTTTGTCTGATAAATACCAGTCCTAGGAATGAGATTCAAGTAATGTTATTCACACTTATGAAAGTATGAGTAATACCCACTGACAAAACAGCAGACTATGATTAAGCCTCAAATAAAGTGTAAAAACACCCCTCACGTTAAAGCCCTGGTGCAAGGCACTGGATTCACAAAAGAAGTGATCAAGCACAGCGCTGGCTAGTAAAACAAATCTGACTAGCAGCATACCAGACAATCAACCGGTGAGCTCAGCCAGCCTGAAATCTCACTTCAAATAAGGGAGGAAGCCTTTTGGGTTTTTTGCCACCAAGAAATTTAAATACCTCTGCCTACTGAAGGAATCGTGTTGGAGACCATATGCCCAACCATGAACAACTCTCCGTTTATTCACCCACTGTTTTCATTACAACAGGAAACTCTGCCAGAGTTGTTCACTCTGAGGGTCCAGTTCCATGAGCAGCAGCCAAACAGAGCAAACATTTTGATTCTGTTGCAGAGAGAATCACAGCTCTTCTCTTTCCAAAAGTGTTGAGCTGTTAAATCTTACCATTTTACCTGCCTTTTCACAGGCATCTGAGTCACTTTAACTGCTGAACACTTTCCAACTCTCCATCCCACAGCTACCCTTTCACAGGCCTAGTGCTTATTTGACTTCTCCATGAGCTGCCTTCACTCAGTAGCCAACAGAAAACCATACCAAGTTCTACCAGGTTCCCAGCAGGTAAGCAGTGAATAAAAGGAGGTAGAAGCACTCTCAGCAGCAGCAATCAGATTTCACTGCCACTCATGAAGCCACAGATTGAATTCTTCTCCCATAGTAAACAGGACAGCAAAGCAAAACTGATCGGGAATGAATGTTTAACAACTCTGCTGCCATTAATCCTACCTGGAAAATTACCCAGATTATGACCATCAGCTCCTCTGAATAAACCCCCACAGTTCCAGGCAGACAAACAGAGCTATGAAAATGCTATGCAGGGGTCTTATTTATAGGACTGATTTCAGAAAGTTATTCTCTTTTTTTACTACTGCATTCAGCATCTCCAATCTACACATATTCCTCACCATATTCTCAGAGTCAGTCCACAAGCTGTACAACTCAACTGCTGAAATACTGATCTTTAACAGACATTTGTTTTATCTACTTTTCAATCAATTCCTAACCAAACATACCTAAAGCTGGTGCAGTAACCATATACAACTCATTTGTCACTTATATCTAGTATTCATTAGCAGCTTTTATTTTTAAAACAGAAGGGAAAATAAGTACAAACACACACAACAACTGAAGAGATTCCCATAAGATTCATCAGATTCATGATAACACCTCAGGTACATGCTATCCACTTTCTTCCAGCACACAAACTCCAACAAATACAAACTTCACTGATGTCTCTGCCTGAATAACTACACAATTCTAATAAATTTCAGTTTAAGAATTAAATGACCCTGTATACTTGTAGTCATTTAGAAGTAGCAATCAAAGATTATACCTCTGGAGATGCTCTGTATAAGAAGTACATGCCACAGATTAACACCTCTGTTTCGTATTCTATGTGCATTTTGGTGAGACAGACAATGCATGTAAGAGAAAGCCAAAGAATACTACAGAGCAATTGCGTCTGGCCCAGGAAGTCCTTGAGTCTTAAACTCTTGTTGGTTGGGAGAATACCAAATAACATGTTAACAGAAAGAGAACTCTGAAATTCAGAGAATCTCCAGAAAAAGAATTTACTTGCAGAAAGTTTATTATATTCTTCTACTCGATACACAGTAAGAACATAAACTTCTACTAATGATTTACCTTCAGTCATTCTATTTTCTCATACTTTCTTGGCACAGCTTTTCAGATTTTGTGTATCAGGTCCCTTTATCACTTCCTCCACTGTCACTCTATGCCATCTTCATCACTATTGCTGTCATCATTTATCACCTTCAAACCTATTCATCTTCATAACTCAAGAGAAACCACCTTCAGTTCCATCCCTAGAATCCCAAAAATAGCATTTCTGAAGTTCTTAACTACAACCTCCAGATCTAACCAATCTCATGCTATGTGATGTTGCACAGGACTTCTTCATTTGCCATGTAGAGTAGAAGCATGACCCCCGCCAAAGTCCATTCATTGCATTAAAACTGCAGATTTTTTAAAGACTTGTTCACAACCACAAATGCTGGGTTGTGGGACATCGTTTCTCCTGGCATGACCACAAGATCATTGTTCTCTGCTTGCATTCCTTGTTCTTTTTGTCAAACTCCCTTTAAACCCATTTACAGAAAACATTCCCCACGCTTGGTCTCCTATTCCAAATGAAAGCTGGCCAATCCTTCAAACTGCAGACAATCATCCTTGATTTTGACACCAACTATCTAGTAGGCAGCTGTTTCTTTGGCACTGCATTATACTTCAAGATTACATACAAGAGCAATTTCATACCATCTGCTGGTGCTGCCAGCATTGGTGAGGCACCATATTTTTCACTTCCCAAAGCTTTTATGACTGATTCTGCACCCATTTCTTCAGCACTACAACCAGATGGCGTACCAAAGTCAAGTGATCTATTATTAGCACTACTCAACTGGCTCACCAGAGAACTATGATTTATCCAATCAAATATGTTTGGAAAGCAATTCGCTTTTTAGTGAGGACGTGGAATGTTGGCAAAATTAAGTTCTTGGCCAAAACCCATCATGACACATTATTCACATTGCCAACTTGGAAGGGCTGTTGTGGACTGTTAAGCTCTCAATGTATTTCTTAAGCTTTTAGTGTAATAATTTCCCATATAATTCATTTACATCTCTTCTACAATTTTAAATTCATAATTCTGTATTTTGTTGCTCTACTTAAGAAAGCATCCTCCTTTGGGCCCACCAAGTAATTTCTCCATCAAGTTTATACATAAAAGCTTAGATTTTAACTGTTTCTGTTTTCACACAATTGCCTCTCATATTTTATTTCCTACCAACACTGGAGCTTTCAGGTTTTATGCACACAGTAGCTTTAGAAGGTTAAAACTTGCATGGCAACATCTTATGTTTTTTCAAACACGTGGCAGATCACATCTGGAATAGAGGATCACGTACAGTGGAAAGCCACCACGGTTGTCTTGGCAGAAGCACAAGGAAGGTTCAGGGAACTTCAACACAGAGAAAGGTGCTTGGCAGGAGCCTTTTGATGTCTAAGAGGAGACTTCCAAGAAAACAAAACTTGGCTCACGTGCACAGCAGGAAGAGAGATTACTTTAAAGTGAGACAGGACAAGAGGGTTTACAAAACCCAGTCAAAGCCTTGAATTACCTGGTCGGAGGTGATGCTGCCTCTGCTTTAAGCAGGTGGTTGGACGAGATCACTTCCAGTGATTCCATTGTGCACAACTCACTTAAACTGAGGGAAATTCCAAAAACTGACAGTAACAACAGTGGGACTTCGAACTACTGAGCAATGCACAACCAAGTGAGGAAACCTGCAGGAATCACAATTCAGTGTACCCTTTCCCACTTCAGCCACACTGGCTGTAGCTGTTCTCCTGTGCTCAGGCACCTCGCAACACTGTGCTCACCCAGAACAGAGGATACATGGAATTTAGGAGGTCTCACGGCTTAAGTTTGACAACTTAGAAAAAAAAAAAACCACCCTTAATCTTTCTCCCTTAGTTGATACATCATACCTAACTTCCCCTTTCCAGAGATACCTTGTTTCTGACAGTAGCCAAAACTCAGTACTGGACTAGAGTGATGCTGCTCTGGTGCAGCCCAGGATACTTCTCAGTGTTTTGGAATAAAAATGGTACAAAACAATCCTTCTTTCACACTAGACAAACTAGAAACATTATTTAAAGCAATTTTACATCATTTTAATTTTAAATTCAACTGTTTTACTGGAAGTATACTACAGAACAAACAAGCTAAGAATGACTGCTCAAAAATAGCTTTTCTGGAAAAATCAATGGTTTTTCATATTCTGTATTTTTAAATGCCATGAACTCATTTAAAACTGTGACTTAAATAAAAATCATTACTGTAAGCTCAGCCCACGTGCCTGCTCTTAATAGTATCCATGGTTGCAGTGATGCAAATTTGCCTACCTACATCAAACTAACTGTGCCCACATAAAGGGGAAAAAATACTGTATTAATCAGTACTCTTTGCACTCGATTTGGGCAAAGTAAACCATTTGGACCTTTGACGACAGGACAAAAATTAGTTTAAGGACCTGTGCACCCACTGTGACTACACCTTAATTCCAAATTAAGCAAAACAGAATTATCAAAGATGCAATTATGAAAGATTTCTCAAATTCATTAGGAAATTCCTCTTGCTGGCCAAATCCTTCTCTTCCCTAGACAGAAATAAAGAGTAACAATGAATTGTTTCAAATACTCCTCCACTCAAGTTGGAGAAAGGGAAAGCATTTAACATTATTACTAATCCCATCACACATTGCTTAATGCTAATTTCAAAACTGCCTTACTTACATGCACTGATTTTCCTTAATATTTGAAAAACAAGTTTATGTGCAAAACCAAGGACTGTAACTTTTTATTAGACTACAACTTCCAAGTAATCAGACACTGCACTACACAGGGAAGCAAACAGTTCTTCTGTAAGTCCCACTTTGAATAAACAGCTTTAGTTAAACCTACAAGGTACTACAGCAGCGTTTAGTTAAATGAGGCCAAAACTTCACATGAAGCAGGCAGGAAGGATTAAGTGCTGACAACTGCAGGTGGAAATGCACGAGCAGTCTAAGCCCATATAAGACTCTGCTGTGCAGAGATGATCTGTCCCTCTCCTCTAAAACATTTCTGTGAGCAGTCTTACCTCCTCAGCACCTATAGAGCTAAGTTCATCATATTAAAAAACTCTCTTTTTTTTCCATCAGACTATGTTTTCTGTTGGCTTAAATTGCCAATATAAATTGTCTCTCTGCTCTTAGACAAGTAGATATGGGAAGGTGAATAAATGCACAAAATTATAAAAATGACAGCTCTGGCCCTCTGTTAAAATGAGTACAATAAAATTCAAGTTCCTATCAATATAACCCAGTTCAAGCAATTAATATCCAATCCCAATCTCATTGCACAAAAGAGAATATTCTAAAATAAATAAAGCAGAAATGCCACAAATTAGTGTTATCACCCAAACGTGATTTAAAGGGATGCTTCACTTCCAAAAAAACCCAACAGTTCAGACACCAGAAAGACTCTTTTGCTGGTGAGAGACAAGGTAACTTCACTCATTCCAGTCAGCCTTTGCTTCCTTGTGTCAAACAGACCCAGGGGAGCATCTTGAACTTTTCTTGTATAAAAGCTATCATTAAATCCACCTAATATTCTCAAAGACATTCAATTTTATTGTATTTCTTGAGAAGGATGTTTGTATAAGCAAGTTGCATACTTTCAAATTATCCAGAAGAATGTTAGAAGTCAAAGTAATTAGTAAAAAAAAATAAAAATTAAACCAGCAACTATTTAAACATCCAAGGAAAAGGGAGCAATACAGAAGAAGTTTATCACTTGAAGGAAAATAAAAAGCCTCCAAAAAAACCAAACTCATCAAGTTAATGTTTCAAAAGCACACTACTAATACACTCTGTTTCTGCATCAGATTTTCTCTTTAGCAGTTACAAGTGGGGTGTATTAAAAATGAACATACATAAAACTTTATCCTAGCACAGAAGTAATGACACTTAGTGATCCGAGTGTCTTCATCTCAGAGCAGCAAAATATCAAGATAATAAAGCATCTTGAAATATATCATCCCTAACAGGACTTGCCAGATTAATCTTTTTCTCTTTGATGGTTATTTTAAACATAAGGTCACATAAAACATCATTTGGAATTCCTCATTCTGGAATAAAATGCAAACCACTATTTTAGCATGTTTAAAGAGAGTGAATTTTTATAGAAGAGAGTCTAACTGCAGAATGAGAAAATAAATCATTCTACTACACTTGAATTTTTCAATATGTGCATAATTATCTCTTCGAAGAATTAACATCTATGATTGTTCTTAGCAACAACTACAGAATTTATTTTTACAATATCTGCAGTTTAAAGTTAAAAAACCAAATCAGCACTAGAAAATCATCGCAACATTTTCATTACAGGTAGACAAAAACAGAAAAATTCAACAAGAACTTCCAAGATTGTAGGCATTAATCAAAAGCTTTATCGTCTTACCTTTGTTGTTACAATGCATAAGCAATCCATCGTTTCAGCATAGCAGGTTTCTTTCCAAACATTTAAAAAGGTTTATTTTCAATCACAGCTAAACACCATCTCAACAGAATGAGAAACAGCACACTTATTTAATAGTCAAAACACTGGAGTGAGTGCCAGGTTCCCCTTTGGATTCATTCAGAGGTAGAAACAGTGTGGAGAAAAAGCAGCAGGCTAAAATACAAATGCTTTAAGTTTCATGAAAGATTCTTAACCTACTTTGGTTATCTATGTCTGAAAAACTTAAATGTATCCTTGAAAATATCCTACAAAAGATGTCAAATCCTGTTCCATCCCAGTTAAGTACCTCCTCGTATTCTATTTCATATACTCCTCTCTCAGGATTACCTAACACATGAGCATCACAGGGAATCATTTGATGAAATGCAATACAAAATTATTTTACAGCAAGAAATCTCAATTCAGCTTTTCTTAGCTGATTACAATTTCTAAAATGAAGTGTTTGTTCTAAAATAGTTTTGGTCTCAAACAAGTATTTCTCCTCTAACGTCATTTCAGCATTTGCAGACTGCAAAATAACTGATTTCCTAAGCAGTAATGAATGGAATATTCCATGTAGAACAGGGAGACGAGAAAGTGGCAAGGAAAGAGTAATGCATATTGCAAGAGAAACGCTATTTTGAGCCTGGAATTAACCTAGAATTTCATTTCCTTTTGTAAGGCTGTAATGCAGTGACAAGGCAAAGTTTGTATGTGCAGGCATTGTCTCCTCAGCCTAATTAGCATAGCTGGGGAAAGTCTAACACTTGGGCACAAAAACCCCACATCTATGTACTCTGAAACGCTAACCTGACGGTTTCATACATTGGTAAGAACCTGACTACATTAATTTCCCACAAGAGGCACTGAAAGCAAATGGTCAGCTCAGTTTCCACTATCTTGTCCTATGAGGTCTCCTGCTACCACCTTTGCTGCAAATACAATGAAGTACATTGAAAAAATTCAGTAAGTAAATTTAAGCTATTAAATCTTATCCTCATTCTTTTGCTTTTAGCCCAAGATACACAATTAGCAAAACTGACTGTATTTTGCATCAGCAAACAACTCTAGAACAAACTAAATGTGTATCTAGAGCATTCCGTCCAAGCTTTCTGCAACTTTGCTCCACTTGATTCCCTGGCTCTGCTGTATATGCTGGAGGGAGGAGGAGAGGGGACAGGGTTAGTGTGTAAGGAAACTATTCTTCCCAAAATTATACATTTTATTCTGCAGGTAGTTGTTACCTTTATAGGACAAACTGGAATGGAATTTTAAGATAAATCTTCTACTATTCAGCCACCGAGAGGATTTCTAACTTGTGCAACCAAGGCAAGCCAGAGATATTTTTTATTTTTACACTGTCTATAAAATCTGTGGAAAATTTCTGCTGTGAACACCAAGGTGAAGTTCTCACTGCTACAAAGCATCAGTGGGAAGAATATATGTCTTTCAGACTGATAAGGGTCAACTCAGATAGAAGGCTAAAAGTTCTAACTTCAAAAAGCAGAAAAGCACCTGTTAAGCTGATGGAACATTCCTGTCAGAAAAGATGTGATTACTTTCACAGCTGAATGTACAACAAGGTATCCCACAAAGAAATTATCCTTGCATGTACCAAGTCTTGTTTTGGGAAAACTGTAAGGTTCAGAGAAATTAACAAAGTGCAAGTATTCAAAAAGTTAAGGGACACTAAGCAAATACATTTTTCGGTGATTTGGCACAGGTCCACTGTCCAGCCTAGACGCATCTTCAATGACCAGTACAAGACATGAAGTCAGTCCAAATGTACATTTCTGGCACAACCCTCCCTAGAAACCCCAACAGTACACCCAAACTTGGCTTGTCACTCATGTTCAGTCTATGAAGGGCAAAGATTAATGATACCTTCTCAGCACTCCCTTCAGGCTGCCAATGAAGACTACAAGATGTAGAAAAGAGACCTATCCAGAGAGGTGAGGAAAAGGCATTTCTTTGCTGAGCATTTGTGGATCAGGATGCTCATCATGAATAGGCACACTAAACACTTCAGAGCAGAGGGCACAGACAAAGTCACCTCATAACAAGTGTGCCTGAAAAGTAGTAATGCATCCACTCCTTTCCAGATCACAGCAGCTTGTACAACCAAGTTCCATTAGAGCCCTTTACGCTATGAAGGATGAAAAGTCCTTCTGGTAACTGGTTCTCTCAGGACCCATCTTCAGCTAACCACAAACACGAAGAGAGACAGCACTCACACATACTATACAGTAGAGCAAAAGACATAGTGCTCAGATAGACAAGCATTCAAAGAAGAGAGCACTATATAAAAAATAAGCATTTCCTAGCCCAAAAGCAGTTTCTGCACACTTTTCACTGGAAACACCTCACATAGAAGATACAAACATTCAAAAAAGACTGAGTGAGACTCAAACCTTCAGGTAGTTTAGCATTCTCAAAAGAAAAAATAATACAGCTTTTTGAAGAAATGTTTTAGAACTCTGAACAAGCAAGCATGTGTTAAATTTTGGAGCTCAGAAGAAAGAATTTTTTCAAAATGAGAACTAGGTAAGGCAGCCAGAACTAAAACTACTGTAATTAAATAATAAAATAACTTAAAACCTTTCCTTTAAATTCTATTGTGAGAAGCAACAGAAAGATTAAAGAACACACCAAAACTTGAATCAAAATCATGAAGTGCATGAAAAGTCAAATGTTTAATGCACTGAAGAGCAAGACATTTCCACATAGTGCTGTTAGCCATTAAAATAGTTATTCTACTGAATTTGTAAGAAGCATTGCAATCTCATCATCATCATCTCTTCTGCCATTACAGACTAAAAACAAACCTTTCTATCCTATCAGCTCCAAGTGATCTCAGTAACAACCATTCTATACAGCTTGGCCAGAAGGAAAACGTGCATTTTCACCCACCAATATTTGTGGCATTAATATTAAAAACCAAAAATTATTCTCATGTAAAAAACACAAAGACAAAAGATGGGTTTTTCTTGCCTTGAATTACCTATGAATTCTTTCAGGTTATGTTTGAGAGTCACTTTTTGCACCTTCACAGCCTTATTCTTTCTCCAGTTCGGGAGATACTATCTACAAAGTCACCAGATAACTAAAGAAAGGAGAATTCATGCACAGATAAACCATGGATAGAAATAAACCACGCAAATTAAAACAATGCTTTGGAAAATACTGATTTTGCCAATAAATAATTTCTTCATCTCTCCACAAATCTAAAAGCACATATGGTTGCTTAGATGCTAATTTGCCCTCAGATTCTATGAGAACACCCACATAACACACAGCTGTCACAGGTGTAACCAGAGCAGCAAGCTCAGCTCAGCTTCACAAGGGGGTGGCAATTGCCCAACCTCAGCATATTTGAGGAGACATATCAAAGACTCAGCAAAGATCAAGCACTACCATCACTGCAAGCACTAAAATTGTGAGATGCTGTAACCTAGTTTATCTAGGTACCTTTGAACCTGGCTGCAAGATGTCATTATTCCAAGTTTATAAAAAACATAATTAGACCAAAAAAATAAAAACAATTCCGTGAGTTATAAGTTCTCCATTTACTTCTGGATTGACAAAGGTGCATTTTCAGAAAGAGCAGGTTTTTATTGCTTGTCTCTGCATCCGGAATTGAGCATGACCAGAAGCCTGTCCCTGGAAGACTTTTTCAGCTTCAGTTCGAGACTTACATTCTTTTCTTTGTACAAACAGATCTCAAGAACCAAAGGCGAAATACCATTTCCCCTCTGTCAAGTTAACACAGAAAGCCAGGAGGCTCCTGAGTAACCCAGGACTATACACCAGTAGGTGCTCAAATAAAGCAAGCACATCATTTTTGCAGAGGAGTTGAGATAAACAATGGGCAATATGCACATACAGACACAAGCATAAAGGGCCAGTACGGTAACAGGGAGTATAACAATCAGACACAGCATATCACCAAGCCAGCCAGTACTGAATCTCTAGAAATATTAAGGCAAACAAGGTACTTGAACACAGCACAATAGGTTCAGGGATTCTCCCAGGAACAGTTCGTTATTACAACAGGTACAACTGGCTTTGTAAAGGCCGGGTGAATATGCTGCAGTTAAAATTCAGAAACAGAAGAACAGAACTAGAGTATCCTGCTGTTTTAATAATGTGCTCTACATGTGCAGGTATCTCCTTCCAAGACTTCCTCTGCGATCCTGATTAACTGCTTGATGTACCATTCCATTCCGAATACAAACTGCTACCAATCACACATCATTTTTTTCATTCCACTAGAAACTACACATCCAAAATTCTTTCCTCCAGACTACATAAGCCTGCCTTATTAAGAAGCTACACAAAACTATCAAAATGTTGCAAAGGTTAAGATGACATTACTGCTTGCTTTGTAAAGAAAGCCAATTCCCATTTTGTAGGTGGAAAGGTTAGCTTAACTTCATCCCTTCCCAAAATATTCATGTTGAGTAGCTTTTGTCTTTTGACAGATACTGAGCAAACCTAACATAAGCCTTCAATATGCCTTGATAGTTAAGGAGGCAAACAGGACCTGCATTAACAGAAACACACTCAGGAGTACCATAAAACTCTATTATTCCCCTTTGCTTGGCACTTCTGATAGGACATCTGGAATACTGCATTCCACCTTGGGCTCCCAACATGACAAGGATTTTGATAACATGAAACAAGTTCTGCAGAGGGCCATTAAGATGCTGAGGGGGTTGAAAGACTTGACCCTTAAAGGGAGGATGAAAGCACAGGGCTTGTTTAAGCTTTGAGAAAAAGTTCAGCAGAACCTAAAACAGCCTTCAGGTCCCTACAGTGAGGTTACACAGAAGAGAGAGCCAAGTTCATGTTGCATGATGGAAAACATTAGAAACTACAAATAAATTGAAACGGAGATTTCAATCAGAAATAAGGAAAAGCTTTTTCACCCTGAGGATAGTCAAGCATTGGAACAGACTGACCTGAAAAGTTTTGCAGTTCCCATTCCTGGAGATTTTTAAGGCTCAGCTGGCTGAAATCCTTTGCAATCTGATGGACCTCACAGGTGAGCCGGATTTTATAATCCCAAGATGTTTAGAGAATTTCCTTTCTGCTCTGCCCTGGTGTCAAATCTTAGCTGAAATCATAGACATATCAGCTGTTTCCTTACTTCCTCTTTTGCTTTCTTTTCATGAAAAAAAGAATTTGGCAAAGGGCCTTAGAAGAGAGTGAGCCAGACAGCCTCTCTACATGCCAGACGCTGAACACATGGGCATGTGCAGATAGATGGGGAAACCTCAGATCAGACCAAAGTCCTTCAGCCACCATTACTCACTAAACACAGATGTGTTTGCCCAGCTGTAAGAGACTCCAGACTGAGTTCCCTCCCCTGAGGTAAAACATTTCCTTTTAGACAGCGTTCAGTGGGGAGGGTTTTAACATCTAAAATTAATTTAGTGGGGCTACTTTTAACTCAAGCTAAACGGCAAACACTTTTTAACTTCTCAGATTTAAAATGATCATAATATCAAAACATATCCTATAGATTTAAAAAAAAAAAAAAAAGAATGTCAAGAGACAACTATTTCTTAGCAATACATGACCCAACTAGGTCAGAGATTTCTAACACTAATTCAAGTTTCCCGGCATATTTGTCAAACACAAACTGTCCCACCTACAGATGGCACCACAGATCACAGCAAACAGCTTCCACTGCCGCTTCTGCCTGCACACACAGCTCTCAGCCGGTTCCCAGCGCTGAGATCTTGCTTCAGATCTGTTCTCTTTGCCAGTGCACACCTCGGCCCAGTATTTAATGCACACAAGAAAAAGATATGAACCGTTTGTCCTTTGCAAATTGCATATATAGGATGTTTTTACTATTTCCTAGCACTGAAAGAATTAACATCCCTTTCCTGCTTATCGCTGTCTTTCTCTTTTTTTCTTTTTTTTTTTCCCCATTATCATTTTATGCTGGAGATTGAAACAAATAGAACTCCCAAATAAGGTTCCAGGCAAGGCAGAGCACAGAAAAGAAAACAGATTGCTGTGAACAGGAAAACTTGCCAGCTGTAGCTCTAACTTTCTCTAGTACACAACCTGTGGGGATTACAAACTCCTGGCTTTTGATTCAGAAGTAGAAAGGCAAAAACAGAATTAGGCTATGTCCCATTAGAAGTCCTCAGGCAACCTAAGCTTGTATACCACTATTCTATGTATACACACAAGCACACATTGCTAAAAAGTCATTCCCAAAGTCAGCTGTGTAGAAAGTTCTTGTAATACAATCCTTAATCCCTTTAGGGGAGCATTATATTCCCACTCTCAAGCAGCTCTCACATATACCATCAAAGTATGAGCTGGAAGAATACTTACTTGGCCCACAGTAACCACAGCAAAAAAGTATCCTCAAGGCAGAAGAAACAGGGTTGAAATGTTATTACTTCAAAGACTAACGATTTCCAAGCAAGAAAAAAAATGTCCCGTTCTTATCACCTACAGACTCAGTGGCCTGGCAAGCAACAAGATACAGCTAAAATAATCTCAAAGTGTATCTGGTATGCCTATCTGCTTGGACCTGCTTAATGAACTAACATTGAACTGGACAGCAGCATTCAAAGCATAAAAAGTGAGAGTTTGTTAAAGAAAAAAGATGGCTATGAACAAAAGCAGATTAAATATTAAAGTGAAGTCACCCCCAGTGTCAAATAAATTTTGGCAAGCAAAACAAATCATTAGGTTAAACACATGCTGTACTGGAATTGTTATGCCCTTGGGCTGATTAAAACCAATTATAAAATAACTTTAAAAAAAAAAAGCCTAAGTAGCTTAAAAAAGCATGCTATTGAAACCAAATGCATTAAGTTTTATAACATAAAAAGAAATTTTCATATACTACACATAGCAAGTATGTGGAATATATATAAGAATATATCCTCATAATTTTTATTAAATTTCAAAATATCGAGGAGAAAGTATCGCCTTACAGGTATATAAAGAAAAAAGTCACAGAAGAAGAATTAAGGCAAATAAAACATATAAGATTATATGTTTATGTAACAATTTTCATATATATTTGAAAGCTAAACTAAGACATTCAGATATGCTGGAAAGAGAAAATGTAACCAACACTACCTACCACTTTTGAAAATTGTTCACCTTCACAACTTGACATGGAAACAATATTTCAACTAATGAAATACAAGGTAACACTGACTGTAAGTGACTGAGACTGGGAGAAAAGCTTGCTTTCAGTTTCACATGAATGAGGATCAACACCAACATATGCAACTGTGCTTTTAAATACTGGCAGTAAATCTAAAATCTGACCTTCGTATACTGAAGGTCAAACGGCTGTGGCTTTCACGTGATACTCAAGACAAAAAAAAATCTGAAGGAAGACAGGTAGCTTTGTCATAAATGTTCAAATCTGGGCCACTTAAAAAAATAAAGTAACTCACATCAGCTCAGGCTGTGTGAGGTAACACTACATACCATGACCACCAGACCGTACTGGAGAAGCAAACAGTGCAGCTGAGAACAAACACTTACGTCTCTGGTGAGACTTCCCAAATCAGGCCATTCTTCCTTTCAACACATCAGTGACCTTGCCATGATAATGTGCCTGTTGTCACTGGTGCAGTGTCAAGGACAAGTCCTTGTACTGTTGGCAGCCTAACAGCACATGAGAAGAATAAAAACTAAAGATACAACTTAGTAATTATACACACCCTCATGTACAATATGGAAAGATACAAGGAACGACAGCACCCTTGAGCCGAAAGTCTGTCTTTGTTACTGTGGATGTCTTGATCACAAAATAACTAAACTTGTATACAACTGGAAACAGTTTCTGGAGGAGGCTGGCAAATGAACAATCACAAAGCCTGGATTTATCAGTACCCACTATTTTGTACTTCAGATGTCAGCAAGTTTCTCCTACAGGGGAAGCACAAAAGGTGCTACAGTTGCATCATAACACAAACCTCACAGCAGCACATCCGTGCTTCCCAGTCCCAGCTGCTAGAATCAGGAGCATATTTAGCAATAATAAAATGATTTGGTAGGGACATGAATCCTCAAGTCCATTAGACTGTTCCCAAGAATTATAGGGGGGGAAAAAATTAGGCCGTTTAAGATGGTCAGAAGACCTTCAGTAAAGGAGACTGCCCATGTACTGCTCTGCGCTGGACATTACCTTCCTTTTTCACATTTCCCTACAAATACATGAAAATTCTGTTTCCAAATTAAGTGTTCAGTTCTTTTAAGCAGCACCAAATCTTTCCAGTCTTCACTTCTTCTCATGCTTTAGGTCCCCCATGTCAATCTCTAAGCACTGAAATTATACATCTTGTTTTTGCACCGTGGTACCTCAAATTTGACAGTATCCCCAGCAAAGCCTTATGCAGACCAAGTAGAATAGAACAGTTTTACACTACACTTACGTCAATAAGGTGTTCTTATGACGTGGCTGACTCACCTTGAGACTGAAAAATGACCCAGACCTTTTCTGAGAAACCACTTCTTAACTATTCAAGTTCCACTAGTTTGGCCAAAGTGCGGGACACTTTACTTGGTTCTGCTGAACCAGAGCCTGCCCATTGATTATTCCAACTGCCCAAGGCTTTGTTCTAATCTCAGCTGCTGACCATTCTCTTTCCATTGTTTAATTTCTAATTTAATCAGGATGTTTTCACCAATAACCCTAACTCGCATATATTTTTTTAGAAACTTTAACTGATGCGTGATCTCAAAAGATAGCCTGTTAAACCATGCCAAAAGTTTTACTGAAATCAGAATTTATCGCATTTACTGTTTCTTCCCAGCACAAGAACTATTATCACATCAGAAAGAAACTGTTTGACAAAACTGTCATCAACAACTCTGACAGCTATTATTTGGTTCCTTTATCACTTCCAATTTGCTACCAGAAGACTGTAGAATCATTCTTTGTACCTGTTAAACCTGGATCCTCCTTCTCCTGCCTTGCTCCTCCTACACATTCCCTTTTTAAAAGACAGCATTTGTCCATCTGCAATTTTCTGGAACTTCATCCTCCATGACTAAGGGCAACTGCAATGACTCTCAAAGTGCTTCATTAAGTTCTCTGCACACGCAAACACCATATACATCAGAACCAGCTTATTTCAAGACACCTCAGTAGACAAAATAAGCTTTGCCTCTCCTTGCCTATCCTATTGTCTGTTGTTCATTTTGCTCCTGCTTCTGAGAGGTGCCATTCCCACCATACCTTCAGAAAGAGAAGTTCTGTAGCTCTAGGTCTAAGATTTAGATGATGGCATGCAAGTAAATAGCACAGTGGTTTTTTTCATACTGTTTCTATTATACCCTAGCATTACAATTCTTAGAGAAAGTTTTCATTAAGGTGACAATGACAACAGTGGCCTTCTTTATGCAACTACAATTCCAGAGACATACAATTTAAGTTTTCCAGTGTATAATCAAGATTCTCAAAAATCAAAGAAAATCTATTCCCACACTGCGAGTTCAACTAGGATTTTAATTCTTCAGTGTTCAATTACCTATAAACCCAAAAAACACAGCACATCTAGGCTGCTCAGTTTCTTCATATAAAGAGATTTTAATGGCTGTTCTTGGCAATATATAACTCTTGCCCCTGGCACGGCTGACCTTTCATCTGGTGGCCATTTTTTACTTTCCAAAAGAACACAAGTCTTGGATTCCCTCTGCAGTTCTCTTTAAAGCATTCCTAATGTATTTCACACTAGCTTCAATATAACAAATTTGAGAAAAGGTACAATAAGCACAAGCATTTTTTTTTTTAACTGCACGAACTCATTAGCACACCACACACTTCTGATCTGCAGCTAAGTGGACTTTCTTCCACACTCCAAACAGCCTCTGATAAAGCTCCACTCATTGCGGCATCCTCACCACTTTATTTTGCTCAGTGGCACAAGCTCCTGAGCTTCCCTACAGGTTGCAGCACCAGTCCTTCGGCTGGTCTCTCCCAGTGCTCCTCCTGAGCTCTATGGCCAGTTCCTGAAAACGGATCAGCACAGCACTGCCTTCAGTTCCTCACACACCTTCTCCAGTGCTCAGGGCACACTCGGGACAAAGCTCATCTCTTTGGGGACAAGTAAGAGGTCTGATGTAAAAAAATTCAAGCAACACTATAACTTGAATAGGGGCAGGGAGATCTTGACTTAGTGAAAAATGTACATGAGTATGCATTTCCCTGCTCAGTTTTCTCACCACTCACTAGTGACAACTGGCTGAATGCAGTTTTCAAAAACAAGTCCTTCCAGAACACGGACGTAGAAGTAGCAGGGACTTTCTTACCAACACACTGAAAAATTTACTATTAGAAAGATACAGCCTCAGATTTCCCACATTACTGATAAAGTAATGACTCAAGAGTTACGAGTATGGATGAGTATAAACATACCAAACCTGGCAGCAGAGTTCCAAAATCAAAGCATAAATCCAATTTAATGGTCACTTAATGGTACATTTGACAAACGAGTTTATAAATTTTTGACTAAGCAAAATGCATACATGTTATTAAACATTTCAATAATTAAATCCCCTATGACTACTTAATAATGCACATTTTCTTTGAAAATTAATATTTTATAAAATGAAGGAAACATAGAGAACAATGTTCAACTAATAGTCTCAGCAAGAAAGATAAAACAGAGACTTTCATGTCATACCTCTACACTTGGGCTAAGGCTGCTTGGCAGTGTTTCTGATGTCACTGTTGTGCTCGGAAGGCTGGAGAAGTCCCAGGTATTCACAGGCTGTATTGGTTCGGATGGCTGAGAGTGATCAATGCATTTTGGATTGTCCAGTAAGGTCACTTCATAAAATTCTTGAATATCTAAAGATATGAAAAAAATTGAGGTTAGGCTTTATAGTTACTACAATATTCTGATTTTAAGTACATCTTCCTTGTGAAAAACAAATTGGATACAGCTTCATCTGCCATCAGTAAATTCAGAGGTATCACCAAGATCACACGAACCTCCCCCACTGAACACACAACTCACTCTCTTACACCCACATCTCAGAGCCCCTGTGTCCTCACTCGCTTTGGGCTTCTGCTACCAACCCTGGGGGCACCATCTGCAGCAGGAATGGCAGAAGAATATGGAATAATGGCCATGGAATAATGGAAGAGATAGGTATCTATGTTTCAAGTTCTGATATACGTAATTCCAACTAATGTAACCTTTGGTTATCTGAAATCTATTGTTCAAGGGCAACATTAGAAGGTTTATTTTGTGGTATGTATTTCAATTAAATGACCACAGAAATAGAAATACACTGATGAAATCAGCAAGAGAAAAGCTGCAGGAAGTTAGGAAAGGGAAGCTTGATTAAGATGGGTCACCATCTGCTTTTTAAATCTAAGTAATAGAAATAGGATGAAACTTAACAGTACGAATTACAAGTCATACTTATGAACTAGTAAACAGCTTTTCCTATAACTTTGAAGACTCAGCTGGAAACTTGTGGGAAAAAAATTTGACTCTATTAGTTTTTTTATTGACATCCTATCCACTACATGAAGCATCAACAAAAATAGCACAATCTAAAGAAGCACCAAAGGTGTTTCTATGAAGTGTAAGTGTATGAAAGCTGCTACCACAACTGTATTCACATCCACAAACACATACATTACAAAAAAAAAAAAAATCTGAAAAGGTATAGGCTAAGGCAAATGAAGTTGTCCTATAAGGCTTTTAGTCTCTTATTCAAAGTAAAAATCTGTTAAGCAGGAGTTGCAAACTCTTGATTTTTAATTGTACCAACTTCGCAGAATACAAACATACAGACACCGTAAGACAAAGAAGGAAATAGGACCTGGCCATGAATAAGGAGGAATCTAATCTGCAGAATTTTGTAGCTTTTCAGCAGCTGCCCAGAGTCAGCAACACAGACACAATAACCAACTCCTTACAGAGCTGCCCCACAAAATAAAGACCACACAGCTGAGAGTTGCAACTACTGTGCTGATATTCCAGTCTTAGGTGTTTTCACAGACATTGCACCTCTGCTCTCTACCAGCTCAGAAAACTCAAATTCTCAAATTCCATTTCTACCTCTCCTCTAAGCAAGAGTCAAATTCCTATCAACTGCTGACATTAATTTTTAAAGTTATACTTGCTCTTAACGCTGCTGATTGGAAGAAATGGCAGTGAGGGTTGCAGAAGATGTTAAGTGACCTAGATATACAGGAGCAAAGCAGCCTAAGAGATACAAATTGCCTTTAAATCTATCTTCCACATTAGCTCTCTCAGTTGCAAATTTGTCTTGTATCTGCATTAACATTAATACCTCAATCAAGCGCACCGAGTAAAGATTTTTTTTCCCCCCCATAGAGAGTACTTTGTATATTAAAATAAGCAGTGGTTTAAGTGATTCTATAGCTGCAATCCACAGCAACCAAGCCAGGAAGATCACTACATTATTTATGGGAAGGGGTTATTTGTGCAACTGTTTTGCAACAGAAATCTAGGACACCGATTTTCAATTCTGCTACTCTTCTTGTAAGTCCCTGCCAGCCGAGGTAGCCATTTATTCATACTGCAGAATGCCTGGTTTCAAAAAGCACAGTATTTCCCATACATCATCCCCACTTCTCTATAAAGGGTACCAAAATAGACTTGCTATTGAAAAATGTCAGAAATATGTGCACCATTTAATGAGGGGATTAGTTTCTGTTTATCCTGAACTTGCTCCAAATCCACAAAGTTTCTAGGAACCTGGTATCTATATGATAATATCTACCTTCTTAAAAAAAAAAAGTTAACATTTTTACTATTTAGAATGCAAACATTGAATATGTACAAGTATAAGCAAGCCATCTATGAACCCTGAATGCATTAGGTCCATAAGGAATGAATGCTGACATTTACACTTTCTAAAGCCAGAAACTCAGGCCATAGTAAATTGAACCTAAAAAAATTCTTCTGGTCTACTGCTATGTATCAGCTCACAAAAATATTTCATCACATCAACACACTTGGCTACCCGCTGAAGACATGTCAATCTGTGGATGCATTATCATACGAAAAGTTCTAACATTTTCCTAACTCTTAAAAATGCAGGCAGTAAAATATTAATTTATGGTCACATGCGGTCATCTAGCTCTTCAAGCTAGATATGCTATTTTTACGTTCCAGCTTTTTTCTCCCATATTAATTCCAAGACAGATTATATCTCAAACTAAGTTACAGAACACTGATTCAAATAATGGATCACACAACAGTAAAAGAAAACACAAATTAGAGGGGGCACATTAAAGGAACAGCTGAATGACACTTGAAAAATAGGAGCACAGAGTTTTAGGAAGCCAAAGTGACAAAAAGCGATGAATGGTAGGCAACACAAAAAAACATTCTGGATTTAGGTCTGCTTACAAATAAAATCACATGAAGTAGCCAAATTGGAAATATGTTTGATCACAACAGGAATAAAAACCTACGCAAAGCAAGTGCCAGACCACCAGTCCTGCAAAGGAGAACTCCTATGAAAAAGATTATATTTCTTAACCTATTAGTAGTGTGAAAGCTAAAGAGTCATGACAAACCTGGGTCTTTTTCCTGTCTAAAAGCAGCTTGCTGGCATATCAGTCACCCCCTTCTTATATTCTTCCCTCATCTAAGTTTTGTTCTTTGAATAGGCTTGTTCACCAGTAACATGATACACCAGAAACTAAAACTGCTCACTTTTAAAGCAAACAAGAAAGTTATCTGCCAAATACAAATTGAAACCAAAATTAACTTCACAAGGGAGTTCCAGCTTCATTAAAAAGCAAAACACAGTAATTAAAAGAACAGCAGAACTACAGAAGCAAACAAATTCTTATACTTCCTAAGGTATATTTGAGGGCACTTCAAGAGACTACATCAGTTCTGTCTCAGAATCTGCCTGTGAGGACAAAGATTCCAACCAGCAACATGACACCATTCCTTCAGATCAATTTCTTCCCTGATCCTTAGAAATCAGACGCAAGGCCTCTGCTTGCCATTTGTACAGGTATGTGCAGTGTCTGCTACTTTCTGCTACATATCCCACAGAGAGTACTCTTGTAATCAAGGTAATTTAAGATCAGTGCATGTTTTAAAAATCTTATTGTCAAGCCAAGCTTTCCACATACACCCTTCCTACAGAAAAGAATATTAATTTTAATATAGTCATCAAGTAAAATAAACCTGAGCAGAATTATCCTCTGCATTCTCTTATGTGTGAACCTTTGGATAACTGTAACTTTACAAGTCAAAGATGGGATAGCTATAACAGCATTTTCTTAAAGGAATGGTGTAACTCTATATAAAAGGTGTTGGCGTTGCTTGTAACAGGTCATGGGCCTCATGCTAAGTGAATAACCAGGCCTTGCACTTGTCCTGGCCTGCCCAGAGCTGTTTTAGCTTGTCCAGCTCTACCACCAATTATGTATAGAGCAGGTGACTCACCCAACTTGCCCGGCTTTTACTCAGCTTCAGAAAACTGTGTGAGCTAGCACCTACTTTTATAAATATTTTTATATCTAATCCACACAGCTTATAAATAAATATTTACTACATATATTCCATAAATAGCATAATATAAATATATATAGACCCATTTGTTGTTATATCACACAATTGTCCAAAGCTAAGAAAAAGCTGTACATAAATACAAGCACATGCAAGCACAGACTGGATGTACAAAGAAGAGTCTGTGTTTGTGCATGTAATACCTAACAGATACCAATAACAAGTGGTTATTCTGTAGGGAATGAATTACCTCTGACCCCAGAACAAAAAGCTGCATAGAGGAGCCCAAGCATAGCATGACAGCAGAGACCTTGAAAACGGAGAGGTATAGGAGGCCTCAAGACTAAAACAACTCACGAGCTGCTAATTACTGGGCAAAGGAAACCAACCTTGAGAACTGGGCAAAAAAAGTTTGGGGGACAACAGAACAAAGAACAAGCATTCAACATGCATAAAACACACAGCATATACATGAAATTAAACTGTAAAGGAAAGAAGAAAGAGTGAAGTACAGAACAACAAATACCTCAACAAAACACAACAGAGAAAGAAACCATTAACACAACACATCTCCATGGGAAAGATTCCCTGTACCAGTCAGTCTCCCATTCCCTGCTCTTTCCCGGTCATATTTTAATACATTCTAGTTTTCTAACAACTATCAAGCAATTCACTGTAAATTTTTTACATGATGTTGGTTTCAGGCTTCTGATATTGAAACTTTAATTTATGGTATAGAGGGAAACAATAAAATTTCATTGGCATTTACTATTTATCTACCTGAAACAACACTGTAGTTGGGGTGAGTGTCAGTTTCAAAGTAACAAGCCATGAGACAAAAAGAAATGACCTCAAGTTGTGCTGGAGGAGGTTTAGGTTGAAAATCAGGAAAAATTTCTCCACTGAGAAGGCTGTCAAGGACTGGAACAGACCGTCCAGGGGAACGGTTGAGTCCCTGGAGGTATTTACAAGACCTGTAGATGTGGTGCTTAGGGATATGGTTTAGGGGTGGACTTGGCAGTGCTGGGTTAATGGCTGGACTTTAAGATCTCACAGGTCTTTCCGATTTAAATGATTTGGTGGGGCAGGAGGTGGGATTGTTTCAAAAATTAAAAGCATTCGTCTGATGATCACAGTAACCAACTGTTTGTGGGTTTCGCATTTTTACACTTTAAGCATCTTGACCATTTGTGGGTTATAGATGGTTTTTCTTAAATAAATGCCAGGAAATTCCACACAAGTTTAACATTTCTTGAACTAAAACAGTTACATGTTTACTACAACAGACTGCACTGGACACTGGACACGTAAACCAGTGAACTGCTGCCCTTACACAATATACCACACAAAGTTGTAAACTGCTACCACAATATATGTGAATTTAACAATCACATTTGTATATGCTGTATTAATTATATCCTCATTTGAAGGTTTCCAGTTTTAATGTAGTTAGCAGCTTTGTGCATGAGCAAGAGTTATTTTAGGAAGCTCATGTTTGTTTTCTGTTTGCTCATTTTTTATAAACTCTAAATTCATGTTTTGCATTCTAAAATGCAAAATGATCATATCATCTCTCAGCCTGCTGGCAATTCTGTGTCTAACACAGCCCAGGAGACTGTTCAGGAGACTGTTCACCACCCCAAGGGCACAGCAATTGTTCATGTTCAACACAGTGTCACCAGGACTCCCAAGCCCTTTTCTACAGTTCTGCTTTCCAGCTGGGTGACACACAGTATATATTGGTACAAAGGATTGTTCCTCCTCAGGTGCTGAACTTTGCACTTCTACTTGTTGAACTCCACGAGGTTTCTGTCAACCCATTTCCTCTGCCTGTGCAGGTCCCTCTACATGGCAGCATGACCAGGATTTACGTGCCTCAGCTCCATAGTTAATCCTGCACTGACATCGATGAGGTGCTCCTTTCTGAGAGATGTTAAACAGCTGAACAAACCAATTTCAGCCAAAGTCAGCAAACCACTGCATACATTTGCATCTACCTACAGACTTTACCAGACAAAGTGTTTCAATACCACCTTGTTCAGGACAACCTCTCAGAGGTTGCTTTCAAGCAACTAAGAAGCCTGTGAATTCCCTCAGAAATTGACTTATTTCAATTTAATATTTCACTTCAAGATCCACCCATGTGAGCAATTCCTTTGTCATCTCTCATTGGTCTGCCTCTTCTCGGACATTTGTTCATCCAAATAGGGCACATGCAAATTCCTGTGTTTGTTTATGATGTTATCCATATTTGAAAAAACAGGTCTGTTAAGAATTTGACTCCCTGTATGTTGTCCAGGAAGAGGTGCCATCCCATTATAAATTAAGTATTTCTCTAACTCAAGGACAGGGAGGGAAAGACATCTTCATTTTCTAGGGCTTCCTGCCAAAGTACTGAAAACTTAAGTCTTAAAACTACTGGAATGGGGAGAAAAAAAAAAAGGTCAACATGCTATTTCAGTTCAGAGCAATTTGAGATGCGTGGTATCTGCCAAATTCTTAACATCTCAACATAATGAATATATAGACAAAATAGAGATCGCTGTCAGAACAGGCAAAAGAGTCTGCCAACACTACAGCCTTTCATTCTTCGCTTGCAAAGCAACTCCTATTAATTCCAAGGAAGTCTCAATCCTGCATATTTCCTTCACCTGCTACACCAGGCTAAGAATATCCATTTAACACACGTAAACCATGACTTGAAAAGTGTATGTTTAGTGATCCACAAGAAAATACAAACACCAAGAAAAGCTTCATATCCATTTACCAAGCCAATGACCAGAGTTAGGGAGTTCAATGAATTTGTTTCAGTAACAGTGTCCTACCCTTTGAATATCCTTTCTGCACATACTTCTTTGCTTAACTCAGATTCCAGGAGATGTTATTTTCCACTAACACAAATTCTCCTTACTTGGTGCTCAACTGGAACCGCCCTCATCTAACCTCAGGTCTAATTGTTTGCTTTTTATCCCTCCAGCTTTTTTACACTCAGGCAAATTCCACTCTTTGCCAGCCTGACCACTTACACTTTCCAAACTGTTCATTCATATTTTCCTCTTATTAATCACTCCTTCACCGTATCTTCACAGAATCACTGAATCCATTAGATTGTAAAGACCTCCAAGATCATCAAGTCCAACCTATGACTCAACACCACCACATCAACTAGATTAAGTGCTAAGTCCAGTCTTTCCTTAATAAGTCTTTCCTTCACACTGCTTCTTTCCAATTTTCCCTCAGAAACCCACAGGGTCTTCTCCTGCATCCAGAATTAAGGTAGGAAAAACTTAAAAAAAATTAAAGTTGTCATCACACAGAAAAAAAAATGGCACGACAATCTTTTACTGTGCATACTTTTTGATTTGATATCACCTCAAGCACACTTAGTCATCAGCCAAAGCCTAAAAAAAAAACAACAAAACAATAAAAACCACAAACAAAAATAACAAACATAAAACCCCAAACAAAAATAAACAAAAACACAACTAACACAGAAACTGAAAATGAACTCCCAGTTATCCACCCTTTCCAAATATCTTCAACACGAGTTGCAAACCAGCAGCCAGCATAACAATGGAATTTTTTTCTTAAAGGGATGTATTTATTACTGTCTTCAGTGGTAAAAAAAATAATAACGCATCCTTTGTCCCTGTCAGATTAAGTCTTATTTGTAGTATGTCCCCTAAATAGTGTCAGTACAGGACTGAATGGGTTTCTCACCAGACAACTGCCTTCAAAAAAAAAAAAAAATCAAACTAATTTTGGGATGAGTTCATTCAACCCTAAAAGTGAGCTTTTCTACAACTGCACTGTTTGCTTAGATGAGATAGCACAAGCATTGGTTTCCTCTACCTACAGAAAACTCAGGCTCCACAGTAATTATGTGACATGGGGGCACCACAAGGCTGGGTGTGCCACACAGCAGCATCTCCTCCGGCACCAACACTTGTGCATTTCCTGCAGCCAAAGTTTAACACAGATTTCTGAAAACCACTTAAATCCGCAATGCTTTTGCAATTTGCCTACAAGTTTTCCTTACCACACCTCTGTGTTCAGCCAACCTTTTAATTTCAATCTGAAATAAGTCAGCTTTTTTGAGGGCATGGCTGGGAAGATGCTTGCACATGACACGATTCCTATAAAAGCTTTACCAAAGCACTCTAGAGCCTCCTGTAACTTGGAGAAGGAACATGAAGCTAAGGAGGTTATTCCAGTGTCAGCCCTACACCTTCTGCAGTCTCAACAATCTTGCAAATTTGGCCTAGTTATAATTCAGGGAGCCATCTGTGCGAGGAGACAAGTCAGCTGCTAGAGTTTAGTTTCTTTGAAGATTCCTTCCACCTGCACCAAAACAAGCACCATCCCTCAAAATATAGGCAAAGCACGTGCACTGGGGCCACGTAGCATTCCAGCTGCAGAGCTGAACAAGATGTTCAGCTGGGACCACCGTGGAAGCAGGAGTAAGATTAGGACAAGTATCCTCTCCCATACTTTCCCCCTTCCTCAACATTGTACCCAGCACTGAAGCAAATCTTGAGGGAGATCAGGAGCAAAGCCAGGAATATGGCAGCATGGGAGGAGACAGGCATCAGAACCAGGGAAAGCAGGAGCAAGAATACAGGAAATAAAGCGGAGCAAGAACAGGACAGAAGATAAACTTCCACAGAATCAGGAAACTATACCAATTATTCCCAGCTTCAACCTTCTTTTCAGCCCCTTTTTCAGCAGAATTATTGACAAAGTTTTCTTGTCAACAGAACCTCTCAATGGTAACTCTGTGAGGAGAATACTGTAATTGATAAATTCTACAGTGCAGTTATTCAACACTGAATACACAGTCAGTGCAATGACCACAAGGATAAACTTTTGCTACAATACTATTTATCTGCATACCAGCAGCTGCTCAGCTTACACTAGTCTTACTTGCTATTTTAGGCTACCAAAAGCAGCACCTAATCCCAAAAATTCAATACATTGCTCTGTCACCATGTACATATACTTAATACAGTGTGGAAAACACTTTAAAAAGCAAGCAAACTATCAAACTGCACTACATACACACAAAATGCTAACTAATTCTTTTAAAAGGAGGAGCAATGAGACTGTTTCACTCACTATTAGGTTCCTTGGAGAGGAAGACATGAAGTTCTCCCAAAAACTGGGATATTCTGACATTTGGACAAACTGCACAGCAGAAACATATTTACAATGACTAAGTTAACACTTCAGTCATCTGGACACCAACTGAAATGTTTTGTCCTCCCTCCATCTGGATGAAAATAATCAAGTACTTAATTACCTTTGAAAATACAATCCTAGGTCAAATTTCTCTGAAGCCAACCAACTTCTGTTTAAGTTTCAAAGGAGACCATAGCAAGCATAACCACATATATGCTTAGGAAACAAATACCTCAAGGTTGCAAGGATTATATTGCATGGGTGTTTCAGCCTCAAATATGAGCAAAGATGTTGTATTACAGAAGCTGCAATCTGGGGGAAAAGTCACAAAAATGCAGCAAGGGTAAGATTCCAAGGTGAAAAATCAGCACCTGCACCAGTTCCAGCATTACAGAAGATCCAATTCTCCCTAAATCTTCCTCTAACAAAAAAAATTATTAATAACAAAAAACCTCAACAATATTCACCGATTATCTAACCCAACCATCAACTTATAGTCAAAATAATTTCTGGATTCTTAATGTAAATATTACTTAACTGAGCCTGAAAGGACTTGCACCAAGGCCTCAGTAACCTTTGAAAATGGGAAGGCCTGAGCTGATTCGTAGTTAACTGTGTCACCATGGCACATGCTCTATTAACTAACTATATTGCTGAAGTAAAGGCTGGTATTCCCCAAAAGCAAGTACTCTTAGTTTCAGTTCAGAAGGAGCTTCTCTTTTAACTGTGTTTGATTTCAATTTAGCCAGCAAGTATGAAACATATCTCCAAGGTGGCTGATTGAGAAGCATTGAGAAGAGCAACAACATGTACAGAGATGCCACACACAGCTCAGAGAGCAGAGGCCACATGCCATGGAGCAGGAATGTGGTTAGTCCACTCCAAAAGGTACCAACTTTGAGGAGTGCTGACCCAATCCACTCTACTTCAGTCCAAAATCTAGGGTTGTTTTCCTACTGTAGTTCAGAAAGCCAGTGTGGACAGAGATGAGAAATCTGCAGAATATGTTTTATATTCCTAGAATTTTCAGTCCCAATCAGACTGCTGAGAAACCTGAACAAAGAGTTTACTTGATGCAACCACCCATTTTTTCCAAAATTTTCAGAGATGGAACTTCCTTTTTTGAGGTTTAAAAATGTATTAACAGCATTTTTAATATACTCTGTCCAATTCATAAAGCTAACGAATCCAAACTATGGTTAAAAACACTTCATGGTTACCAGAAGGAAGCTGCTCTTTAGTTTTGTAAGGATTAGTGAACCCACTACAGTTTTAATTCAAAATTTTCCACACTGGATGTTTAGTGTTAAGAGGAGCCAATGCATAAGCACAACTCTCAAGGCAGATCTTCATACAAAGGGACTCCAAGTGAAACGAGATTGCTTACACATATGAAACTCAACACATTCAACCTTCCCTAGTCAGATTTGCTATTTTATACTAAAAAGCCTGCAGATGCATAACTACAAAATAACATAGATACAAAAAAAAAACCACCCCATTTTAGGCAAGAAGGGTAGCACAGCCAACTCCATTGTATGTATGTAGAGATTTCTAAATTTCCTTTTTTCTGGCAGCTGTGCAAATGGAGTAGGTTATTGTCAGAAAAAGGAATGTTTTTGAAGTAGCAAACTACCTCATGTTTCTAGTTATAGCTATAATATTTTTAATTTTAGAAGACTATTTTAATATGGTCAACCACAGCATGACACCCCTTAAAAGCAGACTTTAATTAAGCAAAAAGATTCTGTGTGTAAACAAAACTCTGCTTCAAGTTCTTCTCTCAGAAGTGACGCCTGCAAGTGTTTTCCTTCCTATATTTTCAAGAAGATAAATATATTGGTACCTTTTCAAGAACCTGTAGCTTCAAGAGAAGACAAAAGAGAATTTAAACTAGAAACAGAACTCACGTGCAGAATTATTATCTCACTATTTGAAGAAAAATATCAAATACTTTACCAAAGTGAAATTAAGTCTATCCCATGGTACTATATGTCGATATCTTCCTTTGGTCTCTTAATAAACTGACTTACCAATGATCAGAATATTAATAACAAGCCTTTTTAACTGCCATCAGGAAGTCATAAGCTAGAAAAAAACCACACATTTTTGAGCCTCTGCAAAAGGAAATTTACTTGAATTTGACGCTATTCTCAGGTTGATTTTAATTACAGGCCCTTGACCTTGAATTGAATTACTAGACATTATGCCACATAGCCAGTGGAAGCAATGGAAGATATCACATTACAGAACACAAAATTATTTTTTTTTAAAAAAAAAAGGGCTTTTGCACACACTGTTTTAAGGAAGTCATACCTGGTTACTTCTGTTTCTAATCTCAAGTTCTTACAGTTATCTCAGTTAAAATATAACACTGTTGCAATGTCTATCTTGTGACACTGGCTGTTCATACTGACTGCTTCCTGGACTAATTCAAATCATTTGAAGCCATAATTTAAGTACAAGGTCAAGCTTGTAGATTGCTGAACTAAAATTGTATTGATATAACTAGAAGGAGAACACAGCATAAAAAAAAGCCTCAGATCACAGAAGTAATACTATTTATCCTTCAGCACCCAAATGGAAGTTACAAAAAAAAAACTTAATTCCTTCATGTGCATCTAAATACAGGAAACTGTTAAAATCTGTGTAGTTTTCAGGAATATTTAATTTCCTCCATTATAAACCCAAAGATATATTTCTGTGCATAAAGTAATTTCTATTTATTGCTTGAAAGAGCAGCATTTGATTGCCAAGTCAAAAACTGTACTAAAAAAGATACAAGAAGTTGACAGCAGATCCCAACTGCAGCCTTCACAAACCCACCATAGACAGGCAGGTCTTGGATATAGTGCAGTAACTTGGCAGAAAAAGCAGAAAATAATGGGTGAAGTTTGGTTGCAATTTTTAGTATTATTTTATTTTAAAAAAATAAAAAAGAAAAAGCCCTTAGAAACTAAAAGTAGCACACTTGCTGGAAGAAGTATCTGTAAGAGAAATAACGTGGTGTAGTTGAGCCAGAAATTTGCTGTCAGAATAGCATGGCTATTTAAGTTGTGAACACATCACAACTTCTCCAAAAGGCACACTTAAAATTCAGCCATGTAGCAATGAACGATGGAGTATTCCTGATAAGCCTAACCCACAGCTGAACTGAATCCTTCATCCAGCATTCTCCTAGGGAGAGGACAAGCAGGAGCAGGTTCAAGGTCTTCCCAGTAACTGCAGCCATGCTCCAGATCACATCTTTTCCAGGGAGTCCTCCCGCTCTTCATGGTAGTCACACCATAAAAAAGATGTTTCCAGGAAAACAACAGCCAGGAGCAGCCTGCCATGGACAAGAGCTCCCCTGATGTATTTCCACAGAAAGGAGCAAGTTAAAGACCCCAGCCAACAGCATAAAGTGCTTCGAAAGTACCAGCCTTCTGACAAAAGGCTTGGGAGTAAGTGCATACACTCTAATAAACAATCATACAGTGAGAGAGCCAGGAAATGCACAGTTCATGCAACATGCCCAAGTAGCTCTTACTGTGCACCCAGAGGTGAACTGAACTCCACAAGACCAGGGTCCCACGGCTGTGATGCGCAAGACCAGAAAACAGGCCATGGAACCCATCCAGGCAAAAACACGTTCCTGTTTTCTGCTCTTGCAGAACAAAGCCAGCAGCCATGAGGCTGCCTGCTATTTGAAGTTTACTATTACGAGGTGTAGAATTATAAACAATGAAGATTTGTATGTAGATAGTAGAAGAAACTACATCTTGCAGATTTGAATATTCAAAGCTAATTGACTGGTACCTTATTCAATGAAGGGGAGAAAAGAGTACTGCATGGACCTTAAAAACCTAAAACAAACTCCAGAACACACACATACACCCAGAACAACAAAAAGGGAAGCCAACACTGAAATTTTCTGGGTACAGCACATTAAGCTTCTGACATGACTTCAACAGTCTGATCCACCAATGAGTGAATTCTGTTCCCACATGGCCCCACGAAGATTATGTCTGGTTCTTCATCACGGAGTTGATTAGCATCAGCTGAGTGTTGAAGAGAAATTAAGGGTTCCTTTAAGGAAAAGATCCTTGTAACTGACCTATTTTCACAACTATCCTTTATGAACTAGGATGATAAGAAAAAAACCATAGCACAATTACTGCCTTCTGAAAACCTGCACAAGATGAAATAAATGCTCCAGAAGAAAATATTCCACATGCAGCAGTGCATGTTCATATTTTGCCTGTCCCTGTGTTTTCACCACAACACAGATTCAAAGAAGCTGCAGCGCTACAAAGATGCACACCCCTACAACACTAACCATTCACTAAGCCAAATTACAAATATAGCTACAGTGTTTGTCATTAATACAGTTCACACACGGGTTACCTTGTTAAATGACAAGGATGCAGAACAAATTTTATTCTTGAGGGTAAACTAGCATTAGCTGTCATAGAGATAGCAACAATCAGTCAAGGCAAAACCACATCTCACTGCTTCCCTGCAGAAGTTTCCAAATAAAGACAGGATTCTGCAAGTTCTGTTTAGGCTATTTTTTTCCAAATAGACACGCAGGAAATTCAAAATGTTATGCAAGTACTTCTAAGAAGTTACAGGAACATTTTAAGTCTAGCACTACAAGTACACTAAACTAAGAATCAGTACTGCTTTCACTACACTTCAAGATGCAAGAGGGAAAAGATCACTGTAGCAGTCCCTGAAGCATTAGAGGTTTCTTCTCATTTAAATTAAATTTGCACTTCAGTTATATACTTTGTGATGTTTTTAGAGATTCTTCAGTAGGAATTGCCCAAGTCCTAGCCTAAATTAAAAACATTTCAATTCATTCATCAACCTGTTACATATGGACAAAAAAAAAAAAAAAAAAAACAAAAACACCCTCCTTAGATATCAGGTGAACAAAGATATGTAGAAAAACAATTTAAAGTAATCTACAACAGTATATCAGAGAAAAAAAACCTGCACCACAGTTTGGGCCAGTCAAAAGCCTCAAGTAAGGTAAGCGTATGTAACAAGTGAACTGTTGATCTGTAACAGCACGTGTGTTACTATGCAAAACAAAAACACAACGACGAGAAGCACATGGCTTCTACCGTAGGGGCAAAACATCTTTTTCCTTTTAACACTACAAGTGACAGCACAAGCAAGAACTGGCTAGCTTGTGCACAAACTGAAAGAAGTCAGCCTTTACCTATCAACGCCTGGAAAAGGTTACTTTGGAAGATGCTGATGACACGCTCGATGGAGTTCCGCAGCTGCCGGTCCTCCGCCTGGCTCAGCTTGGAGCGATATTCCTCCAGGAGGCGCAGGGCTCGCTGGGTATCTGCAAGCGGAGACCAGACACACACCGCTGACCCGGGCGCACCGGGCAGGAGCACCGGGGATGCAACAAGCCCCCGCGGCCGGGGCCGCCCCAGCTCCTTTGTTCGCGGCCGGGAGAGCGCGGGCGGGACGGTGCCCTCGGCGCGCTCGCACCGGCCGCTCCCGCCGCCCCCCGCCCGCGCGGTCCCGGCCCGTCCCGCCGCGGCAGCGGCAGCCGCCGGTGTCAGCGGGGCTCCGGCGGCCGCGGGCGGGCGGCGCTCACCTTGTTTCCTGACGGGCATCGCGCTCCGCGCCCGGGGCCGCCCCGGGGGCTCCTCCGCACGACTCCGAGCGCGGCGCGGGGCGGCGCG
>JAWMRA010000009.1:12356476-12468477 GCA_035584735.1 Pseudotriccus pelzelni | reverse complement strand
CGCGGCGCGGGGCGGCGAGCGGGCCGGTGGCGGCGGCGCCGGGGCGGGCAGGACCGGAGCGCTCCCGCCGCCTCCCGCCCGCACCGCTCGGAAATTCCAAACTTTCCAGCCAAAATGGCGGCCTGGAGGCAGTGGGGAGCGCGCCCCCCCCACGTGACCGGGCCCGGCGGGCGCCCAATCAGGGCCCAGCGCGGGGCCGGCACCTTGGCGGCGGGCGGGGGAGGAGGCAGGTGAGGGCCCCCCCCGCCTTAAAGGGGCCGCCCCGCCCCGGCCCGGCCCGGCCCGGCCCGCGGGGAGCCCGGGGCAGCCGCTGGCACCGCCGGGACGGGGGGCGGCAGCGGGGACCGGGACGGCAACGGGGACGAGGACAGGGACGGGCGAGAGCCGCCCGGAGCGCCCCCGGAGCTGATCATCGCCGCCGTCCCGGGCGCGCCGCTGGCGGTGCCCGGCGTGTGCTGCGGGAGGGCGGGGCGGCCCCAGGTGTGCGCCCGTACCTGCGGTACCGCCTGTCCCGCTTCAGCTGGAGGGGTTAGTCGGCCAAACCGGACCAAAGGGCTGTGCTGGCTCTGTCGCCGGGCACGGAGCGGCTGCTGCTGTAAACGCGCCCGGGCACAGCCGCGTTTCCTGACAGGAGGGCACAGGACGGGCAGGAGGACGCAGGTACCTCACAGACCGTGCCGGCCAACGCAATAAGGGACTCGCGGAGCATCGGCAGCCACCTGTTGCTGGGGTTTTTTTTCCTTCAGTCATCCTGGCGGAGAGAAGGATAAGGAGGAAGGGCTTATTCAAAGGAGGATAAAGAAATAGCTTTGCTGCAGTTCGTAGGGGACATAAGGTTAGCATAAGGACGTCGTGGGAGAAAGCAGAAAAAGCCTTGCTTGTTGGAAAGTTTAAGGAATGAACCGTATAGGCTGACATCACAGACTGATCAGAATCATGGAAGTTACTTTCTCAAAAGTGGTGTGGAAATGGTAACGAGGTGCCTTCCAAGGCAACACAAACCACTTGCTTTTCTGCAAGATAGCAAAGAGGTGACAGAGCATAGAAAACGGTGACTTAGGCAGAAGCACATGTGAGCTAAATGATCTTTGCACAATATTCTATAAGCTCATTAAAGGGAGATGTATATTAAAACTGGTGAGTTTAGGGTTAACTCAAATGCTTGTACTGAGAGGGAATGTTAACTTATTTCTCAGTCAGATGGACAATAAACCACAGCCTCAGATCGGAAACACTTCAAAACCCTGTATGTGCATATGAGAAGCAGAGAGAGAGACTTGAAAGTTCAAAGCAAATCCTGCTGGTGTGATTTTTTTTGATCCAAGTTTGCATTTCCATTTACACTTTTTTGATTTAGACACAACTGAAAATGTTCAAGAGCTTATCCCAGGAACCTAAAAAGAATCTCCTGGGCAACTCTTCCAAATATCAAGTCTAAAAATCAGGACTAGATTTGGCAGTGGCAAAGACCTAATCTTAAAGGAAGCACTGTAACAAATCTAACCCAGATCTAGAAAGGGCCTCTCTCCTTACCCAATACTCACATGTTTTGTTCCGAAATTTGTGCCAGGAGTTTTTCCTCCTCCCACAGCTATGTACCGTGAAAGTGTTCACACATCTCATTGAAGAAACCAGAACATACATTTGGTGCTAACTGACACCCATTTCCCATTTTCCTCCTTTCTAATTGTATTTTCATATCTCAGAGTTTTGGCACCAGCTGGTCCCGGTTTGGGTATTTTTGAAATGAAAGCATTCCGAGAAGGGACATTGGCAGAAGCCTCCATCATCTGGCTTCATCAGTTCTCACTGTTTACAACAGCAATAAATGTACTTTAAAGGGGCCACAGTCCTCTTGATGTCAGAGGAATATACATACAGGAAAGGAAGAACAACCTAAATTTAGCTAGCAGAAAGGAGACATCTGCAGCATTTAGGCTGATTTTGCTGACTGACAAAAATGTATTATTACAAAGCAAAAACATATTTTTTTAACAATTAAAGAAACCACTATAAAGAAAATAATTTTTTATAAACAGGATTTGATGCTTCCAAGTCTTTTTTTATTTTATTTTAAACAAGAGATAATTCCATTACATGCAGTCATTTTGCTGGGGTTGAAGAAATAATCCCATATATAACACCCTGAGACAGCATTTCTCACTTGTTACTAAGCTTCAGAAAAAAAAAAACAAAAATAATAAAATTCAAAACAAAACAAAAACAAACAAAACCCACAAAACCAAAAAGCAAACAAACAAACACAAAAGCAACATCAAAGAGGGGGTCAGGATGATGGATCAGCAAGTCAGGAAGCAATGAGGTGAACCTTATTGCACCTCAGAGAGCAGTGTTTTTTCTGGGCACTTCTGTTTCAAGTCCAGGAGTACTTTTGCTGATTGGAAGCAGTTGAGCCAGAAAGCCCAGTATTACACTTCAGTACGTAAAGTGGGTTTGGAACTCCAGCACATATAGAAAAAATTCCATGAATGGCAAATGGCATTTTTATTCACAACCTTGCAGTAAGAGTCAGTGCTGCAATACTGTCCTGTATTACACACCATCTTTTTCAGGCTCCAGCTTCCAGGAAATTTTATAGTTCCCTTGGAGAAGAAAACTGGGTATGAACCAGAGCATCATTTGTGCCACAACTTAAGCAATGTCACTTAAATCAAGCCATTATGGGCACATACAGAGGGGCTTGTATTTAAATTGTGACTGGTGCGGTCAGCATAGAAGACAGCATAGCCCAACACTGGCTCTGCTCCAGAATGACCCTTGGCATAGGAACTCCAGGACAATTATATGAAGCAACAACCTGTTGCCGTTTTAGTCCTCCTGTCCCCAGAAGCAGACGAGGATCTGACAAATGGCCCCTCTCCCTGCTTTCAGATTTCCCTGTTAAAATCCCTTCCTTTGTGACTGCTACCAGCAGCCTATGCCTGAGACAGGCAGCCTATTACAACACACATACTGCTCTGCCTGTTGAAGGGCTTGGTGCTTAGGGGGGATGTGTGATATGGAAGCAGGCAGCTGTTGGCAGCAAGGAGGCCAGCACACCACAAGAACAATAAAACTGATCCTGTCTTAATTTTGTCACTTTTAGTGCTGAAAGTCACCATATCGGTCACCATGTAGTGTACAGAGCAGATGATTTCCCATATTTATTCAGAACTGGGAGTTGTTGCTCATAAAAAGATCTCTGACAGCTGCAGAAAAGCTGTCACTTCACCTGCAAATTCAGTGCAAATCTTCACAGGTAACTGGGGAAGCAGTGAAACTAATGAAGCCTCATTTCCCCTGGCTAGTAAGCGATGAAGCCTGAGTGAAGTTAGCTTGTTCATTATGTCTCCACTCATCCGGATTCTCTGATGTCAGATAAGATTGGATCCTGTGCCACAGCCTCACCTTCCAGGAGCTGTCTTTTCAGGAGAGCACCTTTCCTTTATCATCTGTAATTTTGTGGGTTATAAAAGATGCAAACAGCCTCCTGTAGAAGAATTCTACTTAAATGAAAACATATAATGGTAGCATGTGTCTTTTTTTTCTGCAAGAGCTACTACTTATAGCTAATTTTCGTGAGGGTACTAAAGACTACTCTTTTCAATGCAGTGTGCAGTTACTATGTCACACAACCCCGTGAGTCACATGCCTGTCATATACACTGTTAACAGTTGAAATACCAGCTCACTCTTGTCTATCATCTTCACTGTTGTGGGTAAAATAAGTCGCTGCCTATTACTCGCAGAAGGATCCAATCTTCGGTTCTTAAATCAAAGTTTTATTTAAGAAAAATCACAGTTTAGCAAATTTAATTAAGCCTAGTCAATGGAATTCTTATGGGATACTCTTACACAACTCTGCTTATTTGACTTCAATCTTTTTCATACAGAGAAGACTGCTTCCCTGGTAATACAAGCTTCGTATTTTTAATTTGTGAACTCTATATCCAGTTTCTTCTCATAACTGAAACTTGTCTTAGGTTAATTCGATCTCGATCAGAGCACAAGGATGCCTTTATTCCTACTGTTAGAAAGTCCAGCTGAGTATGGCTGGTAGAAGAACGTATTCTTGTTTACAGGGAGAGTGAGACAAAACTGGACTTCTTTTTGTCTACTTTTTTTTCCCCTATCATTGTGCAGTTTGTGTACTCTGAAGTTGTTTGAGCTCTTGTTCAATTGGGGATTGTATGCCATGTATATGAAGTAATGTCATCTTTCTTTGCTTTTATAATAAGATATATCTATTGAGTTTGGCAAAGTTCACAATCCTACAAAAGACTGAGTTTTGTTTTTCCAGCAACCTCAGGAACTAGAGCATTATAGGAAAACATATGTGACTTCTATTTCATTATTTAGAATGTTTTATTTAAATGCATATTCCTAAACTATAGAATAGTGCAATTAGATTTTTTATAAACAATTAAAATTCAGTGCCTGGCTGCTTATGCTCCAGCATCTTCTGGAAGGCTGCAAAACATCCAAAACAAAAGCATACAAAACAATATTAATTATATTCATTAGCAATTACTGCCAATATGACATGCACCAACCTAGATCATCTTCCTCCACACTTTCTATAATCAGGGCTGTGTTATATAATATCAGCTTAACAGCTTCTTAGTTGACTTCCTGATGTAAAGATAAACATCATTATATAACCTGCCTATTTTAACTTTCCCAGTCAAATTAAGCATAGAGGTTGGTGTGTTGTATGAAATGAGTCTGCCTGTGTGAAAACCCAACACAAGAAGTAAACCCTGAAAGAGCAGTCTGGATGCTCTTGAGCAGTGTTTTCCTGTGAGAAGCACAGCAGCTGCTTTGGTATTTGCCTGATCAAATGCTTACAGGTGTGTTTAGAAAGTAAATGTGTGAATTTTTATATAATCACTTCTTACCTAATTAAACCAATATCTATTAAAAATACATCCTACAAACCTGTAACAAATCCCCCCAGAATAGCGGGGTTCTCTAGTTTACACTAAACATAAGAAAGTGCTGTTAAACCTCAGTGTGGGATACAGACACAGGCTATGCAAAAGGAGCATCTTCTCCCAGAAAGCACAGAAACCACTCTTACATTATGGAAAAGAGTAAATAATAAGGAAATGCTTTTTCTTTATTTCTATGGCACAGTCCACAGCATGCCTTGAAGCAGAGCTGCTAGCCATGGTTTTTACCATGCCTGAGGTACAGAGTGTGATGTGCCTGAACCACGCGATCCAGCAGCACCCAGCAGAGTGACATCACAGCATATCACATCAAGACACCTTTGTTTTCCCAACCCAAACAGTGCAGTAATTGTAGCAGAGAGCACGGGATCATACACAGCCCTATGCCTCTTACACAAGGGTGAGAGATACACACTCTGCTACCACCACATTGTCCATCGCATGCACCAGAAAAGACAAAAAAATCTTCATATTTTGGGTTTACAGACACATGTAGCTGGATTAGGTGAGTGGAAAAACTAGAAAGGGATTTTGGCAGTGATTTTTACAGGAATCAAAATCAGACTTGTCAGAAAGTACCTTCTTTTCAGAACTAAGAGACCACTCTCCAAACAAACAGTTTTGTTGCAAGATGGTAAGACTTTCTAATTCACACCAAACACTGAGTGTTTCTAAACTGCAGGAACACACTAAGCATGTGGAGCTCTACTCTCTGACTGCTCCCTGTCCTAGAGTGACAGACAGCTAAGCTGGTTTAAGATTCCCTCTTCCTATGCTAACATCTACCTTTGGAGCTCACTGGATCATTGGAGAAAGACATATCTGAGAACTATGAGCAGGAGCACAACAGCAAACTGCTGGTTTGCCCGTCACAAATCTCCATCTATAGCATTCTGCCTGTTAGTAGCTGTAGGCTGTCCTATGGATACCCAGGGCCCAAGCTTTCCTTCTCTTACCCCTCAAGGCTGTACCAAATCTTCTGCAGAGATCAATTGAGAGAAGTTACTGGAGCCAGCACAATGAGCTGGCCCTCAGGGCTACCAGTGGTGGTGAGCAGCTAATTGAATTATCAGGCACACCTTTCCTTTAATGGGTTTTCCTCCTCCTCCTTTATGTAGAAGATTTGGGAGGATAAAGGCAAGTATGTACCACAGCTATGTGAGGGAAAAGAGCAGTGTTAAAATGGAATGCAGCTAGAGAATTCAAGAAAAGCTTTTGTCTTGCTTGGAATTTTATGAATAATTTACAGTCTAGAAGGGAGAGGCTGCCAGTGACTGAAGCTGAGGGATGGGTCCTCCAGTGACCCACAGAACAACTGCAGAGCTAGAGCAACTCCTGAGAACCAGTCAAGAAACCTGGAAAATTGTCCAGTTTGCATGGATCTACTGCTAAAGGGGACTTAGGGCCTACAGGAATTGACCACAGTTAATGCATCCAGGTGAAGTGAGCATTCAGTGGTGCTGAGCTCCCTTTAGCAGCAAGAACCTTGCAGTGATCCCACAGATTTGCTGATATATTTTGATATGTGTTTAGGTGCAGAAAGTCCTTGTAAACATGCTCAGTTTTCAAGAAAGGATTGCAGAGAGTCCTCATGTGGGTTTTGTAAAGACCAGTCTTTAAATCCTAGTGGTATTGTGTCTACTGTTACTGCATATAAAACAGGCTAACAGAGTCCAAAGTCCTGATACAGACTCATATGCAGATTCCAGTTTGTCCTTTCAGTAAATCCTCTGTTGTAGATCGCTCATTTAAACTTTGTTTCTTCTATATCACTTATCTTGACCCAATTCCTTGATCAAATACTACTGCAGGTTGAGATCAATGGAAATTTTAGCAATTTCTGGCTCTAAGTTCCCAAAGAGCTTATATTAAACTCTCAGAATCAGAACTACTTCAGAACACACTGACCTAAGCATTTTGCTGCTGTTGGCAAAGCTGCATGGACAGCTAACTTATCCAGGAGCTGGATGCTTCAGAAAGCTACAGGGAAGCTGGCTGCAATAACGCACACTTAGAGACAACACGCACTGTAAGGCTATTTACTATTGAAATTCCA
Organism: Pseudotriccus pelzelni; assembly: GCA_035584735.1. Lineage (NCBI taxonomy): Eukaryota > Metazoa > Chordata > Aves > Passeriformes > Tyrannidae > Pseudotriccus > Pseudotriccus pelzelni. Next base: position 12,461,470 of record JAWMRA010000009.1, on the reverse strand, counting down.
GTGCTTTTCTTCCTTGCATTTGCTTTTTGTCCTCAAAACACAACATTTATGGAAATAATCTATCGACCTTTCTTATTGTCAGATTTTCATTACCAGGGGGAAAAAAAAATCTCCCACTAACCACAACTGTGGTTTTTTGCAAGGTAAAAAGTGACATCACCAGAAGCTGTACCACACTGCTTCTCGGATCTACACTACTGCAGCAGCAGAGCACATTGAGTAACTAGTTTATCCAATACGAAGTCTGACTCATAAGGACAAGGAAAGTTGTAAGACAGGCGTATGCTTGCACCTCTTGTCCCATTTTCCTGATAATTTAGAAATGTAGCCAAAGAAAACAGTAACTTGGTGATATGCAGGCCTCTGTCCTGGAATGGCTTACATTTACGTGTTTGCTTAATTGTGAAATCAGAAAACTTTCTTTATTTTTGGTTGCAGAGACCATGTGGACTAAGATTTAAAGGTAAAGTATTTTCCTTTTTCTTTCATCACTAAATATTTTATACTCCACAGAGACGAGCTTATAGAAGAAGCATGGGGTGACATGAAAAGCTACAGCAAAAAGAAATGCTGTGAAGTTGAAACAGTGTAGAGATCAAAGTCATACCAGGCAGGAGAGAGAGGCAAGAAACACAAGTAGTCAACACAGGATGACTGTGAGCCCTTACTGAGACCATGAAAGGGGAAAATGATTGATGTGGGCTTCAGGAGTGAGACTCTCAGCAGATAGGGTTATGCTAATGGCCCTCACCTAGAATTACTCAGAACCATGACCATCTGCATTCAGTGAAGATGAATTTGCACTGGAAGGTGACAGAGGAGGGCGTCTGGGATGGTGACCAAAGTGGAGGACCTCACAGGATACCTTCAGGTCAGGAAGGCTATTGAGAAAAACAACAAGGTTATCCCAGAAAACTAGAAGAGCACAGACAAGTCACTGAGCTGGTTTCAAGGTGGGTCTTGACAAAGTTACACATCACTCTAGACGGGACACAATAATATGCTGCTCTCTAAGAGCACACAGTGTTTGCCCTTTCAATTCCAAGTCCTAAAGGTTTGGTGCCTTTCACCTCAGGTACTCACAGACCGTATTTAAATAGAAAAGTAAATTTCACTGCTAAATTTGGGCTGCAGCTATGTTGAAATTGCTCTGTATTGAGGGGAAACAGTGTACAAAGATTCAGATTTTTGGTTTGCTTTATTCCAGTAAATTCTCTTTCACACAGAGTTTCTCTCGTGCCTTCATTCTTGACATTTCTGGGGCCCTCTGGTAGGTGGTCTGGACATCGTTGTAATATACAGCAGCTGTTGAAAGCCAGTGGTCCTGAGGACTATTCTGATCACTGAGGACATCTGTAGCATAATAAAACACTAGATACACTCCGCTAACATGAATGGGAGGGCACAGGCTAAAGACTCTAATAGGTTTGGGGTTGGTTTTTTACTGCTTTATATTTAATCATATCAAGGATGGGACAGAAATCAGCTACTGAGAAAGAATAGTATTCTGCTCCTCAAAGCTGCAGCAAATTTACATTTTGGCTTTTGGATAGCTAAGAACTTCCAGGCCTGTGCACTAAGGATAGGCTCAAGACAAGAGCTCAGTCCACTGTCATTAGTTTGGATTCAAGGACTCCTACTTACTTTCCTAATTAGAAGCAGTTCAGTATTCTCATAGGTCTCCTGTTGTCATGCAGATGTAGAGCATGCCTCATATTTCAGAAGCTCACTAAGGATTTACTTAAGTATTAATTAAAATCTCATTTGGTTGTGATTATCACATGCTGGAGGAAGCATCCAGTTTCACTGCAGACAGTTCATTTAGACTCTGAAAATATTACATCATTTAAAACAAAACTAGCAGTCCAAAGAAAGAAAACTATATCATTTATAGCACTACATTACTATTCAGAAGGGATTATCTTTGTTTCTATTCTCTTTAACAATACGATGAAACATGCTGGCTGTGTTAATTATTGTTTGCTAAGGCTATTTATGCAGGGTACAATTCTGGTATAGTTTCAGTGAATTTCTGATGCATCTCTGCAGATTTCATTTTTCTCTGTTTTGGCTTAATGTAACTAAAAATGAAAATTTTGTGGGTAGTCTCTGCACAGCAAGCCACATGCTCATATTTATATCAGAAGCAGCTCAGACCTTCAAGAAATTATCAACTGCAGTGTGCTAAGTTCTATCCCATTTCTGTCTGTGGCTAGAGGTAGCTACTAGATACCCATTGTGTTTGTTTCATGTGTAGGCCCACAGAACTGAAAATGTCAAAGGGATGCTGCATGAGTATAAAGCAGCTCCCTCAGACCTTGCTCGATTCCTTATGTGAACTTCATCCGAGTTTCTGCCGTTAGTCAGGAAGCATTTGATTCTGCTTCTGTCCAGCGTACACGGCCCTGTGCTCTCCATGCTGCCACACGGCACAGCAACACCAGCGAGGGGTCTGGAAGAGACTCAGCCGACCCTCAGCCCTTACTGACTCATGGTGCTTCAGAAATCTCACTGCCCATGCAGTGGGTGTTAGCAAGTAAACTATGTGGTCTAGCCCCAGTAAGTTTAAATTAACTTTTCCACACAATACAAACACTTGCTGCTTTTTTTTAATTTTGCAGCAAAGTTATTTCTGTAAACTCTTTGGATGTGTGGACAATACTTTTGAAAATGTGGAAAGCATAACACTCCTCCAAATACCCTGCAGGTTTTAACAGCCCACACATGGACCAACACCATTTTGTCGCTGGTGGCTGCAGGGGAAAGCAGACTCCAGGCCCAGGCAGTCTGAGTCCAATCCCTCACAAAAACTTCTCTTTTAAAGCTGGGGAAATCACTTCACAATCACCAAAGCCAGAATGAAATCATCAGCCCTAGACCATGACAGTTTCAGCACTGGTATGTATTGGAAGCAGAACACAGGTTTTCATTTTACAGAGCCCTCAAATCTTTTGAACATCCATGCAGACATGAGGAGTCGTTTCTAGGCTCATTAAACAATAGGCTTGATTCCTTAATTCACTTCTACAAAGTGGGTCTACAAATTTGCAAAAGCAGCCCATCCTACAGAGATCCACAGACCATTTGAGGAAAACCACTCAGCTAGAAGGAAAGACGAGGCAGCATATGGGAAGTGCAAAACAAGAGCCCCTGCTTGAGAGTCTTTGTTGATGGAGTAGGGCAAGCCAGCAGCAATCTGGGGTGCCCAGCCTTATCATTTGTATCCCAGGCTTGCTGTGCCTGGTGGCCTCCTCATCCTGGAAAGCTGCGAAGGGACATCACCTTTCCCAGGAGTTACTGAGAGGCTCGGCTGGAGACCAAGTTCCAATAGTCAAATCAGTTAAGCTGTCTCTGACTGAACAAGAGGCAACTTCAGAAACACTCCTCAGGAATGGGAACAGCTGGGGAGAGAGCTGCCAGGTCGTGTGATACATTGTTTTACAGAGAGTTGACAGGGCAACAAGGGCCCTTGGGGACTGCCAGAGGCTTCCTGGGACACACACATCCACTACAGCATTTATTTTGCTTTAAGCAGTCATAGACTCTGAAACAACCTCTAAACTTTCTTCTTCTCACTAAAGAGCTACATTACGTGGGCTCAGATCTGTCACACTGATCCCTCCAGCAGCACTTGAGGAACAAACCTTCCTAAAAGCAGCCACTCATCTCGTTTCTGTTACTTGTGCGAGAGCACACATTCAGACAGGATATTTTATCCCTACTTATTCAACTTCTCATTCCTCCTCTTATCAGCTAGCACATTACTGCCAGCATTTCCAGCAGCTGCCTATTCGGTGGTGAGGTACCATCTGCAGGCAGAACTGTTCCCCTGGCAGTGCTGTGTCAGGGGTTCACCACAGAAGAACCCTCTTTGTCAAAGCAGCTTTGAGTGAAGCCTTCTCTTAAAGCTCTCCTGTCATCCCATGCACCCGTGGTCCTTTAACTCTACATTCCTGGCATATTTGTACATTTTGAATATATGTGTATGCGCATATCTATATATGTTGTATGCAGTATATACCAGTACATATACCTTGCATTACATAGAAGTGGATACCTGGAAGCTCACTGAACTAATGTTGAAACTTATTTTTAATGATCAATAAAAATGCCTCTAATGTTTTGAAGGCCAGTTTTATTGCCATTCCTGAATTCAGTCATCTCCCATGACAGATGTGATGGAGGCAAAGACAAGCTTTCTTCAAGCCTTCTTACAAAGCACATGAACAAGCCACAGAAGGATGTGAACATTTCCTCCACGGTGTCAGATAAAACTGATGATAGATACCAAAACTACCCACCCTCATTACACCTGCCCTCTGGGAAACGGGCTGAAGAACTTATTCCAGGGCAGCCATCAGATTCCAAATCCTTTCAGTCACTACCAATTGCCAATATCATTTGACTAAATACTATCCAACAAGTTATCCAGGTTTACTCTAAAAATATCTGTGTGTTTGTTGGTGGGGTTTTTTTGTTACTATACAGAGTGAATTTCATGAAACAGCATCGGTTAGAATGGAGGGTGGGAGGGGTCTAAGTTAGCAGCAATGTTTTTGTGTGCCCATTTGCAGCTTTCCAGGTAAGACACCGTTCACAGCAGTACCGTAACACCAGGAAAGTCCCTGCTTCCATGGAGCAGCATTTTGGGGCAGATGAGTAAAACAGCACACTCTCTTACAGTGGAGGAGGTGGCTAGATTGCTTGCCCTGACTGACAATTTTACTAAGCTAAATTACAACATGTACATCTCTACCATCTCACAGTGCAGCTTCCAGCCATACAAAACACATGTAGCCTCTGACACTTCTGGCTCTATAAGGCCACAGGATTATCATGAAATTGGGGAATGCTCACATTAGGACATATATGTTTTTAGTGCAAACAGCCAGCTCAGAACTCCACAGCTGAACAGTGTATCTACACACTCCTTCCCCTTCAACTGGTTGTGAGATTTTTCTGCATAACACCTAACACTGCTAGCATTTGGGGTACAGCTGCAATAATAGCTGTTTCTGGCAGGCTGGTTACATCATTCCCAGCTGCTGCAGCAAACCTTGGGGCTGCTGTTCTTGATTTGGGCTATAATGGATCTTCAGTGCTGGCTCTTCATAGAGAAAGATGGAAGAGCTATCTTTTTTTTTTTTTTTTTACTTTTATCAGCAAGAGGCGAAGTTCACACATTGCCTGCAGTGTCCTAAGGTGGCAAAATTACCATGTAATGAGATTTAAAGGGCAGATAGACTAGTCTGAGGCTGGAGTCCATGCAGCTGAGGAGCTGACAGCAAGAAGATAAACATCTGCTCTAAGCCCTGCTGTCCCAGGTCAGTCCCCAGAATGCCCTGAGTAATCTCAAGTGTGCTCCATCTGTGGCACACCTTAGCTCAGCAAAGTCATACCAGGGGCTCCAGTGAAAGGATGAAAGCCAAAGTGTGTGCAGGATTGCCTTTTCCTAAAGCCCTACTTTCAAAAAGCTCTCACTTTGCAGCGTGATCCCATCCCAAGACAGCTGCAGCTAGTGCTCTGCTGTTATCTATATTCTATTTCCTTCAAAATAAGAAGTGCCATTGCATTACACCCTTGAAACTAAAAACAGAACAGAAAAAAAATATACATATGCAAATGGTTATGTATAACTGTCTAAAGTTCTTGGGAGATGGCATGGAAAAGAGACGTGGAAATTTCACAGCTTTCCAGCATGACTCAGGGGGCATCCAAACAGTAAATGTGACTCATGGACTGTGTAGGCACGTACAGGTATGTGGGTAGGCTTCTGGAAGCCATATGGTTTCCTGCAGGAGCTGAATATCAGCACGGTGGCGGGGAGAAGAAATGTGACGTTTTATCACATAACCAGCTACTTAAGCACTGCCTGTCCAAGAACTGCTAATGGAGTGGAGCCTGGCGAGGGCTGGCTCCCACCAGTACTGCAGAATAGCATGGCTCCTCTAAAGAGCAGGATCTGTTTACAGGAAACTCTTTGGAGCACAATGAAATTTAAGGGGGTGAGAGGTAATTATATTCCAAAATAATTTGGCTTTGTTGAAACTGGTCTTTGAACAACTCTCTATAGGAGGCCACAATCTGGCAGAAAAGGAACCTTACGCAGGACCCTGGCAATATTTAGGCTTTGTGAAAGCAGCTGGAAGCAATTTCATCTGAACTCTAATAATGTTTAAAAATGCACAGCCAAGCTCGGATCTAGAGTAAGAGACCTACCCCACAGAGCCAAAGGAGTTGTACCTGCTCAGCCCTGTCTAAGTGTGCTATGAAATTCTGTAATTAAATATTCAGGTGAACTCCTCCAGTCGAAGAAGGGACGTGCTGCAGTTCCTGGCACTGGGTAGTGCTCAGCCCCACTGTCCACTCAGGATGAGTGAAGCTGAAAAGCTTCTACGCCACCAGGAAAGTCAATGCCCACCCTCTGCCCCTCCCAAGAGCCACAAGAATTTACAAGGTTGTTTTCCTTCAGGGCTAAGGAACAAGGAGGTAAAACAGAGATGGATCCTGTGGCTTTACACAAGCAGCATGAGCCGAGGCAGACACGGGGGAACTACACATGACAAATATACACTGTCCCTTCTTACTGACAGCTGCAGCCTGTCATTTGTTTCCTGCAAGACAAAAGTAAATTGAAGGAAAATAGTAGATATTTTTCCCCCAGTATTCTTCCTATAGCAAATTCTTCCCCATCTTTGGAACCCAAAGAGAAGCTGAAAAGAAAGGGTTAAACAGCAGCTACAGTTATGACTCCCAGAAGATTATTTTTAGTTAAAAGTCAGTATCAATGCAACATAGCATCTGGTGGACATGGTACACTTGCTCCTGCAGCTTCAGTCTCAACTCTGATACAAGCAGGAGACAAGTGAGAAAACCAGAATAGATTCATGTTTGTTTTGTTAGCCAAATGCACCTAAGCACAGGAGGTTTGTATCCTGATTTGGACCTAGTAGGTACTGAATGCCAGGAGAAGGGACTGAGATATCTTACTCATGTTCACAGCAGTGATCTGCTGCAGAGATGGGGTCACACCTCCTCTGCACAGGGCAGGTCCTTGGAGTCCCTCTCCAAAGAAGATTTCCACCAAAAATGGGGTGGCTTTCACAATGATGGAAAATCCCTTCTCACCACAGTGGAAACATCCATAGATAGCACAGAGTTATACTCTGGGGCTGAGAATTTTGCTGATAAATGCTTGTAGATACCATTCTCTCGGTGTTACTTCTACATTATAGCAGATTCAGTGAAGCAAAAAGAGACAGAAACAACCATCTTGACCTAACAATACATGAGAAAAACTGGAATGACAGAAATAAAACTCTAGTCTCTGGGCTGTCAGAATATCTATGCTGATGTGGGAACAGGCAGGACGACAGCAGAGGGAAAGCAGGCTACAAAACTGCAATCAACCATGAAAGTTTACTTTCAAAAGGTATTTGAAGAGTATGGACACTAAACAGTGAACACTGTGTTCAGAAGCTGATTAGGGTGCCTGTCCACTATGTCCTGTTGGTCTCTGCAGGAGTAACAATATCTGCTTTCAAACATATTGCTGATATCATTTTAGCAGGAGTCTCCTGGTAGACTGCTGCTTCATCTTTTAGTTAGCAGATGTAGAGAATATGGATTAGAGAGTCTCTCTTCCAGCTCCCAGGACAGCTGTGACACCTCATGACCTTGAATTACAGGGCAGGTAAGGTAGAAATGGAAATATTTTCTCACCCTCCGGAAATCTGCCAGATGTGCTTGGACAAGACCTGCCTCCCAGCAGTGGGCAGGGAGGGATGAGGGCAGTGCTCAGAGCCAGGAGTACTTCTGATATGGGAGAAAGATGTCAGAGTTACCCCTATGCCATGTGTGCACCCCTTGCCCTTCCCCCCAAAGGGCTGCCTCCTGACTGCCTTTCTTGGGCACATCCCAGGTGTCGTTGGTCATCCACCACCTGAGCCTGTTTATGTCCAGGATACTTCAGGCACACCAGCAAAAACAAAACAAGCAACTACCAGCAATGTGTGAACTGAGTACAAACTATAGTGCAAGTGGCACATCCAGTTCATTTGTAGTTGATGCACTTCATATTTCATTCTTGACTTGGCAAGATCAAACCTTTTAGAAGCAAGTCAAGCACTCCTAAATAGACAAGCCCTGAAAGTCTTATGTAGCTTTTAGATGCTAATCTTTGCCCAGAATCAGCAATTAATTAATTTTAATTTAACATAATAAAGTTGGCTCTGTCAGAGCTTGAACGTAACTGATCATGAAATAAATATAATCTAATTCTATCTCCCTGATACTGAAATTATCTGCACAAGCGGCTCGGTCAGCTGGGTCCCCACCTTCATTGAAAGGGCAGAGCACTGAGTTCTGCTGCAGGGATGGCCCATTCCCTAAGCAACAACTTGGCAAGCTACTTCATCCCAGGGGTTAGAGACCTCCTCAATCTAATGTCGAGCTACTGGAGGGGTTTTGCTGCAGCATCACAGCCCAGGAAGGGCAGGATTGGAAGGTCAGAAGGAACGTCAGACATTTTTGAAAGAAAGCTCAATGTGAGTTTAGTTGATCCCTGAACACAGGCTCAGGTCCAGGTAGTATTTCCAGGTGCTCTTCCCATCACAAGAAAAAGTGAGAGAAGTGACAGGTTGTGGTAGAAGGGCAGTGGGCATGCCGGCATCATCCCTGTGAGATCTGTGGGGAGCTCAGGCCTGCCTGCACCTCATTGCTACTGGGAGCAGTCCAGTAGACACTCACCTTCCAAGTGGTCAGGCTGGCATGGAGGTGTGGGAGCCAAATCTGCATGCAGGGCTGGCGGGGCACACAGCAAGTTCCTGTGGGACTCCATTAACTCTGGGACATTCCTTTCTGCACTCCCAGGTGGTGACTGAGGCTTGGGGGACAGAGCCCTGCAGATACCACAAGCCCTCCTTCTGCACAGAAAAAAGCTATGTGAATGTGTCTGTGCAAGGCATTGGAGCTATGGTTTTCTGTGCTGTGAAAAGGATCAGAGGAGCCTGTGATGTGGGCTCAAGATTTCTCTTGCAATCTCTGTGGCATGTTAATTGCTGTTGATTACAAACACAGTGTAGTCTTGTTAATTTGCAACACAGGACAACAGCCATTTAAGAGAGCAGTGCTGTATCCAGCTCCTCAAGCACAAAATCCTCACATTATTGAACAGCATGGTAGGGGGCTGTTTAGGAAACAAATAGCACACAGGTCTGGTGAGGGCCAGCAGGGATTGAGAAGCAGATAATAGCTACTTGATTACTAACAGGAGGTGTTACACTCCATCACCTCTTTTGCAGTGGCACTTCACCACCACAAAGACCAGGTCTCTGCTGTGCCAGGCAGGATGGGCAGAAAGGGCTGCTCAACAATGCCTCAGTCTTGTGTTGGTACCTGCTGAGGAGTCCACGGAGCAGCTGAAACTCTGGATTATCACCTCACATCTACTGTGGGAGCAGTCCTGTCCCTGTATGTTGGTAGAGTGGGGAGCAGGAAAGAGGGGATCTGAGAGGCAAAATGGCTTGACCAGGTCACCCAACAGACCAGCAGCAAAGCCACCCGCAAGGCTCTGTTGAAATGCGTGACCAAGATCTGGACATGGTGCCCCAAACTCACCATGGGACAGGGACAGTTCATTTGTCGCTGGAGACAAACATTTCCAGTCTCCCTGCAAGACAGCCCTTTAGGTGGCAACCTTCAAAATTCTGAAAGAGCTGCAACTCCTCACTCCTCTAACAGCCCTGCCTGAAGGAGACAAACGGGGAACGCGATCAGACCAAGCTCCACCAAAGAATAAGGCAGGAGACATACACTGTCTCTGTTTTGGTACCCTGGGCATATGTTCAGGCAAGATCTCAGCTTTGACCTCACCTTGTGGACAAAGATGTTTCCTATTGCTGAGAAAAGAACCATCACGCTTGTGCACAATGCCTGACTTTTTTACACTAACACCACAGTAAATAGTTGCTTTATAAAACACATACTCAAAGGTGGAGTTTGTAGCAAATCTGAGTTTTACATTATTTTCTTTCATTCAAATGTCATGATGTTGCATGTGCAACTCTGCAGCACGTCTGCCTTCTCAGTAAGCTTATATTTCCGCCTCCCAGAGGAATGGCAGCAAGAGCAGCTCTACTGAGCTGCAGATTTCTTTGTGGCTGTCCCTGATGGATGATGGTGACATAAGCAGGCTGTCTTGGGGATTTCACATAAGCTGAAGCTTGGAAGGCTGAGCTACACAGAAGCAGCATCAAAGCACCCAGGAGACCAAAATAGGAAGGAGAAGGAGACAAATGGACTGAAGTGGCTCAGAAGCACCAGATCTGGACAGCAGATTAAATTGCTGTGAATGTTGCACTGGTCTAAGCCAGCCCAGTAAGACAGATGAGAGATCCTGCAGAGTACTGCAAGCACAGAGAGCAGAGTGCTCATAAGTAAAAAGAAGGCCTGTGATTACATCCCCACTTCTTCCTGCAACCAAAACAAGAGCCAAATCAAAGCCTTGTTCAGTTAAAAGCTCTTGGTACCAAAAATAGTTTTGGGCAATTGTAAAAGGTAAGTTTTGAAGCAGTAAAACACAGGCGATAGTCACCAGAAAGGAAAGAAGCCAAGTGAGCGCAGAGGGTCCTGATGTAGTCTGAAAGCACTGGTTGTTAACTTCTACACCATCAGAGAGATTTTGATTGACACCCAGATCCCAACAAGGCTTGTACATATCACATGGGAATTAAAAGACATTTTCAATCTCAGTTACAGTCATGCTGACGTTACTGAAGCTGGGAGTGCAGGTGTGCAGCTGCAGAACCCCCTTTAGGGACAGATCAACCTGTGCAGGCTGACATTCAGAGAAAAAACAGAAATATAAGAACATCTAGGTATGAAAATTCAAGCTCTGACTTGCTAATGTATCCTTACATAGAGTGACACTGAGGCAACAGCATGCAGGTGTGTTTTATGGATGTGTGTGAAGAGGGCAGGGATGAAGTCACTGAACTGCTCTTGTCACCTTCAGGGATGACTGGCAGAGTTCAGGAAGAGGAAGTGTTCATCACCCCTGATGAGCTGTATGTGAACAGCAATGAGAAATGCTGTCACTTCATTGCTAAATCCAAAACACACATTCACCTTTAATCTACTGCATTTTAAAAAGCATTAGTCAGACTAGGCACATGACGCTGGTTACCCCAGAAGGAACGATAAGTAAAGCTTAGAGGCTCCTAAGCAGTTTATAGGCTATATGTTATGCTCGAGAGCCTCCTCTTAGTAAAAACCCACGAAATCCTTCATCTCCAACACCTTCAGGAGCAAAAGAACTGACATGCAAGAAGCTGACGCAAGTCACAAGGTCAGCACCCAGCACAGAGGTACCACCTTGCTCCACAGCAGATGTCCCTGCAGGACAGTCCCACCATCAGCACAAGCACTGAGGCACTTGAACATCCTCCTTGCTGCCTCTGTTTCTGTATCAGCATGTGACACGCCCCAGACCTCCAGGACTTATAGTCTGCTCCTGTTCTACATACCAGTCACTCTGGACTCTGTGGTTCACTGCCCCTGAGATCAGGGGAATTTATATCTGGCTGAGATCCTCTGTAAGTAGGTAGAAATGCACAGTCATGAAAGCATGGTAGAGAAAATAATCCTAGCAGGAACTGGGGGAGAACTCTCAGCAAGGAACTGGTTCCTGCCTGGCGCCTCTGTTGGAGATGGCTGGACACAATTCCCTTTGCGGATCAACGGTATTCATATGTAAATCAAAAGCTGGTTCAAAGGCTTCTGTTGAATTCTTGATTCCCCCTGACTCTGGCTTTCAGTTTTTCCTCTTTATGCCAAGAGCTTAGTCAGAAGTCTTTTAAATCACTGGAAACATCTCAATTATATTATTAACCAGAATGTGAATATCTGAAAACTGAGACAAGGGGAGTCTTTGGCTGCCCAAGTTTGAGGTTATGGAGGAAGCTTGTATGCTATTAATTTTCAGCTAAAGCTGACAGAGAAGCTAAAACCATCTGTGATCCTCTCTGCCAGTTCCTCCAAGGGCACAGCAGCCATGAATGTTGCACTGTGCCCACACAATCACATGCATCCCATGGCTATGTGGGGAGGTTTGAATCCCCTCTGTTAAAGGAAGGAATTGCACAGGAGGTGGTTTTTGCATCCTTAGAGGCAACTTGGCAAGCCCCAGAAATGCTTTGTTCCCCAGGCAAGGCTTTGCAGGAGTGCCCCATCACCTGATCCGCATGAATAAGCCTTTTCCTCTTTAAGCTTCACTCTCAGCTGATGGACCATGAACTGCTGAGCCCTAACTGAAAGGGCAGGGCCGAGGGAGGCAGGAGAGCAAAGGAGTTAAGCTCTCAAGGGCAGGAGAGCAGAGGTTTATCTGCCTGGGAAGCAGAGACAAAGGTGAGGACACAGAGGCAGGGTGAAAGGAGTGCATAGAGGCACAGAGACAGGAGACTGCAGGGCCACAAGATGTCCCTTCAGAGGGACACGTGGTGACAGGTGCTCAGCTTACAGTGACAGAGCTTGTGAACAGGGAATGGGTAAGAATAAATTATTATCAATTGACCACATACTAAATTACAACAAACCTCTAAGAAACATATCTGATCCCAAATTCACAATTCCAAAAGGCAAATTGAGCAGCTCTAAGAAATTAGAAATCAGCTGGCCTGGGGGATTCAGGTCAAAAAGTGGAAAAAAAGCTCTTAAACTGCTCTGGGACTTTTATCTCATGCGAAAGGGGTCTGGAGCAGTACTGCCAGCCAAAACCTCCACATAACCACCTCAGAAGGGTAGTTGGAGCATGCAGAGTCTCCCAGTGGAATGGAATAGGGAATAAAAGCAAAGGTACCAACACAGGACAGGTCAAAAGCATCTGGTTATCACCTCCGGCAATGCTCAGACCAAATGACACCTCACAGGAGGAATTAAACAAACAGACAAGTTTAGTCAGCTACATGAGAAAAAGGAGATCAAAGGAAGAAGGGAGGGTCTTTCTACAGAGAAAACAGGGCAAATGCTAATCTCAGGATGGCCCCAAGCCAAGTTAACTCTTTGCCTTACTTTTCAATAGAAAAACAATAATGTTGCATATGATTTAAAAGGCAAGAGGAATAGTATGAGGAATATTGTAAATCACCATTATTTTCAGCCCAGAGATGGGGGAAAAGCGTAGTTTTGCATACTGGAGTGGACTGCATATGAAGCTGCAGAAATAGTAATATTTGAGTACATCTGGCAGATTAGCATATGACTAGGGAAGTACAAAACAGTATCTGTTCTTAAGAAGGGAGGATTGATGAGGAAAGGTTGAGGCCTGGTAGTTTAACTGCAGTAGAAAGCCAGATCTTAAATCACATTTTGAAACAGTACAAGATAATGAAGAATACAATAACATTAAATTGTGGACTAGGCAAAGGGGAATTTAGTCAGACTTTGTTCTTTCTTCTTTTGAAAGTCAAATGAAGACTTAGAGCTCATCCCTTTGGACTTCAGAGAAGCAGCTGACATGCCTTCAAAGGGGGACTAGCAAACTGAAGATGCTTCTGCTAAAAGACAAGGCACTAAAGCAAAGTTGAAAGGAACTGGCTATAAAGGAGTCAAGAGAAAACAGTGTTGAGGGAGTCAGGATGAGCCTGAAGAGGAATCACTACCACAGGTCCATAGCGGTCTGCCATCAAGTTTGATATTTTGTGTCTCTGGGACAAGAAGGGAAGTTTGTGCTTGCTGCCTACATTTAAGAGAGCTGGATTAATTTCAAGAGACATGAAAGAGCACACCACTGGTAAAGCAGCCTGCTTTAGCAAGGGCTAAATGGCTGGGTAGTTCAGACTGCAAAAACACAACCAGGGGGACATCGCTCCTGTCTAGAACAGACCAGAGAACAGGCACAAGAGAGAAAAGAGTTATTTCAGCTGCCACAATCAGTCCTGGCCAGGCTGGTTGGGGTATGCCTGGTGTGCATCTGCAGCCCTTCCACCACTGGGACACCAGTGCAAGAAGCCAAACTCATTTCCAGTTCATGAGGGATTTATCTGTGAGAAGCAGCAGACAGGGCAGAGTAGTGGGTACAGTTATACAGAGATACCCACGCCAGCAAAGTCATCCCATTCCCTAGAAACACACCACTCCTCTCTCCACGCTCATCTGGGCAGAGTTTGACTTCAGGCTGTGCCAAAGTGCTTGTATGGCCACAGGACCTGCAGCAGCTAAAGAAAGAGCTGAGAGCTGGCAGAGGCTCTGGTGCTGCTGGGACAGACCCCTTGGTGACAGCAGGTGCTCCAGGAGCAGCAGCTCATAAGTAATTCAGGAGCATTTCTAGCAGTATTAGTCATCACCCATGTCCTGACATATTCTGGGCTGTCTAGCCAAGTTAATGACACAGACGTTGCTTCACAGTGGTCAGATCTCTTGGCTCATAAAATAGTAGCTGGAAAGTTGGAGTTTCCTGCCTTTCATAAAAGCCAGGAGCCCTTCACTCCCCAACTCATTCATGGAAGATAAAAATCTCTTGGCACAAACTCTTGCCTCACTTGTAGGGTAATTACATTGTTCAGGCTCTGCAGAGCACTTAATACATCCCTCCCCTGTTAATCTGCAGCAAAGATTGTGACTGATGTGGCTGAGTATCAGCCAGGCACCTCCAGTTAAGGCATGGAGGAGGTTCTTTACCAGTATGCTGCTTTTCTCTCTCATCTCCACAACCAGCACCATGTTGTAGGATTGCACAAACCCAGCCTGTCATTGTGTCCCTTGCATCTCCGACCTGTCTGCTGCACCGCTGAAGACATGTCCAGAGCCTTGCAGCACTGAATAAGTCAGAAACTTATTCTGCCAGGTGGGAACAGCAATGGGACCCAAAGGTGTCATGGCTGGGTGCAGGAGGTGGAAACAAACATATCAGGGAAATGCTCCCGGAACCATCACGTGCCTGCAAGCACTAAGAGTGCCCAGGCCTTCTGATTTTCCTTAGGGACTACACACAGCAATGATGACAGCCAGCCAGCAGCAGGTGTGTCCTTCTGTTCTGCGAGGTAATGGCACCACTCCACTGAAGTCAGTACAGTTCAAAGAAATTAAGAAGCACAATTTTAATTAAAATTATAGACTAACAAACCAGGTTCCCAAGGGATATGGGAAA
The DNA here is from genome assembly GCA_035584735.1 of Pseudotriccus pelzelni. Lineage (NCBI taxonomy): Eukaryota > Metazoa > Chordata > Aves > Passeriformes > Tyrannidae > Pseudotriccus > Pseudotriccus pelzelni. The sequence continues at coordinate 12,446,325 of JAWMRA010000009.1, read as the reverse complement.
ATACCCATTGCTGAGCCTTCACAGCTCGGCTAATTGCAAAGCCAGGAAATTAAATCTTTGGTTTGGAACAACTGTGGGAACAGCGCAGAGATCTCTGCATCTCCTTCAGAGATCAGACTTCCCAACACACTTGCCCACCTAGTCTTCCCCTCATAGCTTGCTGTAGATATTTACCAGCTGTTCTCCATCTCTATTTCATTAACATGGTTGTACAGACTATCCAGTCCTCATCCTAAAGCTGTATCCCCTCTGTAGCCAGGATCTTATCCCTGTGAGCCTGCAGAGCTCTTTAAAAGCTGCTGCTGCCTGCTAGTGGTACAGTGCTTTGTGCCAGGCCATTAGTGGAAAAGCCTTTTACTATCGTAATTTACCCTCACTTAGAAGTGTATTCAGTCAAGGCTGTGCCTTTGCAATTCAGAATTACAGAACTGAGCTAAAAAGCAGTCCTACAAAGGACATTAATATTCAGAAAGGGGTTTGATCTAAGTGAGGCCACTCTGTGTCCCCTCCACATGGTCCTACACCAGCAGCACCACAGTGAGAACAGGAGCATTAATGCCTTGGGTTTTTGCTCCACCAACACTGATACTTTTAGAGGCTAAACATGAAAATGCACTGCCAAATAATAACAATAACGAAAAAAATCAGCACCTCTGCTCTATTAAGCAGCTACAAGGACACCTGGTACTGCTCAACTAGTTTGGTTTTTTGTCAAGGTAGCGAAGAGCTCTTGCACTGCTCCTACAGCTCACAATGTCCAGAGCTCAGCAAAGCCTGGTTACCAATACTAACCAGGCATCACCACCATGCTCAGGAAGGAGAAATGAGCTTTCTCCAGTCTTTCCTGGTGGGGCCCGCGCCAGGTCTCTTCAGCTGGTACAGGACATAAATGGAGAGGCTGAATTCTGTTTCTGAAGCTGATTATCCGCAGGGTCTGTACAGCAGGACATTTTGCCGTTGCTAAAGGAAGTTCTGGTTACCAGCTGTATGTGCCTGTAGGACTTGACCCTCAGTTATTCCATGCCTTCAAGCCCTTTAATTCAAGCATCAGTCCCAAACTGTGCCCCCGAGTCCCCCACCTCTACCAGAGCTGGCTATGCCTGTGATACCAGACACAGCTTCAGCTCTCCCAGGCAAAAAAATGAAGTCACACTGAAATACATAGATTAATTCTGTTCCTTATCTATAAACCCAGCAATCTGAGACAAGTTTTCTACCTCCCAAGTCCTGTCCCTTGAAAATGTTCCAGTTCGTGCCGGTTAACAGTTTCCATCCCTCATGGTCACAGTGAAACTGCCAAACAGCTGGGGAAACAAATTCTGGAAAGGATGCAGCAGTGATCAGAAGAACACAAGCTTCCACTGGGACACAACCAGTGCTGATAATGCACAGCCAGAGACATATCAGAGCAGAGACACCCCTGTCCCACCCATTACTGCAGAGCAGCACCCACCCTTCAGGAGGAGTCCTCAGATGCAAAGGCAGACAGAAGTTCAAGAATGCCCAAAGGTTTCCACAGGATAAAAAAAAAAAAAAAAGAAAAAAGAAAAAAAGAGAGCACAAAGAAACAGCAGATGTCACCTCTCTGCACTTCTGTAATGTACTTGTTGCAGCCTGTCATGGATCAGGGAATGGAGGGTCCCACCTGCTCCATCTGGGGCTCCCTGGGGACAGAACTGGGGGAGAGGAGGAAGAAAAGATGAGCATTTTTGCAGCAACAGCCAGAAATCAAAGCAAGCTGGCCTCCTGCCCCCCAAACCGGCCTGAACCTTTCTCACAGAATGCTGGGACAGGAGGAAACTGGAAATTACAATTTCATTGCTAAATCCATGATAGTCTTCCTTTCACTTGGAGCAGCAATTACATAAATGCTTCTGGGAAGAGAAACACGCTGTTCTTTCAGCAGCCAGTAGGCAGATGCACATGTAGCATTTGGGGCAGAGCAAGAGTTTGTCCTGGATAATCATTTTCCCCTGCAAGCACCATAACATTTCTCTGTTCTGTTGCCCATTAATTTCTCGCATCACTTTCCTTGCACTCAGCAGGAACGACCTTGACAGAAACCTCTAGAAATATCTGGGTACTAAACTGATATATGTTTGTTCTTTTTGGTAAAAGAACAGTCTTGAGAAACAAACCCTTACTTTAATAGAGGAGTTCAGTTTTATATTCATGTCTCCTCTAGTAACTGTTCACAGAATTGCGTATTTCAAAATGTCTTTGTTCTTCTATTTCCCTTCTTATGCATCTACTCCAACAGTAGTCATAACTCATTGCAATGCCAACTGAATTAACATCCAAATATCTGTATAGTGTCAAACTACCACATCTCCTGGAGAACCAGAAAGATATTCAAATAGGTGATTTTTCAAGTGACATATTTCTCCTGTGAGAAATTCTTGATGTGGAAAGTTATTAAAAGTAAGTTTTCATATGTAAATCCACATTAATAAATTCAAGTCCTAGCCCCAATTCTCCTTTAAATTTTTGTCTGAAGCAGCAATTCCTTGGCATAATCAGTGTGACTTGATTCTGGTCTGCGGTACACATGAGAAGGGAACAGGTAGAGAAACACCTTTCACGTTGAATTACCAAAACATTCCTGATTTACTTCCTACCAGAAACACAAAAATGAGGACTCATGAGTGCATTCAATAGCTTTTCTATTAGTTGACTTTAAAAACCATGACAGGATCATGCTGGTTCAAAGTGGGACAAATATTAAAAGTAGCACCTAGAAAATACACTTTAATAAGTACATGGTAATAATGCTTGAAAAATGACTCAGTGTCCCAAACAGTAAAAAAAACCCACAAAACAAAACAAAAACCAGAACAACCACACAGCCATTAAAACCAACAGGAGCTGAGGGTTCATCACCTCTGAAGAGAGTTGCTCTTAGAGACCACCAAGGGGGTATATGAAGCCAGCTGGGGACCCAGGTCAGGAGACTGTACAGTCCCAGACCAGACAAATTTGAATCAAGACTTTGCATCAGCCCATAGTCAGTCTAAGTCAGTCTGTTTTTCACACCGAAATGTTTCTCTCATCCAGCCATGGCTCTCTGAGGCCCACAGCAGCAGCACAGATTGTACACCTGCATTCCTACAGCAGTATCCTTTGTTGCCTGTCTGCTTCCCACCTCAGACCCCTTTTCATCTGACTTCCAGGTTAGAGGGCATTCTTCTACAGTCACATCATCTGTGAACAAGGGTGTCCTTTAGTGCAAATCCATGAGTACCACATCTCTTCTCTGGAAGCAAAGAGTTGGAGACAGCTCTTCCAACAAAATGTCCTTGTACAAGACCATCAGCATTCCTGCTCCTGGACCCGGGCCTGACCGTGTCTTAAAATTCTTTTCTAGATGACACACATTTGCAGGACTGCTGTACTTTGTAGACAAAACAGGTTTACTCAGCTGTTCTGAGCACAGAAAGCAGCTGCATAATTGTCTTTTAGAAATCTTCTGACATGGCTTTCTCATGGAAACTATCTTTATATAATCCACAGTGAGAGCTTTTCCTGGCTTGCCCAAGCTGTAGCCTATACTATACCCCTGTGGTTGAACAATAAGGTCAGCAAAAATTCACATGTACAAAAGTATATTAATCTTATTCATATTGAAATGCTTGCTGCTGTACCTGTGCATATTCCTGCAAGTACCAATACAACATACTGGGGAGTTTTAAGGAAAGAATGTTCACAAAATTAAATCTTTCCTAGAGTCAGAAGTGTTCTCCAGGATTAACAGAATACACAACCTTTCTTCTGGACTGCTTGTCAATTAACTTCATTTTTGCCTGCCCGCAGCCATCCGGCTGTGCTGCCTGCAGAACACTCAGCAATGCCCTGGGCACAGCAGCGATTGCTGTGCTGGTGGAAGGACAGATCTCGCTGGTCATCAATGCCTGTGGCCATGCAGCAGGTCAGGACAGCTGCTGGGTTATGGGCTGCTGCCCCCAGATGCCCAGCAGGACAGGGCTGCCCCCATCAGCTGTGGCAGCAGACTGGTGTCAGAGTATTTTGAGCCTGGCACCATGAATGGAGCTAATAAGTGGTATCATCATGCAGGAGCCAGAAGTAGGTAGAAAGAGAAGCTTTGTGTGGGCGGTGAGAGAGAGAAGAGGCAGATTAAGGAGACAAGGATCAGAATCTGCAAATCACGCAAAACCAGTTCTGTGTCAAGCAGGGAATAATTAACTTGCTCTTTTTTTTTTCTAGACAAGCAGCACTGGTGTTGATTTAGAAACTCCCTTTCCAACACCAGGTGAAACTGAGCACCCCTTCAGGATGTTTTGCTTTGACTTTTCAGTGGGTTTAGTGCGTAGTTTTGCCATTCACTGTACACTGATATGGTGCTGCAGAGGGACGGTAAACGCTGTCTCCATTGCATATCCAAACCTCCTGCTGGCAAAGATAGAGGACCTTGGGGAGGGTCGGTGCCTGGGGACACGGTTGAAGACAGTTCCAGTGACATACCCCAGATCCAGTGACAACCAGGGGAGTTCTGCGAGTTGAAGAATGTGAGGGAGTTACTCCCAAGCAAATTTTTAGCATAAAGATTTGGTGAAGTTCCTGTAACCTTATTCATTCCTTGGATTTTTTTTTCCACACAAGGCTTTTGTGCTGTTCTATCTGTACAACTTTGAGGTGGGATCCAGGAACTAGACATGAGGGAAGGAAGTATGAAGAGCAAGTCCCTGCCGTAGCAAAGCACAAATTAAAACCAACCTGCTGGCAGACAAGCTCCCCTTTCACAGATCAATACAGGCCTGTTGTTTCTGCATTACTGCCTAGGGCTCTTGTGTTAGGATGAGACATTTTCTGAGGCTGCAGTTACACCCCACAAGAAAGTTGTCAGTGCAGGCTGTGTTACAAACCATACCTGCTCTTTATGGGCTTGGCCCCCACCAGGCCATGACCAGGCTGCATCACTTTGTGTTCTGCACGCTACAGCACGGAGCATAGTTAGTTCTGTTCATCAAGTTGTAGAGCAAAATCTCAATATTAAGAACCAGGAGTCCCAAACTTATACTTTCTAGGCACAGAACACACTGCCAGCATCAGATCTGAACACACACCACTTGGCTGCTGGGAGCCCAGGCACTGCTCCTCCTCCCATACCACCATGACAAGAAAGCAGCAGATGTTTGCTCTTTGTACCCGCAACACAAGAATCCCACTTTCTGCTGTGCTTATTTTCAGGACACAGGGAAGTAGATAAGTGTCCTAGGCATAAATAGACACAAAAGGGATCAGAGGACTTGACTACCTGAACCTGTGCAGAAGTCAACTGAAAACAAAATGCAGGAGCCTTTCCGCTTTGCCCTGCATGCTAAGAAGTGAAAAGACTCATTGAATGTTCTTACACATCAGAGAGGAGGAAATCATCCCACATTTAGAAAAGCCAAAGTCACTCAGAGCTGTTTTGAGAAAGAAATTGCTCCAAGTCAGGGGGGGTGGGGAGGGAAGACAGGCAGCCATTATTCTGTCTGCACAGGACTTATTTAATAATCCTGTGTCTGCACACCATAACTTGATTTTTTTTCCCTGTCATACAGCATGCCAGACCACAGCTGAATAAAATAGAGAAAACCTGTTATAAGTGACCAGACTCATTGGAAAACTGTGGAAATATTGCCTCAGGCTGCAAGGCCCTTTCCTCTGGAAAGAATATTTTGCAATTGTCTGTTCCTTGCTGACAACCAGCACTCCTACTTTCTGGGTTTCATCAAAAAGACTTACGTATAGGCTGTTCAAAACTCTGAATGCAAATAGAGAGAATTTTCTTGCTCATTATTCTGATTTATTCATCTCTCCCCCCTTCTGTCCTACCTCACACTTCAGACACTGAAGAGAATGAAAACTCAAAAGCACAGAAATAATGAATGTGCAGAAACAGGATGCCACATGTCACAGAGGCACCATCACTGGATTTGCCATGTAACAGGGACATTTTTCACTGGCATATGTAAGATGGTGCTACAGGAATGCTTTAGAACAGTTTTGTCACTATTACATCAATACTTATTCTTTAAGCAAAGCAGCACTCTATATAGGCCGTTATTTTTCTCAATACCTTGTAAGACATCAAGTAAATGAGCAGATATCTGTAACTGAATATCAGAGCTGCAAAATCTTACGAAAACCTCTGAAGTTTAAGCCTCCGTGCAGTGCTCCACTCAGCCCTCCCTCCCCAGGCTGCTCCCTTCAGAGCTGTAACCCAGCACTCCTCCAGTAAAACTGCCCCATCTGTACTGAACTGCCACCCCACAGGGCTCTGCTCCATCCCTGAGCTGATCTGTGTCAGCGCACATCACTTCTGAATGGGAAGGAGCCAAGGCTTTTGAGCTGCCAGCAAGTGTGCTGAGGAGCTTGTGGTTGTGCATGGCACATGATTGCCTTATGGTGCAGAATTCCCCTGCATCTTAACTGCAATAAAAATAGACACAGTTTTCCCACTGCATTCCTAAGTCACACAGCATGGAGAATGTAAGCACCAATGACTTTCGTGAGGAGATTCCTGGCAGCAATTACAGTTGTCAATATAGGAAGACTTTGGCCTCAGAACTGAAGTTTTGGGGGTTGACAAAAGAGAGTAAAACTACCAAAGATTTTAAAGGGCAGCATTATTTCCAGAGCATATCCTAGCCACTGTTTCCATGTGCTTTGCTTGTCAGATCAGAGCAGGATTAAAGCAGCAGAGCGGGAAAAAGCAGCAGGGGACCGGAGCTAATAAGGGTCTGATTAACTGAGCTGGCAGGTGATGGCTAACCTGGAAGAAACAGAGCACTTTGAAGCGTGAGAGGGGTAGCAAAGTGTCAGAAAACATGGGGGTCTTCCCCAGGGCAGGAAAAAGAACAAAATCAAAAGTTTTGGAGGCGGTAACACCCATGACATTTTGTGATGGTTGCACAACAATCCACCCACTGCAATATATCCTTGAGAAAGTTATTGTGCTGCTGCCACGGGGGACAGGCTCACCCACCTGAAGGACAGCATCTACAGCAATGCAAGGAGGCAAAGATAATGCATTTGATAGTAACCTATGTCACTAAAATCTGAGTAAAGTTTCTGTTTTCACGAGGCTATTATTACATTGTGTAGATTTGCAGATTTCTTCAATTTATTGAACCCCATTTATTCTAAACCCCAGTTCTGTCCTCCAGCCTGGCACACTCCACATCATGTCCTGTGAGGCAGACTTCTGGTGGAACCTCAGTGGAGACCCAGACCTGATGCAGTGCTCCCCATCACTGGTACAAAGCAGTGCTCCAAACTTGGGCAAGGGCATTTGAAGCATCTCAAAGCTTTCAAACACTTCAGAAAAAAACAGGAAGACCTAGAGGTCTTGATTAAGAGGGTTAAAAAAGGGAATACTCACAGGTGTGGGTTGCTAAAGGGGAGAGCTGCTACCTTAGTTCAGAAGTTGCCAGGACCAGCCTGGCTGTTACCCAGCACTAAACCATGTCACAACCCAGGTCTCTTCCAACAGCTCCTCTCTTACTCCCTCCCAGAAAACATCCACCCACAGACCTGCCCATATCCAGCTAATTCACAGGTCACAGGCAGCCCATGCCCAGGCCAGCTCCAGCACAATCTGAGCCCCTGATGTCCTGCTTCCCAGGGCAAGAGGAAAACGTCCTGCTTTCTCAGGCAAAGCAATAGGAGCAGGGAAGATTCAGAGTAACTCAGACATAAGGAAACCTCTTACACAGCAAAATTTCGGGCAGCTCCAGACCACAGGGGCAGTTTGCAGCACCAGCAGCAGCCCTGTGCTGCACAGCTCAGGTAAAGCTGAGCCCAAATACAGAGAAAAAACAGACTTACTGGTAGCACAAGAAAAATCCTCACAACCACTTCCAGCTCATGGGGGAGGGAGCCCTGCAAAACTGCACAGCCCAGGGCCAGATGGAGAGGTGGAGCAGTGGAAGTGACAGTTAATCAGTAAATAACACTGGGATTTTTGGCCATGCAAATGAATTGAAAGAAGTGAGGCTGTGCCACACTGGTGCTAGGGCAGAACTAGAAGTCTTCCAAGTCCACAAGAAGGAAGCAGTTTTAATTACTTTTCTCTAAAAGAACAGCAGTAGATTTAGGAAAAGACACGGGCTGCTGGGAATAAACACCAAGGAAATAATCAAATTGGAAGCAAAAGGAAAACTCAGTAGTTCAACATGTTAGACCAGGGGAGGCCAGACAGCAACTGCCCTGGAAAACAAGAAGCCAGTGCATTGAATCGCAAGGCTGACAGCAAAGACTTCCAGCAGAGCCACAGATTCACATCACACCAGAGGCCTGGGAGAACAGCATTCCAGGCTTAACATGTGTAGATTCAGCATGAAAGCCAAGATTTGGGTGGATGAGTGTCTTCCAACAAAAAGTTTGCCTTCTCTTGAAGTTTCCAGGATTTGGGACTATGCGGCTGTGAATTAGGATCTTGTTTTCTACCTTGTTAACCCCTCTGCTCCCCCACCAGGTGTGAAGCCCCCAGTGCAAGCCATCTCCAGACTCATGAATTAGTTTAGGAGACCCTGAGGAAGCAGATAACACCCACAGCACAAAACAGAGCCAACCCAGCCCCAGAGATGAAGTGGGGAATATACTTGATAGACATACTTATTTCAGAGCTTCTTGCAGCATCTTAGAACAAACCAAAATCTACTGAAGCAGAAAGCAAGACTGGAATTAAATGCCTTCTACCACCCTCCAAAACACAGCAAGAAGAGATTAATCAAATAACAAGGTCTAAACCCAACTCACTCATTCAGGAGATCTGTATTTACACTGTCCAAAGGGCAACCTTACTCGGGTTACAACAAAACAATGATTCAGGAGTCGGAAACTTTTTGGCACATTTCCACTACAAAAAGATAGAGCAGTTCCACTCCCAGCTATTGCAGAGCCCTCTCACTCATAATACTTACAGCATTGCACGGTGCTGCCCTCAATCCCACCACGTGACCCCACAGACAACTGCATGGTCCACATAAAACCCCACCACTCTTATACCTTTATACAGAGAAAGGCAGCTGTGAGCAGAAGTGAATTTATACTAATGGGGACCTGAGCAGCTGGGATTGAGAGCAGCTGTCTAAGCTGGTGTTGCCACAGGAACAAATTGATATCATCTGGCCACAATCAAAGTTTGGGCTGTGATACTTTTTTGTCTAAAACAAGGTGTTTATCCATCAGAACCATAGGTGTCTGCAGCAGCTGCCATACAGGAAAAATACAGTCCAAGTCCTGCTGTTAATGAAGGTGATTACATCATCTGGTTGCTTAAGATAATAAGCAATCAGATTTGAGGATCCACGAATTTCCTCATGACCTATTTTCTGTGATCCAAGGAGAGGGTGTTTTTGCCTTCCCATTCAGAGCTGGCTAATTCAGAGGACACCATGCTGAGACCAAAGCAACCTCCACATCCACAAAGGCACTTGTGCAGGCTCCTGGACTGGAACAAGGCTGTTGTGCAAAAATGGTGCAGAAAGTCCTGAGCAGCACCTGGCAGGTGCCACGTATGGAGGAAGGGAGAACTCCTTCCTTCCTATGGTTTCTGCACATGGAAAGCATAAAAAACCCCATGCTCAGCGTGAGTCATTTATTAGTAGTGCTGCAAAGCCCTAGACAAAGCAGATGGAATCAGCTGGCAGTGGGCAAGGCGACCAAACATCTGCTTGTACCCATGTGGCGTACGAAAACAGTGCTATAATATCCTAATGGCATGAAATTAGAGCAAAGCCACATGGAGAACAGTTAAACAGTGTTTTTATCTTGTGGAGACATTAAAACATATCCATGGCTCTTATTGTGTACAGGAGGAATCTCTTTATAAGTCACTAGCAATTAAGGAAAAAACCCCACATTAATTACAGAGATATTTTGGCTTTCATTTTTAGATTGTAAGTTTAATTGAAAGATAAGTTTCGGTCTTCAGTGCCCTCCCCATCTCACTGTTGGATCTGAGAATGAACCTGATGCTTTATTTTACACTTACACAAAGTCATGGCCAAGGCAAACTTGGACTTCGGGGTGCTGCTGTCACTGGGCTGAACCAGATGGTCAGGAGTGGAGAAGGTTCCCTGGTGGGATCTCAGCATTGCCCAAACCAGCTCACCTCTTCTCCCTGCCTGGGCAGATTCCGGGACTGCCTTCTTCATGGTTGTTTTGATATGATCAGGCCACAGATTATTTTTATTCTACCAAAATAGAACCTATTCCTCGAAGCTGTTGCAAGGGGGCTGTGATCAAAGGTGGCTGAGAATGCTGCTGGTGGAAACAGCCGTCAGCAGTTTGCATGACCCTGGGATGGTGTAGACTGGCGAGAAGATGAAGAAGGTCCCAAAGCACCTCCTGTGGTCTATTGTTCAGGACTTCAAAGAGCCTAGGGATCTGTAGCCACTGGTAATGGCTGTTATCTTCAGGCAGCAGTAATTATGAACTGAAGGAGACTCAGAGACAGTGACTGTAAAAGGCCAATAAAGCTACACCTTTTCTGCCTCATTTACTTGATTGCCCCTGTTCTCATTATATCCACCCCTCTAGGATATGGCTTTTAATCCTCCAAGCTGATCTATCCCTATGAATATTCACTGTCAGTAATACACTTATTGCAGCTGCCTGAATATCCTGAAGCTGCTATCAATCATGCATTAATCTTACATGCAGGTCCTAGGGCTTCATCTAAAATGCAAGTGCAAAATACGCAAAATGCGAAGAACTGGGAGAAGAAAATGCTAAAGTCAGTAAAAGATGATTTACAGTTTGCCAATTCAGCTTCATATTAATTTTGCTGTGCTGGATTTCAGAGCAGTAACTCATCAGGCAGCATTTTTTGAAAGTCCCCACATTACTTACGCAAGAACCTATAAATTTCCTATGTATGTTGAGCAAAGGAATGTGGAAACAGTGGCAGTGAGTTGGACCAGCGGTGCATCTCTGCAGTGTGTGCCAAGGGGAAGACAAATGTCCAAGGGAGCTTGCAAAGATGACTCCTGCATGTCCTTCCCCCATCTGCAGGCATTTTATTCAAGGACTTCCTTGAATAAGGAAGGGTTGTATTTGAATCAGTGACCAACAGGTATTTTGTTCCACTAACCCAATGAATCATTTTTTGAATCCTTGTAAAATTTTACTAGTCTCTCTGCCGTGCAGCAAAGAGTTTCACAGCTTAGCTGCGAATTTTGTAAACAAGTTTTTCCCTACTTGTTGTGGTGAACAGGCTTCTGTTTCACCTGGTGAAATTTCACCTGGTGCCCCATAGCCTCGTTTGACAAAAGGCAGAGGATTAAGCATTCCCTATTTGTCACAGCACGCAGGATTTAGTAAACTTCTATAATATTCTGCCGGGTCATTGATTTCTGGAGTCTGTAGAACTGTCCATCCCTCGTGGAGGAGTCGTTCAAACCCCAGATCCCATTTGCAGTGTGGGGCTGTGCCATGCCCATGGCAAAACCACTGCGTGTAGGGAATGCTGGTGAATATCTCCAGGGTGGCTGGTGACACGCAGCTGCAGGAACTTGCTGATGGCACTCCCAGGCTGGCTCAGCAGAGCGCACACACCACCCCAGCCAGCTCCCGTCCCTTCGGTGTGCTGGGCCAGCTCCTGCCCTTGTGTGCTTTGAGCTGCTCCTGGCATTGGCAGTGCAGCAACAGCGTCCCTGGGCAAAAGCAAGGCTGGCAGTGGGCACAGCAAGATGCCCTGCGCTCAGGGCAGGCTGAGAACCAGAGGGTGTTTCCTGGAGCAGGGACATCACTCATCACTATTTTACACATCACTTTGTTCACATTTTTTCAACAATGAAATGTCATAAGAGGGGCAAAACCGCTTTTCTCATCAGCTGATGGGGAGAAACAATAGCTCTGCTCACGCTGTCACCACCCCGCAGAGGCTGAATCACCGTCACAAGGCAAATTAGCCTCTCGCCTGTTGCTCAGCTTCTTCATCACGGTGACTCATTCTGGAACAAGGACGGGAGCGAAAGCCGGATGCTTACAACCTCCTCCCCCTACACCAAACGTGAACCAAACAGTAATCTGTGGCTGGGATCGTCTCAGGGCAGGGGACGGCGAGCAGAGCTGGCACAGGGACGGGGAGCGCAGGGAGCCGCTGCCCCGGCTCCAGGCACGCAGCCGTTCTGCTGGTTCTGCAGCTGCTCGGGGGTTGGCTTCCTCCTTGCTAAATCCATCGGCCCATACAGGGCATTGAAGCTGGTCTTCCCTTGCCCAGCAAAGGTTGCCCATAAGCATTTCTTCTGCATTCCTTTGGTGAAGAAATGGGGATTTTTTTGGTTTCCTGTACACGGAGCCAGCAGAGCACCCGCAGCTTTACAGGTAGCCTGGAGGGATGCTCCTCTCCACAGACTGCTTGCTTCAAATAGATTTAAATAGGTGCTCACAAGGAGAAATGACCCCTGTCCTGATCAAACATGGCTCTCGTAGCTCATTCTGGAGGACAGACGTGTCTGTGAGTCTCTGACCACAGGCCGAAGGATTTCCTGAAGGGATGCAAGCCCCATGTGTGCCCCCAGATTGTGGGCACCCGGGCTGGACCCCAAGCTCAGCCTTGCACGTCATCCCTGGGGCACATCCACCCACCCACAGAGCCGGAGAGGCAGTGTCTCACCTGCCTCGTGATGCCTTGTACAATGAGCGCTGATGATTTCAAGTCAAGGAAGCTCAAACCAGCCTGATGGGGGAAACGTCTCCAGAAAAAGGGTACCATATGTGCCTGCCAAGCAGGGCTGCTCTCGCCGCCACAGTGAGGCTTCTCTCGTTACTCATCAGCAGAGAAACTCACTGCCAGGCTGGTGGCGAAGAGACGTGTTACCAAGATTAGACACAAACTGCATTTTACAGGAGGGCTAAAACTAGTCTGAGTGTAATGAATTTTAGAGCACGCTGCCTTTTGGAGCATGCTAGAGGGCAATTCCTCCTTCCTCTGGCTTTGCCGTTACCAAGGGAGCCCAGAGATCGAGATGCTGCAGAGGCTGCGTGAGCACCTGGTCACCCCAAGGGTTTAGGTGAGCAAGAACATCTCTTGCAACAAGGTGAGGAGAGTGTAGCCCTTGCTGCCCTGTGTTGAGGGGCAGCATCACCTCCATTCCCTGCAGCCCATGTGGCACTCTGCCAGGAAAACCCTAAAAACCAGCTGGGGAGCACTTCACTCGCTGAGTGGATTGCTGTGGCAGAAGGATTCCTGTTGGCTTAACTTTTCATATTTCTGTTTCTCCTGTGTTGCCACTTGCCTCCCTGGTCCCCATAGCCACTCTTCCTACGGGTTTCCTCACCTCCATCCCCACCCACACCACAGCTCTGCAGTACGTGCCTTGTGGAAGCTCCCAGGAGCACAGCACAGCCAGCAAATGGCCTTTCCTGACACACGGAGCTCAAGGAGGAGGCAACGGGGGCCACAGGCTGCTATGGGATAATTAATTGTTGAGGAAAAAATTATCTCATTGCTAACAAAAAAGTTCAGGCAACTAAGCTATAGGACACATTGGAGATACTAGCAGTGATTCCAGTTGTCAGACAACATGTTGTGACAATAAATAACAAATGAATGCAGATTTTTACCAGGGGTTTTTTTCAGTTTGGGGAAAAAGAAGGTCTTCTATTTTATTTTATTTTATTTTTTTCTTACAAACCTTCACTCCGCAAAGGCAGTTGTATCACAGAATCACAGAACCATGGAATATGCTGAGTTGGAAGGGGCCCACAGGGGTCATTGAGTACAACTCATAGCCTGGCATAGGAGCATCCCCAAGATGGGTGAAGAACCTTTTTCTAATATCCAACCTAAACGTCCCCTGACACAGCTTCAGGGCATTCCCTCGGGTCCTGTCACTGGTCACCACAGAGATTGGTACCTGTGCCTCCTCCTCCCCTCATGAGGAAGTTGTAACTGCAGTGAGGTCTCCTCTCAGTCTCATTTTCTCCAGGCTGAACAGACCAAGTGACCTCAACTGCTCCTCACACAGTTTCCCCTCAAGGCCCTTCACCATCTTCATTAATATCTTTCTTACGCTGTGATGCCCCAAACTGCCGCAATATTCCAGGTGAGGCCGCCCCAGTGCAGAGCAGAGTGGGACAATCCCCTCCCTCGCCCGGGCAGCGATGCTTTGCCGGATGCCCTCCAGGACATGGTTGGCCCTCCTGGCTGCCAGGGCACTGCTGACTCATATTCAACTTGCCGTCGACCAGGATCCTGAGGTGCCTTTCCGTGGCACTGCTTTCCAGCATCTCATGGCCCAGTTTGTCTGTACAGCCCATGTACAAGCGTCCTCTTGGAGCATTTTGTGAGTCACCCAAAACAGGAAGAATCTCTCTATGGCGTTGCTGCCAGCATCGCTGCAAGGCTCCATCACGGAATAGCGTGTTTGAGAGGCCACCTGCCCCAGCTCCTTTGGGGATTAATGGCACCCACATGTGCTGATGAATCATGAAGCCCAGGAGACATGGTTCTCCCTCAGTAATTGTCTTCCTTTTGTGCAGTAATGTCTGCTAATAGCACTGACAGCCTTCCCCTTGGGGAACCTCAGAGTGTCAGAGTTAGAAAATGGTGTTTGTGTTCCTCCTGACCCTGGGCAGGCTTCAGCTAATTCTATCTTAATAAATAATGGGCTTGATTAGAGATATTATAAATCATCTGATAAGAAAGCACAAATGGCAGGGTTGCTATTATACCACAGGGTTCTGTTGGCGTTACAAACCAATGCTGAAGCTGGGGACACAGTGCTGGGCTCAGTGGGTTCCCAGGCAGGACATCGGTGGTGTCCATTGCAGAGGTGCACCCTGAGATGCTTCATGTTGGTTTGGAATGTGTTACCGAAGCTATTCATTGACAGCATTTCCGAGTTACTTGTAGTACAGACACAGTACAATGTGTTTTACACAAGAGGCGGCTCCCACAGTTTACAGCTGCTGCAAGGCTCTGTAAGCTTGGCAGCACTCAGGGGCATTATCAGCGTTTTTGAGGGCTGGGGACAGTGTTGGATGGTGCAGAAGCCTTGGTGAGGGTGGCACAGGTGTGAACAGGGAGCCCAGAAGAGCCTGAAATACTCATTCCTGCTGGGCTCCAGGCTGGGGAGGAGCCTCACAGCAGGGTGATGGGCAGAGGAAAGACAGGAATGTTACAAATCAGAGGATGGGGGATGTCTGGGGTCCTGCACAGTCACTGCCTGCTGCAGAGCTGGAAGATGCTGCAAACACTGTGGGGCCCAGACACAGTGATACCTGAGCAAATCACACCTGAGAGCTGGTCTGGAGCAGCTCTCTGTAGAAGCACTAGGATCCATCGCAGCCCGGAGTCGCTTGGTGCTCAAACATGTGTCTGACATGGATTAGAAGACTGGGGAGCAGAGAACACGTCTGATGGCAGTGCCTGTGCCTGGGGGGCTGAGCTGTGGGCTGGCACCTTGCTCTGTGCTCTCCTCAAACATAGCACATGCAATAAAAAGTAGCAGTTTATGTCTCACAGATAAGACATTCCCTCTCCAAAGTGATTTATGACTGCAGCCCACTCAGGCTTCCCCTCACCTCACAGATGTTACAGAACCTCCAAGACAATACTCTGCACACTGAGACTGCTGCTTCTGTCCCCAGATGTGTGGGACAATGCTTGAAGGGAGAGTTGTCCTCTGCTGGGCTGACAGACACAAGGAAGGGTTCACCCACCTGGCACTTGTCCGTGTCCCCCAGCCGTAACAGTCAGTTTAATTAAAAACCCGCCTCTCCTTGCAAACCAGGCTCATCAGGAACTCCTGCTGGCAGAGAGGAGCAAGTCTGGCAGGTCTCTGTGCTTCCCAGGAGAGAGGAGTAGCTCTGCTTGGAGCAGCTCTGCTTGCCTCAGGGATGGGAGAGGGAGCAAGGCAGGTACCAAGTCTGGGCCCCCAGGGGCAGAACCCCCATACGGGGGATCCCTGGGAAGCCCAGCTGCCCCACCACTCACCTCTGGGGCCACTTTTCCCCAAAAAGACAAGATTTGTTCCCGCTGAGTCTGCTCAGGACACATACTAACTTCTCTCCACAAGCACAAGCTGCCAGCTGCCAGCTAACCGCTCCGGCCGGAGAGCCTGGAGCTGCAAAGAGGGAAAAGCCACCAAACCTCCTGTGACTCACACCGAAACCATGCTGTCTGCATTTCCAGCCAGGCCTATAATCAGTCTGGAAAAGGGCTGATCCCGAAAGGGTGGGAGGGTGACAGATCTACTGGTCAGAGAGGTCATAGCCCAAGCTGGGTGACCCACAGTATGTCCCCAGGTGTGCTGACCCCCGGGCTGGGAGGAGCATCTCCAAGCAGCCATGCCTGCATTTCCCCCTGGCTGCTCAGCAGAAGCTTCAGTATGTGTTGCCACTGACAGCACTCACACCTCCTCCTACATTAGGTCTTTTGAGGAATGTGATGTTTCAAAAATTCTGCCGTGGGGGTGCAGTGTGCTGGTGCAATTCCAGCTAAGGACACATCCACCACCTGGTTACCAGCTGGCTAAAATCCAGCCCCGCTTGTTTGATGTCTTCACTTATGCAAACCCTCCAAAACAGTTGTGACTGAGCTAATAACAGCATTCCCAAAGCAAAATCCCCTGCCTGCCCGCTGCTCTCCACCGCAGTGCTCCAGGAGCTCCTGCGAGCTCCCCGACCGCACACGGGATCAAAGCTGCCAGCTCAGCTCAAAGTGCTGCCGACAGTGGAGCCTAAAGAGTGTTTTAGCCAAGCCCTAAAAAAAGGCTCATCTGCTTTCAACCTCAGTGTGGTCTAACAGACATCCACAGGGCCCCGGGTAATTCCTTGTGGATTCTCTTTGTCTCTGCTGTATCAAACCCGGATGAATCCTGTCAAAAAGCACATTTCAAAGATCTTTGCTATCCTGGCAGTCCCATCTCCATTGACTGGTAGCTGGATAGCTGGGAAAGAGGCAGCACTGGAGCAGTGCTTTCCAGGAGCAGGAGCTCAGCCTCGTGGGCATCCCCTGGAGATGCCAGGCTGTATCACATGTCCTGCCTCCTCAGAGACCTGGCTATCAGCTGGGCTGGGAATTTGGGCACATTTTTTTCCATTTCTGGGATGGAGTTAGCATGCCTGAATTTTTTTTTTCTAAAGAATTACAAATGAGGGGAAACAGCAGTCAGAAGATGCAGTCCTCCAGGGCCCCAACATTTCCTTGGAATGGGAAAGAAAAATGCCTAGTTGTTATTCTCAGACACCACGACATCTGCCTGCTTCTGCCTCCTTGGTGTGACCCCCTGCACGTGCCAGGCCATACCACTGAGCCCAGCCCAGGGCCACCTACGGCCCTCTTTGCTCACAAGAAACAGCACTAGCAGCAAACCCGTCATCCCGTGGAGGGACAAACAGACCAGCAAAACAAAACCCCAGTGCTGCTGGGCACCCAGGCCAGGTCAGCTCCTGGACACAGACCTCGGGACAATGGGAGAAGCTCTGGCACAGGCATTTGGAGGGAATGGAGCTGATGACCCTCAGTGCCATGTGGGATGTGTGGCATTCAGATGGATTGCACATCCTGGGAGGGCATCGCACCCCAGACACTAGCACAAGCCTTTTTGCTCAGCACAGCTCCAGAGTGGCCACATCTAGAGGAAATCCCCCAAAAAATCATGTTGCTGCTGCTTTATGCTCCACTTTGAGGAATTTTTGAAGGATTTTGGCATGGGTTTTAGTTATGGTGCAGACCAGAGCATGGCTGCAGCAGGTCAGAAAGTCACAAACGCATTTGTGCACAGAATCCTGCCACAATTAGGTAGCCAGGAGCAGAGACGTGTGGGGACAGCAGCCAGGGCCACAAAGAGCCTCTCAGGGTGGCCCTGGGGCTCAGCCTCGTGGTGTGGTACCAGCCTGTGCATGGCCAGCAGCACCAGTGCAGGGCTCAGCTCTGTCTGTGCTTTGTGCCAGCACTGAATTGTCTCTGGCAGATGTGTTGCCCCTTGTTCTCATCTGCCAGGGCTGAAAGAGGCTTTTTCAGGGTCTGGGGATGATTGCTTAACTCCAGCCAGCACTCAGGGCACCCAGCTGGGCCACAGCATCGATGGCAGGAGGCTGGAAGGACTCTGGGGGATTCAGTTCAGGGCAGACATTTTAGGGACAGCCTGTCCTCCCATCCATCACTCCCCAGCCCTCCTGTGGCAGCCAGAGCAGGATACACACCCATCCTACAGCAGACTGCCCTGTAGCCTCCTCAAGCTGCCACAGTGTCCCCCACTGGCACCCCTGTGTGCCCATCTCATGCCACAGCATCCCTGTGCTGTGCTGCCCCACCACACACCCCTACCCCTCCTGTTGGCACCACGGTCTTGGTCAGCTGAGTCTGAGAGGGAAACCTGTTTTTGGAAACAACAGGGGAAAATAAAAACCTACCAAACTCTTGAGAGCCTGGGAGCCACTTGCTGAATTCACCCCCAACACCATCAGAAATTCACCCCACTAAGCCCCTCGCTCATTAGTGCTAGAGCATGGAGGGAAGTGCATAGATCTGGCCGATAATCAGCCCAAGGGATCTCCCAGGACCTCAGAAACAAGGGAAGGGTTCAGAAGGTCTCAAGGGATGATGAGGAAAAAGAGTTACATCCCTGGGGATGCTGCCCAGGCAGCATCAGTCCAAGCAGAGCTGGGCTGGGTTGTGCCAGGGTTTGGCTCCATCTCTGCTGTGCAGAACCCAGCTTTCCAGGTGAGCTGGTGGGAAGTGCTGTTGCACAGCAGGTGAACTTGTGGAGGGATTCAGAGCTAGAGAAAACTCCTGAGTAACAACCCAGAGAGGCAGAGCTGTCCCACAGCATCGGCAAAGGGAGCACAAATCCCCGTCTCCTTTGGGTGGAAGGTGACTCCCTCATCTGCAAAGGTCTCTGCCATAGCTAATTCCCACAGAGCAGGGTGGCATCCAGAGGAGCCTCAGGGAAAGTGCTGGAGATCCAGAAGAAAGCAGCTTCCTCTGCTCCTGCTGATCCAGTCCCCTCTGCCATGTGCAGGCACCCAGCCAGAAGCACATCCCCAGCCACAGGGGACAGCGAGCACCCCTCGGCAGGAACAAGCTCGGCAGGGTCAAGAAGCAGAGGGAGCACAAGGAGGGAGGTGGTGACCTCCTGGTGCTACTGGGACCATTCCCAAGCACCAGCAGTGTCAGGGCTGCCAGGAGCAATCCCATTGGAGCAGATCCTCCCTTGCCCCTGAGTGCTGCTCTGGTCCTGAGCAGGATCATGGACTCAGTCCGCTGGAAAGGGGGGGACAGGCAGGGGTTGTAGGAGTGAATCCAGCTCAGTGAGGCTGAAGATCAGCATCCTCATGCCCACCCTGGGGATGCACAGCTGTGGTGGGACTGAAATGGAATCTTGGGCCATAGGCAAGGCAGGAAACCCCACCTGGGGCTGGCCAGGTCCTGATGACCCATCAGGGAGTAAGTTCCTTCTCTGGTTTTAAACTCATTGCAGATTCAGAGGTGACACATCAAGAATAACTCAAAGCTTCTACTGAACCAATCTGTAGCTTTTCTGGTCTCTCCTTCAGACCAGTTATAGTTTCAGTCTCATGACAAGAAGTCTCAGTTTCACTGTGTGGTGGATTGGATCCTGCTAAAGTTTCCCACAGCACCTCCAAGATCCCTTGATAGGAGAAGCAGTGAATACTCACCCTGTGTTCATGGGTACAACGGAAACCTGCTGCTTTCTGTGCTAGTAATGCCCAGCCCTGGCTGGGCTGGCTGGGATGCACCGGCAGCATTCAGACTCCTAAGGCCTGAAAAACTGGCTGGAAGTCTCTGTGGCAACGTGTTATCTGACAAGATTTATGGTCCATCCTGCTCCAGGCAAAGTCAGAAATACCACCACAGTGATCACTCCGGATATTACCGCATTTTTACGCAACTGCTCTGACATTCAGAGCAGAGGGAGAAATGGGGATGGGAACATTTACACTTTCACCCCCAGCTCCAGCAAGGTTTGGTGTGTGGGTATTCAGGGAGGAGGAGAATGTTACTTCCCAACGTGCAATTCTGGGTGGAAAATAAAGTAACACTGTGCTCAAGGATGAATACCTGCACAAGATCAGGAGGGGGATTTTAAACTCACAGGACTGGACTCTTGGGAAGGACAAGATCTCTCCTCAGCCTTTGCCAGCCCCATATGCTGGTGTGTTGCCCCAGGGACCAGCACATGGAAGCTTGTCAGAAATGCAAAGAGAGGATGGGATGAAGCCCCTGCCGAGGATTGCACCTGTCTGGGGTGGCTGCAGTGAGTCTGTGGTTCCCAGGGCAACTCCTCAGCACCACAGATCCAAACTGGTTTGTGGGTGGGATAATTTGCTTGCTACAAGACTGTGGAACCAGGGCACCCCCACTTTGGGAGAGCTCTGTCTCCCCGGGATTCATGTGGGAGGTGAGGACAGGTCTCCTAAGCTTTTCTGCTAAAGATATCTCACATCACACAAATAATTGCACAACCTTGTGCTAGGGAAGGGTGGGGGGAGGATGACTGGAGGAGGCTGCAGCCAGGGCCAGTCCCTCTTCCAGTTCCTTATGGTGGTAGAGCCCCAGGAAGACAGGACTCATATCTGATAGGGCAGATGCTGACAAAAAGGCATCTTCAAATAACCACAAACAAAACACTATCTTAGCAAAAATTATTTTAAGATAGCAACATAACATCTTAGCCAGACACCTCGCCCCTCTGCTTCCCACAGACCACAGGGAGCTGCCTGCTGGCTGTGGAAGCAGAGCACCCTGCTTTGTGGTTTTTCAGGCAGTCCTGAAGTCCTGGAACCCTTTGGAAGGCAGAACATGGTAGGCAACTACCTCCACCTGTCCCTCACTGGTTGCAGGGGAGCTGCAGGATGACACTGTGTGTCCCTCTCTGCCTGGTGGGATGTGGAAGTCCTCGGGAACACAGGCCAAGCTGGCACCCCGTGTTTGCCATCACCACCCTCAGGGCTGGCAGGGGTGATGCTGAGCCTGCTCCAGGCAGTCAGTCCCTCTGGCTGACAGAGTGGCACGTGTGCTGCCCCCTCTGATTGCCAAAACTGGGGCACATTCACAGCATCCCTTCCACCCATCACCCAGTGAGGGTTTTGATGCTCAGGTGACAGGTGCTGATGAGCAGGGATGGCGCTGCCAGCACTGCCTGCCATCCCTGTGGCACGTGCACAGGCTGATCCTGGCCTTGGCATGTCCTGCTTCTTGCACTCGTTCACTGTTTGCTGCTCTAGTGGTACCAGGCCAGCACTTCATTTCACACAGGGGAGTACCAGTTTAACTCTGCAGGACCCCAAGGCTGCACTGCAAGTCCTATATGGCTGCTGGGAAAGAGGGAAAAGAAAGCAGTGCAGTGCTCCTGAGTGGTATATCCCTGGGGAAGCATCATCAAATCTGTGAGTTATGCTTATGATTCCCTTCTTGTTTTCTGGGAAGATACTTTCTTTTCAGAGCCATAGTCCCCCAAGTGCCAGCAGCTGCACGTACACTTTGCAGCAAGGCCCCTTGGCTTCAGTCCAATCTCAGAACAGACAGGGATTTGACTTGTAGCTCGGCAACTGAGCCACTCATATGTTTAATTGAGGGTCTATTTAATTGTTATATTTAATTCAATTGGAGAAGACACCTTGTGCTCAGCTGTTTAACACTGCCTGAACAGGAGCGCTCCTTTCCTCTTTTCTGTTTCCAGAGCAGTCCTGGTTCCAAACTACCAGCCCAGGGCCCTAAGTCCCAGCCAGATTCACGGCTGACACCCAGGAGGGAGCCTGGGCCAGACCTCTGCCATGATGTAGGAGCTGAGGCATGACTTCAGGACCAGCTGTCCCAAAGGTGTGTGAATTCCTGTTCTGAAATGATCTTCTGCTTAAAAGGGAATCCCTGCACTTTATCCAAATAATGTGGCAGTAAAAGGTCACAAAATGTTGGTCTCAAACAGCACTCTCCACCCTCATCACTAGGAGCAAAAAGTTCTGAAGTGGGTTTCCACATTAAGGCTCAGAACAAGATGTAACAGCTGTAGTTAAAATTACCCCATCTCTGCTGCCTCCCACCACCCAAGAGAAAGTTATTTTTAACTCCAGGTTGCCCAAGGGGTGCTGCACAGTAAGATCTGTTGCATCGTTGCCAAGGGTCTTTGCCTGGCAAGAAATGTGGGGAGAGCTCTTCTTTCAACCAGTTGCGATCAGTCTGGAGCCCAAGGGTGGGCTTCCTGCAAACTGACCCCTCCAGGCTCCCCAGTTCCTCCTGAGGGAGCAGAAGCTCCCACTGCGGCAGCTCTGGAAGTGTAGAGGACCAGGTGCCCAGCCAAGTCCACTATTGCTATGCTTTTGTTCTTCTCAGTTTTCAAATAAACTTGGGTTGAAGCTATTCCAGGAGCCGCAGTGGCACCGTGCAGGCAGGACCTCGAGTGCACCAAGTCAAAAGGACAGTCATGCAAAATCAGAGGGGATTAGCTTTTAATGCGCTTCTCAGGGCAAACCCTGAAAGCGTGGGATTGCCAAGATCCCAGCAGAAAAACCAGCCAGCTTGCTGCCCTCTTGACAACAAATCCGCTACCAAACTCTCCCAGTGTCAGGCAAACTCACACAGAAACATCAGAAGGGCCGTGGAAACACAGGAGCACCCCAAGCATCGTCTTCCCATCGTATGTGACCACACGGTACCATCACATCTCCTCTGGCCCTGGCACAGCTCCACAGCTCCCTGGGGCACCTCATGAGAGAGTTCAGGAGCCTCCCGAAGAGATGCTGTGTGCGTGTGAGCGCAGTTATCCCTGCCCAGCTTTGTCTTTGGGAATGGATGTGGTACTATTCAACGTCTGCTACATTTGCTCTCAGGGGTCTCTGAGCTAAACTGAGATAACTTGGCTGTGCACTCAGTTTTTTCCATGTCTAACTTCATTGATGTCTCTATTAAAGCCCAGCAGTTATCCACGTGTTTTGCTCTGCCTTGCAAGTAGTCCTTGTGCCTGCTCTTGTGGTTCATACTCTTATGTTTTGCCCCAGAGAAAAATCCATGTGTTGGAAAAAAAGGCAATACACCCTGCACCACAAGATGCAGCAACCACTGCTGAGACTCTGGAGAAAATCAGAAAGGTCTGGAAACCGTCAAGTCTTTCCCAGGGTTTTATTTGGGATCTGTCAGTGACCTGTTGTGTGCCTGCCCTGCTGAATCACCACCACAACCCTCCCCTCTTCAGAGCTCAGTTTCCCTTCCTGATCCCTTAGGAATAATCCATAATAATACTTTGTAATCTGCAAGAGTCTGCCACAAATGCAGGCTTAAGAGCTGTGAATACGTAGAGTCCAGGGCTTGGGCATATCTGTCACGAGAGGCGGGATACATCTGGTACTCCTGCAGAAGTCTTGCACCGTCCAGCACACAGACATGCAAGACCCAAGACTGCAAATGAGCCTCTGAATGCTGTGTAGGTGGAACAGGCGTGGACCTCACCACTACAGAACATGAGCTTTCACCTTAAATATTTAAAAAATAAAGAGAGGAAGGCTCTGGATTTTGTTACCATTCATGTATACATTTATTAAGCCAAAGGAGTTTGATCATGTCACTGTATGTTACTAGAGCACATGAGATCTTTTCTTTTTAACTTCACTAACAATGGTTACTTAAATTACTTTTTATTTTTGCCTTTCAAGCTTAAAAAAGATTTACTCTTTCTGCATTCTTCATGGAAGGCTCTTTTATGTTTTTGGTTTTTTTTTTTCCTTTTCTTTTCTTAAAGTACAAAACAAATATTTCTTAGACATGTAAACAACCATCATGGAAATGAAACTGCTTCCAAAGTTAACTTTACTGTTATGGATGTTCTGATAGATTTATGTCATGTTGGATGTATTTCAGCTCAGTGAATCCCTCAATGGAAGTTATTACTGTTATCATCACCTGCACTGCCCAGAGGCCCTGGTCAGGGTTAAGGCCCTTCTGTGCAAGGTGCTGTACAAACACTTCAGTGTAACTCTGAGGTCCCCGGTAGAAGGGCATTCACTGATGTGACTATAACCCTCTCTGCTTCCCCCTGCTCCACCGTGATCCTCACAAATTACAGGAGCTTGAGTGAAACTTCTCCAGGCTAACTCTGGAGGTGATGTTCAGCTACTGTTGAAGAGAAATGTTACTGCGGGCCACTCCTGACACCTGCAGTCCTGTGCGTAAAGCTGCTCACACTCATGGGAATGCTCATAGGAGTAGGAAACTCCTGTGGGGGAGGTCTGCAGGATTGAGTCCCTGGATCATTGAACTCCTTTGCAAGAAAGCATGCAAGAAAAGCAGACTTGTTCCTTTTCTCTAATGTTTCATCAGTGTAGTTCTAAGGGAGAAAGGGACAGGGTCAGTTGCTCAGTTTCAGCACCTTGAGTATTTTGAGTTCTGATCCTCAAATTAAAGAAGTCTCTGCTATGCCTTGGGCTACTGTGACCAGGCCTGGAAAAGTCAGTTGGACATTCTTTGTCATGAGGAAGCAGCGGTTTGCCATTACAGCACGGAGGGACTCTGTTTTATGGTATGAAGTCTGCACCCTAGGCAGGAATTGTGAAGATTGTGTTTGGCCATCAGCAGAAATTATTCTGAAAACACTTCAGAGCAATTGCAGTTTAAATAATGATTATAACTTCATATTTGAGGTGAAAAAAGAAAGGATTGCATGAAATAAATAGCAAAAAATCATTGCCTCTGCACAAACATAACATATTCCTGCCTATGAGGCATTTCCTGCAAATTACTGCCCTTTAGGTTATGTCTGATATTTAAATGAACCCTTTAGAGCTAAAATACAGTACTCTGAAATGAGGTTAGAAAAATTTAAAAAGACTAATGGGAAGTGTGTACGAAGCTCTCTTTAAAACCAATTTCCCACCTGGGTAGCTTGTGAGTGTGAGGCCTCAGTAGACATAGAGCCGATCTGCGATGGCAGCAGGCATGTGTGTCATGATCTGCATGCGCAGCCACCAGTAGTAATCCATGGGGTGGTAGCGGGTGTAGGGGGCGGTGGAGGTGAGGGCGTGGGCGACGCTCTCGATGACGGGCGAGGTGTCCCTGGAGCCGCTGTTGCAGTAGCTCTCCATCTTGCTGACCTGCTCATCAAAGTACTTCCTGCCGTAGTCCTTGCGCACGATCTCCGGGAGCTCTTCCCACATTTTGTCGGCGATAGCTTTGATCCGCTCGGGGCTGTACAGGTTGGTGCCAGCGATGAAGTTGCCGGGCTCCACGATGCTGACCATCACTCCCTGGGGCTGCATCTCGTACCGCAGGCAGTCGGAGAAGGCTTCCACGCCGAACTTGGTGATGCAGTACGGGGAGCGGGCAGGGCTGCCCATCCGACCCATCATGCTGCTGATGTTCACCACACGACCTAGGCAGAGGCCAGGCAGAGCACAGCTGAGCTGTGGCACCTGACCCAGGGCAGACGCCTGGCACACACCACTCAAAAGATTCCTGAGCGTGCATCCCCCTCCTGCCCACTGCACAGCCATGAGGGCTGCCTGGCAGACCTGCTCACGGCTCTACCTGAGCAGAGCTGTCCTATGCAACAGCCTTCAGGCAGGAGAACAAGCCCAGTGATCGTGCTCCTTGGCTCATTATACCTGAGAGAACACATGGTGACACACAAAGCTCGGTGCTGTGGGGAACACAGATGAGACTGGACAGAGCCAGCACGGTGGGAAACAGGATTGCTCAGCAGCAATTTGGACTGAGCCCAGACAAGAGGAAGCAGGAGCAAGGAAAGCCTCTGGCACCAAAACAGAGCTTGTTTATTTGCAAATCAAAGGCACCAAATCCAGGAGCCTGATGGTGGTTCGTAGGAACAGATTGCTCCTGCACCATGAACAGGCAGTTCAAGTGCAGTTTAAGTTCACTGCACCCTCTTCTGTGTGACAGCTGGATTATGGCTCCAGGCACAGAGCTGGGGCTTTCTCCTTTCTAGAAACCATCCACTTTAGCTGAGGAGAATGCTGGTAGGAGGCTGTGGATGCTGTAGTCTAGGCAGAGGTTGCAGTTCTCTGCACTTTCTATCAGTGCTCATTGCTAAGTTAGAAAGACAAACCTTGCCCACAGAAGCGGATACCCTTCCATGGTGGAAGAAATGCTGCCCAGGCCACATCCAGCCCAGGTCTGCAGCACAGGACAGCATTGTTAATGCCTGTGGATGCCTCAGAAGTGAAAAATATTCTCATTTAGTTGGGTAATTTGCCCCAGTACAGGAAAGGTTTTGCTCCTTTATAATGAGGCCCATGCAAGCTCCAGGTCTGCATGCCTTTGCTGTACAAATCCCACCTCTCCTACATTACAGACTCCCAGAGCTGACAACTTCCCTGCAAGAAGCTTTTTATGCTGCTGCTGCCCACCCTGCCAGCACCGGCACAGCTGGTTCTTATACAGCAGGGAGGATTGCTCCTGGCATTTATTACATTTACCACATTATGTTGAGCTGCAGCTTCTGAACAGGTAAAAGAAGGTATAATGGATTAGATCTTGTGTGGGATGTTGCAGGAGAAAGCAGCACAGATGGGAAAGAGAAATAACTGGTGTTCAGGCCTGCTACCTTGCTGTGTAACTCAGAGAGGTCAGGCAGTCCGTGTGTATGCTGGGGCCACGCTCTGTCTGTAAAGGTAGGGAGGTGGCCACTGGTGCAGAGAGCAGTGCAATAGACCTTTTGGCCTCTAACACAGCAAGATGTGGCTGGATGAGGGACCTGCTACAGGGAGAGCCAGTCAGGAGGGGATCACTCACCCTTTGACCTCCGGATGAGCGGGAGGAAAGCCTTGGTGGTTCTGACAGTGCCCCACAGGTTCACTTCAGCTACCTCCATGTAGGTGTCCATGCTGGTGAACTCAACTTCCCCAAATGTGGAGATCCCAGCATTGTTAACCAGCCCCCAGAGCCCTACAAGACAAAATCAAGCACCTCTGTGAGACTAATGAGAGTTGGTAAAAGCCTTGCTAATAGATTATTGAACCACACAACAGAGTTTTTCATTATGTCTTGTACTGATGGAAAACAGACAGAAGACAGTCCAGAGCACGCTTCATTCTTCTGAGCATATACAACCACAGTTGGGATCTGACAGTACCACCCAACGCTGCAGCTACAAAGTACTGTGAACAAGGTTTCCTGGGAAGTTCTGAGCCAGCAGAGAACCTCAACCTTGTCTGAGCTGTTTCCTTGCCACTCTGTATTTATCTATTGTGACTTTTTAAGAGAAGCAAAACAATAGTCTCTAAATGCAAATAATGAGAATAGGAATGAGCTCGTAAGAAACAAAAGAGTAATTCTTTCAAAGTAAAATCCCTTCTGTCACCATAAGAACTACAATGTCTGCAGTGCTGGGAAGGAGAAGGTAGGCATGGGTGGGCATGCATGCCATGGCCTATCCCGTTTATTCTGCTACAACCAAGATAGCAACAACCGAAGCTACCTATTCATTTGGCATTAATAAGAAAGACTGAAAAGGAATTTTGAATAAAATCAACTCACTTCATGTAATATTCTAATTGTACAGGAAACATACTGAGAAAGGTCTAAGAAAGGCTTCTGTCTGCTGTCCTCAGAAGCAGCCCAGAAAAGGCAACTTCCTCCTGGCCTGGGCTTGAGAACACCGGACTAGAAAACTTAACTTATATAGAAGATCCACACATAAAAATTAAACATAAAGAAAAGCAAAAGAAATAGGTTTCTGCAAAATCCAAAAGTAAACATTATTGGTCGTTCTGCTTTTAAACAAGTGGTTTTAAATTTGTTCTGCTTTTAAAACTTGTGTTGAAGGTGGATGTTCCTTAGGGGAAAATGTACTTGACCAAAGGGTGGAAAGGTTTCAGAAATGTATGAGCAGTGAGGATTTTTACAGTACTGGAGCAGAAGTTGCCACCACCTCAGCGGAATGAAGTAGGCAGGCTACAAAAGTCAGTTACAACTACCCCCTGAACTTGAAATGTTTGTATCTGCAATGACATTAATGATTAGCTCAGTTGGTTAAAGAATGGTGCTAATAAAGCCAAGGCTGTGGTTTCAATCCCTGTATGGGTCATTCACTTAAGAGCTGGACTTATTAACCTTGTGGATTCCTTCCAACTCAGAATATTCTGTGAACTCCGTAGTGATACTCAGCTGGCTTCATGGGAAATTCTTTGGAAGACCTCTCCATTTCCTTTGCCTTTTGAAAGAGTGGGGGAGACATTTCTATCATTAATGCTCAATCCTTGGGCACTGGGCAGGTTTTACAACATAAAGGGAGTCACAATAAACTTTAGTTCACAGGAACAAAGCACTAATCCCAGAGCCTTGAACACCACTCTGGTTTCTGCTAATGTCCCCACAGGAGCTAATGGAGAACAAAGCAGTTTCCTTTGTTGATGCTGTGTGAAGTGGGAAGCTGCTTTCTGATATAGCACAATATTCAAACAGGCCATTTGCTCTGCACGGCTGCTCCTCAAAGATTTGTGCTCTTCAATCATGTGATCAGCTTTTCAAATATACTCTGACAATGCTCTTGGAGCGCAGCCAAGGGAGCTCCTGCCACCTCCATGACCTCAGAGCCCATGCCATGCACTCACCTTTCTCTGGGTCCTGCAGGCTGCTGTTCACGTGCTCCACTGCTCGGTCCACTTCTTTGCTGTCACAGACATTGAGCTGGACCGTTCTCATCCGATCACTCTTCATGTTGTCCAGTTCCTTGGAGCCACCCTCTCCCTTGTCCTAGAGGGGAAGAAAGTGCTGGTTTGAATCTGGTCAAAGAGCTTGCGCAGAATATCAAATGCACAGCAACCGTCAAATCAAGCCAAAGAGTCAGCAGGGCAGTCACAAAATAATCAGGACACTCCTGCAGCCCTAAGAGGAAGGGGAAGAGACAGGGCTGGTCCTGCAGAACACCATTCCTCAAGCACCTCCATCTGACCATGAGCCTTGGACCAAGTCAGCTGGTACAAACTGCTTCAATCACCAAGCAGCCAGAGAAGCTGAGTGCTCAGACACAGACTCCTGGGGCTGGGACCCCAGCCAAGAGTTGTGGGTCTCGGTTAATGCCCAGAGTCCAAGACCATTCCCTTGGCTCTTCAGAAAGGGCAGATGGGAGGTATCAAGTCAGGCACCTGGTGACTGTCATGGTCTCCTAGCACAGGATGCAGCCAGTCCCACAACCCCTGGGCCCACACACAACACTGAAAGGACATTTTCATGCTACAGCAGCAGACCAGCATATCTCTGCTGTCAGCTCCAGGGCACGTTGTCCCCAGGGCAAGAGGGCCCAGCTCTTGCTTACTGAAAAAGCACATCACTGCTTCGTCTTCCTCCTTCCATAGTTGCTCTCTGGTGCTCATGGGCTTCAGCGGCTTGTATCTCTATCCGTGTGTCCTGTGGTCTGTAACACCGTGTGGCCCTGAGCACTCCTCTGAGCGCTGCAGTAGCTGGCCTGCTTGCTGCCCTGCTGGGAGAACCTCTGCATTCTCACTGCCCTGCAAGCTGCAACAGGCCCCAGCAGACACAGCAAAACAAAACAGGGGCTCCACTGCTCCTGACAGCCGAGACAAACACCACATACGTCCACTGCTAACAGATACTGATGGAAAAATACTTCTTCATCTTGTGTCAGCTGGCTTCTCCAACACATTAACCAAAGAGCCAAAAATAAGACAGCTGCAGCATGGCCGCTCATTGGATCCAGTCCACCACTGTCTTTTGGCAATGAAGCATCAACACAACTCTCACGTGAGTATAATTGCCACTGCAAATGTTAGGAAGTAACTGTGTGTGAAATAGCACATTGTTAGCATAGATCCATCCTTGGGCTCCCCTCAGTTATGACTCTGAGTTCCTCTCTCATCTTTCTTTCAGTAAAATTAGTCAGGTGCTCAGGATCTGGCCACTCGAAGAAACCTTTCCTGATGAAGAGTCAGCACTGCACATACTTAAGGACACGATGTTCCTAAGGGCAGTGCACACCCTGAGGACACCATGGCTCCCAAGATGCACTGTGCTTCGGATGTGCAGGTGTGCTGACAAAAACAAACCCATGAAAAAAACACTCAAGTTTCACAGTCATTTCCTCTATGTCAGGGCTAGGTCAAATATACCCAAGCAAAAGAAGATGCTTCTTACTTCTATCTCTACTTCCATCTTGCATCTAAAAAGACACCAAGCTTTTCCTGCCACTAAAATCAGCACCAGCAATAATCACTCTCTGATCAGAATTCTGCCTATGGTTTTGCTAGTAAAACCTGTGGCACAATGAGAAATCAGCTCCGTCTCCCAGAGTTATTTTTGTTCTACAGAAAGTATATGGCCTGAAGACGCACAGGAGGCCAAGCAGTCAGCTAAGCAGCTTTGGCATTTCCCAGTGTTTTTCTGCGGACAACTGCTGTTACCAGTCTTGCCACAGCCACAGAGGTTTTGAAACATGGGATGTGAGTCCAGCTAAAGACGCAATATTTAATTACAGTGACACTGCAAAGCTTTCTGCTGATTTTTTTGTGAGGGAGTAAATATTGATCAACGCCTAAAAGACTTATGGCACGCTGCTGCACGTCAGCTTATGGTAAAATTGTGAAATGCCAAGATTTCCACTAACATGCACTAGTAGAACGAGTACTGAAGACAGCAAAATGGAAGGGAGGTTTCAATGACAGATAGGCCCACTGAAAACTGGGTCTTTCTAGCAGCTCAGACAGAGGAAGTGAAACTCAGAAGTAACTTTGCAACTCTGAAACTTGTGGCTCCTGTCAATGTAGAGGCGGGCTACTGCTCTGAACGGTGTTAAGTATGCAGTGTTCTTACATTATCTAAAGTCAATCTTCAGTTACAAAAGTTGAGCAGAAATATCTATCAAAAAAACACTCATTTACCCTTTCCCTTGACCCCTTTTGAAAGGCAGCAGTTCGTAATAAGTGTCTAGTTCTGCTGTAACGCCTGTAGAGGGAGCCCAACTAACAAAGAAATCCTCAGCCCAACGCTGAGACACCACAAGGCACAGAGCTATGGAGGCAAACACTTCTCTTTCGAAAAAATGCAGCAGAAATAAACTACTGATTTAAGCAAAACTTAGTAATGATGGAAAAAATTAATAGTAGAAATAATACTGATAATATCAAAGAATATGTGGTAAATTCTCTTTAATATCATTATTCAAGATACATTTATGGTGATGCGTGAGCTAAAAGATTAGATCAAAATAACTGACCCACCCCAGGATATCCTGAGGAGTCAGTTTGTTTCTGTTGGGAAACAGCCACGCAGCTAAAAAAAGTGCAGTGCTTCATAATGAGAGAGAGGCTAAAGCTCTCTCCTGTTCTCCATGGCCAGGCATCTCTGACTGCCACACAGAGCACTCCTGCAGAGCATATCAAGGCTGCATCACTGAGGTGTTTGAAGCCTGATTCTGCTCTCATTTGCACTAGTGGGACTGACCTACACAGTGATTTCAGGAGACCCTCAATACACACCAAGGCATAAATATAGAAAAATACGCTCGTACCACATGCCATAAAATCACTGGTGGCTTGGTGTATGTCACAATTATTCAAAATAAACCCTGCATAAATATGTATGGTCTGAGAGCAGGGCCAACTGTCCAGACTCAACCTGACCCCCAAATCTGCTTGTGGATAAACTTATAAAGTTAGATTTGGAGTTCCAGTGCACCTGACATGGAATAGACCACAATGTTGTGATTTAAATAAGAACCTCCCCGGATACTGTTCAGTCCTGGTTCTGGTCTAGACTAGGTTTTGCTCTCTGAAATTCAAGCAGCCGTGTCTTTTGGGCTACCACCCACTCTCCCTCCCCTAGGCAGAAACCTGTGCAGAGAGGAGAGGGAAGATTGGGTTTGCTATGTGTTGGTGCACATGCCATAGGTAAAGAACACAGTTTTTGTTTTCCTTACCTTTTGCAGGCAGCCAGCATAAATAATGAAGCCTTTGCCATGGAGGTGCTTGGCCAAGGCAAATCCAAATCCTGAGTCACAGCCAGTTATAAGTACAGCTCTGCTGCCAATCTGCAAACCAAAACAGAACAAAACACACTGGAATTATTTGAAATCAGTGATTTGCAGTTCACAGAACAAATCATGTCCTTGGCCAGGAGCAGCCTGTTCCAGGGATGTTCTCTACGCTCTTTGCCAGCTACTGCCACCCAGTGCCTCCTGAAGACAGGAAATGAAGGTTTCATACTGAGTTCACTCCAGTGAGGCAGGATCACTGCCCTCCCAACAAGAAGAGGAGTTTGGCACCTCTGGCAACAGGCTCCCAACGCAGATTAAGCAAACCACCATTCTCTGGCAGTTCACATCCATCCTGAATTCTGAAAGTATACCAAAGAGTTCCCAAGACATGTTTTCCCTTCCTCAGGAACTGTTTCTATATGTTTAAAGCACCCCATGCAGCCCATAGGGCATGGAGAAAACAATTTGACTGAAGAAA
Organism: Pseudotriccus pelzelni; assembly: GCA_035584735.1. Lineage (NCBI taxonomy): Eukaryota > Metazoa > Chordata > Aves > Passeriformes > Tyrannidae > Pseudotriccus > Pseudotriccus pelzelni. The sequence continues at coordinate 12,413,928 of JAWMRA010000009.1, read as the reverse complement.
CAATATGGGTTAATCTTACTGATTGCTCACTCGTCTTTCTCTCTGTAGCACATGAACCCTCTAGTGCTGGGTTTTAAAAGCTCTGCAGAATCAAGTGGGGTTAATATTCAAAATTAAGACCAGTTGGTCATCAGTCTTTTTGTTTGGTTAGGTTTTTTTGACCTTCTTATTTTTCCAACTTACAATTTAAATAGAAGCATACCTCATTCCTTCTCCAAACTCCTTCTTCTAACCCAAACAGAGAGAGCAGTTAAGTGACATGCTAACAATTGCATGGTGTATCAGACAGTCCAACAGCAACATCTGCACATCCAACAAAGTGCTGCTGTGGGTGGGATTAGGTGATAATTACCTGAAATTCATTCCAACTCATTTCTTATAACAAACTATAAATTTGGCTTTTCCCAGCATACACAAGGACCAATCACGCTCACACTGGAAGCCCAGCAGTGATGCAACAATCATATCTGAGTTCCTCTGAGACTCTGTTCCAGAGTTATGGAGCAAGCTGTGCATGTTCTAGCACTGCTACAATGATGAGTTCTGTGCCACAAGATGAGCAAGAGGGCAAAACACTCCCCTTCCTTCTGCCTGGCACTGTTCCTGGCAAGTCAGCAACGTCAAGGAGAGGGCTGTTAAAGGGGGCCACTCTCCAGATCAAGTGGTGAGAACACACCGATTTATTTACGTCTCTTTAGACAACCACACCCCAGAAAGAGTGCTTTATTAAGAACCTGTCATGCAAAATCCCTCCACTCTAGGGTGGAAGATTTCATCTGCTGAGTGAGTTCCAAAAATAGAAAAAGCCCACTCGTATGATTGTTTATTTCCATCCTTAGCAGCATGTACCGTGCTACGTCAATGGAAGCTCTGTGATAGGAAAGAATGTGGAGTATGTTGGAGAGGTCCAGCTTGGAGTCTCTCTGGCAAATCAGAAAGATAAATTTGGTCACTTGACATCAGGGATTTTAAAATCTCAGCTCAGCAGAACAAGTTCGTGGAAGGCAAACTCACACTCACCTGATCGACTTCACTTGCATAAGAGCGGCTGCCACATGGGGACAAGAGAGGGAGGGAAAATTTTTGCACAGGCCTGTTAAAAAAAACCCAAAACAACAGCACAATCAGGCATGGAATATCTTGGCCATACCTTGCTGCTGCAACATACACATGAAAAGAAATGTATGCTGCCTATATACATGATGCAGGCTGTCATTTGAGAAGACAGAATCCAGTTCTCCCTGGTCTGAGCCTGTGTGTTTCCTACAGTACGAAACATTTGTTTCTCCAAAGACCTTGATGCTATTTCCAGCTGCAGAACCTGTCTGGGTATTATGAAGAATTCTAAAATAGCTCCTGGTATGAAGGCACGGAGTTGCTTCCACCCACAAAATGGGCAGTGAAATGATTACATTTTCAACAGCAACAACACTCTCACTTAAGGGTTGTGAAGTTGGGATATGGGAAGTCTTTCGTCTGATGAAAGTATTCTGCTGTAGTTTTGCCTCTAATACGTAGCCTGAGGTTGAATTTGCTTGAATCTATCTCACTGCTTTTACACACACCTCCACCCTTCTGTAATCCTGGATGACACTTCTGCAGTGTCTACCCATTAGATACTCAGATTTTATATCCCCTCTTTGCAACTGTTTAAGCCAAGAGACATCTTTGAGCAATACCTGCCATGCAGATGTGAAGCTCCTCTGTATAGTACGTCTGACTCCCAGCAAGATAAAACATATTCACAAAGACAGACCAGAGCAAAGCACCAATGCCTTCCAGGGAGTGAGATTCTATTTTAGAAAAGCTGTATTACCATTAGCATTACTCTGTCTTAGGTCTTGCCATCATTCATCAAAACTGGGCCTGGACAAGACACCGGAGTGACTCCAAGCTCTGTCTTTGCCAGCCACCTCTCTGGACTTTATCAGCTGTTTCGTTTTTGCTTCAGGCACTGATGTTGCCCTCCTGGAGCATTCCGGCCTTCCCTTAAACTTGCTGTACTTCATCTACCCCCTAGCTCCTCTAACAGCATCTATCCTTCAGCAGAGCTTATCCTGCAGGCTGCTTTTCTGTCTTCTAAGTGAATTTGCATAATCATTCACAATTATCTCCAGCTCAGACATCACAGGCGCTCCCAGGGTGACCTGTGCTACACTGCACAGCAGCCTGCAGACACTCTGGCCTCTGAGCCATGTCTTGGGAAAACAACGCTAGATCTGTGAAGGAGGAAGCCTTGAACTAGATGGGAAAGGAGCTGATTTACGTTCAGGTAGTGGTCCACTCGCCTTCCTGCAACAGTTTAAGCCTTTTTCTAACTTAGTGTTACAAGCCAAATCTTGAAATAGCTACACTCGATTTACCTGCTGCAAACATCAGTCCCCAGGCAAAGTGTGTGCTAACATCATTGACCTGCAATTCTGGACCGGAGCTTTTACCTCAACAATAAGCTTCTCTGTGTGTCCTAAAGAGCCCAGAAATGTTCGTAACTTTTCTTTCAGTTGCGTGAACTTGTTTTTTATTTTTCATTGTCAAGTCCGGTCCTGTTATTTCACTGCAGAGCACTGATTTTCTGCACTCAATTCACAATAACATTCTATATCCTACCTTGAACCTGAAGGCAAGGGCAAAAAGTGGATGTTGGCTGCTGATCAGCAGGAACGTCATCAGCAGGAATGTCATCAGCAGAAGCAGCCACGAAGCAATGTGAGCCCCCACACTGTACACGAAAGTACCAGGAGCCATTTTTGTCACTCTGCATGACTGAGTTCTAAAGACCACAACTGAGACCTTCGGAATACACAGATGGTCCTCAGATCGAATCTGTGCTTGTAACCATGCACTGGCTTTTGTTCAGTTCCACCAAGAAAAGGGAGCTTGAAGAGTCAAGTATATAAATCCTGCCTCAATGCATTAAGACACTGGTTTAGTGACAGCACTGCCTTTCAGATGAACAGCTGGATTTTCATTTCAGGTTTAGCAGCTTGTGGGGACTTGCAAATGCAACACATTTTTGCCCTGAGTACAAGACGCACAAAGCACAAATACACAATAAGCAGAACAGAAGGAAGAAAAAAAATATGCTGAAAATTCTTTTCTCAAGGTAATAAAACATTACTTTGTATTTTTAAGGCCCCAGCAGATTCCTGCTGGTGAGCTTTGGTGTGTGTGGAGCAAATAGGAGATAAAAGTGTGTTTGCATAGGAAATCTCTAACAGCTCAGCTATCTACAACACCCTGTTACCAGAGCCACCCTTGACCATGATGGTGCTGGACACCCCTACTAACAGCAGTAGAACAACACTGGAGGTGGCAGTTCTTGTTTAGCAGGCCATAAGCCACTTTTAAATGGCTTATGTACAATTAGTGGTTCACACACCACTGTTTGGGAACTCCGTTCTAAAACAAAACCAAGGAAAGCGCTGAACTTCCTCTGGATTTGGACTAGCAGGGTTCCAATCATACAGCAATATAAACAGTGGGGTTTTCTTTCAGAACTAGAAATTAGATAGCCAATTTTCTGTTCATGTTCAGAAAAAAACAGCTTCGTTACTCAGCCCACCTCCATTTCTCACTAAAACCTTCCCTCTTAACTTTCTCATTTAATGTGATTCATTGCCTCTTGAATGAAGTCACAGAAACATATGGCAGTTTCTTGCACTGCAGCAAGGCCTACTTGCTGATATTCAAGAATACTGGATACTTGCTGGATACTTAATTAATGCTCTACTCCATACCTTTTTCACTGCAGTGTGGAAAAAACCCCATGTTGCCAAACCCTCCTTGCACACAGAGTTCATATCCTCTGTGCTCAGATCAGTGACTGAGCACTGGCACAGGTTGCCTGGTCAGACTGTGGAATATCCATTCCTGGAGACACTAAAAAGCCACCTGGACAGAGTTCTGGGCAACCAGCTCTAGGAGGCCCTGTTTAAGCAGGGGTGTTGGACCACATGACCTTCAGAGCTCCTTTCCAACAACCTCAGTCACCTTGTGGTTCTGTAAATAAACTGCCCCAGTGAAATCAAACGAGTCTTTGGTGTGTGCTTTACTCAAGACCTCATGCCTTCTTTTCCACCAAGCTACTTACCTAAAGCCACTCCCTGGGTCCTTGAAATTCAGGGCTTTCACAGAGAATTTTAGGAGAGGCCGGGACAGCTTAGTAGCCAACATGCTTTCAATTAACGCACTCTACCAACAGCAAGACTGTTCTTCCTTAGCTCTGCAACACAAGATAGCACCTCTGTTTTAGTTGCTCAATTATTTTGTAAGACATGCTGACTCCATGTACTTCAACAAGAAAATAAAGTCCAAAGAACTCATCTTTTCCCCTTGCAGTTCCTCATGCTGAGATAAACAGCTCAACCTTAAACCATTTCAAGGTGTTTTAAATAAGGAAAAGCATTATAAGTAAACAACCAAGGTGGGAGACATCTAAACAAAATGTGAATTTCTCCTTTAATGCATCTTCAACTGTAGTCTCTTAATAGGTAAAAATTAAGGTACTTACATGGAATGTATTATTCCAAGTGAGCTATATGAAATAATTTTAAACTAAAATATAAGTTCAAGTCACAGGTGATGTGATTTCCAAAGGAATCCTCGGGCTTTAAAATAAAAAATACGTTTCTTTGCAATTAAGTAGCTGGTGACGCTGGACCAGGCACAGGGAACCACCATTAAACTCACTATAGGGTGAAAAGAGCTAAAGAACAAGACTCAGTTATGGAAAGTCAATTTCAATCACGTTTATCTTGGATAAACTGATCCATGGCACAAAAAACCCCCAAACATTTTCCCAGCTTAATGCACAGCCTCCTTATTGAAGCTGAGAAACGGTATCTAATTGTTAGGGCTTGTTTGCATCTCTGCCGAAGGCTGGGCCGCCGCCGCGGCAGCTCCGGGGCCTGCTGGGAGCCAGGCCTGCGCTGAAAAACAGGGGGATTACGGCAAAAACAGCAGCGGTGGGCACCGAGCTGGGGAGGGAGGGAGCGGTGCGGGCTCAGGAGGACGCGCTGGCTTGGTTAATCCTCAGAAATCCCGGTGGTTCGATCAAATTTTGGAGCTCGGCCGGTGCCCCGCGGTTTTCTTGCGAGGCGGTTTGCAGGGAGCGGGCGAGGCGCGGGGTCCCTGCGGGTCCCCAGCCCGGCCCAGCCCCTCTCCGGGGCGCGGCTGCCGCGGCCCCGAACGCGGCCGAGGGACCGAGGGGGCGCGGCCCGGCCCGCGTGGGGCGCTGCGGGCGGGGGCCGCGCTGGGGAGATGCCGGAGCCCTCCGCTCGCCGCGGGCAAGGTCGCCCTGCGGGCCGGCTGTCAGGGCTCCACGGGGGTACCGCGACCCGTCCCCCGCCCGCGCGTTACCTGGACCGGCGGGTGCCGGGCGCTGCTGCCGTTTGAATGAGGCTGGGCCGGGGCCGCGGTGCCGGGCGCGGCGGGGGGCGGGCCGGGGGCAGGGCCGGGCCGGCGGCGGCGATAGGCTGCGGCCATGGGGAGCTCAGCGGGGCTGCTGTTGGCGCTGGGCGCTGCGGGGCTGTTGGTCCTCCGCCTTCTCCTGCCGCGGCGGGCCCGCCGCGCCCTGCCCGTGAGTACCGCGGAGAGGGGCCGGGGCCCGCCGGGCACGGCCCGCCCGAGCGCCCCGGGCTCAAGATGGCGCCGGGCCGCGTAGCCGGGCCGGGGATGGTGCCGCAGCCGGAGCGGCGCTGCCCGGGCCGGGCCGGGCTGGTGGAGCCGGGCACACGCTGCGAGGGGGGCGAAGCGCCGAGCTGGACACGCCGCGGGGCTCGGCCGGGCCGCGGTGCGGGGCGCGCTGCCCTCGGACCCCGCGGCGCGGCGGCTGCTCCGCTGCGCGCCCCGGTGTGCCTCGCTTGGAGGGGAACATGTTCGTAGAATCATAGAATTGGGTTGGAAGGGACCGTAAAGATCACACCTTCCACTAGACCAGGTTGCTCCAAGCCCTGTCCAACGTGGCCATGAACACTTCCACGGATGGTGCACCCACAGCTTCTCTGGGCAGTGCCTGTGCCAGGGCCTCACCACCCTCAAGGAAAATTTTTGTCCTAATATCTAACATGAATTTACTCTCTTTCAGTTTGAGCCCATTCTTCCTTGTCCTGTCTCTGTATGGTCTTGTAAACAGTCTTGCCCCATCTTTCCTCTAAGTTCCCTTCAGGTACTGGAATGCTGCAATTAGGTCACCCCAAAGCCTTCTGTTTTCCAGGCTGAACAGTCCCAATTCTCTCAGCCTTCCTTCTTAGGAGAGGTGATCCATCCCTCTGATCAACTTGGTCTCCTCCTCTGGACTCCCTCCGACAGGTCCACATCCTTCCTGTGCTGAGGACCCCAGATCAGGATGCAGCACTGCAGGTGGGGTCACACCAGAATGGAGTAGAGGGGCAGAACCATCTCCCTCAATCTGCTGGCCACTCTGTTTTTGATGCAGCCCAGAATACAACTGGCTTTCTGGGCCACTATTTTTGCTTCAAGGCATTCAGCTCAGTCATGCCCCCCTGAACGAACAGATAACAGCTGTAGCCTGCTTGCAGTGTTTCATTTCATTCTTCCATCCACTCTGCTCATCTGACCTTCCCCACCCCTGTCCCACCTGGAAAAATACCTTCGCTTTAAGTGAATATTTTCAGTTCTTTTTCCTGGGATTGAAAACCTCAACTGTCCAACCCTAGAAAAAGGGAACAAGCCAAGTTTACTGTGTAGCTGCACTCATCTTCAAATTAATCTGTTTGATAATGTCAGGGTAGAGCATAAACGGGAATCAAATGAAAAAAAGAAATGGCACAACAGAAGATAAAGTCTAGGCAAATATGGTGGGTTCCCACATTGTCTATGGAGACAGGCTGAAAATGTACCTTCAGTTTCTTCAACCTGTTCTGCAATAAACATGCATAATTTTGATAGATCACCTGCACCAGTAAAATTATTCTACTATGTAATAAAGCAATCATTCCCAGTAGAAAAAGGTAGTGAGATGTGTGCATGTGAGCTGACTGCAGGTTAAAATCAGGCTGCCCAGCTGGGGCTGTTTGAACTCTGAGGGTCATGCATTACAGTGTTGTGGATCACACAGCGAGGATACAGGCAACATTACTCTGCCAACATGCCACAACAGCACCTCTGGTACCAGAAGTTATTCTGTGCTTGTAGCAGGTCCCAGGTGCCCTGTCAGCACTGTATGTGAGAGCTGTCCCCTGTGCAGTTTCCCATGAACGTGAGGGAGGGAGGCACCTGAATTTCCTCAGAAAGCTCATTAAGGTCACTGTGCTGATAGCTGGTCTTCTCTGCCTGTCCCAGCACTGAGCCAAACTGTAAGCTGCAGACTGACCTTATCAAACTCCAGGAACAGGCCCATTAGGCGTTATCTTGTGACCTTATCCTTTCGAAAGATAAGGATGATTGGGCTTTTCTGTGTTTGGAAGTTTTTCTGGGACAGGAGCTTTTTTGCTGGGAAGGGGGTTGCTCCCTGCTCTCATCCCTTGGAGCTCTCTGTCCATCAGGCATAGCACAAACAGGTGCAGATACAGATGTGAGATCTAGTACATCCCTTGGGTTTTTGCACGCTCGTAGGTGCTGCTGAGACCTCAGTCTGTTAGGAGCCATGCTGCTGTAGTCATGTTTTATTACCAGCAATTAGGGTCATAGTAAATAATTAACAAATAATCACAGGAACCTTCTCATACTGTAAGTTGTTTCTTGCTTTTCTTGCTCTTACAGGCAGCTGAGAGGACTTTTAAATCTCCTCCTTTCTGTCTACACTTCGGTGGTTTGTTTGGGTTTTTTTTTTTTAATTAAGGAAAGCAAACCAGCTGCTGAGAGCTAAAACTGGATACACGGGAGCACACCCCAACCATCTCCTGCAGCTGAGCTGTCCTGACCACACCAACTGATAAAGGAACTAATGATGATTGAAGATTGGGTATCTTCTTTGTTTGCCTGTCCTGGGTTCTGGAAGTGATTGTAGTTCTTTATTTCCTTCACAGTTCCTGCTTTTTTTTTTGTGGAGTTCTCGGTCTGCAGCATTCAGAGGCAAAGGGGCTAGGGAGGTGAGACAGAGGAAGAAAACAGTCAAATCCTTTCTTTTTCCATGGGCCAGCTCGTTGAGTTATGTCAGGAGGTGACTGACAAATTCTGTGTTCTGGTTCATACTTGATTCTCATCTCTCTTGGAGTTGTCTCACTGTCAAATTAAGTTTGAGCACTGTATATTTAATTCTCACTTATCTCTTGTCCTTTAGCTGTAGCTATCTTCAGAGCTTTAGTCTGTAGCTGGGTGCTCTTTGTCTGAAACAGGAGTCGGTGTTAATGTGGGTGTTTGTTTGATAAATGCAGACTTTTGATCAGTTCTTGTTTCAGCTTCAGCTCATGACTCCCCTTTGAGAGCAATAACTTCAATATGAGTTATAGGACTGGGTGTAGCTTATTTGCTTATTGCTCTCTGCTTAGGCTCACCTGAGTTTGTGCAGTAATGCTCTGATCGCTATCACCCTGCAATTATCCCTCATTGCTGCTTCACTGCACTGAGTGTCAGCAAAGCAAGAGATGGCAGAGCAATGGTGATTGACCCATTTCTGTCTGAAAAAGTGGCTGGACAAGCCAGTGTACTTCATATGCAAGTATGTTCATATTCCAGCCATTGTGAACGCAGTAGCAGGGAATGTTAGTTGCAGATATCTCCATACAGATGGAATTGACCTCACTTCCTTATTGCATCCTCCAGACTTTTATTGCTATATCACATCATTACCTCATGGATATGGTTTCAACTTGGAGCATTGTGCAGCACAGCAGCTGGCAGCCTGCTAGCTGGGTTAAGTGTTAGGAGTGGTGAGAAGACGACTTTCAAGCAAAGACAAAGGGTGAATGGGCAGTGTTTTGTTATAGGCTTCTCTTCAGGATTTGGGATTCTAGATTTGGGTCTCAAGCCTGTTGTGTCATACGAGATGGAACATCAAATCTTCTCTCTCAATTTATCTGTCAGTCAGAATATAATAATGATGTAGGAGAGAACTGTAGGATTTGAGAAGTTATTCCTCTTAAGACTGACGAGTTTCAGAAGGAAACTCTAACCTGCATTCACATTCCTTCGTGCTAAAATACGGCAAGGAAAGTGCCGCATAGAGTGGGAGTAGGTGGGGAACAGTCAGTCGTCACTGGCAGCTAAAAGAGCTGCTGTACTGTTCAAGCCAGTGACATCCTGCCATTTGGATGTTTTCTATGCTGCTTTTTCTTATAATGTCTATGAGCTGGTAGATCATTAACTTCTTTTTAAACGTTTCTGTTCTCCTTTCGCCACTGATACTTGAAAGGAAGAGTCCTGTTCTAACTCAGGTATCAAGGCAACACAAATTGTTACAGGCCAGCAACTGAATAAATTTAGGATTTCACAGTACTGCTGGGAGCTGGTTGTGTTTTTACACTACCATCTTGTCACCTCGTTTATGCTGGTTGACCCACTGAAATTACTGGGGTTAGGCTGCAGTCAGGTCCATGTACAGACAGATGCCACTGTGACTTGCATCTGCAATTGTACCTCCTAAACGGTGCCTGGCCCTGGCTGCAGGTGGCTCCTGGGGTGTGGGGCAGGGTGCTGGTGGTGCCTGCATTGCAATGTCTCATGATATCGTATGATTGTTTTTCCCCACACAGGCTGAAGGGAAGGCCGTGCTAATAACAGGCTGTGACAAAGGTTTTGGACATGCCTTGGCAAAACACCTTCATGCAAAGGGATTTACTGTTTTTGCTGGGTGCTTGCTCATGGTGAGTAGTGATATTGATCAAAATTCTTCTCTGATTAGAGAAAAATGCTTCTCAAGTCAAAGCATTTTCATTAGCAGTCTCCTTTTACCCCAATCCAAGACCTGAGAGAGGTGCAGTGAGCAGGGGTCGTTACATCATCCATTGTTTCATCTGCCTGTTGCATCTTGTCATTCCTGTAATTCTGAGCTCTTTACAGCAGGGTTTGTCTGTCAGCTGCATGTCTGTACAGTAGCTTGCACAGTAGGGCACTGTTCACTGCTAGAAGCCTCTCAGCAATACCGCAGCACACTCAATAAATCTGACAGGCCAGGACTGCTATGGCACTATGGCTTTTTGACTGCCCTGGCATCCTTGTTGCTGTCCTTCACACTGTCACTTTTGTGGATCCTCTCTTCAAACTCATCTTTAAGCTGCCTCTCCTGCATTAGTCAGGCTCTGTTTCCAAAATGTCTTCTAACTGTGCTTATGAAGCTTCTCTAGAAGCTATTCAGTTTCTGGATAGCTGAATAATCAAATTTACTGTATCTTTCTGACATCTGTAGGTCTCTGTGTTTGTCTGCAGGTCTCTGTGTTTGATGGGTGGCATCAGTTTAGACACACTGAATCAAAGGAGTTGCAGACCCCTCATCCCACAGTCCCTGCTCTTGCATGGGACTTACAACTTAGTGTTGTGAAATCCTCTTTATAAACTGGGTCAGCTTCACTTCCATCTCAGCTGGGATTTTACCCCTGCTATGCTTTTTTGCTGTTTTGATAGTCAAAACTCACGTAATTTTTGACCTGGATTGTTCAAAATCGGTTCATAGCCACTCATTTCTCCATTTGAAGGTGACCATTTCAGCGCAGGTGCTCAGGGAGTGATGACCACAGATTTTTGAGTACTGTGGAGAGTGGGAACAAAGGTGCCCCTCTTTGTCTCGTGTGATCATGGCAGAGGTTATGTTCTTCCACCACACCAGAAGGGAAAGTTATTACCAGCTGACATATTGTGTAACTTGAGAGCAAGAGAGTCCTGTTGGAAAATTGCCACTGTTTGGAAATTTCCATACGGAGGCACTGTGTAATTCCTTCAGTAATCATGTCATACGCTGCTTTGGGATGCCTGTCTGTGCTGATAGCAACTCAGGCACTCGCTTTGCAGAGCAGCAGATGTAGGGAACAGAAAGGAGAGGGGAGATAGGGCGGGCTGAGGGGGCTGTTCAGAAGGCAGCGTGTGGAGCAGAGAGGGAAAGTCTCTGCTGGAAGCCACATAGAGAAATTAAATGCTCCTGAAGTGAGCCCTGGTTGCTTGCTTTATTGACTGTGAGCTGCTGTAGGTTCCCTGCGGGCTCAGAGCAGGTATGGGGGCAGTTGTCATAAACCTGGTGCCATACTCTTAATTCATACCTAGTTAGTCCATCACCACTTTCTTACATGCTTTTATACAGAGACTTAAAGGATCCCTAATGTACTAACCACCACGGAAAGCTCTTGTATTAAATACAAGGTGTTAGACTGTCAGGTGCATCAGGAGCTTCTTAATGATCAAACAGTCAAATATAAAGTTACAGGAATAACAAGAATACTTCAGGCAGGCTGGGATAGAACTGGAGAGGATCAAATGCAAAAGGGATTACATTTAGCATGTGCAGGTAAGCCCAGAGAGAAAGTTTCTGTTAATATATTAGGATTAAGATGGAAAAGCACACAGAAACAGATTATAAAATAACCTGAAATGTAGAAAGTACAGCAAAAGTTGAAATAATCATTGTCTTATGTTCTTTGATCCTACTGAGAAGAGAATAAATTGTTTTCAGATGCCTACTGCCAGCAGTTGTCATGAGGACATGCAGGCAAGAAAAGGTAAAGAGCAGGAAATGTTTACATAAATAGAATGTGTTCAAGTTCATCAGGCCTGATGAAATGTACTGAAGGGCATTTAAAGGATGAGCCGTTGGGATTTCTGCCCCATGGGTGATACTTTCCAGAGCACCTGGAGGCCAGGAGATTTCCAAAAGGCTGGAATAGGGCAGATATTGTACTTCCCTTCCCAAAGGAGATAGACCTTTGAAACTGCCAACCACGCAGCTCACCTTCAGTGCACTAGATGAAATTGCCACACACTGCTCTGTCAGTTTTACAAATGACTGGATCACAGTCAGATGGACACTGTGTAAGTTTACTGGGAACAGACTGTGCCCTGTCAGTCTAATCTTATTCTGGCTAAGCAGCAGAGTAATTAAAGGGGAAGGAATAAATGTATCCTGAATCAGGGTTTTGTTACAGTCGCTCATGATAGTCTCATGAGCAAACTTATGCTCTAAGTGAGTTATGCTCTAAGTTCAGTCCCAGGACCATTTTCTTGGAAGTACCCTCTGGAAGAGAATTTTCACTTCGAAAAAAATATGCCCAGAATCAGCAGAGAAGATTGTAGACCCTCTGGGGGATAGCATTCAAAATGATCCTGACAGATGGGATGGAGTCTGAAATCAATTACGTGAAATCCAGTAACGACAAGCACGTGATGTCCGCTCAGGAAACGCAGGAAGGGAGCGGGTGGATGGGCAGCAGCAGGGTGGAGAGGAACTGGCGCAGATAGAGCAGGCTGGCAGGATCCACGGGTGTTCAGCATTGTGTCTGTGGCTTCCTGATGACCCTGACATCTCACTGCATGTGCCTGAGTGCTTGCCAGAACTTAATCCTGAATCCCATGAGATTCCCTGGGAAAAAGCTATGGCTGTGTCGGTTACAGGAGGGCTCTCTGCTAACAAATGCCTGTGTGATCTGCCTGTTCCTCAGCACCACTGCATTGGGATCCTCCAAACCAGAACAGGGGAGAGGAACAAGCAACGGGAAGGGGAAGCAGCCAAAAGCTGGAGCAAGATTCCTCAGCTGGGTAGAGAGGGATTGTGGGGCTACTGGGCCTGACCAGGAGCAGCCCCTGCTGAGGACAGGGTGGGGTGGGCAGGCAGAGCCATGCAGGGCTGTGAGGGCAGGATAACCAGGGGAAAAGAGATAGCTGGGAGGAAACAGCAAAGACCCACTGAAGGCCTCTGGAGACTACTTAGTCAGCAGGCTGGGCTGGAGCAGGATGGCTTTCAACTCTGATGGAACCGGGAAGGGGAAGCTGGGAGATTCTCTGAGAGGACGGAAATCAGACAAAGTGACAGCAAAGGGGAAGGGAGAGAGGCTTTGCAGGAGCAGCTGGGCCATTGCTGCCAAGACCTCGCTTGATTCATGGCTCCTGCTGGTGAATCCCAAGGTCAGGAAGGTCATCCCTGGAGGACCATCCTGGCTGGTCCCATGGAAACCTCTCCGGGTGTTTTCCCAGCCAGCAAATCTACCATTTAAAAATGAAGGAGGATGTACAATATGGGTATCTCAACAGGAAACGTGCTTACGGCCTCTGAAGACCACAGAACATATGATGATGTTCAATTGCTTCCATACGAATACATGGCTGCTTCATTTGTGAAGAGGTTTTCTGGACAAAGGAGTTAAGCACTTTGTTTTACAGTTAAATAGTGGCTGAGGTGGTATCTACAACTATGAAGAGTGGTTCCAATTGATATTGCATGTTGAAGTCAATCTTCCAAAATCAATATGTTTTGTCAACAAGGAATAAATTGTAGCTGGGAAAGTAACTTTCCAGAGAGAGTTGCTTTGGTGATAGGGGAAAATTCATCTCATTATGAACAATACAAACCATTTATGTTGGAATTTTAAGTTGCTGTCCTATGACTTTGTTTCTTAAAAAAGATATTTCTTTCTGGACATATTTCTTGTTTAGTTTATAATTATTGTGAGAGATTAAAAACTATGTGGGGAAAGGTGTTGTCAGTGCTGAAATGATAACTGGCACTTGAATACAGACATACTTATATTTTTGGTCTTATGTAGATACAATAAAGCTCTCTCTTTACAAGCTGAATTAGCTCCACTTTATTCACTGTTAAGTAGCTGAAAGTTGCTTTGTATAACTCAGTGAGATGCAGGAGCATCTTCCAGAAATACAGTGAGGCATCATACAACCCTCATCTGTTTCAAAGTGAACAAAATATTTTGGTGATGATGTTATTGGCTACTTGTAATGCCACTTTCAGAGATCATTTTTTTGGCCAGATAAGAGGCCAGCACAGCATGGCATCACGTTTGATGTGCATGAGAAAAGCTTCAAGCTGTATTTGCTGTTCTTGTGATACTGGGAAATAAGTGAGTTGTGAAATAATGTGCAGCCGTGGGGCCAGGAATTCATTCCTACTATTGTCATAATGCCAGTGTAACTATATATTGATTTTTAAGAGGGCTGCCCTGTTTTGCTCAATGCTGTGATGGACATTTCGTCTCTTTTCCTTCATTACACGTCATTGTTCGCTGGACTGAAGGAGGAGATGAGATATTGTATCCTGTATTAATTAAATAGCCTGAGATACTTATTAAAAACTAAGCAGTTACATGTTTTTTTATCTGCCTATCTGCAGAGGCAGCTGAGCAGGTGACTGTGGGAGGGTTGCTCGCCTTGTTTGCCCTTGTGCTGTGGGAGTTGATATCAAGTGCTAAAGGAAGAGTGGCAGCCAGGCATGGTGACTCACCAATTCATAACTTCTTCCTCCCTGATGAGGCAGAGCCTGTGACTCAGGGAAGAGTTTTGTGAATTAAATCTCCAACCTGCTGTAGAACTGTGTGGGTAGTCTGTTCTCTTTTCACTTTTTTATTTGTTACTTACCACATGAGTAAGGCTTGGGCAGCAATCCTTCCTGGAATTGACCAGGTAAAGTTTGGAATTTTAACTGTGTTTACGTTAGAATAAACAAAACCCCACCAAAATAGTAACAGAATCTCTAGTGGTAGCAGTGGACTGGGGAGGAAAGAAAGGAAAAGAGTAGAAAGGAAAGCAAAGCCATCATGTTCTTATTGCCTATAGCGTGAAAAAAAAAGGTCTTTGTGGTCCCTCAAGGCAGTGGGTCACCAATGCAGTTGTAGAAGTGGTGCTGGAGGAAATAGATAGAACGCATGTTGGTTTGTGTGGATCCTGTGGTTATTTGTGCACCAGGTTTACACCTCTGTGTGCAATGTCAATAGCTTCTATTTCCTGACCGTGTGAACATGCCTGGCCCCAAACTGCATTACTGTTCTTGGTCCACCTTATTGGGACACTTTTCTGTTCTGTGGAGCAGGATGAGAATGGAGATGGAGCCAGGGAGCTGAAGAACATGAAGTCAGACCGCATGAAAGTGCTACAGATGGATGTGTGCAGCGATCAGGAGGTGGCTCAGGCTGTGGATTTTGTGAAGAGGACCCTGAAGGAGCCAGAGAAAGGTATGTGGGCATCTTTAGTTCATAGAATCCTGTCTACAGAGCAGACCATGCACTGACCAGGTCATTCTCTCTCTGTACTGCCGAAAGAGGGTTAACAAGCCTGAAGGCCTGTGACAGTGTGTGGCTGGCAGTCAGGCAGTGCTGTACCCGGGTCAGTGAGGACAATTGTCTTGCTGTTGATGTGGCAGCCACATGGAAAGAGACCAAGACTGGCTGGAGGATTAGACTTTAACTCTACATCCCATAAAAAGCAAGGAGTGGCAGCAAGCCCATGAGTATATGTGTCTTTGCCCTTGAATGTCTGTGAAGGGCATAGAATGGCCAGAGCTTGATCCCTTCCATGTGCTCCTGCCATAGGCTGGCTCATGCAGACCTTGCTAGTGACCCTGCTGAAGAGGTGACAGGCCCTGGCTGCTTATTGCAGTCCCCTCTGCTGTGCAGGTGCAACTGAGTGCTGAGCTGGAGCACAAATCTGACCTGCCCCAAAACCTGCATTAATCTTCAGCTGTGTCAGTCCATGTCTCCGGTTTGCCATGCTACATCCCAGAAGTGATGGGAAGTGGGATCCAGGGTGGGCCTGGTGTAGATGACCTTAATCTACATGTCACCTTAAGCATGAGTCCAACTCATGGATCCTAAAAGCATGTCAAAGGAGGTAGGAGTCCCTTCTTTCCTTCTTGGGAGTGGTTTGGCAGAGGGATATGAGTTTACAGTCAGAGCCTGGTGCGATACCACCTAACCTGTTCCCATGTAGTGAGGTTGTGAGGCTTCTTGCCCTGCACAGGTTTCTCTGCAGCCTCTGTGCCAGTAGCAAGCTGGACAGCAGCTGTAGAGACAGACTGAGAATGAACTGAAGTTTGGCATCTGTGGCTCCAGGACTTCAGGGTTGTCTGACTTGAAGGTGGTTGCTGCTCTTGAAGCTTGGAGGAGACTACCCTGGTCCTGTCTTTGTGCACAGCAAGTATAAAGCTAATAAATAGCAATAGCTCTAATCTTCATGCGAATTACGTGAGCACACCTTTCCTCCTAAAACAAGCATATGAAATGTAACTGAGTAATGCACAAGCTCTGATCCCACACATGTTCTCTCTGCCTGGATTTTCTTCCTACACAATCACCCAGCCCTCATCACACATTTCACAGCTTCTCAAGCTTTTCCTGAAGAGCCCAGCAACAGCAGTGGTGGCAGAGAGCCATTTCCCACTGAGCGAAAGCTTGGAAGGGAGCAGCTCTGTTGCTTCTATTAATGCAGCAGTGTTTGCAAAACCGTGTGTGTAGCAGGGGCAGAGAAGTCTTGCATCCCTGATCAGCAAGTTGGACCGGTTCCTCCTGCTCTTAAGAGCCGTATCCTGTAGCTATTTGCTCCAGCATGGTGTGCAAAGCAACAAAGGCTTCTTTTTAGGCCCATCAGTGTGACTGAGATTTGAGGCTTCCCAATAAATAGTGCTCAATAAGTAAATGCTGGCATACAGAGACTCCTGAGGTTCCTTGCACAGAGGTGGTTGTTGCACACTGAATGTTGCCCCACAGGAGCTATTGGAGAACAGTTCTTGTGCTGTACATTTTTTTGTGCCTCTTCTCCATGTGCTGTGTACGTAAGGCTGAACTCATTTCGATAGGAGTGCCCGTTTGTTTTTGGTCTTATGCAGTTCCCACTGTGTTGTTGACACTGCAGACGTAACAGCGATAAGGCTCTGCTCAATAAACACAGCGCTGTCCAGCAAACAGCCCCGTGCCTGGGCACCCCTCAGCACTTTGTTCTGTATGTGATGTGCCCTGATCCGTGAGCTGTGGAATTCCAACAACAAACTCTTGTAAACAGTGATTCAGGGACATTCATGAAACCTAACCTCATAACCCGGGAAACGGAAAGCGTTGTAGAGAAATTTACGGGAATTTGCCAGGAGTACTCTGCAGAGGTCAGTTTCTGACTAACAATTGGTAAGTCTTTGGTAAATCCCTGCCAAATTTGCTCTGCGTAGTTTCTTGTTACTGGTGAAATTACTCCGTCAGGTGCCCTGTTTCCATGCCCCTCCTGCTAGCAATTAGAGTTTGCTTTGCAGCAGCACAGGGGACCCCATTCAAGCTGAGATGCTGTGCTGAGTGCAGATGAGTGTGAATTTCAGAGTCATCTTGACCCACTGAAGCTGGCAGCTTCAGTAAGTGAAGCAGTGACAGGCTGCTATACACAGCTGGTCAACAGCCTCCAGGGAGAACAACCTCAGCTAGGAACAGGGCAGGGTTACTGGGACCCATGTGAGAGCAGCGTGTCAGGCTAGCAAGGGCACGTTGGTGTTTTCAAACGCACCAGGAGGATAAATTCCATTGCACAATGGTAGAGTATTGCACTTTGCTTAGAGGACTGTGTTTGGTGCAATAGATGGTTACTATCTGACCTAGAATAAATACAGGCTGGAAGTTATTAAAATACTTTCATACATTAGGGCAGGGAAGCTGTGGAGTAGAGGCAGAGCAAAGAGCCCAAAAACTTCTGAGAGAGAACTTGATAACTTTTATCAACAGGGTGGCATGGCATTGGTGGTTTTGATAGCAGTGTTGGAGCTCCCTGGACATGAAGGATCCTCCTTAGCCCTGTGCTTGTTCTTGGTGGTAAGAGGAAGGTCAGGGAGTAGAAAGGGGCCCTGAGTCCAATACACCCCAACAGCTCAGTTCTAACTCCAACAGAGTGCAAAATAACTGTGGTGTATGGCAGGACATCTAATGAAGAGCAGCTCTGTTTTCTTGTTCCAGCTCTTCTGTTTGCACCTCGTGCAATTTATGGCTGCATAGTCCAGTATTTCAACAAATCCATGAAGTGTGGATTCAGTGGTGCAGTTATTTGCCACTGGGGCTTCAGCACTAATTGCTTTGAAGGGTCAAGTCCTTGGTGACCTGATAAGTCCTGTCATGTAAGGGGCTCAGTGCAGAAGCTCTTGGAAAGTGCAGTCAACTTAATTTTGGCAGGACTGCATGCACAAAAGACATTCCTTTTTAAGTTCTAGTAGCTGTAAGGGTTGGTTGTAAGTTTGCTAACCCGTAGTTAGGGTTGAGGGAAACAGGTATTTGGACTAAAACACAACAGCTGTTAGCTGGGCCATGAACTTGCAGATCGATACCATGCACTCTCTAAAACAGTCAGAGTTGTAAAGGGGATTTAGAAATCCATGATATTTGTTTTCCTAGCTTTTTTTTTTTTTTAATTATGGGGAAATTGAGCCCCCTATAAAAATGCATAACATCACTGAACAAAGACAAACCTGGGACCAACAGGAGCCATGAGAAGCCCCAGAACAGCATTTGACCTTACAGGAGACATTCAGAGAGGCAAAGCTTGTGTGGCCCTGTCGCCCTCCTTGATGTTCCAAACAAGCCCTTAGTATACCAAGAGAGTATTTCATCTCCTTGCTGGGTTTTTCTCTACAACCTTTTTTTTCCACAAGTCCCCAGTTCTTTGTCAAGATTTTAGGTTAACTGTGAACAACAAAGAAGGTGGCTTTTCTGTGACACTCTTCCTTGTTCCACTCTTTAACCATGTGTTTTTGGGCAGGTCTGTGGGGCCTGGTGAACAACGCTGGCGTCTCAACCTTCGGAGAGGTGGAATTTGCAAGTTTAGACAACTACAAGAAAGTGGCAGAGGTCAACCTGTGGGGCACTGTGAGGGTGACCAAGGCTTTCCTGCCCCTCATTCGAAGAGCTAAAGGTACATGCTGGGTAGTGTGGCAAGGCTCAGAGCTTTTGTAGTGCAGCAAAGAGCTATAGTTAAAAATCCAGGCTGTCCTTGGAGGAATGCCTGTGCAGTCCAAGGAGGGCTGTCTGAGGCATGTAATGTAAGCATTTGGTAGTACAGGTCACTCTTGAGGCAGTCCAGGCACCTACACTTCAGGTGTCATCTTAAACATCCAGGATGTCAGAGACCTTTGTGTAGTGCTGGCAGATATCATACAGACAAGATAATCCAGAGTCCACTAAGTGCTTGTGTTTGGATAACTGAATCTTCTCCCTTTATGTTATTCAGTTCACAGATGACTTCAGGTAGTGATGGAATAAATGAGTCAATAGCAGCCAATTTAGATATCTTACAAGACAATGGTATTATCAAAACTCTTTGTTTTATATTAGAAAAGATATGTATGAGCAGAATGCTGAAGAGCTTCTTTATTTAGTATGTGTGGGAATGCAGGCACAGGTGTGTGTTCTGTGAGGACAGAAAGGGGGTATATTGAGAAGATTGCTCAGATACCATTTCCAGAAACCAAGTAACCACTAAGCAAGCTTCATCTCACTGCAAAAGTGATCTTATGCATCAGGTCAGCAAGTGGTTCTCACAGGCTCTCTTAAGTTACACTTAGGTCTGGAATGAGACAGCAGAGCTGTCCACTTGTTTCTCAGCTAAAATTTCAACCTGCAGAAGGATGTTGGGCTCTGTGGATGTGAAAATCCTCTCTGTAAAAATAGCTGGTGGGATTTCAAGGGCTTGTTTGTAAGCACATCTGAAACCGTAGTTGCACACAGCGTGTCTTGGGTAAGGGCAGAGACACCCACAGAGGAGTGACTGCTGTCACCATCCCAAGGCAGTGTCTGATCTAACACAAGCTGCCAGAGCTCTGGAGTTGGGCTGTCATGGGCTGCTGGCAGGAGTTAGAACAACTGGTCTCCACTGCCCCATGGATAGCAGCACATCGAGTCTCCCCTTGTTTGTCTCAGGCATGGACACTGTAGGCCCATGAGCAGCTGGGTGAACAGGCTGTGCTGCTCATGCTGCAGGTTCAGAGAACTCCCTACTCATTCTCTGCCATCCAGCTCGTGTCTAGAAGCACGTAGCTGAGTTGGGCAGAGGGACTGCAGTCGAGCTGTCGTGCTTACAGAAAGAACCAGAACGCTTGTATGGCATCACACAGAGTTGTGAGCTTTGCAGCTCATAACAGTGCAAGCTGGGACCTTGAACCCTTCTCTAGCAGGACAAGGAGTGAAGCACACTCATGTGAGAACACACAGCTAGCAGAATCAGAAGATCTGGGTACTGCCATGCTTGGAAATTCAGAGGGAAATGTATGCTTTGTAAATTCTTTTTGATACTGTGACAGGCATGTACACCATCCATGGAGGAGGTCAGATGAGGGGTTAGGCTTGCTTGAGTCAGGAGAGAAAGGCTCCTTGACAGGGTATTTGTATGCCTCTTCGAGATTCCGATCTTAGAAATCAGCATCATCCAACTAACCGCCCTTTTACTGGGATGTTCTTGCTGCTGCTTCTGCAGCCCATCATCTCTCCCTGCTCTCTTCTCTGTAGGCCGTGTGGTGAATATCACAAGCATGTTGGGACGGATGGTGAGTCCATCTCGCTCCTGCTATTGCGTGTCCAAGTTTGGGGTGGCCGCCTTCTCCGACTGCCTGAGGCAGGAGATGTACCGCTGGGGTGTCAGAGTCATCCTCGTCGAGCCCAGTAACTTCGTGGCCGCGACCGGCATCCTGACGGCAGAGGGCATCGACAAACAGGCCGAGGCTCTGTGGAGCGGGGCCAGTGACACCGTGCGGGAGGACTATGGCGGGGAGTATTTCACTCGCCACGTGGCCATGATGAAGTCCTTTGTTAACAGTGGCCTGAAGGACATGTCTCTGGTTGTGAATGACATCACTGAGGCGCTCACTTCCCTGTGCCCCAACAACCGCTACAATCCCATGGAGACCTATTGGTGGGTGAGGCTGCAGGTCATGACCCACCTGCCCACGGCCATTGCCGACTGGCTTTACATCCCTGGAGCCACCCTGTAAATGGCCGTCCTTCAGGCATCCTTCCAGGGCTCATACTCACGCACAGGTTACAGCTCACCTCTGCACTCCTTGATGGTGTGTCTCCCCTGTAAATGCAAGATTGTGGCTTCAAGTTGTGTGTTGTGGGATGCTAGAACAGCATAGCTTTTTCATTTGGTATTCTTCCTAATTCTTCTTGTTTGTATTCCCTGCTGTCCTGATTAAAGTTGAAAGGTATTTTCCTTTTAACTAGGAGGCAGAGGAAGGTTAACATAATGGATCAAATATGTGGCTAGTGTAATTGGGTCAGCAGAATTCCCCCAGCGATAAATTTGGCTCATTAATGGGCTCTTGCTTTTCCTTACAAGGACGAGCTGCTAATAGCAGAGCAAAGCTGTTGCTATGAGATGGCTCGAAGGGAAAAGCTAAAATGGTAAACCAAAGCAGAGTTTTCCATTTGATCGAAAATGGGTCAGTCACAGCCTTCCATTGTTTTCACAGTACTGTTAGGAAGCTGTGCTGCGCTGTGACTGTCTGCTCTTTCCAGGGAAACAGCCACACTGCCTCTAAATAACCTCATTACCTAGCTGCAAAGAAGGGTTCTTCCCTCCCTGCACTGTGGCCAGGAGATGCCAGAGCAAACAACTGGGGATAGGGTGGGTGGTAAAAGCCCTTCTAATAGTGAGTGAGGTCTGAGCCATCCCTCAGTCAGTCCCTGTGGGTGCTGAGACTTGCAGCCTCTCTCCACTTCCTGCTGCTGAGCTTTGTGGAACAGGGTTTAAGCTGATGTAGCAAACAAATTTGGCTCCTCTGACTGCTACCTTAGGTGCCTAAACTGCTCAGCTGTGGGACAGACACTCCCCCTGCTTCCCTCATGTCACTATCCCGTCCAGACTCCCTCTTGCTGGTGAGGGAGCTGCTGTTGGCTTTCACAAATCAGTTTTTGGTTTAATCCTCTGTGCTTGAACAGTGAGAGGGTACTGTGCAAGCAGCATGGCCTGACTATGAGCTCTGGAAGGGTCCTTTAGGAGACACATTTCTTATCTTTAATATTGCACAATGAAATCTCCATGTCACACAATCATCTCCTCTGAGAACCTCCTGATAACTGGTATGGGCTACTCTTGCCCAGTATCTCCAAGGGTCTCTCCTGTTGGCCATGTACAGGACTGCAATAATTTTTCCAAGTGCTGGGGCTGCCTGGCTTCATGCACTGCGCCCTCTGTTCCAGTGGTGACCACTGGTGGAGCATCCAGCAGGCTGCAGGTGCTGCTGGCCAGGCTGGTACCCCACCCTCTTAGTCTAGGGACCAGCTTTTCCTTCCACTGTTTTGCCTTATGTGAGATTCAGTGCCTGTGAAAAGAGTTTATTGATTGCTCTTTCTTCATCTGTCTCTGCTAGCTCTGACGTGGAAACTGTGCCTTAAACTTTTTGTATGCCACTGGCTGTAAATTCTTGGAGTCTGCATGCAGCCATGAATGCTGTGATGCCTTGAGGAGGAGAGCAGGCTTCCCTTGGAGATGCTGTCAAAGCAGCTTCTATTACACGTAAACTCCTGGAAATACTGCTTTGCAGTTCTTTTTTATTCCAGATCATCCGCACATGGAGATTGCCTGGGATCCATGATCCAGAAGGATCCCACTAAACTGCAGCTTAAACAGTGTTTTAATCACTTCTTCCCCCCTGCACTGTGAAGTGTGATTACTGTTAAGTAGCTCTGATTTGCACAGAGAGAAAAATAAACTGTGAGATTTGTAAAGCATATTATCTCTGGCTCCAGTGCTCATTTTTACACTGGTTTTCTCACCCCTTTAGAATCTGAGGCCGGGATTTCATTAAGTTCAGTAATTAAGGAGGTGACAATGCTTCAGCAGGTAATGGGACCGTAGAAGCTCAGTGAGAACTTCTTGGAGCAGAACAGACAGCATGCTCTGTTTCCTTAGCAGAAGGCAGCTCGAGAGGCCTCTCTGCAAGCGTACACACCGTCAGTGTTTGTGATTTATGTGGTTTCCCTCGAAGGACAGCATTGAGAGCAGTGCTGTGCATTTTTCATTGCCTCAGTGCTCTGTGTGTAACTAATCCAAGTGCTGCAGCTGCCTGGTAATAAGGATTACAGACAGGACGGAGACTGGCCAGCCCAGAAGTGTCCGGGGCCATGCAAGGACCTCGTGGTTGAGTCAGGGTTAGGATTTCACACCATGTGAGCCCCAGTCCCTTCCTCTGCCTCCTGGAAAGTGCTCAGGCAGTGCCTGATCTGGTTTCTGCCTGGGTGGGGAGCTCTGGGTGGGTGTCTGGGGGTGAGAGGAGCAGAGTGCTGGTGCAGGAAGAGCAAGTATCCAGTGTTTCTGTATGGTACAGATGATCACGTGAACTCAGAAGCAGAGGAGTAAGGACCTCCAAGCAGGTCCTTTCCCATCTTGAGCTTCCAGCAGCCATTCAGTGTCCAGTAAAACTTGGTTCTGAAATCTGCTCCCTGAGGCAGCCAGATCCTTATTTCACACCACAGAGTTGCATTATTACAGTCATTGAGGGCAGATTGTTGTTTTTCTGGTAACAGAGAGAAGAAATCTCAATTCCATTTGACAGCGACCTTCAAAGCCAGAGGACAGAGGAGATGAAGGAAGTTCAGTGAAATCCGCTGGAATTCCTCATCGCTGCTGTGGTATCCCTACGAGGAGTTAGATTGCCAAAGCTGCTTTTCTTTCAAGGGCCAGTTGCTGAGGCTGTGGCAGTGTCCTACCTTTTTCTGTGTGTTTCTCACGATGCTACGGAAGGCAGTGATGGTTCAGCTCCTGGGTGCACCCTTTAGCCTTTGTGAAGTGTTTCTGGTTTCCCTTTCAGACTGGCAGGTTCTCTGCGATGGCACTTGGAACCAAGAAGGGGGTTCTCTGCATGTCATGTTTGCTCTGGTTCAGCTTAACACAGCAAGGGGCCTGCTGGGGTTTCCCAAGCAATCACAGTGAGTTTGGATTCTCCAGATCACTGCAGTTTCTTTGTGTCTTTACCAAAACTTAAGTAGTAAACCAGTGGCAAGTCCCAGTATGTGTTGCAGACCTCATGGCACCTGTGGTTCCTGGTTTAATTCCAATAAGGAACCTCCACTAGCAGCAGTGACAGAGAGCTTATGATGGGTGAAATGAATAAAGACTATCTCTAAAAGCCAACAGAAACCAAATGTCTCTTCTGAATGGCAAGAGCTGCAGAGGAGGTGCTTTGTTTCAGGCAGAGGTGAGACGCAGCAGGTTGCTGCAAAGATCCCTCACTGATAGTCCTGTGTTTACCTCTTCAAGGAACTACACAGAGGACAGGAATCCATGCTTCTTCCTCCGGACTTCACAAGCCTTTATGACTGCCAGGAGTGGCCCATGTCCTAGGTTTGCTGTTCTGATGTGACTGAAGATCTCAACAGGCCGTGGAGCTGGTCAGAAGATGTGCTGCACCAAATGCCAGCTCTGCAGCATTCCTGGGAACTGTGCTCGACACCCTGATGGGCAAGACCCAGCATTTGGACAAATACCTGTAAGCAGTGGGATGTAATTTCTCTTAGATAATGTAGACCATGAGGATACTTCTGTGTGCCACTTTCCTCCCAAGTGATGGCCCTGTAGCTGCTGTCTGGTTATGGAGCACTAGTGAAAAAAACCAGCACAGGGAATGCTGGAGTGTAAGCAAAGCTGCTGCTCTCCTTTGTCTAGTGAGCCCAAACTAATGGATACTCCAGTTCTCACCACATGATGCCTGTGACTGACTTTGTGGCACACTGACACTGGTATATAACCTGTTGCTTTGACACCTGGGATGGAGTTGATAGGTGTTATGGGAAAGTTTAGGATTTGAGAAGCACTCCTTGCACATCTGGCTTTGAACCTGCAGCTGAGGAACTGCCCACTGCTAGAAATGTTGTTGGGAAAAGGCCAGTGATGGCAGCGCTTTCACACACAACAATGGCCCTGAAACCAGGATGGGAGATTCTCCAGCACAGCTTTTCTCTGCCTCAAGTCAGGGCCTTACTTCTGCTTCCCTGGCTCCAAATGTCTCCTTGTGGGGTCACTGTGTCTCCCAGGCAGACTGCTTCCCCCAGGGCTCCTCGCCTTCCTTGGGAAAAAAAATCAACAAAGAAAGACATCAGTACTATCAGTTGGAAAAACTTCAGTGTTAAACATGTCAAATGGAGATTAGGAAGCTGTCTTTACAAAAGCCAAAACAGGCGAGAAAGGCCACCGAGGTCCTGCCTTGCACAGAGAAGTGCTGGCCCAGCCCTATGCCAGTGGCCAGGGCAGTGTATGGGTGGGACCTTCACAGCCCTGGGGCTTCTTCAGGGAGCTCTGCTTGGCAGCACCCAGCTCTGCAACAGTGCCACCCAGTGCACCCACAAACAGGAGGCTTGCTCAGCTTTTTGGAAACTTAAAGACCTAAGAAACCCAGGATAGATTTATTTTTCTAGCTCAGAGAGCCCCCTGAACATGATGGTGCTGTGTAAATAGCAACGGCAGGATATAGCAATAGCACCTGCGCTTCTGGCTGGGGTTTTGAAACATGAATTTTCAGCTTCTTGTGCAACCACAATGCTGAGAAATGTCTTAGAAATAAACCCAAACCAATACCAGCAGGTTTCTCAGCCAGCAGCCTGAGCCTTTGGGATTGGAGAGATGCTACAAATAGCATGAGAATTTGTAAGAGAGCCAGCTCCACCTCCAGGGCCTGGCCTGGAGCCAGACACAGTTAATTCATTCTCAGCAGTGTTAGAAGGGCCACAGGGATGCTACTGATACAGCCCTATCATCCTCTCCCCTGGAGCTCTCTGAGGAAGGGTCCAGACCTGTGTTTTCACCTCAAAACACTGATGTGAAATAATACCTTTGCCCTGACAGAAGCTTATTAGGAGGCACAAAGTGGCCATGCACACAGATCTGCTGCAGCATCCAGTGCCTTTCTTGTGGTGTCTTGACGGTGAAGAGCTCTCAGAGCACTCAGCAGGATGTGAGGCTGGATCAGCCTGCCGGTGCAGAAGGCAGCTCTCGGCACAGCACTTGGCCCAGCCAGTTTTCAGATGAATTATCATGCACGTGGTGCAGTGAACATGCAGGAATTCATGCCCACAGGTTTAATTTGGTTCCCTGGGGGGGGGTTGCCTCACAGCACTTTTTGCCAACAGAGCAGTGATGGGGGGGGTCTCTGCCTACCCCTTTGCCTGTGGGTGTGCAGAATTGCTTTCCTCTGCCCTTAACAGTGTTTTGGTCGCATAGGTATGGTCAGGGTGGCATTTTTCTGGTGTCCTCTGATTAAGCACATCATTATCAGTTTATCCTCAATGAAGGAACCTCCTCCATCAGACATCTTCAAGCCCAGTGGAATCAGTATGGAGAAAGAGTCTGAAGTTTTCTGGCTTTATGGAAGAGTAACTATTTTTAAGAGTGAGGGTTCCTAAGACTCGATGGTACTGCTATACTATTGCCAGCTTTGCACTTTCATTGCTATAGCATCATCAAACTGGCCCCAGTACTATGAGTTTTATGAGTTTGCTTTGAAGAGCAAATGGTGACATTTGGTCTGTCTACCGGTTCCTCACTCTTGCCTTCCTCTGTGCCTGCCTGTTCCTATCCAGCATGGCACGAGGTTGTCCACTCCCTGAGCATGGTCCCTGGTGTGAAAGTTCTTTCTCATGAAGGACCTGGCAGATGATGTGAAGAGCAGTGGTGTTTCCCAGCTGTTGCCAGCTGCAGCACATAGCCAGAGCAGATCTGGCCACCTCAAGGTCCAGCAGATCTTCCTTCACCGTGTTTGCCAAGACACTGATAAAAGTAAAACCAGGAAAACTGAAACAGAGAATTCCTGCTTTGATTGTAGTGAGGGCATTCAGCAGAGGAACTAGGTGAGAGCTGGTCTGTTTTGATGGTGTTATGGAAAGACTTCTTCCAAGGACTGAGATACAACGCTTCTGGTCCTGGCGCTGCTACTGGCTCACCAAGTGCCCAGAATGAATCACTCTGCCTGCACCAAGCGCCGTTACCATCCCAGCCTTCTCTGCCACCATCCTGCCCATGCTGGAAAGCAAAAACCCGTTGCAATGCAGTATATGCTGTTTGACTCATTTTGTTGTGATAACTGATGCCAGAGCAGGTGTTATCCACCTTCCCACAGGCTGAATTACTTTTTGTGGCAGAATAATAATGTGACATCTCCTGTCTTCTGCATGAAAGCCGCTACAAGTGGCTTATAAAGTCTTCTGAACTGTTACAGCTGCACAGAGGAATGTGCCAGGATTGAGGGCAGGCATTAACACCATTGTGCTGCTTTTAAATGGGCACCAAGGTTAACCATCACCCCACAGGCACATTGCCCAGGGACCTTGAGCTCTGCATTGTGTTTTACTGCACAGCTCCAGGGCCTCTCTGCCAGAGCAGTTTTGCTCCCAGGGGTGCAGGTGGTACCTGTCACCTTATGGGGTCAAGTGCTGCAGGAGAAGTCATTTTCCTGGTGGGACTTTAACCAGGGTTACTATGACAATCAGTCAGCAGCCTGTCCTCGTGTTTCCTTCCTGGTTTTTGCCTGCTCGGAGGTGTTGAAGCATTTGGAGTGCAGCAAACCACTTTCCCTTTCCAGCTCTAATGAGAGGCAACCGTTTCTCCGGGAAGCATGACTAACGAGGGAACTGTTGGGAGAGGGAATGCTCCCTGACAAGGCCCCACAGCTCCATCACGTACCGCAGAGCACGGCTGCCTGTGCAGGTACTTACCCTGGCAGCCCTCCAGAAAAGAAGATGGGGATCAAGGGCTCCAATACTTTGGCAATGGGGAAGTGCCTGCAGAAAATCTGCCTTGGGACTCAGGAAAGGCTTCAAGGTGGCAGTGACCATCTTTAAAGAGCATGAGACAACGTGGTGGCTTGGCTTTTGGCACAGGGTGCCCTGGAGGAGGTGGAGGATGCAGCCCTGTCTGCACATGGGCACTTACAGACTCAAAATCAGCCTCAGGTTGATCTGTTGCATCCCAGGGAAGTTCCTACACTCCTCTACATCTGTCCTGGTGTGAGAAGCTCTTGTTCTTGTCCATTGGTAACAACCATTTCTCAAGAATAATTATATTGGGGAATGCAAGAAATAACATGTTGTCACAAAAATTCAAGATAATTAGATAATGCATATGTGTTCTCACTCCAGGTCTCTTTACACTAAAATACATGCCTGACTATTATTCCCGGGGTACAAGTTAGAATTTTTACTACTGTCTAAACTAATCATTCCTAGTATCTCCCAACTTGTTTGAATGAAACTCACCATGAATGGTATCTCTGTGCTGTTTCATACTGTAATTACATATTGCATCAAAATTACTGACAACTGAATCTATGTTGTTTATTTTCTGTACAGTGTAAACTCAAGTCTAGCAAACACTTAGGCCTGTGTTTCCATGCAAGCTGTGTGTGCTCAGGCCCAGCCTCAATGCAGCTATTCATGGACAAATCCAAACACATATGCCAGTGTCTGTGCTCCACAGCCTGTGCAGAGGGATGTGACTTGCTCTTTGAGAAAGGGCAGTCTTAAAATTCCTCTCTGACCTGTGGTGTGAGATGGGGGGCTCAGAGACACGGGGTGGAAATGCTGTGCTGGCTGGTGAAGTCCATCAGGGCCAAAGTGCTGCCCTTGGGTCTTCCTGGTGCATATATAAAACAAACATAAAACAGCCTTGAGGCCTATGAGTGGGGGATATCTGAGGGTCTGAGGCCACCCTTGAACTCTGTGTGTGACTCCTGCACTCCTGGTAGCTGATGCTCTGCCGTGCTCCTGCAGCAGGGGATCCTGTGTCCCTGCTGAAGGGCTTCTCACTCAGCTGGCAGGACGCATAATCTGCAGGAGATTCCCTAATTGCATTTCTTAATGCAGTAGAGGCCATTCTCTCTCTCCATGAGCAGAGCTGTGATTACCCACACACTATAAATCTGTGTCATGAGAAAGATACAGGTTGTATATAGGTCATAGAAAATATAATTGTATAACTGCATTAACGCATCCCTAAGCTAAAGGCTGAAATATGGCTTAGCTGCAGAAAATAGGGCTGTGGGCTTTAAATAGCCTTACTTGGGCATCTCTTGGACAGAGCTGGTGATTCTGTGAACAGATCACTGTGCCTCCTCCAGGAGAACAGAAAATCCCTTTGCAAGCAGGTGCTCTCTAAGCATGTTTAATGTCCTTTTTTAGACTGTTTAAAATATATTTCAGTATGCTGGAGGTTGCTGGTCCACAGAAAAGCATCACGAATCCACTGGGGAATGTGGGAGCTCTCCTCTGAGAAGGGAATGCAGAGCAGGGCAGCTGGGGTGTTCTTTGGGCTGGGCTCAGCAGGGCACAGAGGACCCGTCTGAGGGGAGAGCAGCACCCCGAGCCCAGCCGAACCACACAGCCAGGGTCCATGGGAGCCTCGTAAATCCCCCTGGGATCTGCTCCCACATCCACTGGAGAAGTCCTAGTCTGGCCCGTTCTGCCGTGCACTCCTTGCTGCCCTCGTGAGGACAAGAGCTGGCTGAACACCTGCTCTGCCAGACCCGGTGTCTGCTGTGAGAACCCAGCAGCAAATGCATCCACAAACCTTTTGTACCTTATTCAGCAGCATTAGGCTGCCCTCAGTGTGGGTTGCTGGGACATATGGGATGTCCAGGATTATGGGCACTGCTGGAACTCTGGTTTTTATGGTGAACCCATCCGCAGGGGTGAGATGCCGCTGGGCCAAAGCTTTACCACTGGTACAGCTCTGCAATGTATTTCTTTATACAGAGACCTTGATTTTCTTCTGGTTTGGTTTTTCTTCTTCTTTCTGAAGAATAAATATCGTTCTGGCTTTTCTCTCTGCAAGGACTTGGATCTTGGCAGTGGTGCTAAGCAGGTTGAGGAGCCTTCCTCAGCCCAGCCAGAAACACTGCTGGTCCTTCACCATAGGGTTTGTCCCTTAAATAATGATATCCTTTTTGGTTTTCCAACCTCTTAAATCTCTCTCTTTAGTTTTTTGTGTTTTGAATACATAATTGGTTAATTTCCAGGGCGGAGGGCTACTCACTAATACTATGTAGATGAATCAGAACATCTTTCATGCACTTACATTGGACCAAATTCCCATGTCCCAGAGGCCAGTTCATGCTTCCAGAGTCTGTTTACTTCCTTTGCTGTCATAAGTGTAATTTAAAATTTTACACCATTTTGCGTAAATGGATTTCAAAGCACTTTTTGCCACTCCTAAAAAGAGAGGAAAATTCCCACCTGCCTTCCTTTTCTCTGTCTTATCTCCTGCAAGTTCATTTTTGTTTCTGTATACTTGTTAAAACTTGTCTGACCAACCCAAAACCTCATTTCCTTCAGAGGAGGAAGAAAAACACCAAAAATGAACTTGCTGGAAAAAAGACAGAGGAAGGAAGGGAAGGCATGTCCTGAGCTGGGAAGAACTGGCGATGCAAACAACATTGTCTCTGTGGTGGGACTTTCAGGACTCCCAGGTTATCCTGGATGCCAGGATATGACGCCTCAACACTGCAGGTCACACAGAGAGGCTCCAGCACTGGGTTGCAGCAGGCCTGCACACAAGATTGGTTCATGCAGAATGGTACAAAATGGCCATGTCCATGGCAGATCTCCAGCCCCCAAGAGTTTGGGCTGCTGAGACACTGTCTGGAGATGAAAACTTCCTTGTGGGGGTAGGCAGGGAGCCCTGGGCTAGCAGCTACCAGAACTGGCAGTGGTGGTGTCCTACAAGGAAAGCATATGCCCAGAGCTCCTGATCCCTGTGCTTCCACTGGAGGCTTTTTCTGTTGATAAGAGCTTGGGCAGCTTCTTGACTATCCTAAGTAATACCAAGGATGTCATCACAGGGTTGAGAGGACAATGTCTCTACAGCTACTCCTTCATCCCACAACAGGTGGAAAGTTTCTGGGTGCTTCTCTGCAGCTACTGAAATCCCAGCTGGGTACCCAGCATGGTATGACAGCCTTTCCCTGGGGAGCCAGATCCCCCCAGGCCTGGCTGGCTGAAGATTCTCTGGTATGTGGATACCAAAAGCAGATTTCCAGGTGGTCTGGGCTGCACAATGGGACAATCTCACTTCTGTACTAAGCCAGGTTGCCTGCAGGTAGAATGTCACAGGTGGAGTGACACTGCCCTGTCCCAGCCCTCCGATGCCTGAACTTTATCTGCAGCTCCAGCTTGTTCTCACCAGGGGGTTTTCTTCAGTGGCAGCACTCAGTGTTGTTGTCTCCTCTGCCTGGGGCCAGTGAGCCTTGTCTCTGAAACGGGCAACTGCCCACACAAGACCATCCTGGCCAACACAGCCCACCCGTATGTGCCCCATGCACGGTGCTGCCTCAGCTGCCACCCCTGGACATGCTGTGTGCCTCGTGCCCCCTCACCCCATGTATGCTTTGCACCCACTCTGCCTCTCCAGGCGTGCATGTTGCCCGCCCCATCCACATCCCTGTGCCTCGCAGGCAGCGCTGCCCTGTCCTCCTGCAGCCCCTGTGGTACCTCCCTGTCCCTGTCCTGTGCACACGCCCTGCCCACCTGCCTTGCAGCTGCCTCATCACCCAGAAATGTGGGGAAGGCTTCAATCTTGCATGAAGCATTCCGAGCATGTCTGGTGCCCCCCCCTTTTGCCCTGGTTTCTCCCCAGCTCTCCTCCTTTCTGTCCTCCCACCCCTGCTCCAGCTTCCTGCTCTTTGATGTGCCTCCCCTCCTCTGCTCCAGGGTACAAACTGCTTACCAAATGGAGATGACTGCTCCCACCCCACAATTAGGTGCAATTATAAGGTTATGCTTTTCTCTGGACCCTTGCTCTGGAGTGCAGTGCAGGTGGGTGGGCTCAGAGTGGAGTCCTGCTGCGAGCTAAGGACAGACACCCTGGTCTGTGTGGGCGAGTGATGCTGGAGGGTGCTGGAGGTGGGATGACAGGAGGGTCCTGTCATGGTCACTGAACACATCCTGGCCAGGTGGCCCCGAGCAGAGACTCAGCTGCAACAGCCCAAGCCTGATCCATTCCAACAGAGGAGCAACAGATGTCTGGGTGCTTCCTGCTGTAGTCAGGCAGAGCCCAGAAATGTGCCCCTGGGGAAGGCACAGCCTGTGTGGAGACGGGTCCCAGCAGGGGCAGCGAACCGGCTGTCAGCTCTCATCACCTGTGCCTCAAGCTGTGCAGTGCCTCAGCACCCATGGGGTGCCTCTTGGCTGGCAGCAGCCAGTGGAGGAGCTGGACTCCACTGCATCCCCTGAGCTCCTGATTGTGCTGCCCTTGGCTGAAGGTGGGATCCCTGTGTCTCCTACCAAGACATGGGTTTTCTTCCATTGCTGTTGGTGCTGGCTGTGAGGGAGGTGATGGCTATAGCAAAGCCCACCCCACCTGTGCTCTCCACTCTTGGTGGCTCAAGGAGCATCAGCTTATGGTGGCTCTTGGCTCCTCACAGCCTCTTGGCCATGTCCCAGATGAATGTATACTACAGCTGGTTCTGTGGAGCACGGCTGAGGGGATGCCTTGCTGTTTCAGTGTGACTCTTGCTACAGGGTGTCAGGAGCCAAAATGTCAGTGCCCAGCCACCCACACATCTCTGGCAGGGCCAGCACTGCAGGGCAGCCCTTGGGTACTGGGCAGTGCAAGCAGTAGGCCAGGGCAAGCACGAGCCCCTCCTGCACCAGAACCACTCCATCACTGCCACCACAGTCAGGGTGTCCTTGCTTCATCCCGTGGGAGAATGCTTCACCTGCAGATGTGGATATGCACACAGACACATCTCTGTATGGTTGGACTCATGCACACAATGCTGAACCAAGGCTGGCCATTCTGTGGGGCTTTCTCCTCTGGTTACTTTGCAGGATGTGGGCAGCCAAGCTCAGGAGAAAAACTGCTCTTGCTGATCTGCTGTGCATGGGGAATCCCACCTCTGCAGTGCACTGAAGCAGGGCAGTGCTCATACTGATTTTCTGATTTCTAACCTGTTTGTATCACAAGAGGTGCAGATGAATGTGGGGCTTGCAGAGAGTCTGCAGGACACCTCTGACTTTGATGTGGGCAGCCAGAGCAACCCCATCAGGGATGTGGGTGACTGCCCAAGACCTAGTGGAGCTGTGTGCAGGCAGGGTCTGTGTTGGATGAGCCCTGCGCAGCTGTGATGGCCCTTGAGGTCCTGGGAGCACCTCAGCTGTGGCCATGTTTCAGGGCACAGCTCAGCTGCATGGCCCCAGAAAGGGGCAGAACTGAGCTATCTGTGGCTCTTGGGGTGGCATTCGGGCAGCCAGGAGCTCAAGAGTGTGTGTGTGTGCGTGTAAGGCATACAGTGCATGTAAAATGCATGTAACAACACACCTAGAGAGAATGTCTCCACAGAGATCAGATTAAAAGAAAATGTAATTAAACACAGAGAACTTCCTGTCAATTACTCAGCTATCCTTGCATAACTGTTGGGACTGGCTGCCTTCACAGATGGCTGCTCTGCTGTCAAAGGCATTTGCTGGGCACCTGTTGGAAAAAGTGCCAGGTCAGCATGGAATTAATCACAACAGCATCTTTCCTTGTAGTGAGATTTGAATGTCTAGAGAAAAACTGCTGAAAGGTCTAAAAGTTCCTCAAATAAACCTATGATGTCTCCTTCTGCTTAAGCCTCCTCATGTACTCCTGCAAGGGACTGTGGTGGGGACAAGGATGTTGTAGTGGCCCAGAGAGTCTCCAGGGCTCAAGTGGCCCCTGGCAGAGGAGGCTGAATGTCCCCCTGGGAGTATGGCTGGCTGCTGCTGGACCAGAGGGAGCAGGACAGGAGCTGCTGCTGTCCCCAGCCCCTCTCAAAGGCTGTGGCACTTCTTCCTTTCCCCTGCCATTTGCACCCAGGCCTGAGGTTCTTGTGAGCAGCTGAAAGGCAAAGAGCTCCGCAGCTGTGGGGCGATATCCAGACACGTGGGGTGCCTTTGTTTGCCTGGGTGAGCAGCCAAGTTACAGCCCATCTCCAGCTTTGTTCCAGCTGCAGATCTAAGGCAGCTGACTGGCCTGCCAAAAAACCTAAACACGTCGAGGACCAGGGAGTGGCCTGTGCCACTGCTGCATAATGATGATCCCAGCACACTTATAAAGCGAAGCGGAGAGCTCACCACAGAGCTAGCTGTTCCTTGCAGCCCCGGTCCTCCGCAGAGCATCACTTCTCCTCATCCACAAGGTATGTTTCTGAATTGAGAGATTCAAAATGGGAAATGTTTGTCTGCAGTGGGGCCTGTCCCTGCTGCTGGAGACAGACTGGGCTCTTCTTTTAAACTTGGGGAAAATGTTACTGCTGCTCCTGCAGAGACGTTTCTGGCCAGGGGAGCAGAGCAGCCCTGTGCTGCAGGGTCTGTAGATGCCAACCAGCCCAAGCAGAACCCAAAGCACTTGGGCAGCATCCTGGATCCAGGGACTGCTTGGGTATGAGCAGCATAGCTCCTGCTTCTGCTCTGCAGGAAAACCTGTCCTTTCCCTCATCACACCATGCTTTTGGGGATTGGTTCATGTTGTATTTGGTGCTGATTTGAGTCTCTACCAACTTCCCCACCCTGCAGTGCTCTGTACATCTTTGCACACAATGACTCCTCCAGAGGCAGCTGCACTGTCTCTCCCACCACCTTGCAGTGTCAGGCAGCCCTGGCATACACGAGGATGTCTCTCCTGGCATGCAGGTTCCTGCAGGTGTGCTCCAGCATTTTAAAGCAAACATCTCTTCATTTCCCTTTGCCTCAGCATTGGACAGACAATGATGCTCCTGTGTGTCCTCATACGTTTATCATCCCTGCATCTTGCTGGATGTCACATGTGGGTGACGAGTACAAGTGTTCTCACCAGACTCACCTGGTTTTCTGTGCAGCTATTGGGCACAGCCTGAGCACAGGCAGGGCTTAAGGCCATTTTGGGCTCAGCACTTTTCTGGCACAGTGCCTTTGTGCTCTTCTCGTGATCCTTTCCTCCTTGCTGTGCCACTGATGTGTCCTACTGCACGCATCCTATTTTTCATGCACACATCCTATTTTTCATGCCGTATTTCACACAAAGTTCTGCTCCAGGGAGGCCCCAGCTCAGCTATTTTCCTTCTCCCCAGGTCCGTTTCCCGCCTGCATCCCAGTGCAGCCATGCTGGGCACGGCAGTGCGGCTCTCAGTCCTGCTGAGCGTCTTCAGCTTTGGGAAAAGCCAGATGTTTCATATGGGACCGTGCCCAGATCCATCAGTCCAAGAAGACTTCGATATCAACAAGGTGTGAAAAGTTTTCTAACAGTCTTTTAGGGGATATTGAGTTAGGCTAAGGGGATATGGGGCTGTTGGCAAACTCCCTGGGTGCGTAGGGGGGGTTGGCAGGTCCAGTCTCAATGCCTTTTGCCAGAGCTGCCAGTGAAGGTCTGTGGCTTTGCCAACCCCCCTCACACCCCCTGTGCCACAGAGGGGCAAACACTGTGCTGGCAAATGAACCGGGCTGCTCTATCTCAGCCCACTCATGCTAAAAGCATCTCTTTAAACTTTCTTCTGTCAGTATTTGGGGAAATGGTATGAGATAGAGAAGCTGCCCTCAACTTTTGAGAAAGGAAGCTGCATCCAGGCAAATTACTCATTGAAGGAGAATGGGAAGTTCAAGGTGATCAACAAGGAGATGCTGTAAGTGTTTGCGTTCGGGCCACATTTTCACTGCAGCAGTGACACTCCTGTCACCTCTCTTGCTTTTGTAGGTGTTCATTTTTCTCTAAATTGCCTGTTTCTGGGTCTGGGGGTGCAGAGGGATTGCAGTAGGTCTGCTGGGATAAAGGGCTTTGCTGGGATTACGGCAGAGATGTGGGTGTCTAATTCCTGCCACTGCTTCCTTGGGGCTCACCAAGTCTCTATCTCATTGTTCAAGGTGAGTGGTGAGAAAAACAGTAGCCGAGTGAATGCTTTTCCCTTTATTACAGTTGGTAGGTTATAATTATCCTGAGCCCTCCTGGATTTTTGCATGGACAGATGCAGAATTCATCTGTTTCCCACCAGCCCTGTCTGCTGTGGGCTGCTGCTGTGAGGGGCTGAATGAATGAGAGGGAGTGAGCAGTGAACGCAGCGCTGTCCCCTGCGCTCCTGGCATGGCAAGGGCACTTTGTTCTGGCTCACAATAACAACAACAATGTAGGAACACATCCCTTGTGTCCAGCAAGAGCAGCGTCCTTGCCTCTCACTGACTGCCCATCACTGTTTCAGCAGCTCCACTGCTCAGGCAGCGCCTGGCAAATAGCTGGACATTCATTTGCACCTGCATTGATCTGCAGGAGGTTAATCTGACCATCGCTGTTCCCACCGCAGCAGCTCCGAACCCTGAAGTATCAGGAATATTTTGGGTCAGTTTGCATTACGCATCCCTACAGCATCAGTCCCTTGACCTCTGCTGCTGGCAGGGTTCACTTTTGCTTCCTTGGCTCTTCCTGTTTCACAGGGAAGTGTGAAACTTTCCTGCCCTGCAGGCAGCGTCCAGGTCTTGAGGCATACGGGGGAAAATGAAATTATAAGATAGGCAGCCCAAGCCATAGGGCTTGCTGCCAGCAGGGCAGTGCTCCAAACCAGCAGCCAGAGTAGCAGCCAAACAAACCTTGGCTCACCACACAGGTACAGGTAATTTGTGTGAGGAGGAATGTGCACTGACCTGGAAAAGACACAGGTGAATAAACAGATATGAACATGTGCCTTCCACAACTAGTAGGAGTTAGCTGCTCCCTGGCACATCCAAGATCAATGCTGGGATCCTCCCATCCCATACAGAGGGGTCTTGCTCTCCATCTTGTCTCTCACTGTCACCCTGGCACCAAAGGACACCCCACTTGTAGGGGCACGTGGAGAGAGGCAGCCTGGAGTGCTGGGGTGGTTTGACCTGGGACACCATTTGACCTGCTGCACCTGGCCCAGGATCTGCTGAGCCCTAGGTGCTGCTAAAACCATCCTCAGGAGTGAGCTGTCCCTCTGGGAATGCTGGGGTTCACTAGTACCTGTTTCAGCCATCTCTTGACAGTGGATGTGACAGGAGGGATGTTTTAGTGGAAGAAAAAACCATAATTATTTCCCACTCTCCTGACTTTATTTCTCACCTTTATCATTGTTCCTTCAGTTCCAATGGCAGAGTCAATGAAGCTGAAGGAGAACTCATGCACATGGATGTCAAGCAGCCAGCCAAGCTGGGTGTCCGCTTTAACTGGTGTAAGTGTGTGCTGGGGAGGCTCCCGGTGCCCGCGGCCTTGGCTGTGCCGTGGTCTGAGCTCCACGGCGGGCAGCACGAAGCAGGCACTGCTGCCATGGCATCAGGGGTCAGAGACAGCAAAGCAAGGGGTGAAGCTCCCCTGGTGACTTCAGCGCAGCACAAAGAGGCAGCAGCAAAGGGTTAGGAGAGACTTTGGGACCAGCAGGCAGTGCTTTGGTGATACGGATACAGCGTTTACAGCAACAGCTCCCTCAGTGGTGGAGCTCTCCTCACCAGCTGATCTCAGAGCAAGAAAGATTAGCAGCATTACTGTCCCTCCAGGTCATTTCATAGACGGGACAGGGAGGAGGGGAGGCAGCCCCATAGCCACTGTAAGGGCCAGGAATAGGCTTGTTCCTCTGTACACAGCAGTATAGCTACTAGCCCACACTGCCTCTACTTATAAGTGCCTTTTAACAACCATTATTAATATGTTTTTATTTGCTTTTCCCTTCCCTTGTCATTGTAACACTCGACAGGGCCTGCTGAGGTGCAGTGCATTTTATTCATTTTACACAGCACTTTTCTCTGTCTGCAGCAACACCTCGGAAAGTGAACAGCAGTCTCCCCTTAAATCCCTTTTTATTCTGCTCCCTCACACCTTTTTCTTGGCTGTTTCACAGCCCTCCCTCACAAAGGGTTTATTTGCAGATACGGGTGGAACAGGGATACTTGCAAAGGAGATACAATGATTGTTCATGAGCACAGCCAGACTTCATTCTGCGCTGCTACAGCATCACCCATAGCCATTTCAGTTGCAGCATGTATAGTTCCAACCACCTTCACCAGGTGGGAACCCCAGAGAACAGTGCCTGGCATTCCTAAGGGCATCAGAAATAAATCCCAGGGCACTTACACCTGCCTGCTGGACTCCCCTCTTCTTCCTGCCTGGTGGTTTGAAGCTGGAGTAGCTGCCTGTCATCAGAGCAGATGCTTTGGGCGTAGCTGCCTGATGGAGAAGGGAATTTGGCTTAGCTGGGATGGGCTGAGCTATACTGATTCTCACCACTGGGCTCCAGCTGGCTGCATGAGCCAGGGCTCCCCGTGGCAGTGGGTGGTGGTTTGTGCTCCTCAGATCACCAGTGTCAGCTCCCTCCCACCAGCAAGAACCCTCACACGTGTATGAGATAGGCTGGCTTTCAGTGGCCCAGGTGAGCTGTTCAGGTCATAGCGTTAACTTTCCAGCAAGTCCTTCCTAGTCAGGGCTTTGTGGCTCTCTGGAGTTTGGGCAGAACAAGGAGTCCTGGTAGGCTTTTATAAATTATAGCTCCCTGTACTGACCACAATTATGTAGCAGCCAAAGTGGGAGCAGCCCCAGGAGCTGTGGCTCTAGTGCTGCAGAGCCATCCAGAGTCGGTTTTGCATCACACTCATGGTGCCCTTCTCTCTCCCAGTCATGCCTGCTGCCCCTTACTGGGTTGTCTCCACCGACTATGAAAACTACTCACTGGTTTACTCCTGCACTAACATCCTCTGGCTCTTCCACATGGACTACGCCTGGATTTTATCAAGAGCTCCTGAAATGCACCCAGAAACCGTGGAGCACCTGAAGAGTGTTCTCCAGTCTTACAAGATTGACACCGACAAAATGATACCCACTGATCAAGTCAACTGCCCTGATGAGATGTAACTCCCAGCACACAGTGACACAGTGATGAACTTTGTTGCTTGCTTTATTATCCATTAGAATTTCTCTATGTAACTGAGAAATTTAGTAACCTCTTTGCTAACTATAATTCGCCAGCCCAGAGTTACTCTTTGCTGTCATTCCCTCTGTCACTCTTCCCCCCTTTTTTGTCTTGCTCTGACTTTTGCAATTGAGTCAATGCTAATGGGTGAAGAAAAGAAACCCTGAAGTGTAGACATGAACCTCTGCTGTTGCTGTGAGTCCTCAAGTACATGGATGGGAAAGGGAATGAGATGTGATATGTAAGTATTAGTCCTGGGGAAAAATCATTTATCACACAGCTCCAGGTT
This sequence comes from Pseudotriccus pelzelni, assembly GCA_035584735.1. Taxonomy (NCBI): domain Eukaryota; kingdom Metazoa; phylum Chordata; class Aves; order Passeriformes; family Tyrannidae; genus Pseudotriccus; species Pseudotriccus pelzelni. The sequence goes on along the minus strand of JAWMRA010000009.1, from coordinate 12,374,911 downwards.
TGTTTCCCATTTTTGTTTTGATGCTTTGGGCCTGCTAGGAATCTACGGTGTCTGTTGGCACTGCCTTAGCAGCAGCAGCATCCAGATGTGGTGGGCTGGTCCTGAAGCCTGGGAAGCGACACTGTGGGTCTTGAAAGTTTCCCAGTAAAGGGCTGTAGGCATATGCTGTTGCTAAGTCAGCAGACCTTATTGCTAGAAATCAGATCTGGCCTTTTGTATTTAAAGTCTAAAAATGTCCAGCAACTCAGCATCACTCTATCCCCGGTGTCTATATGTGTCCTCTCTTGCCTCTGGGGAGTCTGGTCCTGCGCTCCTGAGAGGTCAGCCCTGACTGTACTTGTAAGCAGGCAGAAAGAGATGGGTCTGCTCACTTGTTCTCTCTTCTAGAGGCTTTTCCCTGAACTTGGAGAGACAGCAGGCTCTGCCTGACACCCTGCTCACTGCTGTTCCAAGTGCTGAGTGCCTGCTGGCACTGCATCTGCCCTGGCAGGTGTTCACCAGGCACCAGGACAACTCTGCTTGAATAGCATTCATGCAACTCATTAAAAATGAAACAAAAATACCTGCTTCGGGGCTTTTGTACCTTCACAGCTGCGTGGCCTTTGTGAGCAGGCAGGGGGTCTTGGCATGACCTTCTCTGAGGTCATGGCACTGCCAGAGCAGGAATGCAATGCAACATAACAACCATGGCTGAAGTGAAATGGTTTTCTTCAGGAGCCTGGAGCTCTTCAGCTCTGGGGTTGGATGTGCAGGCACCCCTCTACTGCCTGAGCCATGCCGGCAAACCTGTGTTTTGGCTTTGGCTGGCAGTGACGCTCATCTCCCGCTGCTTTTATTCACGTGAAGAAGCAGCCATGTGGATGTAGAATGTTGTAAATCTGCAGGAAACATTCTACATGCTGGTGGGACCCTGGTGGGTGTGCCACAGAGCACTTTCTTGCCCTGGGAGGGCTACAGGGGCTGAGCAGGGAGTCAGTATGCCACTAGTCTCACTATCTGGAGGAGGCTGAGATGGGAGGGATCAGAAACAATTGCCATATTTAAGTCATTATCCCTTTAAACTTTCAAATCCTAATGCCACAGTTCCTGTGACACAGAATCAAGCACTCCACCCTCATCCTCGGGCTTAAGGGTGATGGACACACCAGGATTCCAACAGCTGCACTGTGGCTCCCAAGTGTGTCAGATTTTGAGGGTAGATTATTTCATCAGTGTTTCATCAGGTCTCTATCTTCCTCCTCACACGGACAGTGCTGCCGTAACCATCATCCCCTGTGCTGCCACAGGCAGGGTAGCGGTGCAGACACTGAGCTCCAGGGGTGCAAACCTGCAGCCCCACTGGAGGGGCAGCCACTGCCCCTGGATACCACTGGGAACTGGGATAGGCAGGTCCTGCTGAGAAACAGGAGTGTTTCACTCAGCAGCAGAACCCCGTGATGCCCGACCCCTCTGGACACCACACCGCCTCCCTCGCTGTGCCACAGGAACTGTGACAAACCTGGGTTGCTCTGGCAAACACACCGTGCCAGGAGCATCTCCACAGGGTGGCACAGAGGGGGGCCCAGGCACAGCTGCCGCCTGCCCTGCCATGTGCCACCAAACGTCCCCAGCGCAAGGCACGTGTGGGGCGCCCTGCACGTGCAAAGCCCTTGTGTGTGTACAGGAGTGCCACCCACACAAGGCCCACACGCTGCCCGGCCCTGGGGATGTGCAGACACCCCAAGGGCAGCAGCATCTCCCGGTGTGCGAGCCCAGAGTGTGTCCTGATCAGTGCCTGTAAGTGTCAAAAGGGGGGTGCCAAGAAGAGGGAGCCGGGCTGTTCTTGGTGGTGCCAACCACTAGGACAAGAGGCAATGGGCAGAAAGTGATGCACAGGAAGTTCCACCTGAACATGAGGAAAAAGTTCTTTACTGTGCAAGTGACCGTGCACTCAGAACTGTCTGGATACAATCCTGTGCCGTGGCATGTCTTACAGCCTGTCTGATTCTGTGTTTCAGTGATTCTGTGTCCGTGTGCCGGTGTGTCCCCATTCCCGTGTATTCCTGTGCCCGTGTGTGTGAGTCCTCGTGTCCCTGTGTGTGTCCCCCTGTGCGTCTGTGAGCCCATGTCCCCGTGTCCGTGTCCCCGTGTCTGTGTCTCCCCGTGTCCGTGTCCCCGTGTCCCTGTGTCCCAGTGTCCCTGTGCCCCCGTGTCCCTGTGTCCCCGTGTCCCTGTGTCCCTGTTGTCCCCATGTTCGTGTCTCCCTGTGTCTCTGTCTCCCCGTGTCCCTGTGTCCCCGTGTCCCTGTTGTCCCCGTGTCCGTGTCTCCCCGTGTCCGTGTGTCTCTCTCCCCGTGTCCGCGCGCTCCCGCTTCCCCCGCGTGCGCGAGCGCCGCACGCGCAGGGCGCCCCCTCGTGGTGGCGCAGGCGCCCTGCAGGCGGGGGCGGGGGCTCTGTCGGTCCTCCCGGCCGCCAGGGGGCGCGGAGCGCGGGGCTGAGGAGGCGCTGCTGGCGCGGGGCGGGCCGGGCCGGGCCGGGGCGGCGGCGGCACCGAGCGGGCGGGACCGGGCGGGCGGCGCGGCCATGGAGGCGCCCTCCGTGCCCTCGGTACCGGCCGCCGCGGGCCGCGGGCCCATCAAAGGCATCCTGAAGAAGAGCGGCAGCAAGGCAACGTCGGCAGGAGCTGGCCTCGGGGCGCGGCGGGCCAACCCGGCTTGCGACGAGGACGAGCACGGGTGAGGCCCCGGCGGTGGCGGGCGGCGGGTCTCCGCGGGGCCTCCTTCCATCCCTCCCTCCCTCCCTCCCTCGGGCAGTCCCGCTCGTCCGGGTGCCCGTGGAGCGGGGTCAGCCGGGGGCGTCTCCAGCCGGGGCTGTGCACTGCCCGTGCCCGGTGCTGCCGGGGGGTATCGGGGGTCCGTCCCGTGTCCCCCGTGGGGCTCTGCTCCATCGGCAGCGGGAGCACCTGCCGGGGCTGGAGCTCCGCTGGGAGCGGAGAGATGCCGGGTTGTGCTCCTGGGCGCAGGCGGGCGGGAGCTACGGCCGTGGCTCCTGCCGAGGAGAGGCACTTCCCTGCCGGTGTGGCAGCTCACGAGGGGCTTTACAGATGCTGCGAGGGTAGTTCGCAGTTTGGGAAGTAACGCTTTGCCATGTGAGTTTTACTCTCAGCCTTCTCTAAGGCAGCTCGTGTAACCAGAAGCGTGTCCCTGGGGAGGGGACCCGTCCTGGGCTGAAGTGTCATCAAGATGAGTCGTACGTAGAGATCTCACACTTGAGAATGTGCACAGGCCGTGTGGTTTGTGATCTTAGCGACATGAAAATCTTCGTTTAATTGTAACATGCTGAGTTAGTTCAAATATGCAAGAAGTGGTCTTTAGCTGGCCAGCACCTATCCTTGAGCAAGTAAGAATTCCTGCACTTTTCCTGATGCACCCAGCACGTGCCTCATAACGTTGCTCTGAGGCTCTGTTACGTTATGATGAGCAAAGTTTGACCTGAACGCTGCTTATAAAATTGCTTTGACAGTTTTCTTTATTTGGGACCTAACTCAGTATTACAAGGCAAGAAGTAATGATAGAATAAAATGGACATGCAGAGTTTTTTCTTTTTTTTCTTTTCCTTTTCTTTAGTTTTACTATTCTGTAGCACAGGGTGTTCAGTATCACACCAGACATGAAATACAGCTGTTGGTAGCCTCTGTTTAATTTTCTGCAGTTTCTTTTGTACCATGTTGAAGAATGAACAGGAATTAGAGCATGAACTGATGAATGTCTGGTGTATTGGTTATTGCACACAGTAATTTCTTGGGAAGCAGTTAGTGGGCAGCAGTGCAGCTTCTATTTCCTGTTTACCAATGTGAGTCAATAAAGTCAATTAGATTATTTCTGAAATTGCCTTGCAAGCTAAAGGATATTGGCTAAACCTGGCAGGCTGCATTAGGAGAATTCCAGGAAAGATCAGTACAGTATATTTAAAGCTGGCTTGTGTGCAGTTATTATTTTTGATTGGCAAGCATCATCATATCAGTGTTAATGTTTTTAAAAGAATAGTAAGTTGTACAGCTGTGATTTTCCTTGCAGATTAAAAATTATTTAATACATTCAGGTATCTTTTTTCTTCATGTACCTGTGTCAGCAGCCTCTCTGCTTATTTCTAATACTTAAATTCAGGTCTGAATATCTTTTAAAAATAACTGCAGATGAAAGAGCTCATTGTGTCAGCTGTCATCTTTTAAAGATCCATGTTCAGTAGAGCTCTCATGTGCTTGCATCATTCTTGACCTTGCACTGCTGTCAGTGATGGTAACATTCTTTGGAAAACTTCCTTAATGAAAATATGATGCAAGATGGAAGCTTGAGAAATTGGGACACCCCTGGAACTGCATCCTAAGAGCTGAGCTTGTGGTTTAATGGTAGATACGTTCTTGACATTTCTCATGTGCAGTACTTCTTGCCTTCAGGCCCCTGTAAGAGCCTGTGAGCGATGGGATCTGATATTTTACAGAGTAACTGTGTGAGAGTGTATGTGCCAAGCACCTGTGCTGGAAGAGATGAGCCTGCTCTGGTAGGAGTGAGGTGTTCCTTGAGTAATACTGCTGCTGAGACTTCTTGCCAGTCGGAGCGTGGTGTCAAATGAAATTATTGCGTATTTTTAAAGATGTGAGAAAATACAAATGAGCACTTCCAAGTGTTTGCAGATTTTCCTAAGGAAGATTAGAATTCTTGTTTCCATATCTGAAGGGGTGTCAGGAGGCATTTCGCTGTCATGGTCCTGAGCTCTGTCATTAGTGTTACACTGTGCAGACATGCCTAAGCATGCAGCATTGGAGACAAATAAGGGAGGTGTAGGTCTTTAGAGCACTTAGTCACTCTCCTCTGATGGCTCTTTACATGCAGGGGAGAATTGACATGTTTGTCTCTTTGCTACTAATGATTTCTTTTTTTCCTAGCTGAACTTTAAGTTGTGCTTTGGGAGATGTTCCACAGCCAAGGCTTTCAGTGTTGGAATCTGAGTTTAAAGAAACGAGTATGCAAAACTAAACCACTAAAAACTTCTTCACTCTTTTATTTGTGAGTCACTGCCTTGCTCGCTGTAGGCTGTCTGATTTCGAAGCAGTGAATGCAAAGGGATTGTTCCAAGATTGCCAGTATTGGTGTTGGGTATTGAGTTGTGAGCCCAGGCGATAAACCTGGATGGACTCTGGGCAGATGAACACAAAGCCTGTGCTGGGAGTTGTTCCCATCTATCATATTTCCTCCTCAGCTGGCTCTGGCTCTTTACAGGGGCTGCGTACCCTTGGCCAACTGCCGTGGCTCATAAAAACCCTTGCTGTGCAACCGAGTGATCATCTTATGTTAGTCATAGGTGAACTTCAGGCTGATGTTTAGCTGGTGATTTTTGGACTCCTAAATAGAAAGGTTTGAATGACTGGTGTTCCTAGACTAGAGCTGCTGCTTTGTCATCAGGAAGCTCATGACTCCCCGCCCTGCCAGAGCCGCGATCAGGCTCATGTGTTGTCCGCTTAGGCTGCACAAAATGATTAAATAGACCTGAAGCCTCAAACATGAGAGCTTGGCATTGGTTACTGTATGCTGAGGGGATTAAGATCACTCAATTTGTATTCATTTCAGGAGTGTAAGTCTGTGGCATGTGGGATTCAGCATCAGCCCCCACATCTATTTTTTTCTCTTCAGTTTTTTTCCTCCCACACTGTATTACGCAGTGCTCCCGTAAATGTAAAATTTTAGTTTGTGCTTGGAATTTTTCTTTATCAGTTTTTGTTTTACAGAGAGCATTCTGCTCAAGAGTGTTTGTGTTATTGAGATTGAATATATTTTTCAAGTTTGTTATTGGAACAGTCTGTGTTTAAACAAGAGTAGTTCAGTGGAAGTCTTCCAGCCAACTGTCCCTCTCCCCCCCAAAAAAACAACCACCCCAAACCAAACAAAAACCCATACAAAACCCACAAAGTCCTGTAACATTTGCTTCCTTAACTAATAATTTGCAACTGGAATATGTTAATTCATAAAGTAATACTAAATTTTAAAATTATTTTACAAGTCTAAAGTTAGATTTTTGACTTAAGCTAAGGGAAAGACCACCTTATACAAAGCTTGCAATAACCTTTTTAGAGAAGATGTGGAACATGGTAGGTTCTGTTCATTTAACATTTTTGTGGCTTTTAGATAAGTGGAGGGATGACTCTTCCTCTGGCCACGAGACAGTTGCTTTCCTTGTGGCTTATATGTTTTGTCAGTGAGCAGTCAGTGTGGGTGAGCTTTTGTTTCTTCAAATACACATAAAATGGTACGTTTTCTGGTTGACTGAGGGAATTCTAAATGATATAACATCACTGGTGCCGGTCTGTGTAAAATGTGAAACTCTCTCAGCTTAATTACAGCAGTGAATCAGTTGGCTTATGATTCCCATTTAGAATGACAAAACCAGTATTAATAACCAGCTTGTTCTGTCCTACTTATTTTACTGCAGGGGGGGATTTGCTCGTTGGTATTGTTTATGTAACAGGTTTGCTAATAATCATAGCAGCTCTCTGAGCAGAGGTAAGCTGGAAGGTACTGGGTTCTGTTGAGATCTTGTGGGGTGTAATAAGAGGAAGAATGCTTTGTTACAAGTTACGGTAAAATCCAGCAGTTCAGGAGACAGTGATTGAACAAGACCCGTAGTCTCTGGATTATATGAACAAGAATACATTTATAGATCACTGAGTTTATCTGGCTATTGTGACCTATTAGGGAAATTAAGTTGCACTGATAATTTGTCATGGCATAAGTATCTATAGAGAAGTATTTATTAGTCATACTTTGAACACGTCTGTGTGTCATAACAACATTCTTTTTGCTTACGATGTAGTAGAGATCAAAAGATGTTTTAAACGTTTTTTCTGTGGTCAAACAGAACTAACTGTTTTTAGAATATAAGAAAATTGAACTCTGTTTTCTTATTTCAGTAAAAAATCCCAGAAGTGGGATGAAATGAACATCATAGCTACGTACCACCCTGCAGGCAAAGATTATGGCTTGATGAAAATAGATGAACCGAGTACTCCTTATCACAGGTATGCTTGCTAAACTCCTGAATGCAGCCAGCTGACATCACAGTTTCACAGCAAAATTTACTTTGTGGGTGATGTAAATTTATTATGGCTGATTATTTGTGACTGTGCAGGCCTACTGGATGTATGCAATGTATTCAGATTTATAAAGCTGCTAAGTAAGGTTTACAGCTATTGAAGGGAACTACCTAAAAGGGCAAAGTCAATTTTAGAAGGTTTATGTCTAGAAGGCTTTAGGTTTTGAATGGAGTAAAGAAGTCTGACTTGTATTGATTTTATTTTTTTCAGTACTAGAATCTAATGTTGTCATATCAATATTTAAAGTAGATTTGAAAAGCTTTTAAAGTACTAAAGGAGTCTTTTCATTGAAGGTTTTGACTGTTTTCTCAGCAAACTTTAAGCAGCAAATTACTAATAAAGGCTACTTTTTGTTTGCCCTCCAAGCATGGTAGGAGAAGATGATGAGGATCCAGTGAGTGATTCAGAAGCAAATGAGCCCTTAAAAGCAGATGTGTTGAGTAAAAAGTAAGTATTGTCCTTAAAAAAAATTGGCTAAATGTTATAATAATCTGCTCTTTCCTGGGGTAGATTTTCTTTCTGGGAAGCTGTTGCTGGTTTCTCTAGAAGCTTCATTTTTGCTGTTGTCAAATTAACTGGATTTCAGAGTTTGATGGTGCCACTAGTAATACTGCAGGTTGTTACTACATGTAAATATGCAAAAATAATGAACAAAGCAGTTTGTATGAGTATTCTGAAATGTCATGTATTTGACATAGTGAAAAACTTGCTGTTTCAGCATTTTGTGTTGCATTATTTATGTAGACTGGCAGCTGCAGCTGAAGGTAAAGGACCCAAGATCATTGCAAGGCAAGAGGAAAGCAGTGAGGAGGAGGAAGAGGATGAAGAATTAACACCTGAGGAACGAGGTAGGCCTAAGTTGTTTCCTTTGTTTTGCTTTGATTTTTTTTTTTTCCTACAAATAGTTTCAGATTTTCAGTAAGAAATGTTTGGGAAGAAAATATTTTCTTCTACATGTGGTAAATATATCTCTCATAACTGACCTTTGGTAGCTAGCCAGGAGTCAGGCCACATCTGCACAAGTTCATCATCTGTCCCACCAGTATGTCTCAGTTTGTCCTTAAGTTTACTTAGAAACAAGGCTTGTGAAACTTTGGAATTTTGTGTGCCACTACCAGATGCTTCTCTTGGTTCAGACTTGCTCTTAGTTGCAGGCAGGTTCTTTTAAAAGTGCTTCAGCCATTCCAGTTCATCCATCAATTACTATCCTTTTTGTGAGTCAGACTTATTTAAAAGAACACTTCACTGCTTGAAGAAAATAATTTTAATTCAGCAATTGATTAAATAGTCCGTGGATTTTCAAGGAACAAATTTGATCCAGGAAGCAGTGAGTACCTCTTTGAAGAAGAAATAGGTTGATTTTTCTTTTTAAGGGAAGAAATAAATATTTGCATTTGTTTGACCACAGAGAAAAAGAAACAGTTTGAAATGAAGAGGAAAATGCACTACAATGAAGGAAGAAACATCAAACTGGCAAGACAGCTTATTGCAAAAGAACTACACGGTGAGGAAGAGGATGATGATGAGGATGAAGAGATGTCTGATGCTGCAGATGTGGAAACAATGAGTACAGATGCTACTGTACATGGTGAGCTAATGATTAATTAAAAAGCACATGTAAGTACTGGTGTCCCTTTGAGCTGTTGGGAAACAGTGAGCTGTGCTGCACACTGTCTTGAGAGGTAGATTTGTAGCATGGAACACAAACCACCAGTGTTGATAAATAGCATGTAGGCTTTTGTTTGTTGTGACACAACAGAAAAGCAAACATCTCCGCTTCCTACTATTTCCCCAACATAACTGACTTCAGGTAGTGAAGTTGCCAGCATCCTTTTTAAGGGAGAAGCTGTCTTGTACCCAGCATTAAAAACTGTGGCCACACGGGAGAGCCTGGCTTTTTGTTGTGGGTCAGTTCCTATTCTGCTCCCAATCCATTCTAGAGCCAGCAATGGGAAACAGCCATGAATGTGTCCTCTGCACTGAGAGGACTGTATCTTCCTAAGGAAGAAAACTCTAATGTAAAACTGCTGTTAGGCCTTCAGTACAGACTTGTCCTTGAGCAGTAACGTTTATTTCTATAGTAGGGGATAAGACTCTCAGCTTTGCTTTTAGTGCAGCTACTGGAAGAAAGTCTGGGACTTTTAGATTGAAGCTGTTTCTGGAACCTGCTTTAGGGCTGTCTCTTCACAGGAAACTTATAAAACTGTAGAGGCTGACATCTTCTCTTTCATCTTTAAGCTGTTCTCTGGGTGAAAAGGGTAAACTGTATAATAAAAGTCTTAGATTTTTGTGGTGGTCTTCTGGTGAATAATTACAGTTCACTTCTCACCTGTGTGTGTAACAGCACTTTGAACAAGTTTTTGACATTAAAAAACCAGACATCTGTTTGCTGATGGGCTGTGAAGTCTGTAAGCCTTGTTCATCTGCGGGTGGCAAAGCTATGAGATGTTAGCATGGTCTGCAGACTTGGGAAGATGCTGCATGGGTTTAACTTGGTTCACATATGCTTTTCACAACCATGTGAACTAGGACCTCTTCTAAAAGTCTTTTAAATTCCACGCAATAAAAAGATGATTTCCAAAGTTGCGTGTTTAACTTCTGTGGATTGCACATCTTAGTCCCATCACTTATTACAGGGGGACTGATGCCTTCACAATTGCTCTGAAAGGGTCATTTGGTTCATGTCTGAGACCCGATACTGGACTGACTTAATCCAGTAATTTAACATATGCCTTATAATGGCTAATTACTAGAACTTCACTCTCCAGGGGAAAGGAGGGCTCCAATAGGCAACCGTATGACCTTTCTCCATGGCTTGAAGCTGCCATCTCTCTGCACTCTGCTGTAAAACAGAGGCAACTGCGCTCCCCAGCTGCATTCACCACTGGAAAGAAGGCAGACCTTTGCAGCATTTTTCCATCTCTATTGTTGAAGTCCATTCCACCTTCCTCATAACCAGCTTCAGAGCCACAACTGGTAATTATCAGTTTTAGACTGCTCACGGCTTATAAACTGTCTGCCAGTTTATCAACCCATTAACTAACTGGTTCACCTCCACACCATAGCATATAGAAATACTTTCCATTAATCTGATGTAGTTCTCAATTCTTCACTTTTCTATCATTCTGCTTAAACCTTGATGTTTCATTATGTCCTAATCCCTGTATCAGCTCTCACAGCTTTTGGTCTTTGTCCTTGGATCAGTTCTTCTGAGATTCAGTACTGCTCTCACTTCTGTAGCAGCTGGTGAATTGAATGTCCTCAGACATTCCTACATTGAGATGATAAATGTTCAGCAACATAGCTGTGTTAATGTCAAAGTTTTACTGGAATAACTTTTTTGAGATTACATCTGTTTCTCTCTCATCTTATTCTGAGAGCACAGAAGAATTTCTTTATTAATAAATGTCAGTTAGAGCTCTGGAACATTCCTCAAATAGATGGTTTTAACACTTGCTGCTTGGGTTTTTTGCTCATCTCTGCTTTTGGTCATGCTGTGCTTTTGGTCACATTAAGCACTTGAGTATTTAAAGCAGTATTTCAATTTGATTGTTTCCTTTGTGGAAGTAGATCAAAATGCTATTAATATTCATGTTCCTGAGATTCCCTTGTTAGTACTGTAAGAGTATGGAAAGATTATTCACCTGGATAGCTTTCAGAGAGCTCTTTGACTTCAAATTGTGTTTTAAAGTGCTTTTGTATAGAGCAGGAAAGAAGGGGTTGAGTGATGCAGGAGCTGATTTTTGCAATGGCTTGTTTTGGCTTCATGAAGAGCCCCGACACTTGCTTTTAACTGCAAAGGAAATGTCTTGGGTTTTCTTGTGTTGTAGCTACATTTTGATAGATCCTTCCATTTGACTTGAGTTCTTGGGAAGTTGTGGAGATCATGAGGCGATGTGGCTACCACTCACCAATTATGCCTGTCAGTCTATGTGAGTGGGAGCTGGAATGCAGTGTCTTTTATTCCAATGCAATAACATGACTTTCTCTAGTACTGATGATTATTGCAGGTAAAGATATGACATAAAAGGTATTTCCTAGTGGTCTGTTGTGACTTAAGGGCTCCACTGGCCCCTGGGTTGTCTTTTAGGCAATTTGAGACCCTCTTCTTACTTGGAAGGTTTTTTTGTCTGTGAAGATCCCTTAAAGGTTCTGTGCTTCTCTGATCTGATGTTCTTTTTTACCCTCTAATCCTGTCTGGTTTGTATTTGAGTAAAACTAACAGCACTGTTCTAATCTCTACATTCCCCTTTCGAAAAGGGGCTAAAGTCTTAGGGCAGGTTTTTAAGGAGGCTCCTGTCAGACACCCCCAGGTTCGCTAATCCAAGTTGCACTTCTTGGTTACAGACTGAGGTTTCTTGCCGATCGAAATGAAGATGGCCAGGCCAGTCAGTGATGGTGAGAACTCTTCGTGTATTTTTGCCCGTCTCCATTGTGGCTGAGTGTTCTAAATGGATGGGTCATTCCTTGCTTGCCTCAAGTAGCTGTACCTTATCCCATGCATATGGATTTTAGCAGCCAAGCTTTTTTGTGGAAAAGAAAGTTGAAGTTGCAATAGACTGCGCATGGCATGGGGATTGGAACTAGATGACCTTTAATATTGCTTCCAGCCTAAACCATTCTGTGATTCTGTGTTTGCTTGCTTCAACATTTCAGCTTCTCTGGCTACTCCCTGTTTATGACTCCATGAACAACATAAATAGACTTTGCCAGCAGAAGTGACCTTTGTTCCTTTCCATAAAAACTTTTCCTTTAGAAATTCTCTTTAAAATCACTAAAGAGAATATTCCTGATGTAGGTAAATTTAAGCATGGTGATTTCCGTGCCGACCTGTCTTTACTTCTGCTACACAAAAGTATCAGGTAGAGGGTGTTGTCTGTAGCAGTTCAATTGACAAGCAATAAGACTATTGTTCTCTCTCTCTGGTTCATTTAGCTGTGCTAACCCTGCTCAGCTGAGCTGTCACTGACTGGGTGTGCCCTTTGGCCTTTGGTAGATACAGAATATCTTTACCAGGGCAAGCATTGCCCTAAAGATGATTTAAGTGAGAAGGCTGGGAGCACACAGCAATTGGTTCTGCTGGTTAACTATGCTGTTTGCTTGTTAAACTGCGCATTACCAAACCTAACTCATGCCCAAGCTTAACTGGTCTTTTAAAAAGATTATTTTCATTTTGATGTGGTATTCTTTGGTCTTTCTCTTTTGCCACTAATTTTTAGGCATGTACATATACGTATAAAGAGAGAGAGTGGGCTCTTTTTGTATGAAAAACACTAATAAGGAGTTTTCTCCAATTTATTGCTGTGCTTTGGTTCAAAATCATGAGTTGCCAACTTCCTGAAAACACAACAGACTGTGCTTCTTCATGTATACAGTTGGGGGGGTTATTTCAAGTGTCTCATCGAATTGAAATTTGACCTGGAAAGTCTGTTTGCTGATGTTTAAGGAACTTCATGTGTTAATTCTTTAACTCCTGGGTTAAATCCTCCCAGTTCCAGAGGTGGTGCTCGGTGTGCTGAACAGTGGCGTTGGCCACCTTTCCAAAGCATGAGGGTAAAATAATTATTTTAAGTTTCTGCACTCTTAGACTAAAAGCTTATACATTGCTAAGATGGGTTGGCAGACATAACCTTTGGAGGAGCAAAGATGATTTCAGGAGGATATTTGCATGTGTTTTGAAAATATTCAATGAGTGTGAAGAAATATCTGGTTTTTTTGTAATTTTTCTTACACAGCACATGTTACTCGTGACCAGCTGGAAAGTAGAGCACACAGCATAGAAGAAATCTGTCCAGAACTGTAACTGCTTGTCAAAGACACAAATATAAACATCGCTTCATGTTTTTTGCAATTAAAGCTCTTCAGTGTTGAGAAGCATATCAGTTACAATGTTGTATTGCCAAGAATGTTAATTTTAGACTTGTCCATTAGGCAGAAAACACTGTCTAATTGATTTATTCTTGTGCCTCGTATTTCATGAAGAATACTGCTTCATAATCTGTTCAACCAGAATGGCATTCCCTGTATGTATAACGCTGATTATCTTGCGTGCTGTACTGTTACTCTTGCTTTGAAACACTCACTATCTTTTGATTTTTCACTATTTATTTGCGAGTGTTCTAGATGTGGTGTCTCTTATTGAAAGGTTTGGGATTCAAGAGCCAAACGGTACAGCATAATATCAGATTGACATGTGAGCTATTTATCAGATGTGTTAAGCAATTTAAAAAGGGATTATTTAAGTCCTACAACCTTTTTGTAAAAGTGTTGACCTGTTAATCTAGATTTCAGTATGTTACTACCTGCACCTTCCCAGTCTTTAGAACAAGAGCTGTGTTTATTTCTCAAGGGCGGTGTTTGGAATTGGTTGTTAGTTTCTGACTAAAGCAGTACTAACATCTGGCGGAGGGAATGTTTTGACACTGGAAACGGCTGACTTGATCTTTGCATTTCACTGTCATTATCTCTTCTATCGGGACTGGCTGTTTTGTGGAGCTCTCTTTGGCTTATTGTGAGAACATGGACGTTTCTTCCAGCTTTTCTCTTAAAACCACATCCACTGTCACTCTTCTGGCTCTTGTTTCAGACTTTGGTTCTTTCCAGTTGCATGAACAGTGCTTGTGCTACTAGCACCAGAGGAAAAACACCCAGCCACAAGGAAATCCACATCAGGACTGTGAAGATGTGCTGAGCTTAGGCTCTAGCTGTTCTTTACTAAAGATAACTGCTGTTGATCTACTCATTTGGGGTTGGCAGCCCCCATACTGAAAACCACTGGTCTGTATCTTCCTATGTCCATTGCAACTTACAGCAACTGCTTTTATAAATGAAGGCTTTTTGGACGACTAGAAGGGAAACTGCCTAATTCAAATACTTTGTTTACAGTGTGGTTACATAGCCCCCATAAAGAGGGATTCTGCTCCTCCAAATTGCTGTAAGCAACTTCCCACTGGGTGAAATTTGACTGGTGAATGTTCCGGTATTCAGAGTAGTTCCTGGGGTTTATTACACAAAAGAAGTAATACACTTAAGCTTTAGCTTGGTTATGGAATACAGTGTATATCTTAATTTTGATCTGAATTTGATATGTTGCAAAAATCCATATAATTATATGGATCTATTTTAAAATGTCTTTTTCTCCACTGTATATGTGAAGTTTGAATAAAGGAATGAAAGTTATTTTACAGTTATATGCATTCTCAGGTGTGAGCTTTCCTGAAGTCCCAGAGAGATGGAGAGTGAATAAGATGATAGGATGCTGTCCTTTGGGAGATTTATAGAGATTCATTAGAATGGATGCATTGCCAAAGATACCTGTGAGTTGTGCTAACTGGGTGTTGTAGTGTGCCTTTCCCAACTATCTCCTCTACTTAGTAGGTAACAGGGTAGTCAGTTGTGGGTTATTTAATCTCCTAAGGTCCTGAATCAGGGTTAATAGCATCTTTTCACAAGAAAGAGCTGAACTCTTGATTCAGGCCAGTGTGGTGATGCTAATTTTTCAAGATGGATAATGCTATTTCTTCTTGTATCAAACACGGTCACCTCTATAGAATAAACAGGGGCTAAGAGCAAGCATTTCGATACTTCTGACTCCTCAACTAATTTACTGTAGCTTTAAATTTAGCTCGCAAGAATAGGATTTCAAAACTCTTAAGTTTGCACCCTTTCCATACCAGTTTGCGGTGTTGAGAGTGTTGTCCTGTCTGCACTGAGCTGTGTTTCAGACCCTGCAGCCGCTGGCCCGGCCAGGCCCTGCCGGGCACTGAGGTCCTTCTGAGAGCGTGGCAGCACTCGGCAAAGTCGTGTCGCTGTCAGAGGGGGTGTGGGTGGGTCGAGGGGTGACCAGTGTGTGTGGGTGACACAGATCTGTTCTGGGAGGCTGTACAACAGATTCCCTGTACTTTGTGATAAATACACGTAGGTACTTTGTACCTGCAGTTAAGGTAAAATCCAGCAGCAGCAGCTCCTATCCAATCTAATGTCCTGCCCTCCTAACCTCCCCCGCCTGCTTTCTGTGTCCAAGACCATTTTGGTGCTCAGTGGGGCTTCTCTGTACCCTATCCTACAAGGTCTAGAAAGCATTTTATTTAACAAACAAGCAAACTTTACTAACTTCCGATAAAGACCTTTCCTGTAATGACTTCCAAACTCCCAAATGAAATGAGTGTGTAGCTTTGAGGAGGTACAGTACATAAATGCATGAAGATGGTTTTAAATGAACCTCGGAATGTATAGTAGGCCCTTGCATCAGTCACATGATTTTGAGCTGAGTGATTTCCCTTCTTGCATGCCACCAAACCCCAAAGTTTTAGTTTGATGCTATTTTGAAACTTGTCTTAGTTTGGGGTTTTTAAAGGCTTTGTTCTCTTCATTCTCCTTGGTGCTGGCAAAAATTCTGTTCTGCTGCTTCATCTTCCTCACCAGGAGCGCAACCCGATGTCCCTGACACTGCTTTTAACTGAAAGGCAGGTTTCCGTGGTTTTCTGCAGGCTTACACCTTCATGCATATTAAAAGCTAAACCAGCAAGTTTTACTGTGCAGTAGTTACAGATACTCTATATAGCTTTTTTTCCAAAGGGACGTCTGATTTCCCTCTACTTGGGAAATATCAGTTATAGTTCCCTGCTGAAGGGACAAAAGAAGAAATGCCTTTTCTTTTTTTTACACTGATAGGGACTTAGCTTGCAGGCACATCTTAATCTTTAGGTGCATATGGTAAGGGCTTATTTGTACAGTACAGTGTAGTGTAAAGACACACAGCCCTTACTAATGTGGAGAGTGAGCTCCACAGCATCATAATTGTGAAGCTTCTTGCACAGGTTTGAGTCCTCAAGCTGCATCCTGTTTAGAGAGAGCATTTTCAATATGCTTCCAATAGGAAGATCACTTGCAGGTAAGAGCCTTAACTCTATCTATAAAGTTTTTTTTTTTCTGGTCTTAAAGTTACTTTCACAACAAGTTGTACACAGTTCATGGAAACTGCAGATATTTTTCCCACATCTCATTCACATGTTAAAGTTGTAAATCTTACCAGAACTCTTTGTTTCTGTAATATGCTTTTTTGTGGTGTTAATTATGATGCCACCTCACAAATGTAATTATTCTATTGCAAACCAGTGTTAAGTGTCACAACATAAATAAAGCCATTGTTTTCATTATTGCCTTATGGCACTAATACTAATCTATTGGTTTTACTTCTTGGAGCTCTTCAGAAGAAACCAGCAGCTACTGTAGAGTTTGCAGGTGTGTTCACAGATAAATTCTTAAACCAATATTGCAATTTCCTTGTGACTGCATGTCAGGATGTACTCTTTAGTGTTTGTACACACTTTCAGATTTGTTGGCTTACCTAGACCTCAGGGTAGATCTGGTAACCTGAATCACTAATTTAAGACAGCAACACCACAGCAAAGGTTGCATTTTTCAGGGTGGTTTGTTTTGTGTATTGTAGGATTTAGGCACGACTGGTCTGTCTCTTTGTGGTCACTGTTGAGTAATCACTCACTAGCACTGAGTAATGGAAAATGACTAACACCAACTACTCCTTAGGAAGCAGAACTATTCCCAGAAAAAGAGCTGGGCTCTTTTCAACTGCATACTTAGTTGAACAGTGGATTTCACAACATCAGTGAAGCCTAAGTGATACAAGTATTTCTTAACATACTGCTTTTTCTCAGTGGGTGTGACTTGACTCCTTAACCAAACTAGTGGTAGTTTGGCTACTTTCGGTGAGGAACAGCTCACAAAAACATACAGTTGTTGCATTGGTGTAACTTGGAGTTTGGTTCTGATATTTCACCAGTCTTAGGGAAAAAACCTGACACCCTAAACCACAACTGAAATGAACCACAAAACGTCTCTTTGCTTCTGTGAAAGGACACCTTAACCGTGGGAGGAACAGTAAGGGTACTGCAGGCATTTAGCCTCTTGGAAACAAAAGAAGTCTTAACGTTCCCCTCCATCCTTCCATGCTGTTTCTCCTTGTGACACCGAAAGGAAGTCAGGGGTGAAAGAATGGGGAGAAAAGGAAAGAGGAGAGGTGAAATGTGGTGCAGGTGCTGGGGCCACGGAAGGTGTGAGGGCTGCAGGGGATGAGTGGGCTCGCTGGAAGCAGGTATGGCAGCTCCTCCAACTCCCGGAGGAGCAAAGTGTGAACACCATCAATACACATCAGCTTCCCAGCAGGGCGCCCCTGTGCCTGCAGGATGTGTGACTGCTTCATCTGTGCCAGCTCTAACCTGAACAGTAAGTCGTACTCGTCTGTCACTCCTTTGCGGATGAGCAGCAGGGCTGATGCTCCTTTGCTTGTCAGCTTTACATACGGGGACAGTAAACAGTGCCAAACTGGCTTTTAAAGATCTTCTCTGCATTTTCTTAAGGGATCAGAAATCTACAATGTTTCTGCAGTCCTTCACTACACACTGCGAGAGGACCGACAGGGTCCTTTTCACTCTGTGGTACGGCCCGTCAGAGAGTATTCTCGGGCAAACCCGAACACACACACTTAATAGTCTTTGTCTGGAACACCTGCGGTCTCCGTTTCTCCTTCAAAGACACCTTCGAGTCTCACCCAGGTCAGATAACTCCGCAGTGATTACCACAGCGTAGAAGCGAATCACGCCGGGGAGCACCGAGAGCTGGGGCTTCACGGTGACACCCTCAGCAGGGACCGGCCCTGTGTGCGCCCCTGTCTGAACGCCCGTGCGAGTCCGTGTGTGCCGGTCCGTGCGCGCTCCCCCGCAGTGCCTGCCCCGCCTGCCGCGGCACGGCGGGCCCTGCTCGCCCCGGGCATCCTCTGCTCGGGCGGGCGCCAGGCCGGGCCTTCCGGCACCGGTGTCGCTCCCCACGGGAGGGGTTCCCCCGTTTAATGAGGAGCTTTAATGTAACAAATCCCGCAGGCACAGACGGAGCGCGGCCCGGCCCGCCCCGCAGCGCCAGCCGGACCCGAGGCCTCAGTTCCGGGCGGCCGCGGCCATGCAGCCTCCCATTGGCGCGACAGGCCGCGCTCCCCTTGGCGGGACCGCCTGTCACTCTTCGCACCCGCTCCCTGCGGGGCCGGCGGTTGGCTGCCTCCTCCACGCGGCCGCGCTGATTGGGCGCTCTTCCCGTTGTGCCCGCCTCTCCGGCCTTGCGATTGGTCCGCGGACCCCCGTCCCGGCGGGCGGTCCCCGCTGGCTGCCCGGGCCGTCAGTCGCGGCGGGGCGGGGGCGGTGCTCGGAGCTCTGTGCCCGCCCCCGCCTCGGCCCCGGCCCCGCCCCGAGCACCGCCCGCCGGCCCCGGCCCGGCCTCGCCTCGCCCCGGGCTCGCCGC
>JAWMRA010000009.1:12207206-12354302 GCA_035584735.1 Pseudotriccus pelzelni | reverse complement strand
AGAACGTAGGTGGATTGCCTTACAGGGCTAACGAGCTCCACCTGCCCGGGGAGTGTCCCTGGCTGGGAATTGAACCCTTGGCCTCGGCGGTGAAGGTGCTGCAATCTAACCACTAGGCCACCAGGGGCTCCCTCTTTAACTGATAGGAGGTGATTAAATTCACGAAGCAAAAATCCTGTAGTATTTCTGGAAAAAAAAAAAGTTTACATAATTCATTTTTTTGTCATTAATATTCGTTGTTATAATTTTGGTCATTTTTAGTGTTCATGTGAATTACCCAACCCAAACACCAGACACCTTCTGAATGAAGGTTACTGCTGTGATTTTGTTGAGGGATGTTGGAGACTGATGTAGAGCAAGGTCGTGACAAAGTCCTTTGCTCTTGCAGGGAGTAGAGTGGACATAAAGCACCTTCCTGTGCTGTGTTCCCTGTAGCAAAGCAGAGCTGCAGCTTTCTCCTGACCTTGCTGAGCAGGAGGGTGTAGCCTCCGTCCTTCCCATCAGTGTACCTGTCGGAGCAGTTAAATAAACCTGTCGGGAGGCATATGGTGTAGAGAAATGTCATAGGTTACTTTCTTATGGTCATGGAGAGATCTGGGAGGACATGGGTGAATCAGTTTCTGAGTCACCAAATCCCTGTTTTGATGGGGAACTATTTAAATCTTTTCAAACATGCTGCTACAAACAGCTTCAGACACATGGCTTGCTTACCTATTTCTTGTGGAGTTCATGTTGATCTCTTTTGGCCTTGAGATCTAATTGGGCTCTGAATCACAGAAACAAAGGTCTGTTTCCTTGCCTGAAATGCATCTGAAGGGAGTGGGGGTTGTAAGCATTGATACGTGATTAGATAATAATGGCTATAACGCTTCACATCAGAAGTATGGTGAGTTATTTCACAGTAAGGCATACTTTTTCTTTCCCTCCCAGTAGATGATAAAGAAGTCTTTGAATTATAAAACCTGAAGCAGTAATGGCTTATTTACAAATCACTAGATTTGTTAACTTAGGACGTACCATATCGGTTTGGGGTTGGGGACTTGACATTTGGAAACTGATTCTGAAAGTAGTGGGAAAGGCTGTGAGTTCAGGCACGCTTTTGCAAATGTGTAGTCATGTTTTTTTCTAAACCTACTTTGAAAATAATCTCACTGAAATCACATGCTTTTTTGTCATGGTGGCTTCTCTTAAAATACGGACAGGCCAAAGATCTAGCAAGGAAATGCGTTTGCAGTTCTCCTACAGTGTGTGGTGACTTCCCATTAAATGAAGAAGTTGCCTGGGGAGGGACAGTCCTTGAGTAGTAAGAACTGATCTGTGCTGGCATATTCTGTGTATATAATCAGGAATTCCTAGAGTAGTTTTTGATATGCAAATAACATTGTGAAATAATTCTTTCTCCTTTAAACAATGAGAGTTTGAGTTTCAGAATTTAATGGAACAGGCTTTTACATCGCTGTTTCATTTTTTCTTGTAACTAAAGAATGTTTTCTCTCAATGAAGTGAGGTAGACGCTGTGTTAACCACGTGAATCACTCTGCAGCTAAATTATTAGAAAGGAGAAGCAATTTTAAGTGATGTGGAAATAACAGCTGCTGTAAGTAGCAGTTAACAATCTTGATAAACAACAAATAATAGAAAAAGCTTGCAGTATGTGCAGTCATAGAGCTCTCTACAAAAACCATTGGTCTGATCCAGTTTTTAAAAATGCATCAGTAAAAAGATGCATGTTTTTGAGATAATTTCTTTGTCCTTATCTGTCACCATTACTGAAGTTTAAATTTTCTTTGTATTTCAATTTCTGTTTGCTTCCTGAGACCCCAGCTGCAGAACAGATGATGGGTGAATGAGGTAGATGAAAGACTGTAAATGAAACTGTTGCCAATTACCATTCTAAATAAAGGTATTCGTGGTCAGTATCTGAGTAGAACTGGTGGGTATCGTGTATTCCCTGCAAAGGGACTCATCTGAGGAATCTTCCATTTAGTCTGAGCTAAAGCACTGCTTTGGGTGGGTGGGCCTATGGACTAAGACTGGCTTGTCCCTGGAGTTCTCTGGTTTGTGCTGGTTTTCTTCTTCTGTTTCTTCGATTCTGGTCTGTCTGAATGGGGCCAGTTGAGGGGCACCTCGTGCTTATGTGGGGGATGAGGCTGAACAGGACACTTGAGCCATTTTATGGCTTTCTGGGTGTATGATTTGGGTTTTTTGCTCTCTTCTTTGGTGCTGTGTAACCAGAGGTAAGTCACTGTGCATCTGTTTCCCAGGTAACAGGAAACATTTTGTCACTTAAAATATGAGTAATATAAGCAAGTGACTTATTTAATTTATTTGGAATAGGTTGTGTTCCATACTCAGAAAAATTATCCTAAGTGTCTAACCCATATACTTTGGTTTGATTATTACTTTCTGAAGGAAATGTAGAAATAAGAGCATCAGTAAAGTTGTCCCTTTGATGTTGGTTTCCAGTAGGAAGGTGCTGCAGGGCAGCTGCTTCCCAACCTTCTGAGAGTGGCAGCAAACCCCTCAGGTTCGGTGTGGGTTTATAGCACAGCTCCTCTGTGGGGTTGTGGCTGAGCTGAAATCACTGGGGGCTGCTGTGGGCAAACTCAGCCACATTTCAAATGTGAAGGGTTATGTGACCAAGAACTCTGCATACAAAATCTGTTTGTTTTGCTCAGACTTACCTAGCTGTTTTAGAACAAATTTTCGAAAAAATGTTCAGTCTGTGCTTTCTGTCCTTGATGTTTGGGACTGAGAAACAAGTTTGTAACTTACTTGGCAGGGCAGGGTGGAAAGTATTGCAGAAGAATAGAAAAAAAGGATGGAGTAAGTCAGAAGAGAAAGCTGCCAAACATTCGCTTGTAAGTTTGCATTTAGCATTTTTCGTATTTATGTGGTGCTGTTAATGTTTATAATTTCCAGTTTGTGACTGTAGAACTGCACTTTTCCTAGCAGAAGTGAGTGACATCGAGGACAATCTTGGCAGAGTGCTGGGCAGTTACAACATCCCTGTCCCTACCGCTGGGAGTCTGGTGGAGTTCATTAAACTGATTGAGTCTATATTTCTAAGGATTTATTTATTTTTAAATCTGTAATAATGCCTTCGAAATGTACATTAAGAAAATGACTGACCTAAAGAAAGGGGGATGTATTTGAACATCGTGTGCAATGTCAGAGCATTTTCTTCTAGGAAAATCATGCAAGAATAAAGAAGGTTTGTCAAAGATCCCTCTCAAATACATGTCTTAAAAATCTCTCACACTGAAACCCTTTAAATCTGAAAAGGCTTTAACAGTAAGTTGTTGCAGTCCTTCCTAATGGAGATTAGAGAAATGTGTCCTGAAAGCAGGTCATCTTCGTTTGATTAGTGAACCTAAATTTTAAAAATAATAATAATAATAATAAAGTTGGCTGTCGCAATTATGAATTACAAAGTAAAGGGGTTTTGATGGTGATTCTGTTTCTTTGTTGTTTGATTATGATTTACGTTAAGTAACAGCAAGCTGAAAAAACTGTATCTCAAATTGCTAATAGGACCTCAAGATGTTAATTTCCTTTGGTTTGGTCTTTTTGTTTTGTTTTGTTTTTATCTGGGAATGTTTCAAAAACCCCTCACTGAGAAGGGAACTTACAGTGGAAGTAGTAACAAAATCTGCAAGTTATCACAAGGTTGCTGTAGAGCAGCAGCAGGGCAGTTGCTGAAGAACTGATGTTAATTAAGCCTGTGCAATTGATCTTTAATGAGTACTTGCTGAATTAGAAGGACAGCGTCTTTATGTGCGAGCAATGGAACTGTAATTACATGAGTCCTTACAGTCATTCAGGTTTTAAATATAGATTTGAAGAGGTTTGGTTCTTTAGCCTGGAGTGCCTCATTTATGTTGGCTAAGCACATCTCGTGTAATTGCATTAAGAACTGAAGTTATGGAGATAACTTTCATGGTTTTTTGGTGGGGAGGGGCGGGGGAGGAATATGAATGTTAAAATCCCTGGAAAGTAGGGTTGGTAAATAGAATATTTACTAGGAAGGTGGCAACTATACAATAGAAATCTGTGTCTTGGGTTAGGTGTACTTTGGGTGGCTTTATTTTTTCCTGTGCACATTTGTGAAACTGTTGGCCTCTGAATAGCAAATGTGCTGATTTCAGCTAAGTCAGCAGTGTCCTGTGATCTTTTTTCAGACTTAGCTTCTTGACAACTTTGTACTCAGAACTACATTATTTAGTCAGCATTTTTCCTGTTCTTACTTCGTGCAGTGAACAATGTGACTTAACTTATTGGTACCTTTTTACTAGAGTAAATAATGCTAAAAGTTTCCCAAAGCAAACTCTGTCCTGATAACCCATTTGAGGAGAAAAAGGAAAAGAAAATACCTAATTTTCATTGTGTGCAGAAATCTTCCTATTGAAGTTACTGTTTACTGAGCCAAGAACCCTTCGCCTCGGTCTTGATGCAGGCCTTGCTGCCTGAATCAATTAGTTTAGTATCTCAAGGAGATGAAAATGCAGAAGTGTCATTTTTACGTGGGCAGGAAACAGAAGAATAAATTCTGAGTAATTTAGTTATGTTTTTGGGGGGGATTTTTTGCCTCTCACTTATACATGCAGAATTCAGTTTAAGAACATGTATAGAAGTTTAAATGGTGTAAATGCATTCATGATCTTTTTGAGCAGATACTGTGCTGTTTGTTTGGGGTTTAGATATTCCTGTGAGTTTAGGTAATGATTACGGTACTTTGCTTTTTGCTGGTGGCAGATCTGTAATGAAAGTAACAGCTAAAGTAGCTGTTTGCAGTGGAAGACCTTGAGGAGGAAGTGCAGATTAGTATGTGGACTGTTATGTCATTTTAATACATGCAGGAGTTTTTCATACTTCTCTGTGTGACAGTGTAAATCCTGATTTTTGTTGCCACTTTTTCATATGACCAAAAGATCAAGAATTTGAGAAATAGTAGATATTATTATGATCATAAACTAGATAGTTTTAAGCAGTCTAGTAGAGTGAAACATTGCTTTGCCTTCCTGATAATCTCTTCAAGAGGATTCTTTGTGTAAGTGGCAGAATAATGACTTTATGGTTAACATTTACTCTGTGAATTTTAAAAGCAGCCAGGCCTCAGACCTGGTTAAATCAGTTGTGTTACTTTGATGCATTGCAAAGAACTCATGCCTTTGTGACGGAGAAATCTAATTTATGGGATGATGTCCCCTATACGTTTTCAATCTGACAAGGCACGAGGATAGACTAAGGAAATAATTTGTTGCAAAAATAGTTCCTTAAGGGTTTTATCAGTGAGAGGAGATTTTGAACAGAGAAAATGCCTGTCAAATGGCTGGCAAACTTACTCGTGTGGCATGAGCCTTTCTGCGAATCAGGCTTGCTGTTTGATTTTCTGAACTTTATTTGATATTCTAAGGCTATGGTATTCAGACACAATACTTCTGAATAATTTTTACAGTTCATGTGTCAATGGTAATGGGCATTTAAATAGTTGTATTGTGGTTTTGGACAGGAGTCTGACAGTTGGTGCACAAACTACCTTTTTCATTTTCATGAATTTGTGATCTGCCTTCAGTAAGAGTCATGAACAGAATACTTCTACTGACAGTTTTGTATGAAAAAACATAAGGCAGAGCTAGTGATGTGATTTTGACGTTTCTAAGCTGGATACGATACAAAGAGAAATTGGAGAAGCCATGTGTACTGAAATGTCTTCTGTCTGATAAAATTTAAAAACCATATTCTATGCAAGACAATTTCATATTTCCATCTTTCTGTGTGCCAGATGTTAATTTAAGTAGGAACACGTGGATATCAAACACACTCAACTTTTCTGTGCATTTTAAATATCCTAGTCTTCAATTATTAGTTATCTTGTAGTTGTTTTTAAAAATATGTTTAGCTTATGTAATGCTGCAGGTCACATAGCAGATTTTAGTGTGCTGATATTTAGAGTGGCATGTTCTCAAAGGAAATTTGAATAAAGTTGAAGCCTTTGGTGCAAAGGAAGAGTGTGATGTATTCAAAGTTGGACTTCTGGCCATGAAGGCTATCCCTTCTCCCTGTCAGAAAAGGGGTGTGGAATTTGTGCTGGGAGATGGGGTTTGCTTTTCTGCTCTGTGGACTCTACCCAGGGAGGCACTGAGCCTTTGCTGTCTCTGTCTGGTGGTCTCTGCTTGGCACAGCGGTCGTGGCCGTTGTGAGTCCGTGCTGCAAGTCCTGTCCGGCTCTCTGATGCCTTCCTAGACTCCAGCTCTCCGGTGACTCCTTTGCTGCTTGGTGGGCAGCGATGGGTGTCTGAATGTTGCTAATTGTTTCGATAGAAAGGTGCAGCTTGTGTTTTGTTTGTTTGTTGTAGTTTCTGAAAGTAATCAGACTCGGCATCTAACTGGATTCTTGTGGTGAACTTCAGTGTAAAGAACATGTGGTGTTATCACAATATCACTGGTTTTATATAACATGCTGTTGTTAATATACTTTAGGTTTAGAACAACCCAAGTAAGAACTAGGTGGGTGAAGAAGAAAAATAATGTAGGTGGAGCAATATTGGGCCTTGTGATCTTAACTGACATTAGTAAAAGATGCTATAATGACTCAATTGCTCACCTGGAAATGTAGTTTATATCTTGTCTTTCCTAGACTTGCACCATTCATGTAAGTTGGAGTTCCTGTTTGTATGAAGTGTTCAGTAAATAATGACATAGGCCCCTTCTTTCTTAACTTCCTTTAACAGGAAAAGCAGGGTTCATCTCATCTGCTGTGTGGCCATCCCTCCTCTTAAGGCAGATCTTAGGCTTATGCTCTTTACAGCTAATAATCTCCATTAAGATTTGATCCCAAGTGCCCCTAGATTTGTTTTAGCCATATGTGTCAGGATAAGGTGAACTGCAGCCTGGAAATCACATGTTTCTACTCTGTCATTCCCAAAGGTGCTTTAGATGACTAACTGGGGTATCTCTGTGTAGATACCAGTATTTGATCAGATAAGACACACTGCAACAATAGAACAATTGCATTGGCTTTGCCAGACAGAGTTGTCATTGAGGATAAAAACTGTTTAAGATGACTGAGGAATCTGATGTTTCACTGAGGATTCAGTTTCTGGCTGACTTTGTGTGTTGCTAAATTGAAGTCTGGTTAAAAGGACTACACACATGTACAGGATTATTCTCCAGAAGAATCTGCAGAGAATGATTTTTAAAATTAGGACTTTAACTTCCTGAAGTACTTTATTTTGTGAAATGTCTGATTTTGTCCTGTTAATTCTATCCTACTTGATTTATCCCAAGAAATATGATGAAAAATGAAAAGGTGAAGCATTAAATGTGCTTACTATTGCAAAATATCTACTATATATTGTCAGTATCAATCTTGCAAGACTTCGTTTGAAAATATTTGCAGTTGATTTGAGATGAAAAGCCTTTAATATGTAATAATTAAGAGATATGTAAGCTTCTGTTTGGTTGAAAAACAGCCTACCTGTGATTAGCTTTGATAAATGAATGAAATCCCAGGGTCTTTAAAATCTCTTGATGACTAAAAGTAGTGGGAGAAAAGATACTAAATGTACTCAAAGAACATTTAAACCTTTTCCAGGGCTGTGGGTGTACCATATGCATTTTGTAGTTTTTATGTTATAAAGTTCCAAGTTCTTTTTTTTTTTTTTTTTTTAGTGGGTCACCAATTATCATTTGAGAGGGATGATGAGGAAAGGAGACTGGCCTTCCCAAATGTGAAACCAGTAAATTTGAGGAAAACACCACTACACGGTATTTTTGTGTTCTCCTACTCCAGTGCTTATGCACTCTCCTTGTTTGAGATTGGATTCATTTGACTGGCTGCCTCAGTGCAAAGGCATAAAGGGCAAACAAACTGCTTTTTGCAATATGAGGGAACAATAAAACTATTAATTTACATGTAAAATGCACTTATGGTAACTGAGTGTGAGAGAGATGCACCTAACTGCTAAGTACAGACTTCAAATTCAGATTTTGTCTATTACAGCAGCCTCCCCTCTGACTGTCAGATAGAGCGTTTTGCTTTTGTGAAGGTGTATTACCAAAATATTCAGCTTCTGAAATGGACAAAAAGGATAAATGCTTGCTGAGGACGCACGTCTTCACAGCAAATCTGAAACTTTCCTCAGGTTTTGGTAAAGAAGGTCCATCTGGTATAAGGGTAGAGAGCGAATGGTCCTTGGCTCTCCTGGAACATGGCAACTCTGCGTATAAAGGCTTTGCCATCTTACGGTGATTTGGACACAACAGTGCTCTCCATCCGTGGGGTAAGGTGTGAGTTAGCAACTAAGGAAATTACTAAAGGAAAGGGACAGATATTACTTTACTTTTCTGAAATCAATATGGTATCTTTCTGTTTAATTACACAGTACTCTGACCTCCGGTTGCCTCTACTTTCCACAGGGTTTTCTGTGCAAGTGGTTAAGTCTTGCTGTACCAGTTCTGAGCATATTGATCCTCCTAATCCTATACTGGTGATATCTAGAGATATTTATTATTTCTGCATTGGCTGCAGTTGAGGTACAGCTTTCCAAATCTGGGATTAATATCTTCACTCTTTTTCAGGTTGTTATTACCTACAGCTTTTAAAAGCAAAGTTGACATGACTCTTTAGCCCCTGACTGGTGACTCCAGATCATGGGGCTAGTAGGGCGTAGCCTTTAGATGTCCTATCTTGTATCTTTTGCAGTTGGTTAGCTTGATGGTTATATTTATGGCTCCACTTCCTGACCTTACTACGTATTTGAGTTTTCAAATGTTAAAATCCTTCATTGCATCTGCTGTTTCTCTGTTCAAGATTCTGTGTAGTTGCTGAGATTTAAAACATTAAAGCAGTTCTGTGATGTTTGCAAATTTTCAGCACAAGAGGTTTCTGCACAGCCCTATCGGTTTCTTGAGTTTATTTCTGCTGCTCTTATTTTATTGCAACATCTTGATACTATAATCCTACTTCCTTATCTGATAGTAAGGCCTCATAAAAAGGTTTCGACTCGTTCTTGGATGTTGGAATCTCTGGTCAAATTATGCAGGACATGTATTGTGATGTGTTGCACTTTTATCAACTTGCAGTGTAATCGAGTTCTTGTCTATGAAGTTCTCATGGTCACCATTGTGTCCCCATCCTGCTAACAGCTGTCTGATCATGAGCAAAATACTTCAGTTGAAAGATGAAGAAAATCTTGCTGCTCAGACTCTGTGGAGGAAAAGTGTTGCTGATTTCCTGCTTAGGCTTGCTGTCAGGCTCTCCTGGGATGAAAACAAGCTTAGGAAAAAAATATTAGGCAAAACTATTGGGAAAAGAACACTCTTAGGGATCTCTGGCAATTCAGTGCAGAAGAGGAATGAGAGCAAAAGCTTGAGAATTTAGGGCCAGCTTGTAGCACAGAGGTCCTTACAGACCGTGTGTGGTACATTCAGTGCTGGTGCAAGTTTAGTGGTAATCAGTTTGACTTCCAGCCATGGATATTAAGGGCAATAGAACTTGTTCCTTTTTGAGGACTGATTTGTTTATAATGCTCATTATCTTTTGAATCATGTGTGGTAAAGCAGTAAAGAGCAAACCAAGCAAAGCGTGAGTCTTAAAAGGATTTGTCCTGTTTCTTTGTTATATCAAAGACCATGTGAATTACTGAGGAGAAACTAAACTTTTTAGCTGAAAACAACCTTAAAAAGTAGTACCTACAGGCAGACCTTTGTTTTAATGATTCTATGAATTCAGTACATACCCCTGCTTTATTTCATTTGATTATTTTGTAAGAGGAGAAATCTGCCTTGGGAGGAGTAGAAGAATGGCCCTTCTGGTATTGAGGACTTGATTCTTGTTTCTCTGGGGAAATCTGAAATGCACATAGCGCTTGCTATGGACCTTGGCTTATTCATCAACATGATAATCTTCTGTTCAGGAAATGCATTTCCGTATTTCAATCCACCAAGCTCACTGAAAATTTCTAGGATTTCAGGGTAGAGGTTCACATTTCTGATTAAAAGTCCTACTGTTCATATAGGGCATGTAGAAGTTTTTCCATGTTTTGTGGCAATGACTGAAGCATTAATAATGTAAGGAGTAGTAGCATGAATGAGAAATTTTATCTTAGCATGTCAGGGAGCATTCATCATCTGTTCCTCAGTATAGAGAGACTCTGTGCCAGCAGGGAAAAATCTCTGCAGTGCCAAACCAGGACTTCAATGGGCTCTATGACTGGCTGCAACAGTGTTCTTTCTTCAGACCATATTAATGGTTATGACACATAAGTTGTAAACTCTTTATCCATGCTGCTATCCAAAGTTATTAGGCCTTATTGTTCAGTGTACAGCTTCTTTGTCCCTCAATATGTCAAGTTTCTTTTTTAGTCTGTGGTTATCTGATGCCATTATACATGTATCAACTCTATTCCTTGTTAGCATTTTGGTTAAGGTGCCTCTAGGTAGATTTTTATATCTCACTATAGAAGCAGGAAATCAAAATGAAGTACGCAATGAGCAGCTGAGATGCTGGAGGGGAGGTCTGCCATTCAGGAGGGGGTGGAGAGAGAGAGACAAACAGACCAGACCAAATAGGTGAGCAAATATAGCATCTTTTGTCATAAACCTGCATTTTAACTTGCCTTTTACATCATACTTGCAGCTCACAGTCTGTCCTCTGATTAATGTCTACCATCCTTTTTGCTATCTGTCACCTCAGGCTCTGACACAGAGGAGGAGACATTCCTGTAAATCGTTAGGTCCATTTTCTTACCATGCACTTAATGTAGCTCATCTTATTTCCAGTTTTTCACATTCCGTAGTACCTTTTTTTCCCGTGCTGCTTTTAAGGTGTAGTGAATGTTGACTGAAAGGAAATGTCATGTGCAGTGAAGTCCGAGTTGTGCACTGAGGAGCTGTTCTGCATAGAATATGTGCAAGTAAAAGAGCTGTATCTTTCCAAGAGTTGAGGACCTTAGCAGTAATGTTACTAAAATTGCTGTGGTGAAAATCAGTTATTTCCATTTCATGAGTCCAAATACATGAATGTATTCAGAAGTCCCAGACTGAATAGAAGTTGATTTTGTGTACTTGTTCCTGTTCTTCTGAAAGTATATTCAAAAGGTCAATTGAAACTTTCCTAAATTAAAATAAAAAAAACGGAACTACTGGAAAATACTTTATTACTTTATGATGATGATGATGAATATTTTTATAGTGACGTGTTAATTCTAGAATTAACAATAATTAATGGTTAATTATCCATCAAAGCGTCTTTGACTTCTCCAATTTGTTGTGTGTCAGCATCTGGTTTATAATGACTACGGAAGTAGGTCTAAAAATGCGAGCTAGAATGTGATAAATGACTGAGTAAAAGGCTAAGGGCAGGACGTGTGGCAGTTAGAAGTTGTTTGAAGAAGAGCTGACTTGAGAAGCCCTGGCGATCGCTGCTCTTTTGCAAGAGCAAACAGGCCCAGCAGCCCCTGTCTGTGGCCGTGGTGTGCTTGGCTTTAAGGTCAGCAGGGTGCAGTGGATCAGTCCAGACTAAATTGTTTCCTTAGCACATGTCTGCAGCTTCAGATCTAAAAGACTGACCCATTCTCTTATTTGAGGAGATTTGGGCTGTCATCGTTTGGTTCCTGGGATTCTTGAAGTACCTTAACCTGGAAGAAAGTCTTTCACTGGTCACTTAAAGGGAGTGCCGTGATGGAGATCAGAGTTCAGCTGCTCTTCACTTCTGCTGGGCTGGGTAACTGGTTATATTATCCTCATTTAAAAAGATTGCTAAGTCAGGTCTTGAGTTTTCTTCCATCATCTCCTACGTTCCTCCTGCACTGCATCTGTGCAGGAAGCTGTATCTAGCAAACTGAACTGTGTTTTGGGGGGTGGTGGAGGAGAGGAGTCACAGCAGAGGAAAGAAACACATTCCTGAGAGTCCTCATTACAGAGCATGAAGAGTATTGGAGGCTGCTCATTTATAAAAGTTGTTCTCCACCCTTAAGCAGCTGTTCTGGTTTTGTGCATTGCCATGTGGTGTTGGAATATCTTGGGAAGCCACAGATGTTTGACTTTGACTCATACACTGGGGCTGATTTGATCCTGATTCCCAATGCTGGAGCCTCCTGGCTGAGATCACCATGACGCAAACCTTGCTCCCAGCTCCCACTTCACTGAGGAGCACCAGTTTTGTTACATGTCAGGTTTGGCACTGGATCCTCAGCTGTTTCACCACCACTTCCTGTGTTTATAGCTGGAGGTTGGGTCTTGGCTGTGGACATGACATTTACTCAGAATTATGACAGTTTTCTGTGAACTTTCCTCCTGACACAGATGTTTCAGAGAGAAATGCACCTTTGTATTCTGTGGCTTCAGAAAGTATTAAGAAAAACAAGGATAGAATTAACATAGCAGAGTTCAGATCAGTTGTTTTTAATGTATTGCTGACCCAGTATGAAAACAATTTTTATGACTAGGTGGTACATAATTGGCTATATATGTCTGTATTCTGATAGTCTGAGGGCATCTTGTGGTGTTCTTGTGCTTGTAATCCAGTGCTGGACTAATACTGTGAATGTATTTGTATGATAAAACTTCTACTCATTTTTATGTGATGGAAACAGTGAATGTAGCCATTTCTATGCAAAGAAACATGGATTTGAGTGGAACCCCACAGCTGTTTGATCCATATCCAGCTGTAGGGCCCAGATGTGCCATCCCTCCATCATGTGGCAGTGGTGGGAAATAGGCCAGAGAACCAACCTGGTGCCTCAGAGGCTTGTGGCATTTCAAAGACGATCTGCAGTGAACCAGGTGGTAAAGGAACTGTATGTCTCCCTTCTGCCATAATATTTCTATCTGCTTTGTTTTATACTTCTCTTTTCTTGACCTGCCCCTCGTCTTTCCAGTCGTTTGATCTTCTGTTGTTACTTCTTACAGCTGAGCTTATTCTGTCTTAAAGTTTTCCTCTTGGAATAGAGCTTTAACTACTGAGCAGATGTGTTGTCTTCATTCTGCCTGTTCTAACTGCTTTTATCTCTCTTCTTCATCTTGATTCTTAGGCTCATTGAGTCCTGTGAAGCTGGAACTCTTTGCTAGTTAAAGACACTAAAAAAAATAATATTCTTATCAGATCTTGCTGCAGTCTGTAGACAAGCTAGTTAATCATGCTTTTATGTTAATAACAGAAACAAATAAAATTTTGTTACACTGTGATTATAAACAAACAATTACAGAATTGTGGTCTAAATATTGAGATGCTTTTCCTTCCTTTGGTTTGTTTGTTTGTTTTTTTTCTCCTTAATGCTTTCTTAAGCAAGATTATCTAGAGACTTAGATGGAAATTAATCCTTTATGTAAGAAAATAAATAAAGTAAAAGAGAAATTGATATTGCCTGAAATCCTTCATGGTCTGAAGCTAGAGAAGAGGAAGACGCCAAAATGTAACTGCAGGAATGTGCTTAGATATAAAACCTAGGATGTAACTGTGGGAATGGATTTGGATACAAAAAGTGGAATGCAAGTATGTGCAGTGAAATCTGCAAAAAGCTGGGAATGTCATGCTCAGATTGAGATCTGCAGGCAATTGGCAGTGTGTTTCTGAGAACTATTCTAGTAAAAAAACTGTTTTCCATGAGTTTGGGGCCTGATCCAGTGTTTCTTTTTTCTTTTTTTTTTTTTTGTGTTCTTGGCTTGTACTCGTGTGAACTGGGATGGAATTAGCAAGAGACAGTAAAGCCGTAGTTCTGTGTAGTCTCTCCTGAGTGGTGAAGTTGGCTTAAGAAATTCCTGCTCCAAATTGTACTTCCCTGCCTGTATAACTTTTTCCAGGAAGAGCTGGGGTTTCTTTGTAGGACTGGAATATGAACTGTCTGATCCAATTTTCCAAAAAGCATTACAGAAAACTTCCTATTACTTTTTTTTTTCCCCCAAGATGGGCTACTACTGGTAAACAGCGTGGCTCCATGAACAGTTATGCTGGAATGGCTGAAAGGATGGATGCCCTGTGATGGGACAGGGGCATTTGTTGGCAGAAATTAGTACATTCAGGCTCTCAAGGCAATAGCCCGAGGAAGCCGCAACATCTATGGACTCTGAACAAAGTGTCATCCATCCTCAGTCTTCCACTTTTTGAGGTAGCAATAAGGAAGATGTCAAAGAAAACACCAGCTCTGAAGCAAAAATAAGTTATGCTTTAGCAATGCTTCATGAAAGCAGCTTTTACTGGCAGGTAAAATTTGACTGACCTGGAAGAATTCAACCAGTCTAGACTAGAGGTAAATGATATCAGCAAGCATGCCATCCAAACTCCCTGCAAGTCACCTGCCATGTGGAAAATGCTGGTGTTTTTCCTAATCTCATTGCAAGGTCAGTCATGACATAACTGCAGATTTGCAGGTTTGAGCCAGGAGAGTCACCAAAAGAGTTACTTAAGCAATTTCACTCAGACTTTCAGTTTCTTTCCTTTGTCTTTACCTTCAAATGTACTACTGGCTGTTCAAGAATAGAGGAGATCTATTTCCACGTGACAATCATTAGAATTAATAAAAGTTGATCTCAAATCTTTATCAATAAACTGTGTTTTATCAGTGATGTATTTTTTCTTCTTTTTACCATCAAATTTTCTGCAATTCTTGTGGTTCTCTAAAATCTATGCTGTTCTGTAGTTGAAGTGAAACTGTGATGCCAATAAATGAGTTACATGAATGTGTCATTGCCCCTTCCTCCCAGTCCCAGAGTACTTTTGTGTAAAGTTTTAAAGCAAAACATTTTTTTCTCTTGCAGGGCAGCTTTAGAAGAAGTAGAAGGAGATGTGACAGAACTGGAACTGAAACTTGACAAGGTAAGCTTTTTAATTCAACAGTGTTTGTTCTTAAAAATATCAAAAGCTGTGTTTAGGTTTTGTTTTAAAGTTCACAGCTTGGGAGTGTCAGGGGCCAACCAAGCTCTCAGCTCTCGCAGAGGAAAGGGATCAAGGTTGAGGGCACAGCTGGGGAGAGCCGGGCTGGAGTAACAGCAGGAACAGTCGCTGCGGACTCGCCCTGTCCCATCTGAGGGTGCCCATCGAGCTGTGCCCTCCCGACCTGGCCCCCTCGCACCCCTGTGGATCAGCCCCCCCGGGAGCTCCGTGCAAACTCCTTCAGCTCTCACAGGCGAGCTGGCTCAGGTTTCACCTGAGATAAAAGCCAGGGCTTGGCCATCGTGCATCCAGAGCCTGTTTTATGACAACTGCACACTGTGGGGACATCTGGGTGCTTTTTGTTTTTAAGTCCGTGCTTTTTCTCTTTGGTAATCTGAGGTGCAGTCACAGCAGGCCAGGTGTGTATATATATACATATATATAGGTATATATCTCCTTCACTGCTGTCTGGAGGACTTAACTACCGTAGAATTCATCCTGCTTTTTGTCATGCTTTGTGCACATCTATGAAAAATTATATATAGCATCTTTTCAGCACCTTATAGTCCATTTATTGCTTTTTTCACCTTTGGAGGGTTTTGTTCTTTATTTGCCAGTATTTTGAAAGTGGCTTATTTTTGGGTTTCATTTGTATAAAATCTTCTTTGCATTTTAAATGTTTAAAATTATTTTGGTCTGTATTTTCACGTGGCAGGCAGATGTCGTTTCTCACATCCTTAGCTGCTTTTTGAATGCATACTTTTATTCCTGCAGCTGTGAGTTGGCTGCAGAAAGCTACAGAGAAAGGTGGTGTTCTTATTTACTTCTTGTAATAATGTTTCTAGTTTTTGTAGTTAATAATCTAACCATTTGCTCTTTCAAAATAAATGCAAGAAACTTAATTTTGGTTTGGTGTGAATCTTGTTGAAACTGATGAGTATAAGAGACATTTTTACTGTAGGGATGATGCATCTGTTTTGGTAGATCAAATTGTAACTACTTAAGGTATCTGAAAAATCTTGGAAGCTTGACTTTTCCAGTCTAAAGGATCTGGAAAATCTATTTTAGAAGTTTGACTTTTCCATCAGTGTAAAAGGGTCATTTCTGGGGACAAGAATTTTTAAATTCCTTAAGGGACATTATTCAGGGCCTTGTACTACAACACTGAAGTTGAAAGCCAAGCTTTTGTGAGCTGAATTAACTATGGCCTGAGGGTAATGATTTGTCTAGGCTTGGTTGGTAACTTTTTCTTCTCAGTTATTCACACTAAACTGGGTTTTATTGTCCCACAATTGTGACTTTGGGCTACATTGTCTGCAGCTTTCTTCTCTCTGGAAGAAGGAACACTGGGTTCAGGCTTGTAAACAAAAGTGACGGAAAAAGGTTCATGTTGGTAATGATTTTTCTGTCCATTGTTCAAGCCATTCATCAGAATGTAGGAGATCGTGCTCAACTTTCTGCTTTTCCTTAGAGGATCTGAGTCAAAAATTACTGGGTAAATAAGGCAGGAAGGACACTTGGGTGATTTCTTTGCCCCAGCATAGGATCAAGTAACCTCTGTGCTGCTTTTCATGAAAATTTGTCTGACATCCTTGGAAAATCTTTCAGAGATGAAGGTTCAATCTTCCGATTTTGTTCTCAGTTTGGTTTAGAATGGGGGAATCAATTACAAGATGCCCTTTCTCGAGAGAGCTCCCTGGCAATTGCATTAACCATTCTTTCTTTCATTAATGGCCCAGTGCCTGAATGGTTCAATAAGTGGGAAAACATCACAAGGTACTGAGGACCTTCCTGTCAGACTGTGCAGTACCATGAGGGCTCAGGTGCTGCCCAAAGCAGTGAGTGGTGGGGATGGAAACCCATCAGAGGCTTGTCTGTTGTATGAGTGAAAACATGAATTCACCTTCTGAGGTGTAACCATCTCTCTTCAGCTGAGCTTTGTGCACAGAGCCCTTTGCTTTCCTGTGCCCGTGTTCCAAGTGGCTCAAGATGAAACAACGGGTGTGGGTTTCTTTTTTTTTGTTTGTTTGGTTTGTTTGTTTCCTTGGAGACCACAAAACCTGTATATTTGCTTGGGTTCTAAACAATAATGCTTTACTTGCTTTGGTTTTTGCTCCTCACACAGCTCGCTCTTGAAATATGTGCAAAATCTTAGTTAAATTAAAGAGTTTATAAAGAGTGGTAACTTTCCTAATGGCATATCAGTTGACCTAGAGTAGTATTTTTATAACTGTCACTATACAATAGAAAGCTTTTCATAAAAGCCAGGGCTCTGTACGCTTAGAATTAAACTCTTCAAATCTGTGTTTCATAGCCTTAACTAAGCTCAGTGTGTTCATGTTTATATGACGGTGTAAAAAAAACAAACCAAAAAAAACCGCCTGCTTTCTCTTTTTTCGCCCCTCATTTTAGCTGGTGAAGCTTTGTATTGCAATGATTGATACTGGGAAAGCATTTTGTACAGCCAACAAGCAGTTCATGAATGGAATTCGAGACCTTGCACAGTATTCCTTTAAAGATGCATTGGTTGAGGTGAGTTCCTTAAGAGGTGGAAATGAAGGGAGAGAAACAAACTTAAAAATGGTAAAATATAACAGTTGGCAAGAGAAGTAGGTGAAGTTTATGCCTTTTTTTTTCCTTTGAGATGTCTTTAACAGTGAGGTTTTTCTTGGCTGTGGTGCACTGCAAGTGTGTGTGTTGTTTAGTTTCATCTCTAACCTGCAGTGGCAGGGGTTTTGCATATTCCAGAAAATAGGTATTAGATTAGTGTGTGTACTAGTGATTACAACACATTAATAAGTTTTTTTGAGTAAGAGTACTAAACATGAAAAAAATATTAAGTAGTGCAATATTAAATATTGTAAATTAATGTGTTGAATTATGTGAATTTCCCATAGTATTTAGTCAACTTAATTTTAATTTTTCCTGCTTTGCTTCAGTTGGGTATTTTATATGCAGGTAGCAGTACCATTTTTGTTGCTTGTAGCTGTAATAAATTTACTTGATGTTACCCCCATGTTCTCCTAGTATAATGGTTTTAGTCTAATAATCATGCTATAAGGCAAATGAATTTCCATGTCAGTTAATGAAAAGCTGTAAACCTCTGAAATGTTGCTTTTGTGCTGTGTTTTGTAGGGATTAACTTAAACCACTCTGATTTTCTCTTTACAGAACAGTTTGACAAAGTTCTCTGACACATTACAGGAAATGATCAATTATCACAATGTGAGTATTTCTAGCTGAAAAGGTTTTCTTGTTGATAGTGTTTGCAAAGTCATGGTTTAAGTGGTATTAAATATCTCTCATTTCTTACTTGTAAATATTTTATTAATGTTTTGTCTACCAAGTATTTATAAATGTCCCTTTCTCTGAAAATGTTTATCTTGGTTTATTTTTCATTTGGAATTTGTAAGCCATGAGAAACCCCAATGTTTTAAGACAGTAAATCCTGGATAGTTTCATCTTTTTAAATCAAACTGATGGGTAGAAGGTAAAAACTAAAAGCATATTCATTTGCTTGTCAGAAATAATGATTACTTTGTTCCATAATTTCTACTTCCCCCATCCTTTATTATGCACTTTAAAATGAAGCCTCTCTTATTTGCATATAGTTTTCTTTTTGAAAGCATGACAGCTTTAGATGAGTGTAGAGACAGTAGAAAATGCTAGGACTGAAGACTGACAGTGATTTTTAGCATGTCAGAGTTCATCAGAAAGCCCATTTTTGCTTGGATTGGAAACTACTTTGTTTTACTCTAAAGAGTTGTATCTTGAAAGCCAAAGGCATGTATTCAGTCTTCCATTTTCTTCCTCTTCCTTCACTGCTTTGGTAAAATTTGGCAGAGCACAGCTCTGCCTTTCGGGCAGTTTGAAGGCAGAAAGCAAAGAACAAGGCATATTCAAAGATTCTTTTGCAGATCTGAGTAGGACCAGTCTGAGTTCTGTCCTGCTTCTTTTCCTCTCATGCCCTTGCTGTGCTCAGGCACAGTGAGTAGAACTGTGGCTTTTACCCAAAGGTACAAACATCAGTAGTGAGGCACATTATGGGGTTCTGATGTAGTGCTTTGCCAGACATGCTGTGGTCCTGCAGGGCTTCCTGGCTCAGAGTGCCAGCTCTGTTGCTGACCAAGTTGAAGGGGTAGGAGATGCTCCCACTGAGATCTGAATGACTGTCAGTTTTTTCATATGAGGTTTTGCTTCAGATAAGTTCGGGAACCAGCCCGATGCAGCATCTTCACTGAGTCAGCAGTGGGGAAGTAGTTTTGACAGCTTATGGCAAACAGTAGCTTTCTTAGACTTGGAGTATATGGAAGGTGGCATGTTGGAAAGGCTGTAAATCCAGTCAGACTGTGGTCTGGGCACTTGCTTCTGTTCTTTTCGGGGAAAAGCTGTGTATGTATTTTTCTGCCTAGCACATTTTTCCTCTTTGTTACTGTAAGCAGAATTGCAAGGCTCATGTTTCTGGGAGTCCTCTAATCATTTGAGTTCCCATCTGTTTATACTCCTTTGCTATTGATCTTGATTGGAGCACTCCTCAGGCACTGGCAAGCTTAAATGTCAGCAGTGGGAGTATCCCAGCATGACTTCCAGCTTGTCAAGAAGTTCTTTATCTATTCTAGTTGTCTGTTTTTCTGGTTTCCCGAAGTGGGAGTACAAACAGGATCTTCCACGTGTTACTGGTAGATATGGGACAGCTCTGGTTGGAAGGGGCCTCAGGAGTTGTATGGTTCAACTTCCAGCCTAAATCAGGGTCAGATCTGAGGCTGGAGCAGGTTGCTTAGGCTTTTATCCCATTTGGTCTTGAAAACCTCCAAACACAGAGACTGCATGGAAGATACAACACCACTGTAAATGAGTGATTTAAACTCAGTCATGTTTTCCCTCTTTCTGTTTCTAGAAAAGAGACACAAGCTGATAAAGGTTTTGCTGTTGGTACTTGGTATTGCATAGCTTCTCATTTTCAGATTCTGTGAAGAAAAACTAAGGCTTAAAACTTGTTTGACCTGAAACTGAGTTCTTGACTTGCTCTTTCAACAGAATTATTTAATACTTCGAGATCTTTACCTTTTGTAAGAGATTCTGTTCAACTGGGCCAACTGCTGTTTCCTTATGTTCTTTCACCTCTTTATTTTTGTGATGGAGCCTTGGCTATTTCTGTAATGCAGAATGGGAGGTGTAGAGGGGGTGGAAATGGAGGCATCATTTGCTGTCTGCACATTAAGAAGTGACAAAAAGGATTTGTTCAGTAGCCATTGACCTGTTCTGTTCCATCCTAAAACTCAGAGGGCAGATGGGAAGTTGAAGAGATATGTGTTTTCATTCCCCAGTTAGAATTTCTGCGGTCATAAGAGAGAATTCAAGTTCTCTCACATTCAGGTGTGCTTTGGCCTTGAAAAATTAACAATTGCCTTTTAGCAGTTCAGTAGTGGGTGTTTTTTAGCAAATGTATTATGTAAAGGGGATAGCACTAATTACTCATATATGTTACATTTTCAGCATTAATTTCAATTTGATGGAGGTTTTTTGCTGGAAGATAAAGGCATGTTCTTTCTATGGGCTCATTTGTCTCGTAGTTGTTGATAACTTGCGCAAGTCTAAGAACCAAAAGAGTTGTTACTTAACATTCTAAGTTGTTTCCTCAAGAATGTTACTGTACAATTAACATAATAAACTTACTCTATGAAAGTAAGAATGTCTCATATTGTCAGGATGAGAGAATAGGATGTCAGGAGCTCTTATCTCTCCTTATAACTACAGTCTTTAAGAAAAGACCAGCAGAAGGTGTTCAGTTTATTTTCCCTATTTTCTTCTTTATGTTTTATTTATTTCAAAACTACTATGAAGGGGGGGTGTTATATTTTGGTATTGGAGACACACTGGTTTAATAATAATTCATTTAGTTCTGCATAATTATCATTTGTATATCTAAAATTGGAAGGTATGAATACCTGTAAGTTACTGACCTACATAATAATCCTTTTCTTTCAGATTCTGTTTGACCAAATCCAAAGATCAATTAAAACACAGCTTCAGACTTTTGTTAAAGAGTAAGTTAATTTGCACTTGTAATGGGAAAATTGTATGTAAAATAGAATTTCAAAGCATCATTTGAGTGGGTTGGTGAAACAGCCTTCCTGCAAATAGCCAGCCATAAATTGAGAAGTGTGAAGTAAAGTTGTCAAAAATCACCCCAGATCACTGAGGCTCTAGATCCAGCTGCAGGAATGTTGAAATAGTATGAATTACTGATCTTAATTACTTGTTGTAATTGTCTAAGTCTGGGGGGAAAAGCACTGACCACAGCTTGTCCCCAGTAAGCATGCGGTGTGTTTCTTTACATGTCAGTTTTGTCCTTTCCTCGGAAAAGACTAAGAAGCTTCTCTTCTAATTTGTAAGTTCCCATTTGACCCAAGCATGTATTGAAGAATATGAAAACAGAGGAACCAGCTAAGGCAGTCACAAACAGGGTCTGTCTAATGTAGCTTTAAGCACTTTTTTGTGCTTTGGAATTAATTTGTTATCCCCCTTTCCTTTTTCTTTAGAGATATTAGGAAATTTAAAGATGCAAAGAAACAGTTTGAAAAAGTGAGTGAAGAAAAAGAGAATGCTCTAGTGAAAAATGCTCAAGTTCAAAGAAATAAGCAGCACGAAGTAGAGGAAGCAACCAATATTTTGACTGCAACGCGGAAGTGTTTTCGACACATAGCTCTGGATTATGTTCTTCAGGTGAGTGCAGCAGTCAAAGCTATTTTTCAGTTCGATTTGTTACATATTGTTAGGGTTGTGTCCTTTAGAAGTTCTTACTGTAAGCTTCTTGGAAGCTGTGGAGATTCAGGGAAAAAGGGAGAGCTTTATCTGCAAGTAATTTATTTCTTTAATAAAATCTAAGGAACATGAATTTACTTGATGCATTCTTATTGCTTGGTGCTTCAGTATTCAGTGCCCTTGCTGTAATGGCACAGTTTAATTTTCAAGTTGAACATTAATTTTGAAAAACTCCCAGTATTTGCCTAATATTCACCCAAATGTTTCATGAGTTGGTTATGCTGTAGTTCCTTACACATTTGAAGTAAAACTTTTAACCTATCCTAGGAAATACAAGTTACCTGAATAATTCTGAATACCTGAATAATACTGGTACAGAATGTTGGCTATTTCAGCTGTTAGCTTTGGTTCCTATTTAACAAACCAAGTTGTTTAGATGCCTCAGCGTTTGGCACTGTGCCATGTGGAGGCTAAGAATTTAACTATCCTTTCACTTTTTGGTGCAGATCTCCCATAGGGTGTTGAGAGGTATTCTTTGCCTTGCTGCTTTGGATGTTCTAATACAGTAATAAATTTTCTTTTGGTAATTAAAATTCATCTGTTTCGCACTTGCACACAACTACAGAAAAACAGGATTATTGCAACTCAGATAGTACGAGGGGTTCAGGGCTCCTAAATGGGCCCGAGGTTCTCCTGTAATCAAACACAGAACAACCTTTTACAATTAAATTGGTTTTATATTAGACATCATCATCTTGATTTGTGACAGTCCAGTCAGTTATTTAAAGCTTAATTATCTGTTCCGTAGCTTGCATTATTACCTGTAAAGTGAAGTGGAACTGATCACCCCAGGTACATGCACAGATATGGTGGTCAGTGGTCGACTTGAACCTGAACTCCTGGCTTTTGTACAAGGTCATTTTGGTGTCTAAAAAGTCATGTGAATGATGTACCACTGGATTATTTGGGCAAACTGGTGGTGTGATGTACTAAATGGTGTGGGGGGACCTGGCAGTCATTACTGTAGTAGGCCAGTTTCTTGTGTGTGCGTTGAACTGCAGGTCGTTTGCCTTCTAGAATCTATATGTTAAAAGTAGGAGAAGTTCCTGGGATAAAGATGCATTTAAAGCTACAGGGAAAAGTTTCAGCATCTCTTAATTAGTGTGGGCAAAAATGAATTCAGCTTTAGGACTTCTTTCTACTTGGGTGGCTCTTCTGAAAAAGTAATTTCACAACTAGGATCTCCTTGTAGCTAAATTGGCTTTAAACTGTAATTCAAAACCTTTGCTTTCCTTTTATTTTTATTTTTTTGCCTCACAAGTTGAGGGGTTATTCTATACAAACAAATTTTAATTATTTTTGCTGCAGAAAGTTTTCCAAAATACTGACCACTTATGTATAAAAGTGCAATCTGGTTTTGATTATAGCTTCAGTAAGTTTATTTCTTTTGCTGGAATTTTAAACTGACTTAGAGGTGTAAAATTACAAAATCATGAATGCTTCTGCTAAGCGGGGCTTTTAAAGTAAAATCTGTAGTTCTGGACGTCAGCCTTTAAAGATTAGGGAATAAAGAAGACAAAGGAACTAGATGAATGGGAAAAATCAGTTATTTTTTCTGTGGAATGTGAAATTCTTTAAATTCTAAGGCAACACCACTGATCAGTGACTTCAGATAGCTAACAAGCACAAATATACATGGAAAGGTACTTATTGAAGCTGTAATGATCTTGCTTGTTTCTGGAGGTGGGACAATATCCCACTTTTGGGACACTTAAGCAGTGTCAGTTGAGCGGAAAAAGTAACCATGCCCCCATCCTTTCCTCTCCCCTGTCAGCAGACAGCAGTGGGGCTGAGTGCAGCTTCTTTAAGAAGCTGGTGGGCTGGCTGAGCTCACACTGTCGGAAAGGCTGTTTGAAACACCTTGAGTTCAGTCTCTTGAAAATGGGTGCCTATTTTGCTTACTTGAAAGGTGTATTGTATTACTTCTAGCCAGCACGTGGTGTCCTGTATTCTCCCTTCCAGTGTAAGAAAATTGTGACTATCACTGTGAAATTTGAGCTTTGCAAGCGTTCTCTGATTGCCTCATTTTGATATCGTGGCAGAACTAGAACGCATCTTCTTTTAAAAGTGCTGTGTGAAGTCTGATGTTGAGTTATCTTCTTCCAATGTTTTAAGCTTTGATATGAATATCTGGAAGTAATTTGAAGTTTACTTATGTGGGGAAAAATTGCAAATAGAATAAAATAAGCTGCTTGTTTGTTCTTTTTTTCTAGATCAATGTTCTTCAATCTAAAAGGAGAGCAGAAATCTTAAAATCGGTAAGACGCACCTTATTTTCTACGTAGAAAATATTTAAACACATCTGAAATTAAAAATGTGACCATAAGCAATATGTTAAAAATTTAGTCCTTTTACTCATCAAAGCATTATTGGTGCATTTGGCAGTTTGGTGACGGTCATTTTGACCATTACCATGACTGGGCATACATGTTTAACTGTTTTTGACAATCCTTTTGGTTCAGATTTGAACACATTTAGATTTTCACTGCTGTTGATTGTTTAGTATGGGTTTCATGGTTAAAATGAAACTTTGCCAAGAATTCTGCTATTTAGGTCTGGTGTATTACTTCATAAACAATAAGTACTACTTATAATCTATCACTACATATTCTAAGAGGAATTCAGCTCTTTCTAAGAAGAGGATGATTTTTAATATAAATAGTACAGTGTCTGCTAAATTTAATAAACAGCTATATCTGCTTGCCAATTTTCTTCTGGTTGTGTTCCTTTTTCTGCGTCATATTACCTCTGTGAAAAGTTTATTGAGATAGGGACTGACAAACTAAATGATGCTTTTCTGTCAAATGTCAAAAGTTGCCCTCCCATAATTTTCTTAATTCCCTTAAACAGCAAAAACTGTATTTGGGTTGCTA
Organism: Pseudotriccus pelzelni; assembly: GCA_035584735.1. Taxonomy (NCBI): domain Eukaryota; kingdom Metazoa; phylum Chordata; class Aves; order Passeriformes; family Tyrannidae; genus Pseudotriccus; species Pseudotriccus pelzelni. Next base: position 12,329,730 of record JAWMRA010000009.1, on the reverse strand, counting down.
TTCTGCTCTCTACCTTCTCAACTCGTTTTCTCTTTTATGGCTGGACAGTCTTCTCATCTGTGTTCATAAAGGTGATGATTTTGGATAATTAGTAAAATATTCTGTAGCCCCTCTCTAGCTTACATGTCGCAATTAAACAGGAGATAATAAAAATGACATTAATTAAAAGTGATTTTCTACCCATAAGTAGATTTCTTTTGTTTTGCTCATGGGGTTAATCCTATGGACCAATTTCTGATATTTTTTGGCCTGATTCTTTGCTGCCTTTACCTCACACATTTACTTTACAGCTTTGGAATGAGATATTGCTGTAAAATTGTCAGGACACAAGAGCAGAAATTAAACCTGGAATTGTATTTTAAGTTTGTTCATGTGGATTACTTAAGTGATATATTTCCATGATATCTGATATATTTTTTTAAAGAATAAATATTTACTTTTTCCTTCTAGATGTTATCGTTTATGTATGCACATCTGGCTTTTTTCCATCAAGGCTATGATCTGTTTAGTGAACTTGAGCCCTACATGAAAGATCTCGGTGCACAGGTAACAAATTATTTTAAAAATTCATAGCTGTACGCTGGAAGGGATGAAAACTTGATATATGCCTATATATCAGGTACATCATGGCTTTATTCAACACGAGGGGAACTGTAGTGTGATAAAGGCAAAACATAAAAACATACCGTAAGTGGCTTGAATGAAACTAGTTACAAACTGAAAGTTGTGCATTTACTAAAATTAATACTGCCTTTAGGATTTATGTATTTAAAAATAGCCAGGAGTGCTCTTTGAGGTACCCCGTGGTATCCAGGACACTGGGTTATTTTTTTTTGTTTTTTTTTTATATGACCCATGTTATACTTAATAAAAAGTAGATTAGGTTTTCCTTCCACTTGTGTACTTTATTACTGTATATATTATGCAGTGTGCATAATTAAACTTTGATGTGTGCAAAAATAAATTCAGTGTTAGCAACTTAGACCCTAAAATGGAAGTCTGATTTTAATAAGTGGTGCAAAATTGAGTTCCTACATGGAATCCTTGCCCACTTTTGTTGTTTACACTTAAGACCAAGGAATTTGCAGCTTCTGGGTTTTCAGTGAAGGACTCATGGGAAGGTGAGATGGACCACCACCAACTGCACACAAGAGACACTGAAAATGGTTATAAAAATAGATTAGAACATACGATATTCAAATGTATGTCTATGGTACAGGAAGAAGCGTCTGGACTTATTTTCAGTGCAAGTTAAATGGGCCTGAAAATACTCTTACAGCACTTTTTTTGCCTCCATCTAAGGACTTGTAACAAGTGCTCTGATACAAACCCCTCTATTGCCACTTCCCAACCAGATACACTAAGCAGCCAAATTCTAAGTGTCTGTCCTGGTACAAAAGCAAGTAGATGACAGCAAACATTTATTTTCATTCATCTTGAGTAGATGTGTCCCTGAATGCCTAAGAAATTACATTGTTCTGAACTGGTTATTCCTGCCACTGCACTGTTGTCATCTGTACCCCTCAACCTGCTTCTGTGTCTGTGCAGTGAAGCAAATTGGGAGCTGTAGAAAATAACTCCAACAATCCAACGTCTGAATAGTTATTCTTCTGAGAGACTAGTCCCCAGTCAGGTTACTGTAGGTCTTCACTCCCTGTAGAAACCTGTCAGTGTTTGCTCTGGTAATGGCACTTGAACAGTTCAGGTGCATGTTACCCTCCCTTAGTTGTGCCCTTTATTCTTTCACATCCTTCAGGTTTGGGTTGTAATTGTTGAACTGGAGTGTTTGGGTAATATAAAATGTGTGTCCTGTACCCCTGTGGAAGAGGGGATGGGGAAAGCAAACAAACCTGTGGAGTTGGTAGCGGTTTATGCTGTCGGCCAGACTTCAATGTTTCCATTTCATTGAGATGATTGGAGCAAGAAAACACAAGGTTATTTTTGAGTGTCTGGTCATGCTTTTGCTTGCTCTGGTAAGGAGCACTGTATAACATTCATTTTGGTGCTGGTATCATAGCAACTGAAGGAGTTAAATTTAGCAAATCCGAAGCTGAGAATGTTTTAAATACATTGCAATTAGAGCAAGATAGACTGAAGACCCTGAAGTTGTACAATTGTTCTTTTGTGGCAGACCTTGGCATTTAAGTAATGGATATTTTTCATGACAGAAGCAGACTTGTAAATAACTGCTGAAAGTTTAACAGTTAATGGCTTTGCAGTTTGTACTGGTTGAAGCTTCTGTCTCTAACAAAGTGTGTGTGACATAATGGGGATTTGCTGGATTTTTGTGACAACATTGTTGATTCCTTCTGTTGGTAAGTGAGTTTTCTTTCCCAGGTAAACTTCATGTATAATCTTAATTACAAGGTTTAACAGCACCTGAGAAAAGATTGAAGTGTTCTTGAATAGTATAGTTAAAATTTTTGAATTATTTTTCTTTGTATTTTCAAAATGACTGTTTTACGTGATGGGGTAGGATTAAGCAGTTTTGCCTTCTGGTCAGGGTAGGATCCCCTGTGAATCAGATCATTGTAAGGGAATCTTTAATGGCATGGAAGTGTAATATGAGCTTTTGCATGGAAATTCTGGAATTTGGCACTTTTCATGTGAAATGTGTTATTAGCTTAAAAAGAAAACCTAATTGACTCTTCATTGAGATGACTATTCAAAAAGCTAAACATTTTAGTCTGACTTCATTCTCTACAGAATACCACTTATAGCACTATGTTTATAAACATACATTTGCCAGTAAATGCAGTAGTTTGAAAAACCGAATTTTTTGAGAAATATCTGCTAGTAGTATAATGACTGGGATTTTGGTAATTCAGTTGTGTGATTTGCTACAGCTTGTGATAGTTGTATGCTGTTGGTCTCTTTTAAGACAGTTGATATGCTGCTCACCTGAGTGAAAAGGAAGGAATTCTGGTCTGAGCTTGCAAACAGGGATGATGCAGTGCTGTCTTTATTGAAAAAAGTAACTGATGGAATGAGCTGCTGTTAAAACTTTGGTTTGGCACTTGTGCTGTGGAAAATTTATCCTCAAACACTTGTATTTATGATGTAAGTGCCCTACTCTGAACTTGGCTGCCTTCTGTTTCATGTAGTGGGGTAGGAGGAGGAATTTCTTGCTAAAACTTCAGATTCTGAATCTGAAGTTTTAGCAAGAAACTGGATTCTTATGAAGCTTTGAACAGCCTTTGGATTAGTCCTCGTCTTTATCACAAAAGAAAGGCTTTCCCCAAGGGTTCTTGGTGCAAAACAGCCTTTGAGAACAATGGCATCCCAGTCTCTGTTTTAGAGGCTCTTGTGTAATTTTTAAATCCTATAGCTGCATAAATGTGGCATCTGGATACTTGTCTTCGATGTGTTTGTGTTCACAAATACCTGTAAGGCGGCAAAGTGCTGGTGTGGCCCTTTGAGCCAGAGAGGAAGACAGGGAGAGAAGAGTTAAGAAAACTGACAGAGTGTGGAATTGGATCCAGATGTCCCAGCTACCTGGTGGCTCCGTAATTGTTGGAGATTGTCTAGCACAAGGGTGTAAGAGCCTGTTACTGTCACTGTCACTTTTTTTCTTGTTTATATCATGTTAAGCAGGGCAAATAAAACACTGGGGAAATGGCCAGGGTTGGCAGGGCTTGTCACTTGTGGCTGTGAGAGTGGGTGGAGACAATCCTATTTGTGTGTGGATTAGAGGTTCTGTTAGTCACACTGTGCCTTCCACCACGTGACTGACTTCAGCTGGAAAGCTGGTGCTGCTCCCTGTTCCTGGTCTTCTCGTTCTAGGCCTGGAGCAGAGCCAGGTCTGTCCCACAGATGGAAAGCTGCAGGCTGTGCACTGTGTTCAGCATTGCATCGGCATGGTTAGCCAGTGAGATGCTGGGACTGGGCTAGTGGCAGGCTTGTATTACAGGCTGGATAAAGGAGTTCATCAGATTCCTGTCACATAAGTACCAAGCTAACTGGTCTTTCAGGCAACATCTGCCCACCCACCGCATTCCTTATTTAAACATGAAAATCTGTAAAAAACAAACATAAAACAAACCCAAAAGAATCAAACCCACTAAACAAAAACGATAACAAAAAAAACCCCAACCAAATTAAAAAAAAAAACACAGAAAACTAACCACACGTACTTTGTCTTACAGGATATCTTAAATTTCCTGGTTTTTTTTTAAATTTATTTTCTGGTTTTAAAGGAAAAAGGTTTATATGGTAGTGCTAGAGACATGCTTGCAGCAAGTTTTTGGGGCTTTTTTATTATCACTGTAAGGATGCCAACTTAAATACTCTGACAGTCTCTCTTCTTTTCAAAATCATATTGTTGTTATTTCTGAAACTGGAAACAATTTGAATGCCTTTACCCAGGATTTCAAGGAATCTTGCTCAAACAGTGCCGGTGACCTGATCAAAACCATCTATGCAAAAGCCTGGTTGAGGCAGCTCCCCTGCTTTGTGGAGAGAAAAATCCCTGTCATTTGCTCCTTGTAGTTTCTGCTGCTCCTGCCAGTGCTGCTGCAAAGGCCAGCAGGAGCAGCTAAAGCCTGAGTCATCCCCTCGGAGGCTGAGCACCAATGCGGTGCAGAGTCGCTGTGCTTGGCACCATGCTGTTCTTTGAAACATTCCCTCTAATGCCTACAAGAAATGTACACCTCTGTAGAGGTTAATTCAGGATGATAGTGCAGTGCTTTAAACGAGGCTTCAGTGGTTATACAAGGTAAACACTTTGTGACAAAGAAGTAATTATACTATGCAAATAAAATAAAAGTCCTGCAATGTCTAGACGTAATGTGTTCTTTTTTTTTTTTTGGTCAGCATTGTGAAATCTACTGAGCCAAATTTCTCATGATATCTAAAGATCCAATTTTCTGTTTCTCTTTACAGCTGGATCAGTTGGCTGTAGATGCTGCAAAGGAGAAGAGAGATATGGAGCAAAAACACTCCACTATTCAACAAAAGGTACTTGAGAGAATGTAAAAGGCAGGCTGCACTTACATTTTTGTATCTGTAACATCTCTTCCCAGCAGTTTGCATCTCTGCATCAGAACTGTGAGGGATGGTATCTCTCAGTGCAGAGACACATCAGTAAGCATAGGGTCAGATTGGAGATATTTTGTTTTACAGAACCAAATATTATGCTTTTACTGAAACGTGACTAGAAGAGTCTAATTTATTTGAATGCTGGGATTTTAACATTTCAGTTCCATCTTGGATTCAATGCAGTTGTAAAAGTTGCTGTGATTCCCTGCTGTGTGTGTTTGTAGAAGAGGTGTATGTGCTGCACAGCCCGACAGTCGTACGTAGCACTTCGGGCTGTGCCAAATGTGAGTGCAGCACTTTGAGGTGGTGTGGCAGCTGCTGTGGCATATAAAGGGCAAAAGTGAACTTTTGTAAAGGCTGTCTAATGCATGGGTTCAACTGGACACAAATATGAAAGTGATAACATTGAATTACTGTTTTGGGAAGATTTTTATGTGCAATAATTTTCTTCCTTTTGCTTATTGAGAAAAATGTAAATAATTTATATTGGGGGGGGAAATGACTGTTTTTTGGATGTTTCAGAAGCTCTAGGTCAGTATTGGTTTTGCAGGTAGAATACTAGAAGTTAAAAGTATTTCCACTGAACTCTCCTGTAGTGAGCTAATACTGCAAGTGCTTTTGAAAGGGCTTAGATACTAGTTTAAAGGTAGTGCTACCCTTCTTACTCTCATTCAAATATGTTCTGTATCCAGGTGGCATAAATTTAAAAAAAAAAAGCCCAATGTAATTGAAATCTGATGAGTAAATAAATTCAGGAATGAAGACGTGGAGATTATAATTTAAGTAGCCTCAGTAGGAGCCAATATTAATACTAATGGCAGAAGGTAGTATTTTTTGTTGCTGAAAATGTTTTTGTTGGTTTATCCTGCCCTTGCTTCAGGATTGCTGTGAAATTGCGCAGATGTGATGATGGAGTTTAGGGCAGTGCTGATGTGCTGTTTGGTGGCAGACAGGAGATAACAGGCAAGAAAAGGGAAGAAAGAGGGGGAAATGGGAAAGAGATGGAACTGGAGAATTAACATTGAAATTAAAATTTTAATTTGTTTGGGCTTAATAGGCCTAGTTTTAGGAATGGGCACTAGTTGAGGGGTTTCCTGTTAGAGAACAGTGGTACTTGGATGTAAGGATGTAAGTTATGAGCAATTATCTTTTAATTGGCCATAGGAATAATAACTTGTTACTGTGAATTATGGGTGATGTTTACAGTCTTTGTTTTTTCTTCAAATGCTGCTTAAGGCTGCCTTACAGGTAAACTATTTCTGGTAGTATCAAATGTCACTGAAACTTTTAAGCTTCGTGAAACTTGATAAGCCGTATCTGTGTATAATATCAGTGTTCTTGGTTCCTAGTACAAATGGCAATCACGATGAGGTTACTTACGTTGTTGCTTACTTTAATTGACAAGGCTGTCTCTAAAATATAATCAGGGCAGTCAGATTGTATTATATGTTGCCCTCTTAAATTCTATGCTTTGAGTTCTATATGTTGTCTCCTGTCCTTACCAGTCACTGTTGCATTTTTGTGATGTTAATGCCTGGATTGTCCTTTCTTGGAGATTCCCCTTATAGCTCGTCCAGTCATTTTCTTGGTTTCTTATTCAAATCATGTTGTCTGTTTTTGTCTCCTCCTACTTGCTTTTCCCAACCTTCACACAAAGTTTCCAGCTCATCAGGATGAGAACTGCCTTAGACCTTGGATCTTGTTCTTTGTGTCATTATTTGTCATCTGGTCAGTCTGACCTGGATGGCAACTCTTTTCTCTGTTCCCATGTCTTGTCATGTTGCTTTCTACTGTGTTGCCTCTTAGACATACGTTCCCAAATCTTCCAGTGCCAAATCCTTCCATGTTTTATAAAACCTGAAACTTCTGAAGCTGCTTGTGTTGAATATCCCATGAGGTATATGTGCATTTAATATACTGAAGTTTTAATCTAATGCTTCAGAATGATGCCTTTCCTTCATTGTGTGGATAAAGAACAGTTCCTTTTCTGAAATGTATAGGTAAGTGCATATGTGCACACACCTACCCACCCACTACCTGTGTTTGCATATATGTGCATATGCATGCAAAGTAATGGCACTAATTAAATAACCCATCTCACTTTTCTGTAGAATCATCATCCTATTTAATTAGGCTGTTGTCAGAGAAGCTAATGCAAGTGTCATGGAAGGGCTTGGTCACCAATATAGTGTGATTTCTTTTTTGAGAGCTGATATCTGATTTTTTTGTTTTATTTCTTCTAGATATTGAGGTCTATTGACCCGGCAAATGTGCAGGAAACAATTTTTTTTTGTCTTTAGTGTAAGAAATTATTTTTTCCGTATTAAACTGGAGCAACGGATACTATGAATTAATCTAGAAACTACATCATCATTCTGGGAAATTTTTGTAATATATTTTTACAGGGAAAAAAAGTGGTGTCACAGCGACAATACTTAAGACATGACTCTTGTTTTGTGAGCAGTTTGCAGCCCTGCTGCAGTAACATTGAATTAAGAAATAATTTAAAAATCACTTGGACCTGTAAACAGCATTATGGGTTTTTGCTAATATTTTGTTCTAAAATGAGGGAAATAATACAGGAAAAGTATTTGTTTTGAACTTCAAATAGTTTTCGTTGTATTCAAATCCCTTTTTCATTAAAATAAAAATCTGCTTCCGAAAAACTGCTCAGGAAACAGCTGGAGTGAGAATGATCTGAAAATTTTTAACATCTTGAGTAAACAAGGTGGTAGGAAACCAGATGCTACCACAGTCACATGAACCAGAGCTGCTGTTGAGAAGTAAATGCAAAGCAATTCCTGCCTCCAAAAGCAAGATGTGCTCATATTTCAAGTGACTTGTTTGCTCAGTGACGCTCTCGCCTTCTCTCACTCTGTCTTGGACTGAAAACCTTGTTACTTGTTGTGTCTGTTGTTGTTTTAAGCCCTTCCTGGAGGGACTTCCAGCTTAAGCATGACAAACATCTCTTGCTGATGGAATGGGAAGGGAATGGAATGGAAGCAACTTTCTAAATGGGGGGGTTGTACGATTAGTGTCCTTTATTTAGTATATTCTGGCCTAACTTTTCAGGTTAGTGTTTTCTTTGGTAGTTACACTCCCCCATTTACTTCCCTTATAAAAAACTTTCAAAATGCAGCTTCTCTAGAGTAAGAAAACATTTTGAATACATATTCAATGTTAAAATGAATGTTAAAATACAGTCCCTAAGATTTACTGGTAAAATGGCTTGAACAGCTTTCATGATCTGATAGCAATTTTCATGTTGAACATAAATCAAAAGCTCTGCTGCTGAAAAGCAGGAGGGGAGGGTTGTTTGGGTAACAAGAGGATTGTATGTAGAGAAACATAAAACATGCAAGCTGTGGAATGAATCAAGTATAAGTAATGAATTGATATGTTCATATGAAAATGCATTCACTGAAACACTGTCAAGAATATTAAGTGTTCTGTGGCACACCAGATTAGTATTATTTCTGGAGATGAAAGTTGTTTTTCCGTTTCCAGCTGGTTTGCTGCATCTCATGGATATTTAAAGAAAAAGGGGGGGGGGGAAGGCATGAAAGCATGCTGTATGTTCACTTATATAACCCACCTGTACGTGTTTGTCTTCCAGTAGCAGCCAACCATGAAAAATGAGTGTCAGAATAGAAACCATAGATGTTTCTTCTTTCAAATATAAATGAAATGTGTGATGTAGCACTTCAGTGTAACTTGCATAATACTGGCTTAATTTTCTTAGTTCTGATTAGGCGAAATGTACTTTAGCCCTAACTGACACCTAATTAGTAAATAAATGATGTTTAAAATAAAATATTTAACAGTTGTGTGCCTGCTTAATGAACACAAAATCTGAATCACATACAGTGGCTGGGTTTATTAACATGTGATTCTCTAATGCAGGACACTGGAAAGATATGGATGTATTTCTCTCCACCCCCTGATTATTTTTCATGATTCACTAAACTTTTCCATGTACCAAGATAAAAATAAACTATAATGTGACTGCTTTTCTCCTATTTTTTAATTATAAAATAGCAGAGACTATAAGATCAGACACAGCTTATCTAGGTTCTTTTCCTACTTATATCCATGTAATTGAAATGAAGTGGGGCATGGTTTTTTATGATTGTTTGGTCATCTTTTTCCTGACCACAACTTCATCAAGGAAGTTTTATGGATAAAGCATACGGAAGCCTTACTCCCTTCTCCTCGAGCTGGTAGTCTGCTATCTGTAGCTAGGAAGCTATTTAACATTCATCTGTATACTCTGGTGTCTTTTTCTGCTGTATAAAGGTGGAATTCAATGAGGGAAGTCATTAAAATGTCACTAAATGCACTTCCTGAGGAAGGGTCAGTGTTTTAGACAATTTGGACTGAGAGTGTGGCATGATAAACCATCCAAAGAAGGTTTCCTGTCTTACTTGCATATGTCTTCAAAGCACAGATCAAGACTCATTGGAAAAGAGAGTTGCATTTTCTGCAGCAGTTCTCCAAACCCCAAGGAAAATGTGATTACACAGTAGTTTGGTCAGAAAATACTGAGGGAATGTATGTTGTCTTTCACTAGACAAGGAGTTGCAAGCATCACTGAGGCAGGAAGATGCAAATCTTTAGCAGGTTTCATTATGTTTGGGAGCTGGTAAGTTAGAGTAATTTATCCTTTTTGTTGGAGGGAGGGAATATGACATCAGCATGTCTAAGTTTGTGCTTATAGTGGTTTTCTCTTTTTTTTTTCTTTTTTTTTTTTTCTTGAGAGCGTAAGAAACCAAAAAAGGTTTTTAACACTGAGAAAGTTTGTGTGTGTCATAAGTTGCGAAATACTAAATTAAAATTGTAGTGTGATACTTAGCTGTTTGTGCTTACATGAAGTCTTTTATATTCATCATGTTCTGATCTGCAAAACAGGCAGGAAATCAAAGTAATTAAATGCTGAATAATAAATGCACAAATGCAGACATCTTCCATTGATCATCTGTCAGATAAATAATCCAGATTTAACATTTCAAATTTAGTTGATCTGTTCATATTAGTAATAGTTGAAAACACTGAGTAATTTTAAGGCATTTATGCTGTGCTGACCAGGGAGTTTAAAGGGCCCATTTTAATATTTGTAGCCATTTCACTGTCATGTCTAATTAACCTTGGATTGGACCAAACCATCTGCATGTACAAGAGTGAAGGTTGTGTGTAGCACGAAAGTTGTGTGCAGCCTGGCCTGTTACATGGGACTGCTGGTGTTGGTTTTGAAGTTGACTACCTTTTTTTTTGATATTGCCTCTTTTCCTCTATATATAGACAAATTCCTGAGGAGCAAAGGGCAAAACAGAGACTTACAGATACACTTTTCACACAGAGCTGATACTTGCAACGTGCAAAAAGTAACTGCTGAAGGTTCAGGAGAGTGATACTACAAAATGTTCTGTATCTTCAGTGCTTAACCTGTTCACTTTATTTGTTCTGAAACTTAATTTTCAGTGATGTGTCTCCTACGCCCTTGTAAAGGGGAAGAAGCCATATCTTGCTAGAGTACTTTAGGACATATTTTACTAACAGTGAAATTAAATTACACCACGTATGTTATTTTGATATCTGGACATAGCATATGATAAATTATGTGATTTCATTCCATTTCATGCACCCCTAGTAGCTGTTAGCCTCCCACTCACTGAATATCTGAACTCTACCTCCCTGGGAAGAGTCCATGCTGTTTTCAATGAGATGTGAAAGCAAATGATCACCGCATGTATTATTACTTAGTCTAATCTGCCTTTGCTGGAGATGTGACGCAGTTAGCCTTTTAAAACTTGTAAAGCTGCTATTAACTGTTATTAGCTGATTTTATTTGTTAGTAGGTTGATGGAAATGTATATTCCCTTGTCCTACTTGTAGTTTTGTAATCTTACCAAGATCATAAAGGGAAAATTACTACTAAGTTCTTGTCATCATTTCCAGCACTGTGACTGCTTTAATTTAGAGTTAACTGATGGCATCATCTTAATTTGATTACTTATCTTCTAATTTCCTGTGTAGCTCAGTTGTCAAGATGACAGAGCTGAAGGAAATGCTGAAGCACAACTGGCTTTATTCAGGTGTCTGCAACAGGCTGCAACTGTTTTTCAGTTTTGACTCCTAACTTTCATTGCCCCATTTCCTGTGCTTTGCTGTCCCCTTTCTTGGGAATGTATGTGAGATCACTTGAGCAGCTGAAGCTGCTCAAATCAGGTGCTCTGTTAGCAATGTTTGCCCTCTGTAGAGATCACCAGTACCTGAGCAAGAAATTCCCCTTGTGTACAGGTAAAGTAAAAATCTTCAGTGTTCTGATCTCCTAAAACTGCATTTAAAAAAAAAAATCTTCAAGGGCTGAGTCATGGTTTGACTATTAAGTGTTGCAAGCAAAATATCCTTCCTAGATGTTTATTATTTTGACAATAATACTGCCCATGCTTGAAATTTAATTTGAAACTGCAGTGTCTTTTTCTTGTCTTGTTCCTTTGTACCAGGATTATTCCAGTGACGATACAAAACTAGAATACAACATAGATGCAGCCAATGGGATTGTTATGGAAGGTTATCTGTTTAAGCGAGCCAGCAATGCCTTCAAGACTTGGAACAGGTAATTATTCCAAATCTCTATTTGCTGCTTATAAAGACAGTGATTGTTAAGCTGAATTCTCATCTGATTTAAAATCTGTGTAACTCTCATTCCATAGTTTTGACAGAACGCTGGGGTGACTGTTAGTTAAAGTAGAGATGACACTTCAAAGCCATTTTTCCTTGTTTTCTGCCCTAGTGGTTTGCAGACCTTTTTCTAAGAGTGTACCTTCGTTTGGAAAAGTCCTGTGTATGGAAAGCCTGCTTTGTTGGGCGCAGCCCAGCTCTGTAATTGTGCTTTGGCCTCACTTTGGGGTTGAAACAGAGCAATCCTTGTGATTGCATACAATAAACTATGTGAGTGGATATGCTAGGAAAGTATTAGAGGACAAAGTAAAATGCAAGTTGTGTAGCCAGTGGAAGCAGAGAAACACAGTCAAGGACTCAAGTTATTTTTCCTGAAAGATAAACCGTGTAATTGTTATCCTTTACAATTCCTGTCTGGTGCAGTGATTTTGCATAGTAGCTTTGATGGTTCTTTTGGAAATTCAAAATATATTGTTAGTCAGATGGCTTTAACAATGTGTATTTTGCTATTTAAATATTTTTCTCCCTGAATAGGTTTTCTTTTGCATTTCTGAGGGTATATACTTTTTTTATGGAAATACATATGCTGGAGCGTTTATAGCACAGTTGGATACAGTTCTTGAATTTTAAAGATAATTTGTTGTAATACAGAGTTCTTTTTCCTAACCTGTGTTCTGCAATTTTTTCAGCAGTGCTTCTGTTAAACTATTTGTTTTGTTTCCAAGACCATTATGTTCATTTGGATGTGTGTTCCCTTCCAGTCTCAATTATTCTATACTTCACTGAGCATCTTGGAGCACCACAAATCTGTAACAAATTGGGATTGCTTCACTTAAATCTGTAGACTTATGCAAGGGCCATGGTGTCAATAGAACTGTATCTGTATTAGCAAATCATGGGCAACTTGTACACAGGATTTTGCTTTGGACTAATTCTGGTCTGCTCCTGTGGTCTGATTATTTGTCTGTAACTGTAATGTACCTTCTGGGGTTAGTTTCATACAAGCAGAATTCAGAGTTCTCTGAGAGAAATCTGTGAAGCGTCAAAGGACAGTGAGGGGAGAAAACTGGGAGATGTAGTTCCAGAGCACATTCCTGGTGTGAAGTAAAATGTTACTGTAAGAATACTGGGAAAAATCTGCAGTAGCAGGGCAGGATATTGTACCTTATTGGATTCTCAGTGGGCTGAAAGGTGGAAACACCCTTTTTGCAAAGGTGTTTTGCGGGACTGACTGAAGGCAAAACTGACTCCCTGGGTTCCTCTTTTGGATAACAGGGAGGCCTTGCTCTGCAGGGAGGTGACAGGAGGGAGCAGGGGAGAATATTCTTCTTCCACATGGCTCCATACCTAGTAATACTGTACATGTATCTTACCTTAAATTGTTTAGAGAGTACGATTAGATTAAAACTGACTTGTGTATGTTGGAAATTTAAATAGACACAAAGTAAATAAGAAGATGTAATTAAATCAAGATACACAATTACATTCCTTCAGTTACAGGTTTGAACATACATAAGTATACCCAAACAATAAGTTATTTAAGAGAGCCAAAGTAAACAGCTTGGTAATGAGTCAAAGCTATCTACTTTTATTACATAATTGATATTTACTTATCGTTTTTTTGCCTGTTTATCACAGGAGTATTCAATAGAGCAAAGCCTTTAACCTTTTTAATATTAGATTCTTGATAATTTATCTCACTGTGAAAGACTAGTTGGATGCTTCTGAATTAGACAGAATAGGATTGGATATGCTATCTATAAACAGTTCAGAAACTGAATCAATCATCCTAATTTTGTATTTCACATATTCACAAACCTTTATTAATTGTTATGAAACTACTATTATCATACATAAAATATGCATTTAAGACCTTAATGAAGACAACTTTTAGTTTCTGAATCTATCCCTCCTCCCCCATTTTTTCTATGTTTTAATGCAAATAGGCATTTTTGTGTTATTTTTATTTCTGAATACATTTGTAATTGCCTGCTATATTGTAGGCACTGAAATGGTCACTGCCATTTTCCACTGCCTGTTTCCCCTGATGGAATGTTTTACTTATGTAGTGTTACAGTTTCAGCTGTGGGGAGCTAATACTGATTAAAGTTTACCATATATTAGAGATTAGGGTGTTTTTCCAGTCACTAGATAGAGTACAAGAAAGGACTGTGTCATTGCATTGAACTGTTTTATGTGTAAAAAAATATACAAAATATCAAAGGAAGAAACATTTAGAGAATTATGTATTTTCTATGAGGGAATTCTGGACAGAGGCCCCAAGACAGACAAGATACTTTAGGTGTTCTTATCAGCTTGGTAGTTTGCTGCTTCATTGTATGCGCATCTTTGGGGAAAATGCATGGAAAATCAACCAGCTGAAGCAAAACCAGAAGAATTTGCCCAGAAATAGAGGAATTTCCTGCTGTTCTGAACTGAGGGCAACAGCGCTGGTCTTCCTTGCTGACTGCTGATTGCACTGTCAGTAGTAATATGTATTTAAAATGGAAGCTTCTCTTTTCCCTCTGTTGCTGTCATTTGGTATTTTGTTGGTTCTAGGCCTTTTTAAGAACTCCTTTAAGACTGAACTAAAGGCACCAAAAGCCATTGCAATGACCACTATTAGTGTAAACTTGCAAGTATTAAAATCATAAGGGAAAAGGAAACGGTACAATAGATTTTTGTCTGGGTTTGACACACGTCAGTGTGATTCTAGCTGACAAATTAGAGAAATGTGATCCTTCTGTGTGCACCGATTGGTCAGTGAATTCATGGATCCTCATAGTGGATTATCCTGGGAAAAATCCTGGTTGTTGGGGGAGAAAAAAATCAAGACTGTATAATTGCAGCCCTTTGAAGGGGGGCAAATCTGTTGTAATGAATGAAAACTTGTTTTGTTTCCAGTCCAAGGTAATGTCTTGCTAGGATGATGAAGTTTCCTCCTAGGGCACCTGGCAGCTTGGGTTTCATTGTCCAAAGATTTTAATTATTTGGGCTTTTGCATCAAGTTTCCTGTTCTTGGGATGGTTCTGCATGACCCTGGCTTGAGAAACAAATAAGTGTTTGAGCAGGTTGCAGAGTAAACCACGAGCTGTCTGCAATTCCGTATTCCTGTGCTTTGAAAGAGACGGAGATTTTGTAATGTCTTTTTGTTGTGACTAAAAGGACAATGTATGATGTACATGAGTATTTCAGATAATAGTTTAATGAAATCAGAATTACATCTTTATAATGCTAAGTCTTACAGTAACAGCTAAACCTGTGTTTGAACGAGTCTGTGTGTTGGTAAAGGATATACTTTACTGTACACCATTTTTCATAAGGCATCAGGAGCTGGAGCCAGGGGCATTTACTATGGCACAGTAGCTGGAAAGCTGTTTTGGTTCCTAGAAACTCAAATGAAAAATAGTTCATCTCATGAAGAAATATATGTGTCAATAAATGTGTGTAGGGAGGAAAGCATTTGTCAAACCACTAGTATGTTCTAAATAGTCTTTAGATTTGGATGCATTAAATGTTTTTCTTTTTAATTCTGCTGTATTTTCAGGTCATGCTAATTCTTTGCTTATTTTGCTCATTTTGCATTTTTCATTCCTTCTCCTCCTTTCCCTTATGTTTTAATCCTACCCCATTTTTTCACATGACAGGAAAAAGCCAGATCACATCAGGTACCAACCAGCTTCTTTTATACCTTCCCAATGTTTCTTTGGCACGCAAAAAGCTCTTCATTAACCCTGCATTTAATTTTGATTACTTGCAATGGATGTATAAGTGACTCAGCCTAAGTAAATAACAGAAGGATTCTGCCTGGGATGCCAGCATACCTGCTGCTCAACACTTCTAAAAGACTTAGAAAGATTGAACTAGTTTTTAGCTAAAAAGGAATTAAATCAAAGTTTCTGCACTCAAACTTCTGAGCATACAAGATCAGTGTTTTGAGTTTTTCCAGTTGAAGTTGGTGAGAGTTTTTTTTTCTTATCAACTGCATTGGGTATAGAGATGTATTTTTAAATGTTGTGCATTCTTAGTCACTCTGTTTTACTTGTGTGCTGCTTGCAACGAGAAGAAAACAGTTCCCTTTTGAGAATCAATAAACATGATTAATTGTTTTTATATAGAACTCAAATTAAGTTTTATATTTTCACTATTAGTCTGTTCTCTGAAATCGAATTTTTTTTTTAATTTAAATTTTGCATTATTTTGTATTTAACAAATATGGGTTTGAATTGTTTAGGTACAAAGGATGGAAAACATTCAGCTTCTAAACACAACTAAATTTAAGCACTACTGAGACAGTGTAAATTACTTTAAGATTCCCAAGTATGTTTTTTCCTTCCCTATGCCTCTCTCCTGTTTTTGACAGAATGACACATTTAAAGAAAGTGTGGTAATAATCAGTATTTACTGAACACGCTGCCTAAGAGTTTATGAACATTATTCTTAGAATAGCTGTGGATTACCCTATAAAAGCACCTCAGTACACACGTTGTCCCTCAGGAGTTCCTGGCGTTAATGCTGTAGACCCCCAGCAGTCTCTTTCCTACAGTAATGCATAAACTTTATTGATGATATTTGGTTAATGAGGAATAACTCTAAAGATTTGGGCCTGAATAAAAGTACTATGGCACCGACACCTTGGAGGGCAGCCTGGCACTTTGATCTTGTCAAGCATTAAACAAAATGTGCTAACTCTGACATCTACTTCAAAAGTGTGATCTGCAAGTTATCCTACATTCTAAGTTGTTAATCTTGTTCAGTAGAAGCTGCTTTTAAAAAATTACCCAAATCTGCACTCTTCTTAGCTGAACTGGAAATTTTTCTTCAACAGGTCTTATTTCTGTGCTAGAATAAAAAGGAACTGAAATACTTTGAAAACTTCTAGACTAGACAGTCTGTGTGCTCCCTTGTATCCAGTGGCTGAGACTGGAGCTTATTTGCTATAGTGACTCACAAAATATTTACCTGTAGAACAAATGAAGCATTGCATTAATGAAGTTAATTACACTACCTAAGGCCATTATTAGGGATTTGCCCCATTGCATGTTGTCTTGGGGCAAGGCTGTTTTTTCCCCCCTTTATCGCTTAGGCACTGCTTTTTATGTTTTTCTGTTTCGTTATGTTAAAAAAAAAAAAAGGCACATGAAAAAAGCCTGGGTTTATTTTCCTTTTCTATTCTGCTTTTTTTTGTTGAGTTTCCTATTTAAATATTAGCAATAACCTGCCTTATGCAGGTTATGAGGCTTAGTTACTGCATCTGTAAATAGATGATAACTTTTCAATAGCAGTGACCAAAACTACTGCTGTTAATAAACTGGAAAAATCAAGGACAACAGGATATCCTGTTGTTGCTTTTTATATTAAAATATATCTGCACAACATTTGAAAAGAGTAATTGTTAAAAGGTAGAATCTCATCTGTCTACTAAGCACTAACTTTTCTAACAAATACTAGGTTTTCTGTTTTGAATCTAACATTTTTGTATATCCTAATTTTTCTTAACAATCTTTGTGTGCTTCTTTCCATGAATGGCTTTTGGCAGTTGAATAAATACATGGAGACCTCTTGTTACTAACTGTAGTAAACTGCAGCTTGAAGCTCAAAAGTCTGTGGAGAATAACAAGATCTGTTGCCATACAATATTTTGTGTATGGTTACCATTCAAACTAATTGACAGTGCAGGCAAAAATGATGTGTGGTACAACTGGGGTGTTGGAGATAATTGAGGAATTATGCTGTGGTAAGCACAGGTTTTCATTATAAGACTGAACAAAACAAAAAGTATAAAATTCACTGCAGGACTGAATTATTTTTTACATTCCCTTCATTTTTTGTCGGTTTAAAACCAGTGATGATTAGTTAGCTTTAATTTTGTATATCCTCAGAATATCTAGAAAGGTATGGTTATATCTGGTCATCTTTTTGTTATATTCAGTGGTCTGATAAAACATCTTTGTTAGAGATCTGAGGCACTTGTAATTTTTTCCCAAATATGAATGATCTTTTAATTCTCTGAGTTGTATCCTATCTGAACAGTGGATTTGAGAAGGAAGGATACAGTTCAGAGTTTTTAAGCATTATATTATCTTCTGGATTTTACAGGATGCCTTCATTAAATCTTTCATTTTATATTTTCATTCCAAGTTGAGGCTTCAGTTGGGATCCTACTTAAAAGGTTATCTTGATTTTTTTTTTCCATAAAGGTTATCTTGATTTTTTTTTTCCATAAAGGTTATCTTGATTTTTTTTTCATAAAGGTTATCTTGATTTTTTTTAATTATTTTTATGTGCAATCTTTTTATTTTAGGATCTAAAATTTTAAGAAATGCCCAATATAGATTTTAAACCTCCATGAGATAGCAACACTAGTATTTTTAGTGCCTTAATAAGTTATTTCTTAGTTCTACCCTCAAAAATATTTTGAGAGTAGTTTACATGGTTTAAGTATCTTTGTTATTAAACTATCTGAATTTGTGTTATCAGCTATTTAAAATTGTAGCTTGCTGCTAAAATACAGAAGGAAATGTTCTTTGAAATAAAAATGTTTTTTTGTGATAGCTTAACTAATGTTGTCATAACACGAATGTGTTTGTTTAGGACTCAAATTATTTGAACCTTGCTTTCTTTTCTGTTTTGTCTCTGCTTTCCCTTTTTTCCTTATTCTCACGAAATACTTGCCAAAACTGACTGCAGCATTACTCTTGTGAATTCTTTTATTCAGTCTCTGTAAGACTGTATGTTTGCACATTTCAGTCCTGTAAGCACTGTAAAATCAGTTACATATTCTCTGGATGTCTCTTCATTTGAATAGGCGCTGGTTCTCAATACAAAATAATCAACTTGTGTACCAGAAGAAATTTAAGGTAGGAATTGAAAACTGGCCTGGGATAGTTTTGGGTTTGGGTGATGGTTTTCCCGGTAGATTGGGGAAACAGTGCTGACTTTGGCATCCTGCATGAACTTCAACAACCCGCTGCTTTTTCTAAATTATTTTTTCCCTTTGTAAAATGAGACTGATGGCTGCATTGACAGATTCTGAGATTCCTGTGCGGTGACTTCTAAGCACATGCTTTATTTGCTGTGGGGTTTGTAACCTAGTTAAAGCTTTAAAAGTTGTTGGTCCCAAAAGGCTTATGCACATTTGCTGGCAGTCAAATATTCCATGCTGTTCTCTGAGCAGTTGTATTTAACTCTTTCAGGACTTGCTTCCTCCAGTCACTTACTGGTTCACGTACCCAATTTAGCAGCTGGGGAGAGAAGGGGGAAAAAAGGCATAAAAGATTTGTTGTGAAGCAGTCAGGGCTGCTTTGTACATGTATTTACTGATGAAAATGCACAGGGGTTCAGCAGTCAGTATCTGCCTTTCTGCTGGTGGGAAGGCGCAGTAGCTGGATATTACAGCAGCAAGTCCAGCTCTGCACCAAGCTGTAGAAGCCTTTTCAGTCAGCTTTTGGGCCCCTGCTCCCTTGTTTGCTGTTCTACAATCTGCTTTTGCACCACGTAGCTGTAACTGTTCTTCAGGTTGGAAAAAACTAGAAAAGTGTTTGGAGACAGTGGGGAAAAAAAGAGGAAAGAACTTATGACAAGTCCTTCCTCTTCACTGCAAACAGACTGGGCTCAGAGACTGTTCCTTGTTTTCTGATTCTGTCAAATCAAGGGGCTTCATTTCTGTGGTTGGAAAGGAAGGAAACAGTTGAGTGTGTGTGAGCACATTTGGTTGGGCATTTTCTGTTTGTGAATTCTCTTTTTTTTTTTTTTTAACCGCACCTTTGAAATGTGGATAGCCTAGAATGGAATTCTTATAAATTGAATCAAATTTTCAAAATCAATCCTTTCAGCTTCTGGGTTTTTTTATTTGGCACTTACAATACTGCTGATAATGTTTCAGATTTTATTGTGAGTTAATAGCATCTCTTAGAAAGTACCTTTCTACTCCTTTGAATACCATTGTTTGAATACTGTTGTTTAAATTGAAGGTGTTGAATACTTAGTAAATTGGATTGTAGGTAAAAAGAAATTCTCCAAATTCTGTATTAAATTTTCATTAAATGTAACTAAACATTAAAATTCATCTAAGTATATCCTGTTAGGTATCTCCAGATCCACCTATTTCAGATTCTGTTTTTAGGGGAACAATTTGTATAAACAGGCAAATAGAATTGAATGACGTATATTTAGGGATTACGAAGCAACTGTATTATTTTCCTCTGTGACATTTTTGTTAATTTTTTGTCTCTTAGGATAATCCCACAGTAGTTGTTGAAGACTTGAGGCTCTGCACAGTTAAACACTGTGAAGACATAGAAAGACGTTTCTGTTTCGAGGTGGTTTCTCCAACAAAGTAAGGAGAAGTGATGGAGTATGTTTATTTAAAAATAATAATTTTAAAAAATCATTGCATCCAGTTGTCTTAAAAATGTAAGACTAACATTTCTCTTGGGATAGATCAAAACAGGAAAACTATTTGAACAATTTTGTTCTCTGAAATTTTGGCTAAGAGTAAGTGATGCTGTGAGAAGTGTTCCTGGTATTTAGTTTACTTTTGGCAATAAAATAAACATACATTCCTGTGCATTTTGCATAAATGGCTTGTGGTGCAGAGCTGTTGCAGCTCAGTAGTAGCTGATACTATCAGCTGCTTAATAAGGTAGAAAATAGGTCTCAGTTTCTCCACATTTCTGATTAGTGTAATGAGAGAGAAGCACATCAGAAAGTTTTCTTGGTAATGTTAAATTATATTTCAAAATACACTAAATGAAACTGCCAAATTATTTTTTGGCTCCAACAGTGCAGTGCATTGGCTGTATGCAGGGAATGTTGGCATTCTGCCACAACAAGGGCAGAACATGGGTTCCTCGTTAGTGGTTTTGAGATGTGACCATATTTGTTTTTGATATGAGGTCAACCTGCCCTTAAGTTTGGATGTTATGTGCACTCCTCTGTCCTTACATTTCTCGTCTGAATAGATTTCTGTCCATCCTGACGTTTGCATCCTCAGTTGTGGTTCACTATAGCTTGCATTTTGCTCTTCCTTGTCTGTGCTTTTTAAAGTGTTGGAACAGTTTTATACTTCATGACCTGTTTCCTTTGACTCTTGGTGTGAAAAGTATTTCGTTCTTTGTCAGAGAGCTTTAAATTATTCTCTCTTGATCTCGGTGAATGAAAGTGTGTTTCTAAGGACTGTACTTGTGTCTTGTGTAATTAGTCATGGGGGTAAAATGCATATGAGAATGTGAAAATGAAATATTTGGAATAAGAAAAGGAATAGGAAGCTAAGCCATTCTCTGGGTTATTTGAAGAGTCAAATCTGTGTGTTTTAGCATTACCTGCAAATAATTTTGAAATAAGGAGTTTACAGAGGCTCAGCTGCTTTATTATCTCAAAATAAATGGGTGTATTAGATGGTGCCTGCTAAACAATACACTTGTGGGGACAGCAAAGAACTTCCCCAGGAGTTTTTAGTGAGCTGTGTGTTGTTGGATGTCAGCTGCTTGGCCTCTCTGACTCTGAGCACTCGCGGTGTGTCACAGGAGCTGCATGCTTCAGGCGGACTCGGAAAAGCTGCGGCAGGCCTGGATTAAGGCTGTTCAGACCAGTATTGCCACAGCATACAGAGAGAAAGGGGATGAATCTGAGGTGAGTTTAAAAATCAACCAAATGACAACCCCCCCTTTAGATGCTGAAAACTTAAAATAAATAAAACCTCTTTTAATGAGAGGGAAGGGAAAAAAAAGAATCCATTGTTTGTCTTCCAGCGGAAATGCAGTGAAATTTTGAAGGTTGTGAATTATGTGTAATCTGTCTTTCGTTTCGTCTTATTAATGTTATTTTGGCCTATATATTTTTGAGATTTTTCTGTAGTGTGATTAAAATTCATAGGCTACTCCTATATTCAGTTCTGTATTTCTTCTAAAAAGCTAAAGATTTTTTTCAGTTCAATGGATTTCCTTGGCCTTGAATGCAGTAGTGACTTTTCTAGGATTCTAGTGCACAGTCACTATCTATCTGTGTGACTTCTATTACTTTAATTCAGTGTGTCTCTTCTTATTGTTTGTTTGGGGTTTTTTTCTCTTTTAGAAACAGGAAAAGAAATCATCTCCTTCTACTGGAAGCCTGGAATCTGGGAGTGAGACAAAAGAGAAGTTGGTAAAGGGAGAGAGTGCTCTGCAGCGAGTTCAGTGTATTCCTGGTAATGCTGCCTGCTGTGACTGTGGTTTGGCAGATCCTCGCTGGGCCAGTATCAACCTCGGAATCACGCTGTGCATCGAGTGCTCTGGGATACACAGGTTGGGGAACTCTTCAGGACTGTGTTTGATTTGTGCATTGACTTAATTAGGAAGGGTGGTGTTTGTAAGCACAATTAAGGTAACTGCTTGATCTGCGTAAATTAATGTTCAATCTGTCTAAAATATAGCATGTAGTTACAGGTTAATTTTTTTTTCATGCTGTTTAGGAGCTTGGGAGTCCATTTTTCAAAAGTAAGATCTTTAACGTTGGATTCGTGGGAACCTGAACTCCTGAAGGTATGATAGTATTTTTGAAACAGATTTCTATTTGGTACTTAGATTGTTGTTCTGAAGCCTCTGTATCAGAAAATTCAGTGTAGGAAATATTTGCATTTGTACCCAGTGTATGTCCTGCACTTCTGAGTAGAAAATGTGTATAGTTGTATCTTGTTTTAATTCACACTGTTTTATAATCCCTGCCTTAGCAGTAGTCATTTGTGTTACAAACTTGCAAGTCAGAAAAATTTACACCACCTTTAGGTTCGCAAGTGCACTCTGAGTACCAAGTGTCATCTTATATTTTCAACATGTAAAAAAGGCAAATCTGTTTACAGACCAATAATGTCTTGTAGTGAACTGAAAAAATTTGCAAGTGGTGTATCAGCCTGAAGCATAATCATAACTTGAAAATTTGAATGCCAGCCCTTAGCAGTGAGATCCTATTGGCTTGTGGGATATCACTCATGCAACTGCTTGTGTGCTATTTGTGTGCCAAACTTCCAGCTTGAAAGGTGGCTCTGGAAGTCATGTGAGTCTGACATACTGAAGTAGGAACTCGTGCATGGATGCATGTGTGCAGCTGGATAACTGATGCAGAGCATTTGTTTCTAGCTATGATATTCTGGCACTTAGGTACTGCTTCTCTATTCTGAACAATCAAAAGACAGTGTGAGGAGTGGTGTTTCATTTGTGGTTTGACCTTAAGTAATTTTAATATCAATGTGTTCATGCTAAGAAAACAAGCAAACAACTCACTCCACCCTCTCCCCCCAAAAAACCCCCAGGCTAGACCCCTTCTACTATTTATGTAAATACCAGAGCAAGTATTCTACCTGGTATTAGAAGCAAGAAGTCTGTTCATTGCCATCAGCAGGGCCAAATTCTCCTTTAAGTAGTATCTGCAGGGTGGGGTTTATATTTGTTCTTTTTCTACAGTCGTATCAGATTATGGTTTAGCAAAACTGTCCATTGGCTATGATGGAGTAGAATTGATTGAATTGTCTGTTGTTGATGGGGTAAGAACAGCTCCTGGCAAAGCTGTGGGAAGGAGCACCTTTGTTAATGAGGCCTGCAGGTGTCATTCTGGTGGTTGTTTTAGCAATCCTCTTTCTGTAGGGAAAGGCACTTTAATAGAGTGGACTATATTTTTTGCTCTCTTACTCAGGATTTGGTCTCTCTATTAATTGACTGTTTCATTATCATGATACAAACTCATGCTTATTTCTGTAAGTGTACTTTTACCAGGGAAAAATATTGTAAAAATAGGCTGAGTGAGGTTAAAAAGAACTAAATAGGTAGATAAAGCTTTTTACAACTATATTTGAATTTATTTATTTTGCTTTATAGCTTATGTGTGAATTGGGAAATGATGTTATAAATAGAATATATGAAGCGAAGTTGGAAAAAGTGGGAGTAAAGAAGCCACAATCTGGAAGCCAAAGGTAGTATTTTAGTAGCAGTGCCTGTTACTTCCTTTCCTTATTGCTTCCTTCAGCCTCCAGGCTTTAAAACATGCTGCCAGTTAACTGTGTAACACTCCTTTGGTGTACTCTTTGTTTTCCTGTATCACCAGGATGTTTTGCTCTCTCCCTTTTTTCACTCTGTCTTTACTGGGTATTCCCTCTGTTGGTCCCTTTCTGCTTCTCCTGTTCGCTTGTTCTTTTTCTAATCTCACTCTCTCCTTTTGATGACAGCTCTGTAGCATCCAACTGGGCATGTGGATTTTGTTTCCTCTCTTACTCTGTACCAGCACAGCCAGCCAGTACTCCTGGGTGCTCCTGGAAGGAGCCTCTGGCTGTGCCTTTGTTTACAGTGACTTTGTTCCCAACTTTGACTTTTGTTTCCTGATCCCCCAGAATGTTCTCTTCTTCCTGCCTATATTGTACATGAGCTCCGCTGCTTTATAGCAGCATTCTAATCACTGTACTGCTGTCTTGAATTCCTCTGATGCCAGTTTGTGTCTGAAGGTAGTTTCCTGATAGTTTGTGCTGCTGTATAGGGTGTCTCTTGAAACTTGGTTTTTTTACTACCTTTCTGGTTCTGTGCTGCTTGCTGCCAGGCAGTTTTATGGTATAGAAAACAGCATTTTATGGAGTGTTGGCAATTTGGAGACAGTGATAATAGTATAAATCATGTAGGAGATTTTCTAGCTATTCCTTCTAGTGGTAACTGCTTTTCAGCAGTTTCAATGGTAATAATTATGGCCCCTTTCATCATTACTTAATTGGTTTTGTGTCTTAAGCTGATAACCTCAGGTTACAAGAAAAAATACTTCAGTAAGCGATATGGAACTGGAGGCTGTGCCTACCTAAGACTTGTTATTGTTTTCTTGTGTAATCTTGATATTCCCTTAACAAATGTTGCAATTTATATTTACATAAGGAATTAAATATATGCTCTATTAATTGGTTATTAACAATGTAAAACACATATAAACATTTAATACCAAGAAGTAACATACAGTAACTAATGCTTATTTCTTCCACATACCACTTTCTAAAGAGTCTGCCTGAAAGAAAATACACTTACATAAACTTAACAAAATTCCTTTCTTTTGAGCCTTATGGAAAGTTAATCAAGAAGCCAGAAAAAGTTAGACAGTGTGCTTTGCATATTTCTGAAAATGTGCTGTAGGAATGTCTTACATGCAATGCCAAAGTACAGTCTTGGGTACTGACTTTAGTATGAAATAGGCATTCTTTTAATACATGTAAATACTAAATTATTAGCTTACTAACTCCGGGGATTTTGTATATGACAGGCAGGAGAAGGAGGCATACATCAGAGCAAAATATGTGGAGAGAAAATTTGTAGAGAAGCAAGCTGCATCAGTACCTCTGCTTGAATCTGGAACAAAAGTTTTGCCTCCAAGTCAGGAAGAGAAAAGGCACAGTGGCCCTGAAAAATCCCTTTTGGCAGGGGAACAAGGTCCAGCATCCCCAAAAGGTATTTACACACTTATCTTCTTAGCTGTATTACCCATTGTTCTTTGTAAAGTAACATATTTTTATATCAATTGATTTCTGCCTCATGCAGAAAAATCAGAATCTACTTTTTAAAGGGTCGTAGCCTAGTGCAGAAGTATAGGGGAGAAAAGGCTTGTTCAGAGATGTGCATTTTTACGTGGGGAAGAATCTGGAACGGGGATGCTTATCATTCAAAAACATATTAACCACCTTCTTCCCTCCGTATTTTCACCCTTAATCTCTCCAATAACTTCTTTCCTGCCCTGTCCCTTCCTTACTGCCTGCTTTGTGCTTTGCTAACCTGCATGTCCCAGCGGTTGCTGTAAGTAGCGACGAGGTGAGACGGGAGTCTCTGTTCTGTCCTGATGAACTAGATTCACTCTTCTCCTACTTTGATACCTCTTCAAAACTACGTAGTAGTAAGTACTACAGCTGTGGCGTGTTCAGTATTTGCACTAGTGATCCATCCTGTGTTGTGGCCATCTCCCTGCTTTAATCTATTGTCTCCAGGCTACTGCATTGCTTAGTGTCTTCATGAAATAACTTAAGCTTTTTTACTTATCCTGATTTTTTTTTCCTTTCTAGTCATCTTTGACATTTATCATTATTATTATTGTAAACATTACGGTTGCAAAACGTGACTCCGTATTTTTCTATGGATGCATTAAGGACACTGAATAATTACTAGCCTTTTAAAAAAAAATTATGTGTTCAGGACCAAGTATAAGAGCTTGCTTTATTATCATGGTATCTGTGAAGAGCAGATAACCTAGGCTCTGCATAGTAATTGCAGTTTCTCCCCAAAACAGTCCGAAGCAGTGACAGTGGGATCCAGCCGAGCACTGAGGACAGCAGAGAACACCTTGCCTCTACTATATCAGCTAACAGTTTGTATGAACCAGGTGTGTTAGGCTTTGCACTTTAAGATGAAAATTTAAATGCTACCACTTAGTAGCATTTTTTGTTAAAGAGGCTAGTGCTTGGTGATACAATTTGTCTCTGCTATCCTGGTGGGTTGAAATGCTTTTAACAAGGGTAAAAATTGCTTGAGTGATCTTTTCTCCAGACTTGCTACCAAGAATGGCATTTAATCCTTCTAAATGGGTTCAAAGAACTATGTTTTTTCCAGTCATATGAGACTGATCCAAGACTTTGGTTTTTTTGCAGATAGAGCAATGCTGCATTTTGAGGCAGACAAGTCTCCACAGAAATGCATAATCCTGTTATAAATAGATAAATCCTTGGAGGCAGAATTCCTGTTGAGTCACAGATAATGGGCTTTTATGTGTTATTTGAGCACTCTTGCTTAATTTTTCTGTTTTCTCCTTGCGTGGAATTGACCATGCCCTTAAACATTACCCTTCAACTCTGAAGTTCTATGGATTGATGAAATTATTTGCTATCTAATATTAGCATGCTGACAGATGTATTGAGTATGGCTTGTCAAAGTATCCAAGACATTTATCTATAAAGCAAAGTTATTCTTCTACGTCACTCTTCTGAGGTATGTTGTAAATCCAGTAGTTCATAGCTGTGGTTGTAGTCAGGCAGCACGTGGCTTGGATCCTTTCTGACTGCATTATAAAAACATTTCTGGTGTTGTAACTCGTGAAAGCTTACATGTAACAACGTTGTTTTTATCTCCCAGACTTCACTCTGTATAACTGTTATTGAGATGAAGAGAAAGATTGTGCTTTAGTTCAAAAGATTATAGCCACAGCAAGTAATTGGTGAATGCCAATGGTATCTTTTAATGAAAATTAGGTCAGAATAGTATTAACCTCATATTCGGGTGTATCATACTGTTGCAGATAAAGATATATTTGTATGACTGCATCTCTGCAGGAGATTAGTTTTATTCATATCTTGCATTTTAGAATAAAACACAATTCAAACCTAAAATAATTTCTTAGAAATTACATGGACTATATAGATTGAAATATATACCCATGTGCCAGTAATGTGGAGAGAATGTTTTCTGTGCAGTAACAGTTCTGTGAAGAGGTCAGGCCTGAATGCTGGAGCAGGCTAAGGGCATCTGTGACTTTCCCTAGCAGAATGGGGCAAGAATACACAGCATTCTGCAAAACCTGAGCTTCCTTATGCCAGAAGAGTGACAGTTTTGATTAGAATTCCAGGAGTTACCTTGTAAAAACAGAGATTAGATAAGCAACTTTTTTTTCTTTTCAGAAGGAGACAAGCAAGAGTCTTCTGTGTTCTGTGACTCCAGGCAGCCCAGTCCAGGATTGCAGTTGTACCGAGCTGCCTTTGAGAAGAATCTTCCTCATATGGCAGAAGCATTGGCCCATGGAGCTGAAGTAAACTGGGTCAATGTAGAAGAAAACAAAGCAACTCCACTCATTCAGGCAGTGCGAGGGGTATGTGATATACAGCCCTGGCTGATGGGGGAGGAGGGGAAGGGATAATGGGGATCTTTCTGTGTCGCTGTTCCTTTTGAACTGCTTCACTAATGGATGATAACATGATGCTGAAGTTGTGTTTAAAGTGTTCTCTCAAAGTTCTTTCTGAACTATTTCCTGTTAATGCTTTGTTTGGAATTATGTAACCTTAGTAGTGTTCAAAGTTGATATGGAAGCAAATCCCTTTTGTTTCCTTTGCCACATGGCTAAATGGTGAGAAGGCAGAACAGATTTGGCTCTTATTCCAGAGATCTGGTGCTGAGTTGTTTCCTTACTTTTATTCCATAGGGTTCATTGGTTACTTGTGAATTTTTGCTGCAGAATGGGGCCAATGTGAACATCAGGGACATGAAAGGAAGAGGGCCCCTGCACCATGCCACGGTTCTAGGACACACTGGGTAACTCACCGCTCCTCAGTTTGTGAACAGCCATCCTTTACTGTAGTTGTTCATGTGAAGCTTCTTCATTGCCCCAGATACTCTGGCATTTTAATACTATTTCAGGTGATAGAGGTTTTTCTTAAGTTCTGCCTGTAAGAAAGAAAATAGTATTTTGATTTAGCAGTCTCATCCACGAGCAAAACAGACACGTGTTTGCTAACGTGGATTAAATAGAGGTTTTGCTTACTACTGTGGTAACATGTTCTAGATGAACAGCATTATTTTGACATATTTGAGAGACTTTTTGTGATTTAAGCCAAATACATTGTATCCAGCCTGAATTTATTTGCCTTTTTTCATTATTGCTGTAAAAAATATTCTTAAATGCTTTTTCTAAACAGACAAGTGTGTTTATTCCTAAAACGAGGAGCAAATCAGCATGCCACTGATGAAGATGGGAAAGATCCACTGAGTATAGCAGTAGAAGCTGCAAATGCAGATATTGTAACATTGTAAGTGGTACATTCTGGTTTTTTACTAGATAAGTTTTGCTATTCTGTTTCAAGTTAGAAATGTCAAAATGCTTTATTTAAAAATGGGGAGAACGAGCTAAAATCAGAATTCATTATCCGTAGATGACCTCATTGATGTGAAGTTAAGGAGTGCATTGTAGGTCTTGCACTGCATTCTTTTTTTTGTGCTTTGAAGATGATGTTGTTGTTCTTGTTTTCGTAGGTTGCGTTTAGCAAGGATGAATGAAGAAATGCGGGAATCAGAAGGACTCTATGGGCAGCCAGGTCAATATTCTACTAATAACCATACTGAAATGCAGTATAGGAAGTGTATACAGGAATTTATCAGTTTACAGTTAGATTCTTAGTGTCTGAGGGAAATTCAAGATAGCTTCATACAGTAATGTTTTTTTATAAACCAACACATGTAGAAACTTCATTGAAATTCATTGGTCTGGCTTTGTAATAGTATTTAGAGGACCTAAAAGGAGAGTGTTTAAATAGCATCATTGCAGTAGTGTGTTACTACAGCCATTACCACTCTATTTTGCTGGTAGTTGTCCACAGTTTTCTTCCAATTGCTGTTCCTTTGAAATTTGCATAATGTTAGGATATATCTGACATTATTTAACAGTGGCTTTCTGATTCATCTTGCTCAGAGGAGTTGAGGAGTTCATCTTATTGCAGGATACCGTTCTCCTTCCTGTGGAATGGTCCTCTTTTTCTTTTTTTTAAGAAAAAAATGCTTGCACACCAATGTAAAAAGTGTACATCAAATATTTCAAAATAACTCCAGACAGAAATAGGAAAGTATTATTTCCTCAAACTTTATTTTTAAATATTTTTATTTGTTAAGATACTAATAAGAAACAAAGCAGTCATTCTTGAGTATGTATTTTTGTATGCATAGTACCTTTCTGTTTGGTTAAAAACAAAATAGAAACTGGCGGATGTTTGAGCCAACTGCAATGAGAAGGTATCAAATTATATTTAATGAATATGTGCAACTTTATTCTCAGGCACTCAGTCCTAATTTACACCATGTCCTAATGTGATATATGTGCAAGCCATTTCCTCTGTTATGGTATGCTTCCCCAGGAACCTAATTTAATGTCATGCAAATACCAGTAATGAAGGTACACTTGATTGTAAAGTTAGACAGCTAAAAACACTCTGCTATACCTGGCAGAAGTGAAAGGCAAACCTTATTTTTAAGGTTAAGTGCTGAGTATTCTTGGCTCATAAAGCCCTTATGTGTTTTCCACTGATTCAAAAGGATTATGTGTGCTTACATTTCTTACCAGATTGGGACTGGAATATAGTCAAGGGGCAACACTGAGTCTCATGTCAAAATCCTATCTGAACTCTATTAAATAGACCAATTATATTTGGTTTCTCCTTAAGAATAGTTCTTTTAATCAAGGAAATTCAAATTAAACAATATAAGTGCTCTAGACACTCAGGAATTCAAATGATTTCCTGACAGCTAAACAGTTAATTTAAAAGCATTTGTTTTATTATGAGCTCAAAAGAGGAAGAATTCCCTTCTCAGAAAATGAGGCAGGCTGTTGCCAGTGTGGCCAATTTCAATTTAAAGATGTTTTCTGGTACAGTGCATATTACTTCACTGCCAGGCTGAAGGTAGCAAATGCTGAAATATTTTTGAGTTTCCTCTGCTTTATTTTAAGAGTTAAAAATAATAACTATCAGTTTCAAATAGTAAAATGCCTTTGTTTTAAAGGAGGTGTGTATTTTGTCTCAAAAGCTCCATGCTAAATCGTAAGTGAATATTTTCGATCATTTAATTGACCTGTCACAAATCCAAAATTATTATAAACCAGAAAATATGTTTCTATGGTTTGTACAAAAATCCTTGGTTTGTTACTGAACCTTACAAATGTTTATGAATGCTTCATTCATAACAAATACAGGCACTGCCTACATGAAAATGTGAGGTAGATGGGGGAGACTATTTTCCCCTGAAAATTCATTCAAAATATTTTTTAGACACATTCTTCAATTAGGTAGGTGAAATAAAAAACTAGAATAGTATTGAAAGTATTGAAAATATTGTGACCTTTCTCTCAGTTTGTATTACAGTAGAATCTAGAGACTGCAGCTGATACACTCTCATCCAGATACTTTGCAGCTGGTAAGGTGAGGTTGACAACAGAGTAGAGTTGCCTCAGGAGGCAGAGCTTGCCCAAAATCAGGGGGAAGGTATCATTAGAATAATTTTTGGCATTGAGGCCAGAAGCTGTAGCACAGAGTCCCAGCCAGGAGATCTTGATGTATCTTTAGGTAGCACAGCACTGCCCCTTTCAATTCTTTACTTGCTGAAGCTTCTTTGACAAGTTTAAAAGTCAGTATTTGAGGGTTTTGAATGTTCATGTCTGCTGGAAGGGTTGTGTCAGAGTAAGCACAAAACCTGTCTCTGCTGTCACAAAGTATCCCACTTTTACGTGGTTGTAGGAGATGCAGGTCTTTTTCACTGCATATACAAGTTAAATTATTTGCACTGCCCTTATTTTAGAGCTCCAGCGTTCCAAAATTGTGATTCTAGAATAAAAAAGGATTTTCAAGACAACTGTATTTTTGCTGGGAGCTATGTGAGGGTAAATAACGATGTATGAGTTTGCTGTTGTCAGAGTGAAGCCAACTGCCAACTCCTCAGCTCCAGTAATGCAGCTGATGAACAGTTGCTAATGTAGCCAGTGGCATCAACATTTCTAACTTAAATCTATCTGGCTGGTCCGAGCTACTGAGAGAATGTATGTATTGCTTTGCAAGGTACAGTTGGTCTTCCAAAATATTCCTAGAATGGGAACTAGCTGAAACCAGCTTGTTCCACAATAAGTTCATTTCTGGTGGTAGAAGCCATATGCACCATAGTACTGTTTCTTGTATAACACTTGAGTGCTCATCTCCTGGTGCTACAGTATGTCTGCCAGCTCTTTGGTATTAGCATTGCTACTTTTTCTTCCTACCTTTTCTTGAATGTATAATGTGTGCCTTTTGAGTTACTCTGGTGTTAAATGGTAGAGCAGTGTTACAGTATTTTTGTACATAAAATCTGCACTTTAGGGAAGACATTGCTTGGAAAGGGAATTTCCAGAATTCAGTTTTAAAGTAGAATTTTAAAATAATTATAATGTTTACAGTATTAAGTACTTTAATGCAGCATACAAACTAAAGGGGCACTTTATTTTAGTCTATTTTTGTATGTATTATTTTTGTTATGTAATAGAGCCAAAAACAGAGCCACAAAGTATCTCGCAAAAATAGCTTTTCGTTTTTCTTTCAAGTTAATTTGAAAGAACCAAGTATGGAAACTTGAACTACAGTACTAGTTCACCAGTGAAACCCACTTCTGTATTAAAAGCATAATTGCTTTTATCACACAAGCTTGATTCTGCCTTGTGCCCTTCATAGCTGTTCTCTTGGTGAATGTTGCAGCTCCATTCTGTGCTGATCTCCCAGTGCGGGCAGTTATCACAAACTGTTACAATAAAATGTGTCCTGTGCCTGCTTCATCTCTAGAACACACAATCTCAGAACGGTTTGGGACCTTAAAGATCATCTAGTTCCAACCTCCCTGCCATGGGCAGGGACACCATACTTGAAATTACATCTGTAAACCAGAAGGTTTTCTTAGTAGAGCAGTATTGAATGTATTCATCTTTCAAAGTCTGGGAAGAATTATGTCACTGCATCTTTGGATAAACCCACATGCCATGCATGTTAAATATTTCTGGAAGGTCAGTCATCCTTTGTGAAAGTGTTTTCAAAAGAATGGAGTCTCTTCTCCAAAAGAATAATAATTCTAACATTGGAAATGTAAATTAAGAGGTGGAAAAACAAAACAATGTAACTGTTCACAGTAGTGCAAACATTTAAGCACACAAATATTTTTTTTCTTCCACAATCGTATTGGGGGAAAAAAAGAAATTTTTATGTTCAACATACATGTTGAGAGAGATTTTGGGTCGATTTCTTTGTCATGCTATTAATCAAGCTGTCAGCAAGAAACAGTAGTGCTGGGATCTTGTGCAATGTGTGATTGTCTGTGTGGAGAAAACAGTAAAATCTGGATGGCTGCAGAATTCCAGACTAAACCAAATGTGTGATGCATTTAATTCCTGTTGAAGGAATAGGGTATGGTTAATGTTTTAAAATGAAACCTGAACTCAAGGCCCAAAATGCTGCAACAGATGAAGGAATGTGAAAACGTCCATTTTAAAGTGGCAAAAGAATAACTTGGCAATGACGCGAGAAATAATCATTCCTGAATGTATCTTCCTGTGTAGACAGGGAGGGGGAGGAACGCAGGCCTGGTGGAAATTGCTGCCATCCCTCATTTTGGAATATGTACTGTTGGGTTGTGTTTAAGCACAAAGAGTGAAGATTAAAAACAAAAAACAAAAGAAATATTTTTAAGGGAAATACCACTCTAATAGATCAAACTGAAAAATGTAATGAAAGATGTAGATGAAGCAAATGTAAAAATTTATATTTGCTGAAGTAGTAGACCAAAAGAATTTATGAACCATGATTTATCTACTTAGGATTGCTTTTTATATATATATATATACACTATTTGCTTGCTGATTGTTTCTTTCATGGAGAGTTCTGTTTGGCTGTAAGAATTCTGACCTCTGTTTCCAAGTAAATCTTTATTTATGCCATAATTCTATTTTTCTGAAGATAATCTTGGTTAGCACCACCTTGCAAAAACAAGGATTTTATTCTTTAATGGCTAATAAATATTTTTCTTTTTAAGTTGCTTTAAAATGCTTTCACTTTTCCTTTCTAACTCTGAACTTTCCTCTGTGTGGCTGCCTGTGAGGTACTATTTCAGGTATAGTTTGGCTTTGTTTAATTTGCTTCTGCAGAACATGCATGCAAGTTAACCAGTCCCCAAGAGTTCACATCAGCGTCATTCCATCTATAAGCAATCTTTTTACATGCATAAGTGTTACACAGTAATTGATTGCACAGTAGAGCATTTGTGCAGTGGTGGGTGATGTTGACTATCACAAATGTTTAATGCTGTTTCCCTTTTCTTTTCTACCTAGGAGATGAAATTTATCAGGACATTTTTCGTGACTTTTCTCAAATGGCAACAAATAATCCGGAGAAGTTAAACCGCTTCCAGCAGTCAGATGCCCAGAAGTCTTAAGTGTCAAGAAGGAAAAGAACCTGATGCTTATAGTACAAGTCTTTTTTTACTTTGACAGAATGAATTATATGCATTTTGTTAGATAGTTTGGATAAAATGACCACTCCAATGTAGCTTTAGATTGTGGTAGCTGGGGAAATGTATAAGTTGTTTTATGTTCTACAGTACGTATACCTCAGCAGCTGAAGAAAATGTTTAAAACCCTGAATATCTGCTAGCTCAGTATAAAAATAGCACCAGCTGTGAGTACGAGGTTTGTGTGCGGCTCATACGCCGAGCACAGCTGGGTGTGTTACAGACTCCCAATGGCAGGATGGTCAGAGCAGCTCTGCTATTCAGGATCATCCACTGGCATCTGTCTCCCTGTTGCCATAAAAAATGTGCCTCTGACGAGAAGGTCTGGGTTGCATTTTCTGGGACTGTTTGGAAGGGAAATCAGATAACGTACTGTTTGTGGGGCTGTAACTTAACAGATCCTCTTGTGCCTGCGCTGACTCTGGTTAGAGGTAGGCTGTTAGTAACAGACATGGTAACTCCTGCTCTTGCAAGCTCTTTCACAGTGGAAGCTCTAACACCAGGCTGGCCTTTATGCTGGTGACTGCAGGTCAGTCACAAAGGGATATATCCTGGCGGACCAAACTCCTAAGAGCAGTCTATTTTTTTTTTTTTTCCCTCTTAAATTAAACTTTCAATGCACCAAGTATCCTTCTAAATGAGCATGTGGAGCCTTTCATGAAAAATAAACTGAATCCTTCTGGACATGATGTGGGGGTTTTTTGTAGTATTTTGACATCAAAACTTGAAATCTGAGAAGTGAAAATAAATACTGAGCCAATGGAGATTATGTAGAACAGTCGTGCACAGGCTGTATTTTACTTTTTCTTTTTGCTGTTCTCACTGCTAGCCCTGAGCTGAATACATAAGTCTCATATGGCATGCAGCCACCCTAAATTTAGGACAATCAATCCTTTATATCAGGCAGCACTATCTCATATATGATCTGTAATGATGTGTACGGGTTGTCTAAACTAAGGTGAGCATGAGGGAACCTAGGAATTTCACTCCACATTTTTGCCAAGTGTTGGGTGAGCACAGCTCCAGCTGTGTTCTGAGGGCAGCAGCACAATTTGCTTTATTCAGTAGTGAGCCCCACTCTAATGGTGTGCATGTATAAATGGTGTCTCTAGATATATGCTTATATATCGGGTTATTTAATAGCTAGATAGGAATTACCTGAAGCCCCAAATGAGCAGATGCAATTCTTTTTTTGTCTCAATTTGTCTGCCCTATGGACAACTTTAGCAGAAGTTTTAGGTAGCATAGTATCAATGTGAGCTTTTAATAATCTTAGTAGCTGTGGCATTATGCTAACCTGGTGTTTAAATGTATTTAGGAAATTAATTGGCTTTTCTCCAAGCAAAGATAAGCAAAATTGGGTTAAAAAAAAAATCTGTAAACTATGGTAAATTTAAACTTTCTGGCACGTTAAATTTAACAGGGTATTTCAAACATTTATAATTTTGCATCAAATATATAATTATCAAATCTGGATATTATTATTGTCATAAAAGTAATAGTGTTGTAGAATTGTCCAGTAGATTATTTTTCCAAGCAGAAGAATCTTACAGCTTTGTGTGTGTGTGGTCTAATTATGCTAGGAAAAGCAGACTGTGCCCATTTAAAGAGTGCATTTAGTCTGAATAATAAGAAACTTAAGGATATCACCTGTAAGCAGTAATTTTTAGCAAGTTGTTTTTAAATAGCTGTCTATGAAATGATAATATACTTCCTAATCAGCAGTATTTAACAGCAGTGGGTATTTTAGTAGATTTTAGAGAAGGTAAGATTCCCAGTGTACAGATGGGACAATGTAAGATATGACTGTATAATATACACTTTAGACATAGGTTTTTCTAAATATCTGTCTTTTGCAGCCAGGTGACGGGCAGTATGTAGTGTGGTTGGCTGTAACCTAAAGCTGCCTAAAGTTTGATGGCATAATTGCTGTCTCAGTCCATGCTGCTGGAAAAAGGTCTGAGGCACTTATTTCAAATCTCCACTGGTGATTTCGTCTTAGCTATAAAAGTCTCTGAAAAATTTTGCAGGATGACTTCTCTAGACAAAGAACTTGCTTCCCTGTAGGTCTGCAGATCCATGCGCTGCTTTCCTGACTCCCATCTGTCTGGGAAACAGTATCAGTCTGTCTGTGCTAAGGGACTAATCACGTCTGACAGGTTGTGTGATTCTTGTCGGCAGTGCTGGAGTTTCAGCGGCTCAGGGAGTAGCCGTGTCACTGCTCGTGCTGCAGCCTCGTTCCCCAGTCCTTCCAGGTACGCCAGGATGTCCAGTATAAACTGCGTTCAGTTAAAGCTTTTTCCAGGTCAGGTGCAATACATGTGGCAACATGTTTCTCATCAGCAAAAATGAATATACACCATTAAGTTACATGGAATGTATTGATGGTTCAGTCCCACCAGGCTCTGGCCCGCTCAGTGCTCCATGGCCCCAGTGGCTCACAGCATTCAGCCCTCAGTAGTAATGTACAATTATCACCGGGGCTCTGAAGATCTGGATGCCATAGCAAGTTTTGATTCAAGTGCTAATCTTCTGCTCAGTAATACTAGGAAACTTGCATTTTTATCACAAAATGAATCTGAGTATAACTAGAATAGTGAACAGTAAGGTTCCAAAGTGGGTTAACATCTTGTAGTCTGTACCAGGCAATGGAAAGCTTCAATTCCAGTTCATGTTTCCATGTAGGTATGAAATATAGTAGGCTTTAACTGGTGAGGGACAAAGCAGTAGATTCCAAACGCATTTAAAAATCAACTTTCACATGGATTTTTAGTAATTTACTAGATGGCCCATTGAAAGATAGTGTAATAGTTTTCCTGTTTATAGACACACATTCCAAGAGTCTCTTGGAAAGACAAATGTTGAGGAACTCAACATATATTCTAATGCATCTTGATTTCAGAGGTGTAACTTATTGCATGTTGGTTAAAATAGTGTCTGTAGTGTCTCCTTAGTGTCTCAATTGTTTTGGCTGTTCATAAAGTTTCATGTTTTATGTTAATGTCAGTACAGTGCATATAAACTTAAATTTCTGAGTTATCATACTGTATTATGTCACTGAGTTGTGTTAGACAGCTGGAATTTGTTCCCATGAATTTGGGTGAAGGTGTTAGATGGTAGAGGTGTTTCTTTGCTTTCACAAGCAGCCCACGTTGCAGTCTGATGAACACATGTTCCAGGTGCTCATTAGTACCTAGTAGGCTTCAGCCTCCTTGCCAATTAGGACCTAATCCAGGAAGTCACTAACATCAGTGGCATCTTTCCACTGATTTCAGGGGCTCTGGATTGTACCATTCGTGGCTTCTAATTGTTAGTGTTTTAAAGGACCCTGTATTAATACTGCATTTTTCACTCCATGGGGTTTTATATTTCACCTTGTTTGTATACTGAGCTGAAATAGTTTTAGAAAATGCAACCAGACCTTCCAACTGCTGTCAGCAAATCCCCATACGAGAGGAAGTTTCTCCTGTTTTGCAGTATATCAGGACATACCTGTTGTCCAGATTCTTAGTTCTCCTGGACAGAGCAAAAACTTTGTAGCACGAAAGAAAAAAAGGTGAGAAATAGAATAAGCAGAGCATTGGTGTGATGTTTCCAGGACTTTGATCCTTCTCTGTAGGCATCTGTTTTAAAGTGTGGATGTTACCTCTGCTTCTTCATCATGAGAATCTCAAATGACACAGTGACTATTAAAGGATCCTTTGATAGAACTGCAAATCATGTGTAAGTACCAAGGACGTGATATTTTTACAGTGTCAAAAGGACTGAGCTGATTATTCTGATTCTTTAATACACAAAGTATTTTGAGAATCAGTTTTGCAGTCTATGACCTCTGCCTATTCACCACGGACACTTTTTCCCCAAGTCAGAGTTTATGCCACTGGTTTGTGCATCCTGACAGCTGACATGCCTTGCTGTTGTGCTCGCGCGGAGGCAGTTTTAAAATAGGGACAACTCTGGAAAGGCAGGACTGGGGAAAAGCATGTGTACCACTTTGGTATATTCCCTTTCATATGCTTGCTTTATCTTTCTGCATACGGTATTTTCTTGTTTCTCTTCCCATGGAAGGAGATGACAGAGAAGGAAAAATTCCACTCACTTTTCTGTTAGGATCCCAGATTTTCCATGTTTCGACAGAAATCGCCAAGAAATCATCCTTTCCTCAAGCAGAGAGGTTACTCCGTCTGAAATAATGAACTTTTATTTCTTTATCCACGCGTTCCTCTGTACTTGGTGGTTTTTTTAAGCATTCCATCAGTAAAATGTAAAAAAAAAAAGAACACCTTCCCCTTTTGAGCTGTAACTGTACAGACTGTGTACTCCGCGTTATGTACGGCTGTAGACTTTGTATCGCGAACTTGAACGTGGTTTGTCGTTGTAAAGGGGCGGCCTCATTAAAGCTGTGACTGCCCAGCGCCTCGCCCGGGGCGGGCCGGGGGCGGGTCCCGGGGCGGTGCCGCCCCCGCCATGGCGGCGTTGCGGGGCCCGGCGCGGCGGGGCTGGGCGCGGTGCCCGCAGCCCGCGGCCCTGGCGGCGGCCGCGGCCGTGGCCGTCTGCGCCTTCTACTACCTGGGCGGCGGCGGCGAGACCTTCTCCAGCGCCACCCGCCGCCTGCGGGCCACGCCGCCCGCGCCCGCCCGCGCCGGGGCCCGCGGGCTGCACCTCCTGCTGATGTTCACCAAGGCGGAGCGCAGCCCCGCGCTCCGCGACAAGGCGCGGGCGGCGCTGCGCTCGCTGCTGCGGCACGGCCGGCTGGGCCCCGCCGACGCGCTGCACCTCCACCTCGTCACCGACGGCGCCAGCCGCGACATCGGCCTGGGGCTGCTGCGGGACCTGCTGCGCGGAGCCGCCTTCCGCCACCAGGTGCGCGGGGGCTGAGCGGGGCGGGGCGGGCCGGGAGCGAGCGGCGCTCTGCCCGCTGCGGGGCGCGTGTCCTGTGCGATCTTTGTGATCTTCCTGCGGGATACCGGGAGCAGCAGTTTAGCGGGAGGAAACTCTCTCAACTACCGGCCCATGTTTCAGCTCCCTGCAGAGGGCGGCGTTCGCTCCCCATCTCTGCTGGAGAAGCTCCCGTCGCTCCCCGGTCTCAGGAATCTTGAGGGGCTTGTTCTGTGTGGGCTGAAACCCCGCACTCCCCAGCGCTGGCGTCCTGGTGCAGTCCACGGATTCTCACCCGGAACTAGGTGGCTTCGTGTTCTGGGAGAACCTCCGGCGAACCGTCTGTGCTGGAAAGGAGCAGTTGCTCTAAGTAGTGCTGCTCTTCTAGAGACCCTTCTGTCAGTCCTAGTTCAGCATCTCAACACAAGTACCACGTGTGCTCGTGAGTCAGTGGCTTCCTGAGTGTCCTGCAGGACCATGATCAGAAGAGGCTGTTGGCCTGTTGCTGGTGGCTCTTGAGAACAGGAATGGAGAGCCTGCAGGGGCAGGAGTGCATCCACATGAGAATGTTCATTTTGCCTCCCAGAAACATAGCCAGTGCAGTCCATGCAAAGTCAGGCTTTCCTTTGCGTCAAACAGGTATCTGAAAACCGTAAGGGTGTTAAGTTCAGAGACTCTAGGCAACTTGACTGCCCTGTCCTGAGGTGCTGCTGCAGAGCATTGCTTGGAAATGTCCCCTAGTCCTGCTGTTACTTTTTATAGCTCATCTTTCCCTTAATTTACTATTAGCTGAACTCTGCTGTGATGTGAGCAGAGGTGTAACCTTAACGTTGTTCATAGAGATATTTCCTGGTAAATAATACCACCTCTTGTTCTGTTTAAACAAGCCCTTTCCTAGTGACAGTACACTTTGAATCTGTTCAACTTCTCTGCTTTTAGGTGGAGCACCCAGTACAGAGCAGAGGCTGTTCCTGCTTCTTAAGCATGCAGCCTTGCCCTAATCCCTGTGCCAGTTTCTGGAATGCCAGCAGGTGACAGCACTGCTTCAATCTTGCTGTAGCCCACTTCATTCCTCCTCTTTACCTGCAGAAAACATCTCCCTGGCTTGGACCTTTGGTCCTGCTGCTGCTAAAATGTTGAAGGTGATTGATCCTGACACTTGGCCCCAGCAGTAACCCATCTCCATCTCTGCTTCTCTTGTTATCTCCAGAACACTCCCCTAGTTCTTATGCTGTTTCCTAGATCAGGCCCAGAGATGAGGCTTGATAATGTGCTCAGGGGACAGCTGAAACTGCTGAGGCAGGACTGATAAAACCTCCGAACTTTAGTTTTATTCTTCATGAGGAAGCGATTCATGCCCTGCTTTTGGAGCTTCCCTTGCCCTCCCATTCTAGCACAGCTGGAATCATTTGGCTCCTCTGTTAGTGTGAAGCCCAGAGTCAGACGTGGATCCCAGCTCATGGGGAAGGTTCCTAACCCGTGGGGATGGTTGCGAGCAGCTCTTTTCTCTTCTTGGGCAGATTCAGGAACTTTCAGAGTCTCCTGGAGACCGAAGCAGCCGGCAGCAGCCTGGGATCAGCGTGGAGGGTGAGGGCAGAGGGGCGGTGGGAGCTCAGGCAGAGGACCCTGCTGGCAGGGCAGGGCTGTCCGGCCGTGGGCGGGCGTGACGTTGCGTCACCCATCCCGCAGGGATGCCCAGATGTGGCCCAGATGTGGCGCTGGGAGCGCGGCCGGGCGGCGGCGGCAGAGGGAGCCCGAGCTCCGCGTGTGCGGCCGCGGGGCGGAGGGAAGGGGCCGGGGAGCGCCGTCCTGCCCGTGCCTCGGCCTCCCGGCCCCGGCGTGGAAGGCTCTGTGGGTCTTTACCAGGGCTTTATGTCGGCGGTCCCAGAGAGCGTGTCCCCCCCCCGCGGGTCGCAGGGTGATCTCCGCAGCCTCTCCTGCTTCCCGGCCAGCGGGAAGTGCCCGGGAGAGAGTCTGGGCCAGCCTCGGCGGTCGGCACTGTGTCTATAGACAGCCCCGGCTCGCCCCGTTTTCTGCCACTCCAGCCTGTGTGCTCACACTCCTTGTGCGGCTCGTGTCGCTTGTTGATTCGATTTCTCTGCCAGAGTAACACGAACCCTGTGCTCGGCTCGCTACTCCTCCCGGTGTCCTGTTCGGATCCCGCTGGGAGTGAATGCAACTCGGCTGACATCCCTCCGTGCTTGTGGAGAGCTGTGAGGATACCCGATCTGGGAAGGAGGGAAAGTTAAAAGGAAAAGAAACACGCATTGATTTTTCCTAGTGAATTAGTAGAAAGGATCTTTTATCAGTGTGAGACTTGTGTTTATAAAATTGTGCTTGCACAGGAAACCCCTAGAACTTAGTTTTCGTAGCGTCCTCAGCAAACATGGCCAGATTTAGCTACAGGGATTTACTAAAAGCTGTTACACAAATAAATAACGAAGTACAAAATTAGCAGCAGATCAGCTAGCTGTGCTAAAGTCAGCAGTGAGGAGAGGAGAAGTCCTCGTGGTCCTAAAGAGGCTGCCTGATATGTGGCTGCAGGAGGACAATTCTGCTGCTCAGGAGTTTGCTTTGCAGAAGTACCTAACCGGAGGGTGGGCGAAAGACTGGTTTTCCTGTTTTCTTTGGCAGGAGAGGGAAGACAGATGATGCTGTGTCTGGAGTTTCAGGAGTATTTCTCCCATAATTTTTGTACAGTGATGCTTGGCACTCTGCTTTCTTCGGAGATGATAGGAATTGGTTTGGCTTTCCCTCCCCCCGCCTTTCCCACGTGCTGTACAGACTTCAGGCTGCCTTTGCTGGATGCGGAAGGGTGTTACAGGTGTTGCATTTCTCCTTCATGCTTCTCCAGTCCAGCCAGACCCTGAAGCTGCCGCACTCAAGCTGGGCTGGGAGCAGAGCATTGCACATCCCCATGGTGGGGTGGTGCTGGTGGTGCTCTGCTCCATGCACAGGCCGTCGGTACCTTTGCACATGGAGAGTAGTGGTGGTTTGCTTGTTTGGTCACCTGAGATGGCTGCTGGCAGCAGCACTTGGGCTGCTGATCCGCTCCCCACAGCTGTGCCGCTCTCTGGCCGGCGCTCACCGCGATGGCACAGCCGGCAGGGCTGGACGAGGTGCTGCGTAACGTTACTGGGAACAGAGCTTCCTCCCCTGCAGTGTCTTGGGGAGTATGCCGTGCTATCCAAAGCCAAGTGTGGCTGCTGGTGAGCTCTCCAAATGCACTTTCCTGGTACACGTTGTTCTGTGTTTTTCCTGCCGTTCTGCTGCAGGCACTTGGCCCTGAGCCCGGAGCGGGGCCGCCCTGCTGAGGGACACTCTGGCCAAGGAGCCTGCGTGAGAGCTCTCTTGCTGATGGCAGGGGCCAGCAGCCAAGGGTGAGTCTTTAGGGTGCTCTCTCCAGGGCTGGGGACTCAGCTGTGCCTGTCCTGCAGCAGGACCCTGCTGTGGGCTCAGCCATCGTGGCCAGTGCCAGGATGGGCCCATCACTTTGTTTGGTGTACTGCAGGTCCCACACGCAGCACCGCAGAGAGCCCTGCTCTGCTGTGAGAGCACTTTGGGGTAATGTATTCTGCAAGAACCTGTGGAAGGAGGAAGCTCCACATTGCTCACTGCCTCTGTGCCAGCCTCACTGGGCATCAAAGCAACCCCGTAGAGGGGATGGTCATTGCATCAGCACAGGCTCCAGAGCTGCCTTCTCTGAAGCACTTGGTTTGGTTTATGGGTTTTTTTAATTAAAAAAAAGTAAGTTCTCTCTGCTGCCTGTTCCCCTTGTTCTTAAACAGATGAAGTTTTAGTAAGGAAAAGAAGTGAAACTGTAAAGCCGTTGGAATAGTTTAGTTTAGAAGGGACGTACAAAGATTGTGGGCTGAGCTCCCTCCTGAAGTCAGGGCCATCTTGGGGAAGTGTCCTGGTATCCCTCAATCAAGGGGGATAGGCTACCCTGTCCAAAATTCAATATTGCTGCAAAGTTCTGTTCTTGCTGGCCTTTAGTTCCAGCGAGACTCTTCCTGTTTTCCCTGGCCTGAAGAAGGCAGCACAGCCTCGAGTCTCCACACTTCCTGCACTCCCCCTTATCTGCACCGGGGTCATGTCCCTCATGTCTCTTAATTATCCCAAAAATCCCTCTCATTATCTTGTGTGATTCAGTGACCTGTATCTTTCTGTGGGTATAACAAGCTGCATGAAAGTTCCTGTTCATCAGACCTTGACCAAAATAAATTCTAAGCTTGTACAATTTCAGTAGGTGACAAGGTGCATTTGGGGTTTCTCCTGTTTCTGGGCCACAGCCACGATCCGGCGCAGGCGTGTCAGGGCTGTGCTGGTGCGTGGGCTCCCGCAGGGCTGAGGGGTACAGAGCAGTGCTGGCTGAGCACCAGCAAAGCTCCAGCACAGGTGGGCTGAGATCCATGTAGAGCAGTTGCTCAGCTCTGCTGTAATTCCTGATGTTTGGATTTTCATCAGTGTGCTGCAGCCCGTCCTCCCTTCCCCCCTCCAGCCCTGCTGGGATGTGCTGCAGAGATTGCCTGCGTGCTGGGCTGAGGTTCAGGAAATCCGGGCTGCATGCTGGCCCTGTCACAGCCTGCCTTTGTAGCAGCAAGCAAGCCTTGGTCCCCGGGGTAAGTGGTGTGGTCTGACCTCTAAACGTCATGATGGCAGAGCCTGAAGCAAACTGTCACCTCTTCTGATGGACTCCACATGGGACACCAGATATGTGGTTGCATCAGGCAGTGGGAACAGACCAGAAAAAAAACACAAAACATGGAACACTTGGTTGTGTGAGTGGATTCGAGTCTCTGCCCATCTTACAGTTATGAAATGGCTGTAAAAGTCGTTCCCTCCTTTCCCTGCCGCACGTGACTGGCTCCTGTGGCAAGGGGATGTAGAGGGGCCAGTG
This sequence comes from Pseudotriccus pelzelni, assembly GCA_035584735.1. Classification (NCBI taxonomy): domain Eukaryota; kingdom Metazoa; phylum Chordata; class Aves; order Passeriformes; family Tyrannidae; genus Pseudotriccus; species Pseudotriccus pelzelni. The sequence goes on along the minus strand of JAWMRA010000009.1, from coordinate 12,286,200 downwards.
CAGCCAGGCCCCTTTGTGTGACTGCAGTGCCACCAGCATGATTTGTGCTTTGACAACCTACCCCCTCGCCCCGTGCCAGTGTGGGCTGAGCAAAGGCTGCTGGAGCTGGGCCAGTCCCCAGAGGCAGCAGCTGAGTGGTGTTTCTGGTGTCTCTCCCAGGTAATAGTCCATGATGTGAACGAGCTGACGGAAAAGCTGTTTCCCATTGTTGAAGCCATGCAGAAACACTTCAGCGCTGGATCAGGGACCTACTACAGTGACTCCATCTTCTTCTTGTCGGTTGCAATGCATCGCATCATGCCCAAAGGTAAGCCTTTGCTGAGCTGCTTCCAGCAACACAGGCTCTCTTTTTCTTCTGCACAGAGGTGTTATCCAATACTATTTGAAATGCAAAGAAAGTCAATAAACTTCTGGGATGGGCTCCTGGGATTCTGCTCCTTCCTGCGGAGTGATGGTCCCATCAGTCCAAGACCGCCCACATCCAGGTCTCTGCTGGTGTGAGTGACAGGAGGTTCTCTGTGCCATGTGGCAGCTGGTCATGCCCTCATGCCCTGAGATGGTAGGAGAGGTGAGACAGGAGGACGGTGTCTGCGCTGTGTGTGTTTACAGCCCCCCTCACCCTTGGGGTGCCAGCAGGCAGAGGTGCTGTGTGCCCGTGCTGCGGCTGCACGCTCCGGAGCATTGGCACAGGACAATGTTGAGCCTTTCCTCTGGGCTTCGGGGAGCTCTTGGAAAGCTTTGCTGATTAGCAGCCACTGATCACTTCAGCTTCCTTATTGTGCCTTTGCTCTGCTGTTACCGACTGTGGGAACAACAATAAATCTGCAGGAAAACAAGGCAGCTGGCAGAAGGGGCTTGGCTCAGTTGATGCCATGTTTTCCTTCCCTGGCTGCACACAGTTGGCTCTCCTGGGACCAGCATGCTGTCTAGCCTTTAACTGGTTACACAAGGAGGGTGTTGCATCCCGGGGCTCCAAATGCCTCCACTGGAGCTCCCCCAGCCCTGCCGGTCCATTCCCAGTGCGGTCCCTGGGCAATCCCTGTCAGCTGCCTCGCTGGCCTGACACACTGGTGATAGCAGCATCCCCTCCTGGGCTGGCCACATGTCCTGCCTGGGCCATGGCAGGGTGCAGGTGGCAGTGGTGGCAAGGACCCTGGGATCCTTCCTGGCTGTACACCTGCCCCAGGAGCAGGTGACCAGCCTCTTGAAGTTGTTTGTGAATGTCCTGTGGTGATGGCCAGTTCCCACGTGTGTGTTGCTGAAATTGCTGTTCCTGTGGCTAGCACTGCTGGCATCTGGAGCCTCTGCCCAGCCATAATATTCCCTGCAGACTTCCTGCCGTGGGGTTCAGGTGCACTCTTGCTGAGATGTGAACAGATACAACTCCCCTGTGCCCCCGCTGAGTCCTGCCCAGTTTGGTTCTACCAGTATCTCCTACCTCTGCACTGCTTCGTGAGGATTCCTCTGTCCTTTGTGGACTTGCCCTGCTCTCCTGGCATGGCCATCGCACACTAACTCCTTAAACACTGGGACAGTGGTGGCCCTGAGGGTCCCATCCAGCCCCCACTGATTATTACTCTGAGCTCCAGCAAATATGCTGTACTTCACTCTCCATCAGACTTGGGTGATTTTTTGTGTGTCTGGTGCTGTCTGCACTGCGAGGGCTTTGAAGTACACTGCATATAAATGATGGTATTAACGCTGGCTAATTCACTCCTCCCGATTCCCTGCTCTGTCTTTACTGTGTGCTAAAGATATCCATGTTGTGCTGCCTGCCAGCAAGAAGCTGCTCAGTCTGAAATGCCTTTTCTCAGTTCATCAACCCGACTCTATTTGCTCTCCCTCATCCTGACGGGACTTTCAGTGGTCTGTTCAGGGCACAGGATGTTTAAAGAGGCATTTTTACAGTTTCATGATCTTAGTTTTTGTTTCAGAAGCTGCTAGTAAAGCTGATTTATATTTCCCTTGCAAGGGAGGTCAGATTTACTGTGCTGGGTGCCTGGTGATTTATGGGGCTGGCCTGCCTCCCTGGCCCCTTCCCTGTGCAGCTGGCACTGGGTTGGAGGCATCAGGGAAGGCTGCAGCTCTGCTGCCCACTCACGGGCTTGTGGATGCTGCGGGTTTTGCACTGGGCTTCTGCCGCTTTCCTGGCTCTGACAAGCCAGTATCTACTGGTCTGGAGAATCCACTTTGCTTAGTTGGAGGAGAAAGGACCAAGCCTTCTTTTTGAGGCAGTATCTACATTTTCCTTGGTGCATTTCTCCTGTCCTGAATGCTGTGTGTCTTTTCCTGCACCTCTCCAAGCACATCTGGCTCCATAGCATTAACGCTATTTATTTGTGGAAGACAGATTTGATGGGAAGCTTGAGCATTCTCCAGCAGAAATTAAGGCCCTGATATGAATATTAAACTCTCTTGTGTGTTTGTTTGCATTTGCATTAATCAATCTGTGGTTTTTTTCATCATCCAGCAGCCTTTGCGTTAAAGTTGCCTGGCTTTAGTTTTCTGAATTTATCATTTTTTGAAGGGAAGCATTTCCACAGTATCACGACTTAGTGATTTGTTTGGAGTCTTTGGTTTGTGACAGGGCACTGACTTTGTGGGCCAATGGGTTATTTTTAATTTTTTTTAAGGACTTTTGTGGAACACATGCTGGCTGCATGCGTATTGCACTGAGGATAAATGGGGTTTGCCACTCAGCTGCTCTGTCGTTCATTGTTGCTTGGGATCCTTGCCCAAAAAACTTTCAGATCTAAAACCTGCAGTTGCCAAGTTATAATATAACAGCTTCTTAGCTGGTGTAAATCATGGAACACTCTTGCCTTAAATGTCTTACATCAGTGGAGTTAATCTGATTTAAACCAGCTGGGGACTTGGTATGCAGCACACAGAAGTGCAGACTGCATAACTCTTCTCTGTGCTCAAGGCTCATAAATCCTGTTTTAATGTGCTGTGACCAGGCCTGGGGAGCTGGAGCAGGGCTTGATCCATCACAATGGTTCTGCAAGGGAGAAGTGATGGGAAGGTTACACGGGGAGAGGACAAGCAGGTTCAGGGTTAGAAGGGCCTGCCAGGATAAGGACAATGCCAGCATGAAATGGTCCTGAGACTTGCGGAGCAGGGCAAGGAGGAGGAAGAACAGACCTTTTCGTTTTCCTTTTCAGTAAGCCCATCCAGAAGGAACGTTCCCAACTGGCTTCAATCGCTCTAATCACTTGTCATTTTAGTTGTATAACTTCAGAGGACCTGGCAAGCTTTTAACACCTTCCTGGTGGAGCAGGCAAGGGGAGGAGGAGTTGAGGTGACAGAAGGCCGGCTGGGAGCTTCCCAGGGAATTCTTGGTCCCCATCCCTGGTCCAAGTCAGGTAGTTTTCAGAAGGAATTAATTTACCACATGGTTATCCTCCTCAGCTGGTGGGCCAAGGGAAAGATGTCAGCATCCAGAAGCTTGGGCAGAGCTTTGAAAACTACTGTGTGGTGCTCAGCTCCATTGGTTTTGCTGACTGTGCTGCAGCAGGATGACCCTGTGGGAGAAGAGAAGGAGCAGAGGGAAAATGAGATGTGATGGAGAAGCAGCTTTGTGGCTTCTCTCTGCCAACTTGGACAGAGGAGTGGAGTCCATTAGCTCAGGAGAGTCTCTGAAATCCAGCTGAAGGTACTGTGCCTCATGTGGAGTGAGGGTATATAGCAGAAGTTGGCTGAAGATGGCATTTGACAAATTGGAGGCAGCAGGGTTTCCTGGCTGTACAAACAGCTGGCTCTCCTCCTGGGGAGTAGCATCATCTCTAAACCTGGCCTCCTTCTCCCCTGCTGCATTCTTGGGGTTTCTCTCTTACTATCCAGCCCAGCCTGAAGGCAGAAACTGACCAAGGGTGGGAAGGTGAGCACGAGCTGCAAAGGACCCCTGGGCTCTGCTGTCCTCATGCAGCACACTGCATCTTCCCTGTGCTGTAGAGGCACTTGGGGACTTGCTGCCTGAAAATTCAGGAGCTTGGTTTGCAGGTCCATTTGGTAAGGTTAGTGGCTTGTAGGAGGACTAAGCAGCAGTGGAAGAAGTGGGTAAGTTTCTGTGTGACTGAACGAAGATGTGGAGCTATGAGGAAAGAGAAGAGTGGCACTGATGACTATGTATTGCTGAAATTTATGGCACATCAGCATGGTCTGCTGGAAAAAAAAAGTGAGTAAGTTTGGAGAAGGGCAGTGGATTCTGTATGGGACAAGCCTGGTTGACTGGGACCCTCCAGTTTCAGGGGGTGCTTGGCCAAGGGAGTTATGGTGTGGTCCATGAAGCCACGAGCCATGCGAGGCAGATGTTTGTACAAGAACTGGGGGGCATCAGAGCTGGTGAGAAGTGGATTTAAAACAGAGTGCAGTGATCTGTGGAGCTCCTTACTGCAGGATGTTATAGGTGCTGGATTTCCTCATGGATGACGACACATGGCAAGCTGCTGTCTGATGGACATCAAGCCTCAGGGTCTCCCTGAGCTGCAGGCTGCAGGAGCACACTGGGGGGACATGGCTGTGTGTGGTGGGGGGAAGCACTAAGCAGCACCATGTCCAGGGAAGTGTCCGCCAGCAGGATATGTGCCTTTGGCTTCAGAGCTGCTGTCCAGATTTAATGTCTGTGACACACCGGGATCAATGGGAGGTCCAGTGGTCTCCCTGGCCTCAGGCGCTGAACTGGACCTTTTCTTCAGCTCATTGTCAACAGCTGTACTCATTGTTAGGCATAGACCAGATTATAGTGATGTTTGTTCAAGCTGCTTGCTAATGACCAAGTCCCAGGCCACTTGGGGTTTGGTGCTGCTTGCAGCAGGATCCAGCTGCTGGCTCCAGCTTGGTCTCCCACGAAACTGATATCAGCCTTTGTCTGCTCTGGGAGTACAGGCCTGGAGACAGTGGCCTCTGTGAGCATCAGCTTACGCCTTTCCCACCGAGCAGAGCGGGAGGGAGGGCAAAGGCCAGAGAGAAGACGTGTTGGAGCAGGCGCTGAGCTGTGCGCTGCTTTCTCGGGGTACCTTGCCTGTGCTGAGGCCGAGCACTCCTGCTGCTGGATGTGAATGTGGAAAGCCTGGGAGCTGGGGAGGGGGGTAAGCAGAGAGGTATCAGGAAAACAGTCTGTTTACTGGAATAACGCCTTGGCAAATAACTCTCTTCTGCTAGTGTGCTGTTGGAAAAGCTGGCAGGCAGCATCCTGGAAACATTGTCCGTTGTGTTTGTAGGGGTGTGTGCGTGAGGGTTCGATGCTGCAGTGTTCGAATCTGTAGTGCGGGATTGCCCAGGTCAGGCTCTGTTTGCCCGTGGGGTGCCAGGTCCCTGCACCTGATGTTTCCCCTCAGCAGTACCCATGTGCAGAGAGTTACAGTGCACAGACCCCCTGTCACACGGTGCATCAGAGCTCTCTGAGATGGAGCCTGGCAGAGGGAGATGGGGAGGCACCACTCCCTCTTCTTCCTCCTGTCAGCTGCAAAGCAATTCCTGGTGCACGGGGCAGCTGCCCACAAAACTCAGCAAATTACATTGCAGTAAGTGAGAGCGCGTCACTCCTGGTCCTTTCCTGCTGGCTGAGCACTGCCGTCACTGCTGAGCACCACCACATTGGGGTACACAGAGATGCAGTGGTTGGGAGAGCGCTGGGAGGAGAGTCCCCTTGTCCCAGATGTTCCAGGCCTGACTGTTACCAAAGGGGACATGTTGTGAAGAGGCACAGAAAAGTGGGGTCTGTGGCGGAGTCGTGGGAGACGGCCCCAGAGCCACGTGCTCCCAAGCCACAGTTCCCATGGGATGCTGTAGTAGCTGAAGGGTTTATTTTCTTGCAAAAATGTTTCCATCTTTACAGGGATGGAGGGAGTGTTAATAGTTTCTGGTGTGCTCTCATAACCTCCCTCCCTGCTTCATGCTGCAACCACGTGACAAACATCCAGATGCCTTTCCCAGCCTGTCTCCGGGCTGCACGCACTCATGTCAGATGCTGTGATGGGAAGAGAAGAGGCTCAAGTGATCGATTTGTGAGCAATAGGGAGAGCAGTGCCAGCCATTGTTCCTTGCTGGGGTGAGCCTGCTATGCCGAGAGGGTTGTTTTTGTGATATGTTTTGGGAGCAGGCAACAGCAGACCTTTGAATAAGCCCACCCCAGGTAAATACCAGAGGCTTTGGGCTTGTAGGAGGGTCCTTACCTGCTGAGATGAGCTGCTGACCCTGTCTGGCTGCCTGTGAGATGTGCCTCTCGTGGCAGGAGAGCCCCTTGGCCCCAGCCCTGCTGCTGTGGAGGTGTGAGGAAGGGCTGCTGGGATGAGGGGGATGCGGATGCTGCTCAGCAGGTGCCTGGAAGCCCTGTGGGTGCTGCGTCACGGCGGAGACTCCTTCCCTGCAGCCCTGCTGCCTCTGGGGGCCAACACGACCTGCAGCCCCTGGGGGTAGTGTCACTTCTCATCATTTCCACTGGCTGCCCCTTGCTGCGGTGCCACCATCGATTATTTTTGGATGTCCTAGATCTGTCAGGCCAGGGTGGGCGTGTGTGGCTGTTTCCCCCCTCCCCATGGAGCAGCAGGGTCTCATCAGCCACTGCTGTGGGTGGGTGCTGCCCTCCTCTGTCCTCAGCAAGACCAACTACCCCATCCCCAAAGGGCTGGAAGGTGCTGGGGGTCACCCAGCAGTGATGCTGGGGCTGCTCTTCCCCACAGCCTCTCTCCCCACTCTGCCATGGCTCATTAGAGCTTAGCAGGAAAAAGCAAGTACAAAATCTGCCTGCAGCCCCTTCCCCCAGTGTGTGCAGTTAAACAGGACATAAGCACAGAGAATACATTATCCTGTATCTCTTTTTGTTTTCCCTTTCTGTCTCACCTGCTTGTTACTTCACAGCTTTCCAGCCACACTGTTTTGTAATTTATAGCAACCTGGAATCAAACCTTATTTTGTCTGATTAAAAGGTTTCCTGCTGCTCTCCCTCCAGCTCCAAGAAGTGTCTTCACACTCCTTCCCCAGCAGCACCATATATTAAACACACAGCAAACAGCATTTTCAGCTCCATTCTGAAAGCTGTCACATGCTCAGCAATGTTGCTGCCTTGTAGTCCAGTTAAGAGCCAAAGTGTTGAGCACCACTAAATATTAGTGCCTCAGACCTTGATGGATTACAAGGAGACACTTGGATGCACAGGAAAAATTAATTTCCTGGAACAAAACAAATCCATCTCCTGCTAAGTCTTCCCCATCCCTCTGGAGAGGGTTGTGGGGCATGGAGCAAGGTGAAGAGTGATGCCACCGTCAGTACCTGGAGACATTGCTGCTGCTCCAGACCCCTGAGCTCACCCAGGTGCCTGCTCTGCGTGGGTGGTAGCAATGATTTGTCATCTATCTCTGGCAGGCAGCCTAATTTTTTAATTAGCTGATAGGCTGATTAGCTGCTGTGCTGCAGCCACTGCTCTGCTCTACTGGGCGCCTAATCAGTGCTGCAGAAACCTGGTTAGTGCCAGGGGCATCTTAGCGGCAGGAGGCACATCCCCCCCTCAACTCCTGCCCTCCCCTGGTGCCCTGTGTGCAGGGAACGGAGGCTGCTTGATGGCAAGGGGGCTGCTGGGCTGCCCCAAGGAGCAGAGGAGACCCTTGGCTGCATGGCAGAGGTGAGGACCAGTCTTCAAGTGGGCAGCTGGAAGGTAAGCTGCACTGCACCTTGGCAAGCAAGCTCTGCTGGTGCAGGGCTTTGCAGGGTCGTCTTCTCTTGGGAGGGTGGGCTCTGGAGCAGCACCAGGTCCTGAGAAGGGGGACTGCAGGCCCCCAGTTGGAGCATGCTGTGCTTGCACACCTACAGGTGTGCCCCTGCCTCAGCTGCTTCCCCTGGGCGAGGCTCTCCGGTGCTGCCAGGGTCAGCTGCATGGGCAGCAGTGATTAATCCTGGAAGCAGAGGGCGAGTCTGTCTGTGGAGAAAACATGGCCTGGCCGGGGCAGCACACAGCCGGAGGGGAAGCTGCTCACAGCCCTGCTGACAGCAGGAGGGAGAGCAGCCAGGGGCAGCTGGCAGTGGGGGGGGCAGTGAGCCAAACTCAGGGAGCCTCTAATGAAGGGCAGGATGGAGATCCCAGTGTGTTTGTGTAAATAAATTGTGTGTCTCCACACTGGGATTGTTGAGGCACTGGCATCACTGCCTGGCACTGCAGCTGTTGCTCATGCCCTGCTCCCTGCTGCAGCTGAGGCATTCAGGGGCAGCAGGCTCCTACTGGGCAGCACCCTCTGGGTTGCACAGGGCCCCTCCAGAACCTGTGACCCACTCTGTGCCCATGCCTGGCCTTGGTGCTGACCGTGGGAGTGGAGTTTGTCTTGGCCACACGTCGCCCTGAGCCGGCAAGGGCGGAGGATCCTGGTTTCACAGCCAGCACGGGCAGCTTTGTGGGTCTGTGTGCTGCTGCTGGCAGGAACACTGCCCGCTGGAATGGGGGCTGCTGCTGCCCTGCTCCAGGAGGTTTATTGACTAGGGCAGTTGTCTGAAAGTCACTGCTGGTCCTTCACAGCTCCTTCTGTCCTTGGGATCTTGCCCTGTCATGATGAGGACAGCCAAAAAAAACTTCTGACTTAAAGGAAGGCATTGGTAGTTAGAGCCAAGCTCAAAGCGATGCAGAGAGGAGGAGGGGAAGCTGTCCAGGTGTGCCCAGCGTTTGCAGACCATCAGACCTGAGCCCTCCAGCCCTTCTGACCCCAACTCGAAGAGCCTGGGCCACCTGGCCCTTTTCCTTTTGATGGTCCAAGTCAAGTGGCAAAATGCACAGCCACCCCCTGGCCCTCCCCCAGACCTTGCTGCAGTCCTGCAACACACAGAGCTGCAGCCAGCAGGGGACACTCCTGTCCCTTGGCTGCAATGTGTCACCCATGCTGCGGTCCTGCAGAAGGGTCTTTGAGCTCCTCTGCCTCCAGCAGCTGTCTTTTCCTGCCCATCAGCCTGCCCTCGCCAGGCCACTGCCCGGCCACTGCCCCCCTTGCTGTCTCCTGAAGGATGGAGGGGGATCCTGACTCCTTGTGTTGCCCAGCTGGCTGCTGCTGGCTCCATGGAAAAAGGCGAAGCCGTGCACTTGTGTCACGGAGCTCATGTGCCACAGTTGGCAATACCAGCAGTGTCTTCCTCGGTCTTGCCTCTTAAGGTGCCAGCCTTTGGCTGCAGAAGTTGCTGTTGTGATGCAGAGGAGGTGCAGGGAGGTCAAAGTGCTCCCATCTAATACATGCCAAGTGCCAGGTTGGACTCGATGATCCCAAAGGTCTTTTCCAACCTAAACAATGCTATGATTCTGTGTTGGAGGAGTCTCTCCTCCTTGGTGTGGAGCACCAGAATGTTTAGGTCCTTAAAAACAGGTTTGTTGAGACAGGTGGAGATGCCAGTGCAGAGGATGACCAGAGCAGAGCCAAATGACCACTGGCCTTGGTGACAAGTGTTTGCCTCAGGAGTGTGTGTGAGATTTGGGCACAGTGCAGCCTGGTGGGGCAGTGGCCTCTCCCCTCCTGCCATCCCACTGTTTGCTTGCAGCATCTCCAATGCCAGACCAGCTGTAGGCAGGATTTTGTACTCTGAGGGGGTTGAGTTTGTGCCACCATGAGTCTATCAGTGGGCTGGAGAGTTTCACCACCTCCAGGAGGTTTCAGTTCTTGCTTCTACTCTACAACTATTAAGCCACTGCTCAATTATCAGTGATTTAGACCACACTCTTTGCTGGACAGCTTCTGCCCTTTGCAGATGGCAACTCTCCATTTTGCTTTTTGTTCCTGAACACTGGTAACTATTTTCACTCCTTTCACCTCTCAGTGTCATGCCTCTGCCCCACATCTGGCAGGGTTTGTATGGAAGTGGGAGGTTAGGAGCCAAGGCCAGCACTTGCACCTCAGCCCTGCACCTGCTGTCTGGGCTCAGCTTTGCCCGTATAGTGACCCTCTTACAGAAAAAGTTGTTAGGATGAGTGTAAATGAGTTTGGCTGCAGAACAGCCTGTGCTGCTCTGGGCAGGCTCCCACCTTTGTATTGCCTCTTCATCTGACCCTCCATCTGCTGTCATGTAGTTCTAAATTCACTATTTACATTTTTTTCAGTCCATCCTCTCAACTCAGGCTGGGGAAAAGTTTTTCTAGCCCACCCGCAGGTTCAAGGCTGCCCATCCAGCTTCAAGGCTGCCCAGCCATCATGGCTGCCATCCAGCTCTTCTCCTCCCTGTGCCCCCTGCTGCCACTCGTGGTCCTGCCTGATGCTTCTGAGAAGAGCATTTACATAGAGTCATAGAATCATACAATGGTTTGGATTGGAAGGGACATTAAAGATCGTGTTTCCAACCCCCTGCCATGGACAGGGATGCCACCTACTAGATCAGGTTGCTCATCTAGACCAAATTTGCTCCTAAGTGTCTCATCATGTGTTGGTGTGTGGCCTGGCTTGCTGCATGCCCACTCTGTCCCTGCTGTCCCATGGGGTCCGTGCTTCCTGGCAAGGGCTGTCAGAGTTGCTGCAGAAGCTGTCCCCTGCCAGAGGGGCTCCTGGGCATCACTCGGAGCATCCAGACAACCCGACAGGCCCCTCAGCACACACACACGGGGTGCCTGTCCATGTGCTGGCATAGCTCTGCTGGGTCCTGCCAGAGAATGTGGGGCAACAGGACACAGGGAGGCGACCTCTGCCTGCCTGTGCCCCCTTGCTGGGATGAGGCTGTGAGATCATACATCTCTGGAGCTGGCCTTTCTCCTCTGGACATGGCTGGAGGGAGGATTTGAGCCAAACCTGGAGCACAGCCCTGCTGTGGCTGCTGGTACAAGGCTGCAGTAAAACATTACAAGCTTTTAATGGGGCCAACCTGTGTTGTAAACCATCTCTGCTTCGAGTGGCACAGCTCCCCTTTCCGTGCCGTGGCTGGAAGAGCCAGAGCTGAGCAGAATGGAGGGTGATACACAGTATGGCAAAGTTAGAAAACTCACTGCTGAGCAGAACACTCAGCCTTTCCCCACATTTCCAGCTGGATCCCTCCGAGCAGTTTGTACCGAAGAGAGCACGCGATTCCTCCACCCCCACATGGCAGCCAGGACAAAGCGCTTGATACATCGTAAATATTAGTGCCTGGCCCCTTGCCAGTCCCAGTCAGAGAAATCATCTCGGCCATTAATCTGAACATGCAAGCTGCATCTGGCAAAGTGGTGCTTAGTGTCACCCATGCTCAGTTGTATCTGCAGCGTTGCAGTTCATGCTTGCTTTAAAGAAAAGTTTTAAAACAAAAAAAAAAAAGAGAAAGAAAGCAAAATGAGGAAAATAAGAAGTACTTAGTGCTTTCTGGCTGTAATTTCTTAGTGAGTGTTTCCTGGGGTCTCTGCTGGCACAGCATGGGACCAGTGTGTGGGGGTGAGCCCAACACAGGGAGCCTCTAATGAATGGCAGGATGGAGAAACCAGCGTGTTTATGTAAATAAACCATGTGTCTCCATGCTGGGCTTCTTGTGGCGCTGGCATCGCTGCCTGGCACTGCAGCTGCACTCATGTCCTGCTCCCTGCTCAGCCAAAGCTTTTGGGGATGGCCAGATGCTGCTGATGGGCAGCACCCTCTGGGTTGCATGGGGACCCTCCAGAGCTTTTCACCTGTTGGGGTGCTGGGGCGGGCAGGGCTGGGATTGGAGTTTCCTCCAAGCTCAGCTTTCATTCTCCACTGTGATTAATTGCAGTTGGCATTCATCTGTAATTTTAGAGAACAATCGGATGGCGTGCCTCACAGCTGATTTAATTGAAACCTGACAAGGCGTCAGAAGGCTGCTGTGCACTGGGCGTAGTTGTGCTGGGATCCCCCTGGGAACCCCTTCCCCTGTTCCTGGCTTTGGCAGTACCTTGGAGGGCTCAGGCTCCCCCCCACATTTCTTTGGGGCTGAGCTTGTGCTGTAGCTCTGAGATCTCCTTGCCCTGGAGTTTTGTGACCAGTCTGGATACTCTCAAGTGCAGTAGCGTCAAGGATTTGGGGGTTTGCCCTGCTGTGGTATGGGCCACTGGGGAGGTTTGGTGTATTTGGGATACATGTCTTGTTCCTTGTTGCACAGATCCACTGCTCTGCTTATTCACATGCTTGAGTTGCAATGGCCATTTCTAAGGCAGTTTAGAAGCCTGGGGGAAATTGCTTTTAGGTCAAGACCTGCTTTAGCCTGTGGTGAATTACTGCGCCTGGGTTTTAAATCTTTGCAAACAGAGGATTATGGTGATGGTAAATACTAGGTAGACCTGGGGATTGCCGTACTGCCTTTCCCTTTAGCAGATAGAGCGTGATGGATGTTAAAAAAATAAATTGAGATACAGCCTGGGTTGTATCTTAGGTACTATTTCTCCTTGATTTATATTTCTGCTTGGATGCTTTGCAGAGTAAGCAGTATATTTCTTGCTTAACCTCACGGGGCCTTTTTGTTCTTAAATGAGGACAGCATGGTAGGTATGACCAATTGCCAAGAGCCCCGGATTAGTGCAAGATACGCAAAAAATTCAGAGCTGCCGTGCAGCCCAGCATCTGCTTGAAACACAAACACCAAGTGATGAGCATGTTTGAAATGACGAAGCTGCACTCCCGTGCCAGGCAATAGCTGCTGGTGCCTGGCTGTTCTCTGGGTCTCCAGTCCCAGTGGTGGGTTTGGGGGCTTAAAACAGAGCAATGCCTGCTGCTGTCAGCAGCCCAGTGGTAGCCAACAGCCTGTCCTGAGCATGAGGGAGTGAAGAACCGTAGTGGTGGAAAGGCTGGAGTGTTGGCACTGCCCCAGTGACACCAGCCTGATGGGAAACCCTGCCCGTAGGCATGGCAGATGCAGGCAGCAGAAGGTGAGGGCAGGCAGGGCTCATCCTCCTGCCTGCAGGTACTGGGCAGGAGGAAGGATGAGGGTCTGGTTTGCTAATTGCTGTGGAAGTGGTGGTGACAGGCAGGTGTAGCCTGCAGGGAGCTGTGAGGGCACCTGTGCATGATGAGTGGGGCTGAAACAGGTTGACACAATCCAATTAGTGCCGAGTGCTAAGCAACCTGGCCAATTTGCTCTTGGCTTTTATAACACATATAAATAGCGGTGGCATTACATAATGCCACGGGGGACGGCTTCACTCCACTCCCAGTCCCTGAGGAGGGCTGAAGATGCTCATAGCTTTGCCTGTGGCTGGGGGAACCCATCTGATGGTCTGACCTGTCGCAGTGTTTGTGTTTGCTGTGTTGCACTGGGCCTGCTGCAATCCATACAGCATCCCCAAATCCACCTGGGACAAATAGCCTTGGCAAGGCACATCTCCTGCACCCTCTCCCAAGCAGCACCTCCATCCCTCAGTCTCATGTCCTGCAGCGGAGACAGTGACAAATTTGGGCAGAGGCCTGACCCTGTTGTTGAGCTCAGGCCTGGCCTTGGTAATGATGTTCTCTAAGTCTCTCCTTGTTCTTTATTTCCCACTGCAAGTGGAAGATGCTTCCATGTCTGCATAACCCTCCTTATCTCTGACCACCAGCAAGAATAAAGTCTTCCAGGCTGCTGCAGACTACCAGCCGTGCTGTGCAGGCAGGGCTCTGTAATTTCTGCCTTTGGGGAAGGCTGTGGCAACCTGCTGGGAGCTAATGGGCTTGTGCAGGTGATCCTGGAGGTGTCATGTGGCTGCCTGATCTCTGTGATGGGAATTGCTCTGCTATGTCAGGCCACGGATGGCTGCTCTCTGGGCTGGAGGTGGGAAACATTCATGGAGTTAGGTTTTCCCAATAGTAAGTAGCAGAAGTGAGCATGGTTTTTTGTGTGGGTGCTCCTGCAGAAGGCTTGGTTGAAGCTGCCTCTTATTTTTGTCAGTCATGTGGAAAAAGAGTCTCCTGGAAGGAAGGAGGGAGTGGATAGGAGCAGGAGGTCACCAGAAAGTATTCCTGAAGTAAATCATTCCTAAAATAGACAGTGGTAAAGGCACTCGTGATGGTTGAAGGTCAGTAACTTCATGCAGAGGTTGCAGCTGGATTGATTTTGCTCTGACTTGGCTGAGTCTTGCCCATGGAGCTGAATCCTCACCATGCACCAAAGCCTCACAGGGCGCAGTTCATCAAGTAGCCACTGGTAATCACTGGTTACAGTTTTGTCTTATATACCTGACTTTCCCTCTTTGTGCTTTCAGAAATAACACAGATCATCCAGGTAGACTTGGACCTGAAATACAAGACTAACATCCGAGACCTGTTTGATGAGTTTGACAACTTCCCAGAGGGAGCAGTCATTGGAATTGCCAGGGAAATGCAACCAGTGTACAGGTAAAGCTCCCCCCTATGGGGACCAGGGCATGGGCAGTGGGTGGCTGGTGTGTCTTCTCTTCAACTCAGGTTGGGCTTCTAGGGGAAATGGTCTTCCTGCTTTAATCCCGTCAGGGGAACTTAATGTAGGTAGGTATGAGCAAAGTGTACAGTGTTGCTGTTGTTTTACTTGTTCTCACACACCATCACAAGGCTTTCAGAGCCAAATTCCTGGTTGTTGGTGCCAAAATCCATATCTGGACTATAGTACATCCACTAGAGGCGTTGTTTGCCCAGCCGTGCCTGCTGAGGTGCTGTGATTGCATTCTGGAGCATCAGGGGGTGTGTTGGGCCTCGGAGGTTCCAGCTGTGAAGACTGCAGAGAGTAGGGGTTGAGTTTGGGCAAAAATGAGGTTCTGGGTCCTCGGAATGTGAGTGCACCTTCTGCTTCCTTCAGGGAAGGCCGAACTGACAACTCCATTGGTGGCCTGGGCTTGCAAGCATGAGCGTGATCCCATGGGGACTTGCTCTTCAAAGCCTTGGTCCACCAGCCAGTGACTGGTGGGAGCTAATGGTGGGCGTCGCTCACCGAGGGGAGGCTCAGTCCTTCCCAATCATGGACTACTGGTGGGTTTCAGGGACACAGATATTTTCAGGCTAGTGCTTAAAGAAATTGGTTTAGTTTAGCTTGCATTATTCCAAGGATGAACCTCAGGTTTTGTTTTAATCCAAAGTAAATCAGATAATCAACTCAGGATGCCTTAATGGCTTCTCAGTTGAGCTGAGTTTGAGCATCTGAGGTGACTTGGCTAGATTTGCTAATCCTAATGGAAAATTTCTTGGAGAAAGAGAAAAAAGTTGAAGAGCTCTGTATGTCTTTTCCTTCCCTACTGAAAGCCTACTTCCTTACTGAACCTTCTAAGACATGACCAGCAGCACTCTTAGGCAAAGGCTGAGCTGCAGAGATCTGAAGCAGCTGTTCTTGTTTCATGTGCATCCGGATGGGACGAGGGTGGAGGCAGAGAGAAGTTCATCAGCAGGAGATTGATGGTTATTAATCACCACCAGTCGCTTCCTGGTAGTCTAACTCAGCTGAGAGCGTGAGTTTGCTCAAACTACAGAGGTCACCACTGTTCCTGCACTGGAAAAAGACATCTCTGTGTCCATATCAGAAGTGTCACCTCCCCTCTTAGTTGTACTCTTGGCAAGCAGAGCTGGGACTAGACGAACATGGATGCTGAGATCTTGTCTCCATAGCGTGGGAGTGTGGAGGGCTTCTGTATCTGCTTTGGGTGTGCTGGCAGGATTTTGGTGCCCAGAATGGTAAATCCAGCCCCAGTTAATCACATCCAATTGTTAGAGCTTAAAGCAGGATGGAGGGAGCAGCCGCAGCCAAGTGTGGCCGCGGGGCTGTTACAGTGTCAGCCTCGGTCAGCACTGCCCGGCAGGGCCGGTCCCGTTCGTTAGCACTGCAACCTGGAACGGGATAAATCAGGCGTCTGTTTGCCTGCAATTAGTCCATGGCAGAGTCACGGTGTTTTTGTCTCTGCAGGGTTTTGCATTATTTCTGTGCGTGACTAGGGAGTGGGGATGGTGTTCTGCTGGCTGGATGTGGTTTGTGGGGCCGGGCGTGCCTGGAGGGGACCGAGTTAAGCTTTGGGGTGCTCTGCTGGAGAGCCATTCAGCATGGCAGGGGACAAGGCATGGGATCATGGGGCTGAGCGCTGAATACCTGACCCAAGCCATAGCCGTGTTCTCCCCCTCCTGCCACCTGTGGTGGGGACAAACAAGCCAAGCAATAACAGCCCTCACAGGCTGCATTTTTGGGCTGAACTTTCTGTTGTTGCAGTTTTGACGTTCTGGGTCACTTTGGGCTATGTTGTACTTTTCTTCCTGTGTTGTTTTGATCTTGGTGTGAAAACAAGTTCCTGATCCTCCTTGTCGCCAGACCACCCGTCGCGGGGCGAGCCGTGCAAACGCCAGGCTGCCCTCCCGCCGAGCCCTGCGCCCCGCGGGGCTCGCACCTCGCCGCTAAAAGGGTTTCCAGGCACAAACACGAGCTGACAAAGCATGACTGTCTTTGTAAAAAAAAAAAAAATCTTTGCTATTTTTATACTTTTAGCAAGATAAAAACGTTGTAGGTGTGAAATAAGAGGTACCAGCTCCAGCCGTGTGGTTTGCCACATGCGCAGGCTCGAAGCATCAGTTGGGAAGGGGGTTGTGGAGGTGGAAGGGGTTTACAAGGCAGTGGTGGGGTCTCTTTGTTGGCACTCATGTTTTCCTCCCTATTTCATGCAGCTCTCTGCAGCACCAGCTTTGTCCCAAAGTACTAAAAGGGCTTTGGGCAAGTTAGCAGAGCTGTCCTGAGCTTGCTCAGGGAGCTGTAAACTTGCAGCCCTGGGGCAGGGTAAGCTGGTGGCTGGGAAGGGTCTGGTGCCAACTTTCCCTCTCTGTAGCAATGGGGAATTTGGATGGAGATCAATTGACATGTCTGTGTTGGATCCTTGTTACCTGCTTGGCCCCTCAGAGAAGGCAAATGGGTGTGTTTTGTAGCTGATGCCCTGTTTTCTGGGAAGCAGCACTGTTCCTGTTGGCTGCCTGGTTGTAGGCTGTACTTTCTAGGCACGTGTAGGGGCTGCAGAAGGCTCAGGCTTCTGCGCTGGTGCACCGAGCAGTGCTGGGCACAGACACTCACGGGAAACAGGAGTAGGAGAACAGCAAATCGGAAACGTCCCGGAGCCTGTCTGCACATCCTGAAGGTAGGGGAAACCTCCAGACAGCAAAACAGGATGGCACGGGAGTGTTTCCACTCGGTTGACTCATGCTGAAACAATGCCCGGCCACTGTTTGTCTTGGACAATTGCATTTCTCTGAGCAACAGGATCTCCCGGTCCTCCTGCAAGGCCAGCACTGGGATTTAACTGTTGCACAGTCTGGGCTTGGCCGTGTCACTTGGGTCGCTCAGAGTGGGTTGGAGTGGCCTGTGAACAGCAATAGCTCCTGCTGAAGCTGGACGTGGGTCACCCTGTGGTGTCTGGCAGGGCATCCTGGATGCAGAGGGGGAGGTGACAGGAGCAGATGTTGCAGATGCGTCCTCCAAGCCAGTGAGCAGGTGGCCAGGCAGGTCACTGTCCAGGGTGTGTGCAGGGTGTGTGCCTGGCCTGTGGAGCGGCTTAGCCATGCTTCTGGCTGCAGTGGGACTGTGTGATGGCCAGGTGAAGCCTCCCCGTTTCAAAGCAGAATGGGGAAATACTGTGGCACTCCCCAAAATGTCCTGGAAACTCTCAGGTTACTGAAGGCAGAGCTTAAACATTTTCTTACTGAGCTTCCTGGTTATAGATCCCTCTGGTCACGCTGGTGGTGTGTGAGAGGAAGCAGGATAGTGGTACTGATTGCACAGCTGCTCTCGGCAGCCTCAGGCTGACCCTGGGCCACTGTGCCACACCGTGCTCCCTGTTACTATCCCACAGCTGTCCCAGCCTCTTCACTTCCTAAGCAGTGCTGGTAGCCCTCAACACTGCTCCTGTGTCACTCCTCTTGGGAGAGCAATGGTCTGCTGGCAACAGGGAGGACCTAACCCACAAGGCTGTCACATGGGTGCTTTTAGCCCCTTGCTCTTTCTGGGGAGAAGGTACCTGCTGTGATGGTGGACCTCAGGAGAGAGATCCCAGAGGTTCACAGGTCCAAGAATGCACCCTTCCAGTTGGGGCTGGAAGGGTGGCTGCTGCCTCTATTCCTGCTGTTGCATAAGATCTTCACTGCTGTCCCCTGTGACAAGGCGCTAATTAAAGCTTGAGGCAGCTTGGGAATCCACAGTACTGGCAGTGATAAAAGTTTGTCCAACAGGAAAGGATATCTACATCAAAAGGACAGCTACAGACTACAAAGTACCGACACTTGTGTTCTTGTATGGCTGCAAGGCCATTTGCCTTTGCCTCTGCCTAAAACCTGGGGAGAGCTCAAACAGGACATTATTTTGTGGAAAAGAAAAGCTTTGTTTCTGTCTGTGATCGTGTAGGAGTTGCTGTAAGGTGTGCCGTGTGCTCTGTCACACGTTTTGTTTGTCTGAGAGCTGGTAAAATAGCCCTGAGAAGCCCGTTAATGAGTGGAAGCAGGACTGTGCAGCCTCCGAACACAGAGGGAGGCACAGCACTCGCAGTGCTGGGTGTTTGCTGGGTGTTTGCTGGGAGCTCGGTCGCAGCGGTGCTAAGTCACTTTGTCAGATGTTTGGAAGAGGAAAGGAGTTATCCTGGGCTGTGAGCAGGCTGATGCTGAATCCATAGCCAGGCCAGGCTGTCAGACTCTGGGCTGAGACAGTACGTCCTGTACCTTCTCTTAGGATCTAAAAAAAAACCCAAAGTACGGCTGACAGCTGGGAGCAGGGAGCAGCTGGATTCCCTGGCTGCCGGTTGAGTCAGTGGTGGTGGTTCTAAGATACAGCAGTGCAGGTGGGCTGCTGCCTGGGATGGAGCTTTCCAGAACTGGAGGTAACCATCTCCAGCAGGCAGGTCCTCCTGCCTGAGTTTGTCTGGTTGCATGGACTCCTCAAGCAGGGTGGTTGCCCTGATTTGGCGACTTTTATTCTTTTCCAAGTGCTTTTGCCCTGGGGGAGCAAGGAGCTGGTTACCACAAAGGGCTCCGTGTTCCCCAAGCCCCTCAGTCAGTGAAGACAGGAGAATTTGTGTCCTGCCATTTGTGCCATTGTGATGTCATTGCTGCCTGCCCACAGTCCTGGCAAGCCCCAGAACCAGTGCACTTTGGATTTGAAATCATTTCAAGATTTTGACTTGATTTGTAGTGTAAGTGCTACTGTTCGACACATGGCAAAAACAGTTCTAGGAATTGTTTGGCAAAGGCTGCCAGGAAGCAGCCAAAATTACAGAGCAAGCAGAACCTGCAAGGAATTGGCAGCAGAATTAATTTCAGGAATTCAGCTTTACCTCTGATTAAAAAAATTATCCAAGGAGGTTAAAGGGTTGTGTTGTTTACATCTGTGCATAATATTAATATGTAGGACCTGTTGCACTTATTCCCATTACCAAGCAAACTTGAAATGTGATTTAAAAACAATGAATAAATTGGACAAGATCTGACAACCACAACTGTGCATTGATTAGCACAAATGCTATTAGGAATATTAAGCAGTGGGTGAGCTTCTGTGAAGGGAGAACATCTCCCCTGTTCCTGAGAGCCCCATCAGCAGGCAGGAGAACACTGCGGGAGCAGAGTTCATTCACAGTTGTTAATAGAAATCTGCCATTTTGGCAATAATTATGCCCACAGTCTTTTAGAGTCCCCCTGTGAACAGGTTGCCCCCATCCTTTACTGGCACTGACAGAGGATGGTCTGACACACGCAGCCCATCGCTCCACAGCACTGCCAGTGCCACGGGCATTTGATCTCTTGAGGGAAAGAAAATGATGCGACCTAGTCAGGGATTTATGGTCCCACCTGTATTCAGAGGATGATTTTAGCACCAGTGTAGGGTATAAAAATGTTAGCTGGTGAGGATGGTCGCCCTTGAAAAACTGTGTCCCAAAGAAAGGTTTCACTTGCCAACTGTGTTCACAAGTTGTCACTCATCATCTATTTAAATGTTCCCATTTTTGGACTAAGTCCATGCAGAAATGTCATCATTGAGAATCAATTTGCTGCTCTAAATACAGGCCTTTTAAAAGTTTGGCATGCAGGCTGTGCTGTAGTAGAGACCAGCACTGTACAGACGTAATCTGTGCATTACGTGAGACGTTTATTAAGGAATTACTGATGTCCTCGTTGAAGAGCTCAGTCTGTCTGTTCATGAATGTTTTCTGTGTGAGGACACTGAAGGTCCTGCCTGAGCTGGACCCTCACCTTGAACCCATCAGAGGAGCGTAAGATGGTCCTGGTGGTCCTGGTGTGCGCATCAACACATCCTGCCCTTTGTCCCGGGCCAGGAGCTGGAGTTGCTTTGCCCCAGAGTGACGTTTTCTCTGCAGACTAAGGGGTAATGCTGTGTTGGTGATGCCATTGCACATCACTGAGTACATGGTGCTGCCAGGAAGCATGGAGTTGGGATTTCCTGGATTACACAAACTGCTCAGCTTCAGCTGAGGTGCTCTGGACCAGGCTGGTACTGAACCCGCTGCCCCAGCTCCTGAAGGGGTTTAGCATTGCACATGGAGAATAAGCAATTAGCAACAAGGGCCGCTTTGTTGCAAAGCTGCTGAGCTCGCCTGGCCGAGGTGCGGCAGCCCTGGGGCGAGTGGAGGGAGCTGGGTTTGGATGCTGCTCTGAGTGCAGCCCCGGGGGAGCTGCCTCCCTCCGACTGCAGCACAAACTTGGAAGGGCCCACCTTCATTGCAGCTATGACTTTTGGAGGTGGGAGAGCTGGAGGGAGATGGCCTTTTCTGAGGGTTAATCCTGGTTGAACACAGTGACGGTAAGGGGCTGGCAGCTGCCTGCCACAGTGAGGATTAGCCATGAGGAGAAGAGTACAGGGAGGTTTCTTGGCTGTGCTCTTACTTCTTTCTAAGGGCTAAGGGGGAAGGCTAGGGCGGAAAGCCACCATCAGCCTCTGAACGGACTATGCTGCCATTCCCATCACTCTTCCCTCCCCACTGCCTGCACCATGTCCTCCAGGCAGGACTGAAGCTGCTATCAGTCTCCATTTGCTCTCTCTCCCACTCCATTTCAAACACATCTCCCTGTCCTCATCAGGACACTGCATACTTCCCACTGGGGCTCCATCCCACCCCGTCCCACCCCATCCCATCCACCTCTTTGGCCAGTTCTCCAGGGCCCCACAGGTACCAGGCACTAACATGTGGGCAGCTTGGCCAGGGATGGCTTGGTGGGACCACAGCCAGGTGCCGTGTCCTCCTGCTCGCCCTGGAGGAGCCCTGGCAGCGCACGGAGCCCAGAGCACGGTGCTCACTGCACAGGATCCGCCGTGTTTGCCAGCAGCTGCAGCTGGATAACGACGGCAGCCATCTGTGTTCTGGCTCGGGAACTGAGCAGTGTGTTTGGAGGGAGCAAGAGCATGCACTTGTTGTTTTAGTTGGTGTTTGGGCTGGCAGGGCTGCTGTCGGTGTGGCTCAGAGAGGGACAGCTGGCAGCCCGTGCTTCCCTTCTGTGCCAGGAGCCCCGTGCCCACCTGGATGGGGCTCAGGGTCCCCCAGCCCCTCACCCCTGTGAGAGAGGCTTGGTGACCAAGTGTTTTCTCAAGGTGCTGGCCTGCTGCTGCTGCCTATCCTGCCCTCCTGGGCGGCTGACCCAAACTCTGCCAGTGCTTGGTAAGAGGTAGAAGCAAACCAGGGAGCTGCAGCAAGAAGTTTACTGATTCTGGAACATTTATTACATCCAAAATCTTTCAGATTCCTTATTTTTGTAGCTTTAGCGCATGACTGTTGCCTTTGCTTCCCCCTTTGATGAGGGAGAAGCTGTGCAGCCTTCCTCCCTGGGTACCACACTGCATAGGCTCATAGGCACATGCATGGTGTACAGTGGCATTCAGAGACCCCGCAGCCTTCCAAGAGCATCTTCTAGCCACAGCCACCCTGGGTCTAGCCCTGCATCTTATTTCATTTCATATCTTTTTGACCTGACTCCTCAATTTCCCAGCTGCTTGAGGGGATCCCACAGGCTGTCTGCATTTTTGGAGGTGCAGCCTCATGGTGAGGTTCTGCATCCTCACAGCAGCAAGGCCAGTAGTACTGTCTGTGGAGCCAGTGCTTTCAGCTTGCTGCTGGTCACCTAGCTGGCAGTAACCCGTCCTTCCTGCTTCTTCTGCCAGCTAAGGCACCCAGCTGCTTTACCAGCTGTTTCCAGCTCATCCCAGGAAGTTGTTCCATAGCCCAGAGCTGAAGTGAACGAGTGGAAGATGAGGGATTTGGACAAAGTCTTCCCCCCACCCACTGTTTGTCCCTTGCTGTGCATGAAAGTAAGAGAAGGACCTGCAGAATACAGCTAGTGGGTGGAGCAGTCCCCTGTGCCCTGGCAGCTGATCCCATCGAGGCGTTTTTGGATGTGTGATGGCAGCTCTGTGAGCTGGGGCTCGTGAGCGCCGGGCTGCGAGGCAGGGGAGGTGCAGCCGCAGTGCCCTGTGCTGGGCCAGCAAGGGAAGTCCCGGTGGAAGCAGGGCTTTTTATCTGGGCTGCCTGGGCTTGGACTTTGAATGCTTGGAAATGCTCTTCTCCAGATGTTTCCTAGCACACGCCGGCTCTGTTTATAAACAGCTCCTGAAAGCAAAGCCTGTTGGGGCTGCAGGCGGGTGCTCGTGGCGGCAGCCCCGCACGCCTCCCCCGCACCATGCTGCTGGGTCTAGGGCCACAGGTCACCTCTTTCCCCTCCCATCTAGAGGGGCCAGGGTGGTTAACAAAAGCCAAAAATGCCTCCTCTTCCTTCCCTTTCCCCTCCCCTTCTCCTGGCTGGCAGCTGCCTGCCCCGATGCATCCTGGTGGTGACCAGCCTCTCCGGGCTGCCTTCCTGCCCAAGCTTTGGCTGCCGGGGGCACAGAGAAGAGGGCATCCTGGAGCCAAGGCTGGTGGCACACTGCCCTGCCTGAACTGCCTGTTCCAGGGGAGATCCCAGCCACTCCAGGGGCTTGGGCCAGGGAGATGTTTCCATTGCAGCTGTGGTTCAGTTCCTTGGTGATTGTCTCAGGGACACATCTTGACAGCATGCTCATCCAGCCCCTTGGGTTTTCTCCCCCATATTTTGCCAAAATTTGAGGTGGGTGCCAAGGGGTGATGCCAAGCAGGATGGAGTGCTGTGGAGTGCAGGCTGGATTAGATGTTTGGTTGGTTGTGCTTCCCCAGATCCATCACCTCCAAAGACAGCAATGCTCTCATAGGCACCAGTACTTCAACTTCCAACCGGGTGCAGGTGCCTTTCAGCCACACTCCTCTCTGTCCTGGCCCCTGCAGGACAGCACCAAACCCCTTCGTTAGAAGGACAAAAGCCAAGAAGAATCCAGGCTAAGCAGCTGCTGCCAGCGGTCCTGCCAGAACACTTTTCCCTTGGTTGGCCTGAGCCCAGCACTGGCAGGACTGTTGTGCAGGGCTGTGAGCAAGTTCCTGAACCATCGGCACTGCGGAGCCACCCACAGCTCATCACATCCTGGATCTCACCTCAGCATTGCTCCCTGGGGATGGCCCTATCCTCCCTTCCAGCCCCACTCCCCTGCGCTCCCCAGGCACGGGCGGGGGAGGACGGCCCTGTCACGCCAGCACTGGGAGGAAGGGTGGAACAATTGCTGCTTGTCAGTCTGTCTCCTCTTCCTGCAGAAAAGGGCACATTGCTCCTTTCTTGTTATCAGCCCTCGACGAGTAATCTGCTGGGAAAAGGCATTGCTGGAAAATTGAGTCATTTGATACAGATCTGCTTTTGCTCTGCCACGGCCCGGCGATGCTGAGGGCTTGGGTGCTCACATTTTCCTTTTCCTGGGTGCTTGCAGTGGCTGTAATCTCGCCTCTCAGCTTAGGCAGTGTGTGTTTGGAGGTAAGAACACTGAAGGAGTCCGCTTCACTGCTATGGAGCTGAAAAGGTGCCCCAATCTGCAGCACTGCTCACCCTCTCCCTCCTGTCTGCTTCCCTCCTGTCTGCTTAACTTTTTGGGCATGGTGCTTTTGGGCAGTGCTTTCTAGGCACTGCTAGGGACAAGCAGAGAGAGCAGAGTATGCAGAGGTGAGCTTGAGCCAGTTATGTTCAGACCCCTGGACCTGAGCACCTCAGGAGCTGATTGGTGCACAGCTGGGGCTTGTTCTGCAGGCTGAGCTTCCCTCTAATATTGCATGGAGAGTGCTTTGCCTTGCAACTCGTGGATGCTCAGGAGCATCCATGAGTTGTCTTTGCCTCTCCCCAAGACACAACTGCTCTTTGCAGAGGCAGAACCCTTTTTTCCCTTCCGTGCCCTTTAGATCCAACAAGCATTGCTGCCTGTGGGATCCAATGAGGCAGCCCATCCTCCAGTCCTCTATCCTGGGAAGCATGGATATGACTGCCCAAAAACTGAGCCCTCCTTCTGTGGAAAACTGTCACTTGGAAAAACCCTTTCCATTTTGAATCAGGTGAAAGGGAGTGGTGTAAAGACCCTTAATGACACAGGAGATATCAGTGCTTTGAATCTAAAGCATCTAAATGGAAGTTGTAAAGAAGTGATGCTGCATGATGGTTGTGGTTCTCCAGATCAGGACATAAAAAATATGTTCACGGTTTACATCATTAATGAGACAACTTTAAACCTTTGGGTTCTAAATCTACACCATCTACCAACAAATTGTCGTTTCCTGGAGGTGCATGGAGACTTTGGTCGGTGTCTGACAGATTCAAAGAGGAACCAGTGGCAGGCTTGGCTTCTTCTTTCTAACAGTGTTTCTTCTTGACATCTTCACAGCAAGGTGTAAAAAAACCCTGCTGTAACTTTCCCTTAAGTGTGAGGGCTGGAAGGAGATGGCAGTGCTGGCAGCCCTGGGCAGCCTTCCTTCAAACCACAGGCTTGG
Source organism: Pseudotriccus pelzelni (assembly GCA_035584735.1). Lineage (NCBI taxonomy): Eukaryota > Metazoa > Chordata > Aves > Passeriformes > Tyrannidae > Pseudotriccus > Pseudotriccus pelzelni. The sequence continues at coordinate 12,261,497 of JAWMRA010000009.1, read as the reverse complement.
ACAGCTCTCAGGTGCTCAGCTTTGCAGTAGAGGATGCTGCTTGAGGGCAAGAAGATTTTCAGACTGAGTGGGAGTGATTTTTGGGGACAGATTCAACCCAAGATACTTGAGTAATAGCATGGGATGAATTCAATTCCTGCAGATGGGAGCAACCGGTGTAAGTATGGTGAGGGGTATTCACTGCCCCAGGGCTGAGGAAGGAGCCAAAGACATTTTTGGGCTGCTTGCTCAGGTAATCAAAATTTTTCCCATTTGAATCCACCTCTGGAGTTAGTTTTATTTATTACTAGACTTGCACCACTCTCTTCTCCTTGGCAGCTGGAAATTAGCTGGTGAAGATTGCATCTGCCAGCACTGCTACAGCTGAGCCTTCCCAGGGCTGCAAGTGCTGAAGGCACTGCTTGTTTAGCTAATGAGATGTTGCCACTGGATTTCTCTTTTTATTTTTATTTTTATTTTGAAGAAGTATTTCTGACACTCAGATATATTTCAAGTCTTCTAATTGCACAGCCTCAGACCGAGGCCCATCTTTGGTCCGGAGTGTCCCCATAATCAAATAATAATAATGCTGTCAACTCTGCTGTTGAGATCCCATTAACTGCAGGACTTGCAGTTCTGGTGGGTACCAGCCGTGGGGACACTCCTGGTGGTTCACCCCAGGCACTGGGGATGTGGTTTTGTCTCCCCACACAGCCATGTGAGCAGTCACACGATCCTGTGTCCAGCTGGCTCACCAGAATGATGCTGGTAGAAACAAAACGGGCTTTAGGATGTGGTAAACAGAGTGGTTTGAGGTCTGGGCAATATCCTGTGCAGGAGGACAGAGAGAAGGGCAGCCCTCAAAGCTCGGAGAGTCTGGGTGCCTCCAGACAGAAGACAAGCACTGCAAGATCCCTTAGGTGGGTGGTAGATCCTGTGCTGTGATCCAGACCTGCCCAGACTTGAGGTGGCTGCTCATCAGGCTGCACTCCCTGACTCCCCTGTTCCTGTTTTTCCTCTTTCCAGGCACACCTTCTGGCAGTATCGCCGCGAGAACCCTCAAACCAAAGTGGGGGAGCCCCCTCCTGATGGGCTGCCAGGCTTCAACAGTGGTGTCCTGCTCCTGAACCTGGAAGCCATGAGGCAGTCTAAGCTCTACAACCAGCTGCTGGAGCCCACCATGGTGCAGAAACTGACAGAGAAGTACCATTTCAAGGGCCACCTTGGGGACCAGGATTTCTTCACTATGGTGGGGATGGAGCACCCAGAGCTTTTCCATGTGCTGGACTGCACATGGAACCGGCAGCTTTGCACATGGTGGAGGGACCATGGGTATAGTGATGTGTTTGACCAGTACTTCCAATGCGAGGGTGAGGTCAAAATTTACCATGGGAACTGCAACACCCCGATCCCTGAAGACTAGAGCGTCCACCACCCCTGGGAGCACCTCTGACTGCAGCAAGACCTGCAAAGCCTTACTGTTTGCACCAGCAGTCCCTTGGGAAGGGTGGCCAGCTCTGATCCATTGCATCCCAGGGGAATCTCTAGGGATCCCAAGAGCATTCAGTATCCCACAGTCTGTAACCTCATCCCTTCAGGAGGAAGGGCAGTTCAGTTGTTGGAGCAGGATATCCACAGTCACTTTGTCCAGATTAGTTCCTGTCTCTACTTGGGGCAAGTCCATGGTGCCTGTCTGTGCCACAGCTGCTGGGACACGGGGACAGCCAAGGGACCATCAGAGCCTGTTGTCTTTGCCCATGGCAGGGTGCAGCTCCCTGGGTGCTGTGTAGCCTTGCCTTGTCTGAGGGTGAGCAGGAGCCCACAGCAGGTGCTTGGATTTTGTCATTCCTCAGTGGCCCATTTCTGCATCTCATGCAGAGCACTGGTCTGGTCCCTCCGGAGAGCAGACACCGTCCTCAGGTCATCTTCCTTTCAAAGCATTCCAGAAAGGCAAGAAGGCTTTAAAGACTGAAAAGCTGCTTTAAATTGGGTTACTTACAAACAAAAATTGAATGCTAGATGAGCTTTAAAGCCGTCCATTGGTTCTTCTTAGCAATAAAAGCTTTACTGCCTTGTCCTAGAAGCGTTCAGTGAGCGTGTACCAATAGATTCATTTTTCTAGCTTTGCCTTTAACTTTTTGTACAGGAATAAAGCTGCAGATGTCAGACCTGCTCGGCTGTCTTTGTGGCACAACTGAAGTCCTGTGCAATAGGAGGTTTCCTGCTTTTATCATGATTAAAAAGTAGTTGATGTGTATCTGCTGGGCAGTTGAATGTTCTGCCCCACATAGCTTATCCCACATCTGTTCCACGCAAGTGATGCAAATAAACTGGCTGGCATACAAGCTGGATTTTTAAAGATCATCACCACCTTAGCTGGGGTTGGTTTGGAAGGAGCTGGGAACTGCCTGTGCTGTGGATGAGTGAGCTGCAGGCATGAGCACGCTGTTCCCTAAGTAAATGCTGCCTCGGTGAGCTCCCCCAGCACGTGTGAGCTCCTGCACAGGTCTCTGTCAAGGAGGTGCACAGCACATTAACCCACCTCCAGCCTGGCTTTTACACCCAGCCAGCATGTGCCTGTGTGTGTCAGTGAGTGCATCTGTGTGGTGAGCATGTCCAAGAGAGAGAGATGGGGACCTAATTATGGCTTAACCTAATAATGGCGTGCACCGTGTCTGGCAGGAGTGTCCTGGGCTCCTTCCCCTGTGCCCATGAATGAACTTATCATTACTGAGGGAGAGGCTCTCCTCCTTCAAACTGATGTGCTGCTGGTTCTCCTTCCTTGACATAAGGCTGTGGTAGGGCTGCAGCCCAGCCCAGCCCTGCCCTGTCTGATATGCTGAACCAATCCACTTCCAAATAGTGCAAAAGCTCCACTTTGAGTATTTTCAAATCCCTGGGGGATTAAAGGTGAGGGAAAGAAGCAGTGCCCTGCTGTTTTAGAGTCACATTTTCACCCAAAACCAAGGTGATCCAGCCTTGCTGTGCAAGGCAAGGAAGCCCCATGGGGTGCTGGAGGACAGGATTTGGGGTGGGCGATGCACCAGCACCCCGAAGGACAAAGGGGATTTGTAAGTGCCTCAGATGGCCAGAGCCGCTGCTGTACCCAGAGAGCACATGGTGTCCTGGGAAGGAGGCTTTGCTCTCTTAGTGCCCACTCTCATTTATGAGTGAGCTGGGTAGGGCCATTTCCATGTTGCATGGCCAGGAACCACCCACTTCCCCTCTGTCTTGGTAGTGCCACACTGCTGTCCTGTGCTTGATGGGCAGTTTCACAGTCCCATAGCTGTCACTGGCACTTTGTCACCATCCTGACGTGTGCTGGGGTCCCTGCAATTGCCCTGAGCAGCTCCTGGAGTGCCCCAACGTGCGCAGTCCCTGCCATGCCTGGGCTGCTGCTGCGAGGACTCAGCCCTGCGCTTGCTGGTCAGGGCACATGGGTGGCACCAGTGACACGCAGGGCCTCACATGCCAGGGCAGGACCTTGCCATCAGTTTGGAAATGGCCATGCTGGAAATACAGGCCAGGTGTCATGTGTCACCAGTGCTGGGCAGTGGTGGAGTGATGGGAAAACAGGGTTTTCCCAGTGGCTGAGCAACTCCAGGGTGGCTGTGGATGTTGGGGCTGGCCCAAAAGCACCACAGTGGGTGCCACATGGTGACACCTTGGGAGCCAGGGCTGCATGGGGCCCCCCTGCCCCACAGCCACCCCTGGAGCTGGATCAGGTGTTGGGCATCCTCCACCTGAAGACAGGAGATGCTTGCCACAAGGCTGGGAGCACTTTTCTCTCTCTGTGTCATTCCGAGGGCTGTGAAGAGGGTACACCTACACGTGGCCACTCTAGCCCCAGGCTGAAAACCTTTGTTGAGGTATTTTTCAAAAAAAAATCTCAGTATATAATACTGGGGTTTTTAATTTTTTTCAAAATGGCAGTCCACTGGGAAACTCACTGCGTCTTTTCAGCTAGGGAAAACGTAGTTAAGTGAAACATTTAATTCAGCTTGGATGGTTTTCCCCAGGCACCACAGACAGCCCAGTGGCACAGCTCCCACACAGCAGTGCCTGCCCCATCCGGACCCACACGGTCCCCGGGGCCATGACTAAGCACTGCAGGCAGCGCGGACCCGCACAGTGCTATATATAGACCCTGCACGTAGCCAGAGCCGTGCCGCCTGTGTAATTATCTCCCCTTCATGCCCTGCTGATTGCAGGCACTAATGAGCTCAGCTGCAGAAACCGCCGTGGCAGCCTGGGGCTGCCAGCTCAGCCTTTTCGGAGGGTGCTGCCACAGGGGCCGCTTTGGGGCAGAAGCAGAGACTGCTGTGCTCTGCCGGAGTGGCAGCATCCCTGAGCAGTGGCAGCATCCGTGAGGGCACCACCTGCTCAGGAGCCTTCACCCCCCACCGGCAGTTCCTGCACTAAGTGCCCAGCCAGGTGGTGACTGCTGGGCCGTGCCTTTCCTTCAGTGGTAATTCTTGGAAAAACAGGGACTTTCCATCCCCATCCCCATTCTTCCTCCAGCACCCTCCTGCTGTCCTCAGGCAAATGCTGCTCCAGGCACAAAAGGTCAGACCTGAGCATCCTCTCCTGGTCCCTGTGATGATGGCCTGGGGCCGTGACAGCCAGCACCAGCAGCTGCCAGCACAGGCACAGTGAGAGGTGCCCAGAAAGCATCAAGCAGCACCAGTTTGGCTGTGGGCACTGGGTGACCCTGCGGCAGCAGCACTGGGACTGACAGGCAGCTCCTGGTCCCCAGGGGGCTGCCGCCATGTCCTTGGGCCAGGGGTTGTCCCCTGCCAAAGAAAGGGTGTCTGCAGACTCCAGGGCCTGGTTATGGGCTGGTTGGAGCCCCTCTGGAGATGTGGCAGGCTAAAGGCAGCCCTGAGTGAGTGGCAGGTGGGGACACACCGTCCTGGGGGGACACAGCTGTGGGGAGCAGGACACAGTTCCACCAACGCAGGCTGGTGGCAAGGGATGGGACCATGCCCCACAGGCCATGGGTACTACACCCATGGGAGAGCTGCCGTGGTCCAAGCCAGGGCCTGTGGAAGGACACAGTGGGCTTCACACTAAGGTTACTTAGCCCAGAGCTCCTCCATCATGCCTTTTGGCTTCCTGCTCCTTGTCCTCTCGCCCACTGGCTCACAGCAAAGTGCTATTCATGTCAAGAGCCCCAAGTTTTTCCAGGATGGAGAAGGAGATGGGAGAACAAAGGGGTCTCCTTGAACTCTTTGTAGAAGATCAGGCTGTGGAGAGCAGCTCTGTAGCTTGAGCTTTAGGAGAAAATTCAATTTCTTGTATCATGAAGCATTTGTGAGAAATTGCGTGTAGAACAAACAGTATCCCTGATTTTCTGTCCACCATTCTGGAGCTGCCTGTGATTTTTGCTCTTCTCTCCTGCATTTCATAACACCATCAGTGTTTATTCTCTTACTCATTTGTACTTCTTTCCCATTTGAAAGGATCAATTGTTGGTATAAACTCACCTAGGGAGCAATTACTATGAGCCTAACCCAAACAGGCTCTGGGGTGCTCCATTAAGCAGTATCACCACCCTCCCTCTCTGCTGATCCCAGAGGATACAATATTTACTTTCCAGCTCTCTGCTATTCATACCCAGTGCGCTTCGGTCAGTGTGCCAAGAATAACACAAACCTTAACAACGGGCTTCAGCGCTAAGATGGAGTTCCTGACTCTGCGAAACAAAACAAAACAAAAAAATAAAAAGCTAACCTATTATTTTGCCTTTGCTGAGAAATGCCTGGCAGCAGCAGCAGAGCAGACAGGTGCCAGAACCAGCGCTCTGCCTCAGCAGAGCCATGGGCAGCGTGAAATCTGCCCTGATGGACACAGAAAGAGGGGAAAAAGAAAAAAAAGAGCAGTAAGCCTGGGACACAGGTGGGCAAATGCTGGCTTTTCCTTTTAATGCAGGTTTTTGTTAGGCTGCTGTGTTGTTTTTTGAGCTTTTCCTCAAAAGCTTTGCACAACCGTGGAGGGACATGTTCCCCAGCACCTGTAAATATTTCAGCCAGGTCTTCAGTAGCTCTGTCTCTGACCATCACGAGCCTCCGTGGCTTTAATTACTAATTGCAAAGAAATTGCTGCCCAGTCCTATTAGCCTTTCAGTGCTGTCAGGGTTCACTTTGTGCAGTTCTCCTCTGGAAATTATTTATTCAGTAATCAGCTGCTAACCAGGCAGAGCACTTGGTACAAATTACCTTCCCGTGGTATTTCATAGGCATGAGCTGTATGTACCTAAAGCCTCTAGTGTTAATTTGGACAATTTGCCTATCTGAAGAAAAAGCTGAAACAAAGCAGAGTCTGGAGCTGCCAGAATGAGCTGCAGCTCTGGCCCTGCTGGAGGCTCTGGCATTGCCCACCAGTGAGGGGATGCTCAGCAGTTTGCAGGGCATTCCTGAGACCCAGATGTGCCTGTCCTGGGGTGTTCCTGAGAGTCAGATGTGGTTTTCCTGCGGCAGATGTTGCCATTGTGGCAGGTAGGAAACCACACCCTGGGGCTCCAATTCCCTTCTGAACAGATGGGCACCTTCAAGCTCTTCTGGACCGTTCCTGGTGGATTTAGCATCCTGCAGCCCTGGCAAGGCACTTGTCCTCAGTCAAGTGCCAGCCTTCACCAGCAGAGCCCTAGTGCCAGCTTCTCCTCCTGCTCCTACTCAGCCATCGTTTAGCAGCAATTTATGACCCTGCTGGTGACAATCCTAAAGCTGTGCAAGCCATGGGCTGCAGGCAGAGTCCACAGAAGGCACTGCATGGACTGTCTCCATTTATCACCTACAGATGTCTCGCTCTTAGTGCATTTTGCGGCTGTCAAAAGGTTTGGGGCCTTTGTCACAGCACATCCCCTCCTTGGAGCTGGTCAGGATAAACAGACACTTTCAGGTCCTAAGGACAGTATCAGTTTAGGGAATAAATTGCTTACAGATGCCCTGTGGCACATGGGCATCTGGGCAGTGTGTCAGAAAAAAAAGGTGTATTTTCTTTTCCCTGCATGCTTCTTCCTTTCAAACTCATTTCTTTTCTATGCTGGAGGACTTCTCTGGCTAACTTGGGAACACAGCAAAGACATGCCCTTCCAGCATAATCTGCCAAGCTCAAAGGAGAGGGAAGTTTTATACAGAGTGCTTAAAAACACCAGGAGCAATAGGGAAAAAAATGCATGGGCATGTGAGACTGAGCCCCTCAGCCATGGAATGGGGGCTTGGAGAGCTGTCCAGGTAAAGGATGCTCAGCTGAGCTGACAGGCCCTCTGGTCCTGCAGTCAAAAACCATTATCTGGAAAATGGGGGATAATGGTGACATGGCAGAACCTGCCACTGATGCTGAGCTGTTCAGGAGAGGGAAATATAGAGCTGATGTGAAGAACTGCAGAAAATGTGGCTGATATGGAGCAGAGTAGTAAAATGGGAACAAAATTCATCTCTGATAGATGCTGGGCAGTGCAGGTGCAGAAAGGCATAACCTGAGGGTACAGGGAAGAGCAGTGGAGAGCAGGAAGGTGATCTGGGAGGTGTCACAGTTCATCACCTTGCTGAAGCCAAGCACCCACATGCAGGGGGGACCAGGGTGGGATTTCCCTCCACTTGCTGCTCATGGGGCACCCACTGCAGCTGCTGATCCATGGGCACAGGACAGGAGAACTGCCAGTGCAGAGCAGGCAGATGGACCACATGGCTGAAATGCCAGGCTGTGCTCTGCCTGACTGTGTATCCCTGCAGGCTACACTTACAGAGCCACAGCTACAGCCTTGAAACCGTCCTCGGACTCCACTCTGCCAGCCCACTGGAGCTGTGCTGGGCAGAGCGTTGTGCATCAGCTGTGGGCAATCATCCCGAGGGACTGAAACAGCCTTCACGTTATGGACAAGGACGGTGCAGTTGAGGAGAATCAGCAATGTTCGCACCCTCTCCTGGGAACAAACGAAATTTTGCAATTGTGCAGGATCTCAGCTCAGTGGTTTGGGAAACTCTCATTGCTACAGAAAAGGCAAAGGTAATTGGAAAAGATGTCCTGGGATTGTAAACTACTGCACTCCACAGAAGGGAAACAGCAGTGCCTGGAGTCCAGCAGGGCTGGGGTATATTCCAGTGAAATAATGGGAATTAACTGTAATGCCTATGCAGAAGGCAAGGAGGATGATAGTCCTGTGCCAGTGTTCAAAGGCACTCCAAGCTAGCAGCTTGACACCCAAGCTGGGCAAAAGGATGAGAAACTGGATAGTAAATTTAACAGGTCAAAAATATTTGGCCTGGAAAAGATGGAGGAACAGATCTAGAACAAAATTCCATATGGTAGAAGTGAAACTGGAGGCCAGCACACCATGCCTCTGCTGATACACCAGTGTTTCACGTTTTCAAAGTAGCAGATGCTGCAAAAATAGGAAATACAAGAAGTCAGCATTATTAAAGCAAATGTAATTAAATATCGTATCATGAGTCACTTACTTGTAAACCTCAAGAATTTTTCAGCAGATGCCACTAAATTTCTTTCGCCAGTCATTGCTCTGGCAAAGTTTTACCAGCAAAGAACAAGGAGGATATAAAACCACGGTGTTTCATCTTCTCCTTCCCTTAAGAGCTGTGTGTAATAGGATGGATTATCAAATAATCAAATACGGGAAGCTTTTAAACAATGCTGAGCTAAGTAGGGAGTGCCAAGGCACTCATAGATTTGTCATAAAAACAGAGTACTGGGTTCTTAATGAATAAATGTGTCAGCTGGATTTGGGCAGGAGCATCAGGCAGGCTAGAGGGTGCCGGTAGCGTCACATACGCAGATCCTGAAAAATGACTCTGTAGTCTCCAGTATGAAGTTACTGGTGTTTTCAGTTCTGCAGCTCCTCCTGCACATTGATTTCTGTGGCCTGTGCTCAGCCAAGCCTCACTGTGAAGGGACCACATTGTCCTGATTTTAGACAGTAAAAAGAAGCAGAGGCTGTCCAACACTGTCCCGCATGGGGCCTGGAGGTATTTCAAGGTTTCCTGGCTGTTCTTTCAGCTGTCAGTCCCAAACGCCCCAGAATACAGGGGATGGGAGACTGACCTGGGAACCAGGTGTCCTGGGGTGCTGTGGGTCCTTTTCTCTATTTCATTTTCATGTCACTCACAGGGAAGCAATGCCCACCCTGCTCTGGTGGGATGGGCAGTTCAGCAGAAACCCAGAGCTTCATATGCAGGCTGGGAAGGATGTGGTGCAGGATGCTGGGGATATACCTGTAACAGCACGGGTAGGGTGCACGTGAGTACCCGCAGCAGCACTGGAGGGTGTCAGAGCATGTTCTGGGGACACCTCCTGCGGTCAGAATTCCTCCTGGAGGATCAGCAACACTAGAAAGCAAAGTCGTCCTGCCCCTAAACTCACATCTAGGACAAGACATGGAATTTGAAGTGCCACCGCACTCAGCAGAGCAGGAAGGCCGTGGGCAGACATGAATTAAATATAATGGCCTGGGCTACATTTGTCCTTCTCAAAATAACTTTGCTTTTTGTGGATCCATTGTCTGAAAACCATAATTGATACTGTCCGAGCGCTCGAGCCCTTTATAGTTGGTTGTAGAAGAGCGACCTTCTCGTACTGCGAGAGCAGGCGCGGACCCGACCAGAGCTAAATCAGTGCCGTGGCCACAGCAGGGCTGGGCTGAGGGAGGGGACGCTTGTGGCCACACACGCCCAGGGATGGCATTTGTCCCATGGGGCCCATGCTACAGGCACCCTCTGCAGCTGTAAGCTGTGATGTCCCGGGGTCCCAGAACCCCCACCAGGGTTGTCCACCGGCACGCTGCCCACCACGTGAGCATGCACTGAGCTCTCAAGGTTTTTCCTACAGACCATCTGGGCTCAGACTGCAAAGCACAGTAAAACGCATGATAATTTTTCCAAATTCCAGGTGTGGGGAGCACAGGTGACCCATTCATTCTGCTTACAGGAGCTGGAGGTTTCAGGCTGTGTGGTGCTGTTAAGGAGGTCCGCTGGCAGAGCAGTGTGCCCTGCTGCTGTCCAGTTTTAGTTAGAGACGAGTTCATTTGCTTTTTTCTGATTTTTGCCTCAGATGTCACAGTCTTTCACATAAGAAAGATAGAACTGTGATATTTTTAACCATCCCTGTAAAAAAAATATAAGGTGCATTGTGGAAGAAGCTGTCATGTAAAACCAAGAGGCTCAGCTTGGCAGGGGAGGGGGCAGGTGCTGGCCCCAGGAGAGGGGAGTCTTTGCTCTGTGACACCTGCCTGGGATGGCACAAACAGAGCTGCAACATCAGGTGAGATAGCGTTTATGCTGAAATGATAAATTGTGCTGAAAAAGATAAATCAGTGGATTCTGATGTCTGTGGCATAGGAGTGATCCATTGGCAAGGTTGCACACGCAGCGTTCAGGAGCAGTGGGATGGGTGCAGTGGGCACTGTCAGGAGGGGATGCTGCCCCTCGCCCACATGAGCCTCCCTGGGGCAGGGGCACAGGGAGCTGCACCCTCCTTGTTGGCTTTGAGGCAATGTTGAGCTCCAGGGGGTGAATGGGTCTGGGCTAAGGGCGATGCCAAAGGCTGCTTTTCTTCCCCCTGCCCAGCCTCTGGAGCATGTCCAACGCAGGGGCTGCCGTGCAGTGCAGGCTGGGCAGCAGCACTGGTGGGATTCCAGCATTGGCAATTTATCTGCCCAGTCCACCACCCCTACCCTGAGCCCTCACTTCACACACAAGGAAATGTCTGAGCAGGGAAACATCCCCAGATCATCACAGATGGCAAAGCATACAGATAACTGGCTTGTCAGGGCACGCCTCTGCTTTTCCATGTTCTCAGAGACAAAAAAATTCATTCTCCCCTGTAATCCCAAAATTCTTTTGATGATGAAAAAAGGCAATTGAAAAGTTTTGTTGCATAACCTTCAAGATCAAATGATGATTTATTTAGAATGTGCTTTGTGGTGTTACACAGCATATAGGCTCGGCAATTAGCTGGAAGCAAATATTCCTTTTAATTTTCCGTGAGTGTGTCATTAGGATAGTGTCTCACCAGTTGAACATTATCATTATCAGCTGCAAATATTGCAGAAGTTCAAACCATTTGCTTGTAGTTTTCTTTTTATATTTTCAAATATTGTTAATCCAATTTCATTGCTGCCTTGGAAATAATCAGGCAATGGTTACTTCTCCTTGCAAACTGCCATAACAAACAAGCATGGGAAACATGCTGATATTTCTACAGCTGGAAGTATCAATGGCAGTCAGAGGAAAATGCCCCTTTCAAGCAAATCTTTAATAGTTTCTTTTCTGGATGAAAGAGGAACCAAGGTATTGTATCCAAAGCACGTAGCTTCTGTCTGCTGCACAACTCCACAGTCTTCAAAGAGCCCAGAGCCACCAGCAGCCATGCCCAACAACACTAACAAAACCAGGCTCCTTATTGCCTTCCAGTCCTTTGAACTTCTGCAACAAGTGGGGGGGATTTGGTGGTGGCAGATATATGTTTTTTCCATAGCTGGGGATAAACGTAAATCTTTGCTGTTCCATTTCCCTGTGTGGATTGACAGGGTGAAGTGCAGAAACCTGGAGTAACCTCGCTGGGCAAGCCCAATCCTGACCACAGTGTTTTGTCATGGGCTCTCCCTGTGGAGATTGGGTCAGGGTGCTGTTCAGTGCAGCAGGAAAACTGCCACCAGGGTTTGTGCCAGGCTTGTGTGCAAGGGTTTGGGCTTCCCAGCCTGACTCCCATGCTGAGTGCAAGGTTCCATGCTGCCATTTGGGATTGCTCTCCTGGAGTTCCTCTGCTTGCACTCATTTTCTCCTTGGTCAAACAAAGCCAATTTTACAGAAGAGGGTTCCCCCCACATTTTCTTTCTGTTGCTTGTGACTGGAATGGGGTGAGAAAGGCTGTGCAGTCACTTCCCGTCCCCCTGCAATGTTCCACGACAGGGCAGAGACGTGGGTCACAGCTGACCCACACCCCTTGCGAACAGGCAGAGGATCTTACAGGCATTTGGTAGAAAGAAAGGCTGAGGAGAGAACTATGAACAGTGGCAAATGTTTCTCACAGAAAGAACAGTCAATCCTGGAGGCCTCAGCTCTTTTTCTTCTTTCAGAATGATGCCAGGTGAAATACCTGCCACCCGTGACGTCTTTAAAGCCTTGAGAGCCTGAAAGGAAACTCGGAACCTGCTGCTCATGGTAGTAAGTCCAGTAAACAATTTCAGCCCTGAAGAAACACTTCCCATGTGTGTTGCATGGAAGGCTTTGCACTGAGAGTCTGTGACTGCAAATCAAAAAGCAAAATAAATCAAGAAGTGGTGCTTTATTCTGCCTGGTCAGGTGAAAGCCCCAAACACTGGTTGTTCCTTGCTCCCACACCTTGCAGTAACCAGGGCTCCAGTTCTCCACCATATATTCCACATCAGCTGGGCTTTCTGCATGGATTTATGTTCACACCTTGTGAACCTATGCCTTCCAGGGAAAAGTGATAGCATGAAAGACAATGCCTGCTGGCAGCTTGTGCTCTCACCAGGAGGAGGAATGAATTCTCTCCAGTCATTATCGGTCACACTTATAATCCAAGAGGCTTCTTTCAAGATGTGGTGGGACACAGGCTTTTTGCACATTGAATGTTAAGAGGTAGTGTCAGCTTTCACAGTAATTTAAGGCTGGCATTCATTCCTGCCTTATTCTTGCTTCCAAAGGGCATCTTTCATCTTTTGTCTTTCTTGGAGGCTTATCATGAGCAGACATCATAAGCAAAAGCCTTTAAACACCCTCACCATCTCTCACGGATGGGCTGCATTCAACACCTGGCTCAAAATGCAGGCTGTCCTTTCTGTCTGTGTGACGGGACATTTGGCTGAAGGGAACAAGTATCTGAGGGAGGGCAAGCACACGTGGGTGTGAATTTGTACGTGGATGCGTGGGTATGTGCGTAGGTTCTTCATGCCACCCTCTCCAGCCTTTGAAGCCTGGGCAGTGTCCCTCAGGAGGGTGACAGTGCTCTTCCTGGCACTGTCTGCAGGGCTGTGCTGCAGAACAGGAGTGTGGATGTTTGCTCAGCATTTTGCTGAGGGAAGCTGAGGCAGGAGCCCCAGGGCGGACCTTCAGGTGATTTGGGGAAGAAAATAATTTTAAAAACGTTAAAACTGAGGAGGGAGGTGCTGGTAGTTATTAAACACAGGACTAAGCAGCAGCTCACCACACAGCTGTGGCTCTGCTGTCTCTGCACCTTGGAGGAGCTTTTTGGATATTATGGTCTTTGTTTTCCTCCAGCACGTGAGGAGCAAATGTGAGGTGAGCCACAGATGGGCAATTGGCCGTGTTTTTTCAAAACCAATGTCAATCCATGGACTTTAAAAGGGAACCACGCTCTGGCAGTAGGGTTTTTCCAGCCCTGGCACTGGTGGGAGCCCTTCTCCCCAAGCACGGACTGAGCATCCACCCACTTAACCAAGCTGGTCCCAATACAGAGGCTGCCCTGACCTCCCTCTTCCCAGAGAACAGCCACCCTGACCTCTGCACTGGGCCCTTCCTGGCAATTAGCAACCAGCCAAGCTAATCAACACCTCCCAGCAGAGCACTGTGGCAGCCAGGAAAGCTGACCATGCGCTTGATCCGGTCTGGAAAGCACCAGGAGCCCCAGCCAAGCGGGCACCTTGCAGAGCAGGCTGCCTGCCTGCTGGAGTGCGATGTCCTGAGCCCCCCGAGAGCAGTGGCCCTGGGGAGGGAAGCCCTCGTGGTCTGCAGCACAAGTGCTTCCAGCTGGTTACACACTGGGGCACAGGGAGCAGGATTGCTACATGGCTTCTGAGGAGCGATAAGCAGCCATGGAAAGGTCTTGCATAACATCATGGTTTGATTTCCAGTGCTGCTGAGCTCCTCCACTGTGGGGAGAGGAGCCACCGAAACTGGGCTGTGGGCCAGTCTGTGCCTTGTTGCTCGTGGAGTGCAAAGCCTTCTGCCCTCTGAGTTTCAAAACACTCACAGCACTCTCCTGCTCCCTCAGGATCGCCCACACCCTCACGCCTGTCAAGAGTGTTGCTCTTGGCTTGTGCTGGAACAGGGATGTGCAGAGATGGGACAGGTCCCTCTGCGGGGGTCCTGCTTTGCTGTCCCATTGGCTTCATGGTGTGGGCAAAGACCAGTAGCAGTGACTGTGGGCAGGGCACAAATGTCCCTCCCAGTCTCATGTTGCCCAGTGTCTTCTGCAAAACACACTCCTGAGCTGATATTCCCGAGGTGGCAGGTAAATGTCCAGTGTTCTCTTGGCTGGTGCGTGGCTTCACCCACTATGCTTTGCCCATCTGCCCATGGCTCACACTGGGAGGCGCCTCAGCCCCAGCTGGCTCACACAGGGCAGGTTTGTGAGCTGGGAGTGCCCAGGCTCTGGTTGGACAGGGATGTAGGGGATGCTGCAGCCTCACCGCAACCACAGAGCTTGTCTGGGGTCTGGGCACTGCTGGCAGTAGCCAATGGATCAATATTTGGGATTGCCATAATAGTCATACCATGACAGGGTCGTTATGCCTTCGTTAAAGTAAGTGGGAACCACTGTGGCACATTTCTGAGCTATAGGGAAGAGGTGGCTGCTGGCAGAGGGTTGTTTAGAAGGCTGGAGCATAGGGAAAACCCAGGAAGGGCAGCTGCCTACTGGAAGGAAAGCAGCTCTGAACGTGGAGCAGTGATTACAGGCAGCCCAGCCTGCCAAGCAATGCTTCTTGGGAGAACTGAGGGGAAAAGAAGAGCATTAGTTAAATGATTGCTGGCCAATTAATTTCTGAGTACTAACTCTGCTGCTGAAGGACTCTTTCTCTATTCTCACAGGCTGAGTGCAGAGGCCAGCACAGCCCATGCCCAGCTCCTTCGACATCACACCCGGGTACTTCAGAGCGATTTACAATGAGCTGCCACATCACCAGAGAGAGAAACAACCCAATATGATGTTCCACCACGCTCCTTAGGGTGAGCTCTCAGTAATTACTCCAATTACACACCAAATTACAGGGAAGCTGGTGGCCTCCACACGAGGACAGATTAAAGAATCCATCTTTAATCTTGGCTCGAATTGTGCTCTGCTGCCTCCAGTTTGAAGTACATGTTCATTTCCCCCTGTGGGTCTGTAATCACACTGCTTATCATCACCTTTTTATTCACTCCTCCATTTCTAGCATGCATGTCAAAGAAGACAGTATATTAATCAGCCAAGTTTTCTTCACTGCTTCTTATCAGCAGCAAACTGTCTTCTAAAATGGAGCAACCAGTTGTCTTCACCTGGAATTACCTGGGAGAGGCATTCATCAAAACCCAGCAAGTGACAAGTCCATGGGGACCATGATTTGTTGCTCCAGATAAATGATGAATGATGGGCAGGGAGAGGCCAGATCTCTCCCTGAAGCAGTCGTTATGTCAATATTTATGGAAGCCCATCAATAGCTTCTCCGTCTGCCTGCAGCCCTGGTGCATCCTGCTGGGCAGGGCTGGCACAGGGTGAGCCCCATGGCAGGAGCTGGTTGGTAAGCACAGGTTTTATCCATTGTGGAGCTGCAGGGCTGTGTCACACTGAGCCTTCCCACACCCTGGTTATAGCATTGCCAGGGA
Source organism: Pseudotriccus pelzelni (assembly GCA_035584735.1). Classification (NCBI taxonomy): domain Eukaryota; kingdom Metazoa; phylum Chordata; class Aves; order Passeriformes; family Tyrannidae; genus Pseudotriccus; species Pseudotriccus pelzelni. Next base: position 12,245,937 of record JAWMRA010000009.1, on the reverse strand, counting down.
TGGGGAACTCACCGCAGGCTTTGACAGGGCATTTCAGAGGGTCTGCCCTCACGCCCTGAAATCCATGTCTTATTTCTAACCACAGCCTTCTCTCATCTTTGTCTGCCAAACAGAAGCACTGCCAAACATTTAATCACATCAAAAAGAGCTTTAATAAGCTGGGATCAAGTTAGCCCTTTAACCTCTCTTTCTGGCCTGCATGGATGGTGTCCCGGGAATTTCTCTCCATTAAAAGTCTGTCTTCTCATCCCTCCATCGCTCCTTGGCTCCCTCTTTGGGCTTTATTCAGTTTCTTGCCTCCTCCTGAGGTGCTGACCCAGCCTTCCTGGGTGCAGCCTCCTCTCCTGGGTGTAGGGTGCTGTTCCAGCAGTACAGCCTGCTCCCAGTACCTGTGCCAGAATCGCTTCACCAGAGCCTGGGCAGCTCCACCTTCACTGAGAAACCGAGAAGGTGTTAAATAATGGAGGGCAGAGAATTAATCCCTGCTGAGGCCCCCGGAAACACCCCGGCTGAGCAGTGGTGCCGTGTTTGCAGCAAGGCTCTGGGACCTCCGGAGTGTCTGGATTTCCAATGCACTGACTCCATGGGCTTGCTCCAAGCAGCTGGAGTTGCCAAACACCTTACGCAAGCCGCTTACATCAGTGCTGCCGCCAGTGTGACTGATAGGGACAATCTCAAGAACGTAGATATGCTAAGATCTCTTTTTTCATAAAATGGTGCTAATTGACACTAATGATAATTCCCCACTTCAGACCTTTATTGACCGAATCTGGTCGTGGCCGTTTCACCCCTCAGCACAGGACTGATGTCAGCTGGACTGGCCTGGGACATCCTGTTTACTCCATGGAGGAACGGGCAGCGCGCCAGCGCTGGGACCCCGGGGGAAGTCCCAGGGACCTGCAGGAGCTAATTAGATGGCTCCCTCCCTGGCTCCTTTTTACACTCGCTGATGTGTCAGACCTGCCGATTTAAAAACCCAACCTCAGTATCTATTGTTTAACATCTTCCTGAAGCCCTCCTAGCATGGCAAGTGTTTTATAGTGATTATATTTTATTTTATAACATGCTGTATTGTTTGGCTTTTGCTTACTAAACGCTGAACAGAAATATTTATCAAATACCTCTCCTTTTCTGGGTTACTGCCTACGTGATTTGTCACCCTCTGCCTTTCTGGTCTGGGCAGAGATTTCTCCTTATGCTCACTGCTTCTTCCACCACTCTCGTGGGCTCCTGATGTTCATGCAGTTTGTCAGAGACTTATGCTTTTTACTCTGGTCTTTATTTTTGCATCTGCCTTTACCCCGTGACGTGCAGACCTGCACCTTCTCCTGGTCACAGCTTTGAGGATGAGGCTGACGTGCTGGGGCAGTTCTTGGCCTCTGCTCTGAGGTTTCTATTTGCAGACCCTGTTCCTGGCCAATCATTTTCAGATTTCACAGTTTTCAAACCCACTGACTGCTCCAGTGGGCTGTGGCACCATCCTGCTCTTCGTGGGCACAGACCCCCGGGTGCTGCTCCCCTCGGGCTCTCCAGCCATCGCACCGAGGCAGCGTCCAGCAGAACAGAGGTGGAGGTGTGTGGCTGGGCAGGTTCCTGCAAGGTGGGTGTGATGGCTGCCTCTCATGCCAGGAGGGGTAGATAAGCCTTTAACGCTACCCCCACACGCAATTAGCAGCAGGGGAGCCAACACCCAAAGCACAAGGAAAGGGCTCCTCCATGAGTGGGAAACCTGTGAGGTGATGCTCCAAAGCCCCATGAGGGGTGAGTGGCTCCTCAGTGGTGTGCTGTGCAGGGATGGGATTCCTTCATGCACCCCTCCCTGGGCAGCACATCAGCTTGGCTGCTGGGATTTCACATAGAAAACATTTTTGGCTTCAGTAACAATAAGAAAATACAAAGAAATCTGCTTTTGAAGGTATATGAAGGTTCCAGCTCCCTCCTGCCCCCAAAACAGCCCAGCAGGAGCAGGCTGGTGGTTGCCTACAGGGGCTGTGGTGGAGTGGGGGACTCTCCCATGTTTGGCATCTAGGAAGGGTCCTGCAAGAAACAGGTGCTGTAACCTGAATGTCTCTAACGCTGGAGTGCCTGATGCACATGTGTGCATGGCCAAGACTGAGGCTGTCAGGCGAACAGCACCTCTCATTGCTGTGCTGTCCTCCTGTGGGTCCCTCCCCATAATTACCCTTCCCAGGAGCTCCTGAGCCAGCATGTGCACCAGTCATCACAGCAGGCCAACCGGGACAAGATACAGCCAGCAATTAATTTCTTCTCTACAAATTATCAAATTACAAACTTGCTTTTTAATTGTACACTCTTTGAAGGAGGTCACTGCATGGCTGGGACATATTTCTGCCTGTGGATCACCCAAGAGCTGGGCGGCAGCTATTTTTGGTGGCTGGGGAATGGCGAGCTCTCCAACCAGGCTAAATGGCATCACGTGCTGTTTGTGACCCTGCTCCAGCCCCTCACTCCTGCCCTGCCTGGCCACCTTCACCCCCGCAAATCCATGGGCTGCTGTAAATCCTAAATGCCTCCTTCCATGTACCTGAGCATGTACCTCATGCAGAAGCAGCACCTGGTGCAGCCCATGGGCTGCACATCCACAGAGTGGGGACCAGATTGCACAGCAGCCCCCGGGGCTGTGTGTCCAGCGTCACTTGTTTCCTAGGTTGCTGCCCCACCACCCATGCCAGCCCTGAGGCACTTCCCGCAGGGCTGCAGGCCCCGTGCAAGAGCTCACGTGCCTGGTTTGCTGTCAGCACTCTGGGATTGCATGGGGATTGACACAGTCATGAGAGGAAGGAAGGAAATAGGAAGATGGCCACGGGAAGGGCAGCATCCCGGAGCACAGGGCGCTGCTGCCCAACCACTGCCTGGCACACCCATACCCGGTGAAGATGCGATGACAGATGCCTGTAGGTATGAGCAGGATAAAAAGGCTTAACAGAGGTATGATGGAAGGCTGATTCAGCTGGCCAGCTGGTACAGAGACTTCTCAAAGTTGCTCACCAACTGCCACCTTGGAAGGACAGCTGCATACAATTGACAACTCTCCCGACACCCAACCCAATCCCACAGCACAACACACCTGCCCTCACTGGCTTTTGTTATTAGCCATCCCCTGGCTTCCTGCACCCAGCTGGTTCTGATCAGGCTATTTAGGTACTCTTCTGCTCACAGACGAAGGTTTGCTCTTACTTGTGCTTGAGACCTACGGCAGTAGTTGGTTTCTCCAGTTACAGGTCAGTGTCTGATTTATCTCACTGTAGAAAAGCTTTGGTGATGTTGAAGTGGCTTTTGTTGGGTTTTGCATTTTAGCTCTGAGTTGCTGTTTGGTCTCCCCTAGCAGTGACAGAAGGTTCAGTTCTTCTTCTGACATGTCTGTGTCCACCAACCATACCTGTAACATCTTGCTCCTCATACCCTTCACTTTGAAGCCTTGTTTTGTTGGTCAGGCAACTTTCCCCCATCATTTTGTGCCAGGAGTCACTGAGGGTAGAGGGCTGGAGGTGTCTCTGTTCTTGGAGATCTCCAAAGGTCAAATGTCTTGATCCAGTGTTTGCAATAGTCCTGATAGCAGCAGGAGGTTGGACCAGAGATCTTTTCTAACCTGTTCAATTTTTCTCTGAGTGCTATGTCTGGCACAGAATAGTGATTTATCAATGGTCTCATCATTGCAGGGCAGCCTGGTTGCTTTCATCAGCTGTGTTCCCTGGGTCATGTCCTCAGTTATTGTTTCCCTGTACTGAGTCTCCCATCCTTTGTAGTATCTGTGCCTTCAGGTCCAAGCTTGACCTTGTGCTCACAGTTTCAAGGTGTATTTTGGACTGTTCCCTGGGTGACTCAGATCACTGGCACTAGTAGCATGTGCTCCTTGTTGTTTATGGCACTATCAGCTTGTGTCATCTGCTTGTCTTACCAGGAAAGACTTTTCAACTAATTTAGTTAATTGGTTAAAGTATTAAATTATGCAACACCAAGAGCTGATCCCCTAGGAACTGCTCATAATAGCCAAGTGGCATCTTTAATTCTTTCTTGCCCTTCAGACTTGGTGAGAGCATGTATTTGTATGCAGTGCTTTTTATTCATGTCAGGTTGGTGGCACTGGAATGTTTGTTGCATTGTGTCTCTCTGAGCTGAGACCCCAAGCTCTGCCTGTTCCTGGGTTTGCAGCCATCCTTCCCATGCTCCCGGGTACCACTCTGCATTGACTCCTCTATTGAACAGGCTTCAGTGCAGCAAAACTCGTTGCCAATGAGTTACAAATATTAACAGGGGAAGCAAGTTCCCTCTGGGGACAGCGAGGACTGTTTGCTGCCTGCCATCAGTTCCTGGTGGTGCCTTGCTGAGTATCCCTGTCTCGTGAGGAAGTTTGGGTAGGCAGTGGTTACAAGGGTGTGCTGGGGCGCACTGATGGTGTGCATACACAGGGCCATGGGGCACTGGGGGAAGTGTCATGAGCAGTGACTGTCCACAGTGTCTGTGCTGCCCCGGGCATGGCTGGCATCCCCTCCCTGATCTGTAGGTCCCATAGCTGGACGTGCTTTGCTTGGGTGAAGGTTGGAGTCTCCAGGGATGGGGCAGTGCCATGATTCCTGGGGCTGATAGACCTACTTTCAAGTTAAACAGCTGAGTGGGTTGGTGTAGGAATTGCTGCTGTGCCTGCAAAATTCATCAGCCATCAGGCTGGGGGAGTAGGTGACAGATGCCTGGTGCTCTGGCGTGGGGGAGGATGCAGGCTGGAGCTGGCCATCCTGCCACTGGTGGAATAAGAGCGGCAGCTCCCATGATGAGTGCAATTATTGCATACCAGTGAAGTCCCGTGTGCCAAGGACAGGGAGCTGCAGCTGGGACTGTGCTGGGAGTGCAAAGGCAGGGCTCCAGGCAGGGGCTGAGCCAGGAGTAGGCAGAATGTGTCACGGGACAGGCTGAGCCTCATCCTTCTGGCAAATGGAGGAGGTGGAAACACAGTGCATGTGAAGCTTGTCCCATGGGAGATGTGGAGCCACCGTGGGTATGCTGGCACCTGGAGCCCCTGCTTGCGTTAGCACCTTCTGGGAAATGAGCACTTGTATCGTAATTCCTGCTGCTTTGAATAGATGTTTTCTGGCCAGTTTAGTCTGCCTGTGGCTGTGAGCATGTAACCATCCTCCATAAGGACGCTTGTCCAGAAAACGCTGGCTCTACAGCCCATCTGGCAGGCACTGCCACCTATTCATGGCTGCTTCTTCCTTGTGCCTTTGGTCAGCATGTAAGGGAGCGCTGGAAAAAAAGCAAGTTGCTTGGGACGATCTCTGCTGGTGTACTGGGGTCCTTTCTGACACCCCGTGGTTCAATCAGTGCGCCGGGGAGCTGTGCACATGCCATCTCTGTACTCTCAGATCAGACCAGGGTCTGCTCTGAACCTCAGCTTTGGTCTCTGTACAACTCCTTTTGCTTGTGTGCTCAGGGATAGGGTGTCTCAGACTGTTCTGAATTCTAAAAGCTTTTTCTAAAGTAGTAGCTGTTTGTGGGATGGCAGCATGCGGCCTCTCCTGTTGAGAAAACCCCTTGCAAGCACTTCTTGTCTCTCCTCCCTAGCAGCTCAAACACCCAGAGGAATCAACCGAACAAGGACGGCCCCAATCTCGATGTAACATGATAAATTATGTAACACAATGTCACAATTATGTATTTCTGAAAGAGAAGTAGGGCAGGGAGCTGCCAGAGATGGCTCCGCTCTCCGGTGAGCAACACCCACGAGCATGAGCAGGTGGGGTCACCCACCTCCACATCCCTAATGCCACAGTTCACTGCAGAATCAGTGGGAGCTTTCAAGACCCCCCCTTTTTCCCCTTTAGAGGCTCTGTGTGTGTGTGTGCGTGTGAACCCTAACAAAGCAAATAAGCAGGTAGTTTGTGCAGCCAGCAGCACGCTGCCTTGCACAACGCTTGCACAGCCCCTTGGCAGCCCTCAGCAAATCGTTTAAGCACGACCCTGTGCTAGGTCAGGTCAGAGCCTTCTGGATCCTCCGACCATCACATTTGAAGAGCTTCTCGTTACAGTTTCTGTACCAATACACTGAGTACTCATGCTCCATCTTCCTCCCTGCACTGGGAAAAGAGTAAATATATCGTGATCTTTGCAGAGCTTGTCAGAACTGGGCAGAGAAAGGCAGAGACTGAATGGAGTCGACTGGTTTGGGCGATTCAGAGCCCGCAGGAAGAGTCAGCAGCCTGTGTTTCATCTCCACTTCCTCTGCTCCAAACACAGATGGAAAAAACAGGAGGGGGAGGGAGGAGAGGCAAAGATAAAGCAAGAGACAGGAGGAGTAAGATCTGGTACAGCAGTAACAGCATTGTTGGAGCAAACTAAATATTTTAGAGCAAAACAGTGCTTTGGAGTAAGGCAGAATTAGGCAAACATTATTTGGGTGTGCTGTGCTGAATGTCTTGATCTGATGGACTGGAGTCAGTTGCAAATTAAATAATTAAAATATTTGCTTCTCCTAAGAATAAGGAATGAGCTCCATGGCTGATGGTGGGCTGGCAGGGAGGTTTTGCTCCTGTGGGTGGGTGCCTGGGTATGCATGGCTGTAGGGTTGCCAGGTAGCTGGGTGAAGGTGTCTGGAGGAGAGCGGAGCCCAGGGTGCACTGCAGCTGCCTGGTGTCCCTGCTGGCAGTGACATCCCCCATGACCTGTGTGTTTCTAATGGACCACAGAAAGTGCATTGCAGAGAAGTATCTGAGAGGAGAAAGAAACCAGTACCTGCACTGGGGGAAACTGGGGAACTGAATTTCCATTCCTTTTTCCCAACAACAGAGAAACTCCTTCCCAGCAGCTCTACCCTGTGCTTTTCTTTGGGACTCACCCAGGCCATTCACATCTGTTGCCACTGTCCCTGTGAACTGGTCTGGGTCATGCATATGTGTATGGGGCAGGAGGAGCAGCGCTGAGTCCAGTACACATAAACATCTCAAACCTCCCCCATGGCCCTCTGCATGTCTGGAGAGGAGGAAATCCTGCCAGAGCTCACCGGATGCGGAGGGGAAGGATCCAGGCCCCCAGCAGACACGACCTGTTCCCATCCCACGGAGGCGCAGGGCTGTGCCATGCACATGAGCAGCCCTGCGATGCCAGTGGAAAAGCAGAAGCACTCGTGCGCGTGGACACGTCAGATGAAGTTCTGAGAGCATTTGTTCAGGATGGAAGAGCTTGAGCTATGCTGCTACTTTTCTGATTCCTCCAAAGGCTATTGAAGTCTTCCAGGTAAAGCAGGGAAGTCAGGATGTGACAGCTTTAACGTAAAAAAGCAGGAGGAGGCAGCTGCTTTCAAAAACAACCTTTGCAAGGTCATCCCTGAGCAAGCAGCGGTGGGCTTGAGCACTTTTCTGCAATTCAGCTCAAAAAGACTGGATCTTGCCTTTTCTTTATGGGAAGGAAAGCATGTGATGACGGGTCCCCAGAGCTTTTATTTTGAAGCCAAATGCTTAGAGTGCATGAAGACAGCAAAAGCATTTTCCTTCAGGCGATACAAATCAAATAAATGGAGACAGTGCACTGCAATTCAGCGCAGCAATCAACACGAGCTGCACTCTCATCTCCACATCACAAAAGCATCAGTGACAGAAGGTGCCTGGGACTGGCGCTGCCAGCAGCCCCTCTGCCCTGGACATTTCCTACCTGCTTGGGTCCGTGTCTCTGCCCTGGTGTGGCTTTGCTGGAGCTTTTGCAGTGGGTTTTTTCTGCCTCCTTGTTAAAGCTGGGTGTGTGAAGCTGTTTGTGGAGTTTAATTAAACTGTACAGAATCAGCTTCAGGAGAAGCTGTCTGGTTTAATTGACTCTCTGTTCAATGTGCAAAGCTGAGTGGTGTTCCTGTGGGAATAGATGTATTTTTTTATTGTCCCCATGGAAGAAGGATTAGGATGGGTAGCTGCCCCATTCTTCCCACCCCCATTTGCTGTCATACCATAATCAAGGCTGCCCCATACATGAGAGGACCTGCAAAGAAGGGACGTGTCCTCATGGACTGGGTATTGCAAGATACTCTAGGCACTGTGAAGATGGGGAGCAAAGCCCAAAAGATGATGCTGGGACTCTGCAGAGCTGCCTGGAGCACCTATGAACACCCCTGGATGGAGGTGGGCTGCAGAGGGACTGCTGCCTGGTGTGACCCAGGGGAACGCCAGGAGACCAGCAAGCAGCAGTTGGGACCATGTGCTTGTGGTGGGAGAGGCTGTGTGCTGGCCCCATCCTGGCAGGGGGGTCATGCAGACAGGTTTTTGGCAGCATGCAGTTGTGCCTTGGGAGTGAGGGAACGCTGGATGCAGTTAACTCACCTTTGCTACAGTAACGTCTGCTGAACAAACGACCTTGTGTGCAAATTGAATTATAAGCAACACTAAAGGCAAGAAATGAGCCAGTGGATTTTGTAACAGTTCTAGAACTCGTATGCTCTCATTAATGGGTTTTACAGATGTCATAAGTGAGCCATCTCCCTAGAAAGAAAACATTTTCTTTACAAACAGCCCTTTAAGTGTTGCAGGCTACTCAAGAGATGGGGCTTGTCTCTAATTAAAAGAATCATTCCCTTAGCTTGTATGGTTTGTGGCTGGACTACCTGCCACAGCTGCAAGCTGAGGCAGTTCAGTGGAGGCCAGCAGGTCTTTTGCAATCCTGCTGGGTGAGGGGGACTGGAGCTCCACTCCCACATGGGTTTGGAGTAGTTTACCCCAATCTAGTCCCCGCTTAGCCGAAGGTGCTGTGCAGTACGAATACTTGGTGCCACTTTCCCTGTCCCTCTGGCCGGGAGTTGGTGCTTTGTTTACCCGCATCACAAACAGTGCAGGAAAAAAGCTTTGATTTATAGGACCAGTGCAATGTAGACTTTGAAACAAGCAGCAGCTCTGCTCTCCATTCTGGACAGCCCCTGGAACATTTGCCTGTAAACCAGCTCCCTGCACCTCCTGGCCCAGCTGGCTTTGATGGAAGGCTGATCCTGCTGGCCTCTGCTCTGCTCTGCTCATGCAGGGATGACTGTGTGGCTGTCCCACAGGTGGCTGTGACCACTCCACACTGCCTAGCACTGCCTCCAGAGTGCTCTGGGGGTGGCCCCTGCCCAAGCTGTGGTCCTACAAGCCGATCTCAGCACCTTGGGACTGAGAGCCATGGGTTTGTTTGTGAACCACTTGCTTCCTTAATGCATCTCCTTTCACACTGGGTTGGACTCTGTCCAGGCAAGCATTTATCTTCCTTCCCACTGGAAGCTGTGCAGGCTCATGCCAGCTGCTGTCTGAGGAACTGCTCTCCATTTCAAAAGAAATCAACTCAACTTTGTTCCCAAGCCTCTATTAATCAGCTTTTCCAACTTTTTGTCTTCTAGCAGCAGGCTCTGCTTGGCTGTTTGAGCTGGAGGATATGGAAACCTTGGCTGGCTTAGCCTTGGTCTAGCCCTACTCTGTAATCTCCCTCTTCCTGACCCAGTCCTCTGCCTGCTGTGCCAGGCAGGATGGATGGGATGGCACCATCCTGGGCAGTTTGCTGGCAGGAGTGGGCACAGGCCATCTTCTCTGCTTGGAATACATGTCTAGGTCAGAAGGTTTCCCACATATGTGACCTTGCCACATGAATCATCATTGCAGGAGGACCTGGGGTCTCTTCAAATCATTCCCAGTGTGAATTTAAAGGCTACAGTCAGCTTCAAATCTATACCTGGCTATCTGCCACAGCTGCCATGCCCCACCGTGGGCGTGATCTGGTCCCACATGGGGATTGGGAAAGTCCTTTAAAAAAGCAGAAGGGACCATCCTTCCCTTGCTAAGCAGGCATGGCCCCTATGCCTGCCAGTGCTCACAACAAGAGCTCAGGTGGCACCTCTGCTTGGTTGCCACAGATGCATTTATGCCAGGAGTGCTTCAGACTTGGAAAAGTCCCTGGTCCTCCCTGCGAAGCTGATGCGCCAGAAAGGCCAATGTAGCTGTCAGAAACTGATGTTAATTACTGAAGGCACTTGTGGCTCAGCTGTCTCTTGGGGAGATGAGAACTGCTGAGCCCCCACAGGACTGCAGAACAGCAGCAGAGCTTGTACCTGCTTGAAACCACTGTGTGTCTTCATCCCAAGGGCTGTGAGCAGTCCCAAGGATGATGAACTGGAATCAGGGAGGATCCAGACAAGGGTAACTAAAATGAGCCATTCTAGAAGCTGCGGTCTTGGCACACTGGGCTGAGAGGATAGGTGTCCTTCAGAAGCGCCTGGCCCTGGATATGAAGGGTTAAATCATGGTTGACATCCATCCTGCTGTGCTTTGTCAGCCTGGACACATGTAGTCTGTGGAGAAAAACAGGCAGAGTAATTTCCTGATTTAAATGAATTTCAGAGACCACCACAGGAAGGAACTTGGGATGTATCCAAAGGGTAACCAGGCCATGGAAAAATACCAGGCAGGGGAAGGGGCCAGGGGAATCGGGACTCAGATTTTCCCCTTTGTCGGTACGGAGCTGATATCCAGCATTCCATTTTCCAGTTATGAGTCCAGTTTAAGAAATTTAGGACACTTTAAATGTCAGGTTGTTGAATAATCAGCTCTTCTGAAGGGGAAAATTCCCTGAGAGCTTGAGCTCTTCCCAGCTGGCATTGCATTTTATTTACCAAATTGCTTATTGTACCTGTGTCCTGAGTATAAATCAAAAAAGTTATTTGCTGTAGGCTGCCTTGTCCATAGACAAAACACGGTATTTAGGCAAGGCTTTGTTTGAATCACTGCATTCCCACAGCAGTGCCAGGGTCCTTGTCACCCTTACAGCAATCCTGATAAACTTGTGACGCACCAGGTGTGGGATGTAAATGAGAGTTCAGGGGATCATGATATTCCTCAAAAAATATGAGGAGGTCTGAACGTAGAGAGAAGTGAAGCTGAATCAGGCAGCAGAGACCAGAGGGCTGGGGCTGTGAACGTGCTTGTCCACGTCCTGGGGACTCGGGTGGTATTTCTGTGCAAAAAAAGAACTGGCAAAGCACAGAGTAGGGAGACATAAAGGCATGTCTCATTTATTTTCATCCCAGGGACCAAAACTTCCCCAGCAGCAAAGCTGCTCAGTCATTATAAGTCAGTTGAATAGAAAGGCTTCTTGCAAGTGCTGTCGGCACCGGCACAGGCTGGACTGTACAGACGGTATCTGCAAAAAAGAAATAAAATACAAGCTATAAGAAAAAGTGCTATTTGACCATTAGTGAGTGAATTTATCATCCCGCTTGAGATGCTGGAGTTAATAGAATAAAAGCCTTGTAGACAGCATAGAGGTTATTATTTCAGGCTATCATCAACCTTAATTCAAAATTCTCATTCCAAGGATGCCTGAGTGATCACTTGTGCTACATTAAGAGCTGAGTAAGCCTGGCTTTTTTTTTTATAAGCTCTATCACTGTTTTCCTGTCTCATGATGTAATTTCATGGTTATAGCAGCCTAATAAATTGCTTTTTTTTAGGTTTAGAAATTTGTATGAAATTTAGCACCATGGTAAAAGATTCAATTTGCTGGACTGGGCTTGGATTTTGTGCAAAAAAACCTCTGAAATACATGTGAGAATCCTTCCACAGAAAGGGTACCTCAGCCTTAGGGAACTTATATGCCAGTATTTGCTGTGCTGGGGTCCCGGGGTCTCCCAGACTGTAACTGTGGGTTAGCAAGCAGGGTTTCATACGGGGGAAGAGGAGGAATAGGGAGCGTCATGAGAAGTATGTTGCAGAACCCTCACTCCTATTCCAGCAGTGGGACTCATGGGAAGCAATGTTTTTTGGGATGAGACCTGCAGGTGCATCCCCATCCTCAGGGTCTGAGTCTTGTGGCAGCAGCACAGGAGCAACCCAAGCATGCTCCTGCAGGTTTCTTCTGGAAGGGCCTGGATCCCCTCTAGCAGGGTGGTACTGCCGGGACATGCAAGCATTTGTCCTGCATGCAAAATAAATCTGCATTTGCAAACATGGAAATGGGTGTTTCTGGGCTCTCCTACCCAGCCCATATTCATGAGTGTGCTTTTCATGTTAGTATCACTCTGCAGTCTCCCTGTTTCTTCCCAAGTCAACTCCTCCTTTCATATGGAAATTCCCCCCTCCCTCCAAATACATTTTCACATATGCCAGGTTCTTGGGGCTGCAGCAGTTTTCTCAGAGGTCTGTGCCCTTAGCTGCAAGAAGAAAACCTACTCTGGTGACCTGGGGAGTCTGAGGTGACCACCTGAATGCTGGGAACTCTCTGTGCTGATCCACATCAAAGTGCTTGGCTTCATTTTCCAGTTTCTTTATAGCTCCACATCAAGATAAAACCTATGAAAGACCCAACAGTAGATTCTCATGCCTGTCACAGGGCTAAAAGTGGTGATCCATCACGTGCTGCCCATGAATTCCCTTCCTCACACAGCACAGTGCTGGGGAATAGCTGCTGGGCACTTTCCAGGCTGAACTTCAGAGGCAGTAGTGCACTGATCACAGCTGGTCGTTGTGTCATCTCCTTGCCAGTGCTGGGAAGGTCACAAGATGTCCTTTATGGGGCCATTTTAGGCTGGGACCAGACTGGCCACAGTAGTGGCTGTGCACTGGATGGGATGCTACGGTGGCTTGGGCTGAGGAGGATGCTGAAAAGGTGTTGAACTTCTTGACTGGATATGATGGGTTTTGAGTCAAAATAAAACATTATTTTGCTTTGATTTTGCAATGCCTATGTGCTGCAGGTAGTGTGTATTCCAGCACGGTTAAATTGCAAACTGAAGGCTGATGCTGTAGGAATAAAATCATTTAGGTTGTAAAAGACCTCTAAGAACATCAAGTCCAGTCATTAACATGGCACAATAAATATTCCTAAAACCGAAGAGGTAGTCTGAAAGCAAGCCCTGCTCCAAGGCAGACAGCTCTGAGAAGGGACATGGTGTTCCTGCCCTGTGGGAGTATGTTTGGAAATGCTACACTCATGGCACTTGCTGAGTTAACGGAGTCTGAGGAGGGAAATGGCTGCAGGTGCAGGATGGAAGCTCAGCTGGTGAGCATTTTGCACCCAGGGACCTCTCCAGGGCAGATGCACGGCCCAAACTGGAGAGCTCAGTTTGTTCCCACACTGACAATAAACATGTAGGAACACAAGTCCTGGGAGGGAGACAAGCAGCAAGACTTTTCTCATGGTACCTCAGAGAAAAAGGCACAGATACCTGCAATAACTTGCAGTATTAAGCTTAAGGGCAGCTCCAGCATCTTGGAAGCAAGTGAAGTAATTTGTGGTATCCCATTCCTGCAAATACAGTTCTTTGCAACCAGAAGGAACGAGTCATTAGTGACACTGAGAAACCACTTGAGGAAAATCTGTGTGGATTGATCTGCTGTTATGGATGAGAGATGTTCTGCTGTCTCTTAGCAAGAGGACAAGTTTGTGACAGACTCCTACTTAGTGTGTATTAAAGATCCCACTGAAACCTCCAGATTTATTTATGAAAACACTCCTGGGGCACTAGCTACACTCTTTGCAATTTCATTCTGGCTTTTCAGGGGGTAGAGCTTAAATTAAGTGTGTAACTGCCCACAAAAAAGCATTCATTTTATTACTCTCCTGATGAGAGGGAGCAGAATGCACAGCTGGGGTTTGGAGGGCTGCATATCAAATCCACCAGCGTCTAGACAGAAAATAAATATGGTACTGGGAGAGACATCCCGGCCTGAGCCACTGCTGTATAAATGTGGCTGGGGGAGGATAGTGGAGATAGAAGGACAGACCTGGAAGAGAAACACAACTGAGGATACAAGGGCATAGTGGCCCTCAAGGGCTGCTGTGCTGTGGCAGAGGGTGACTGTGCAGAGACAGCTTTGAGCTGGGGACTTCCCTCTGGCCCGGTTGTGACACTGAGGGCTTAGAGCAGTTTAAACATTTACCTGCCTTAAGCTTTTAAGACCTCTTTGATGGCCTCAAGTACTCATCTGCATGAAGAGCTTAGGGTGTCCTAAGCAGCCTTATGTCCTTTGGGAGGCTCAGGGCTTGGAGCTGCAGCTCAGCGCTGTGGAGCGTTTAATGGGATCTGTGCTCGGTGGCACAGCTCTGCTGCTCCCCCTGCCCATACTGGAAGGGGAGGCTGGAACAAGTTCCCCCAAGGACACCTTGGCACAGCCACCGTATGCTGGCTGGAGAGCAAGGGGGTGGATGATGCCGCCCATCAGCCTGCCTCTGAGGTCCGTGAAAGTCCCCAGGCAGAGCAGGGTACCACCAGGAGCAAGGGCCAAGGATGCTCCCGAAGGTTTGTATAGGCCTGATGCAGCTGGTCTGGCTGTGGTGCAGCAGAGGCCTGGCCTGCAGACTGCACAGCCCCAGCATCCCTGACTGTCTGCTGCCCACAGCTCCAGCAGTGCCCCCGCCAAGGCAGCATCCCTGCCAGGGAAATAGTTAAGCAGGCAATAGCAAACAGGTAGAGCCAGGGCTGAGCTCACTCCTCAAACAGCCTCTCGAGCAGCAGCGAGGTCGGTGTGCATCAATCAACCAGGCAGGAGTGCCTGGAAGTGAGCAGGTCTCTGCTGTGAGTTTCAGAGAAACTACAGCATTTCATGGCAAGCATTTAACAAATTTTCCCTGCCACCCTGCAGGCCCAGCTCCAGGGTCCCCAGCCAGGCTGATGGTTCCCAGCAGCCTGGGCACACGTGGCATGGCCATGTGCTGGTGACAGGATGGAGAAACTCACCGTCCCTCCTGCCTTTTGCTCATCAGAGCTCATCAGAGGTGTGAAGCTGGCTGGTGGGCAGCACACACTGTGCTCCAGTGAGTGCCTGCCACAGCCACCAGCAGCACCATGGGTAAATGAGAACCAGAACTGTCAGCACAACCCAGTGTTTATGGCTCCAGCTGCTTTTGGAAAGAGCTGCCAGTCCCCTCCTTGCAGGCAGGAGTTGCAGTGCAGGACAACCATCTTTCAGGTGCATCCACAGGGACTGAGCCTGGCCAGTGTAAGCCTGCAGAGCAGGGCTTTGCTGCCACAGCCAGGCTGCGCTCTCCTTGTGAGACTGAATAACTGCCTCTGGCACTGATCTTCATCTCCTCCAGCAAGCCCCATCCCTGCTTTCATCTACTCAGGCAGAAATAGGGCTGCTGTAGTCCTGGTTTCCCAAGGAAACTAGGGGTTGTGCAACCGTGGGTGCCTGCCTGCCATCTCCTCCCTGTCCAGGGATGGCTGCTGGCAAATTTCATTTCGGAGCCCCAGAAGCAGCAGGAGCAGGCACTGTGTGGGCGTCCCCGTGTCTGGCAGGGCTGCAGCAGGTGCCTGGCACCCACCCAGCATGCACAGACTGCCTGGGGCACCAGCAGCTCCCCCCTCAGCCCATGGTTTGGGGGGCAGGAGGCAGCTGAGGGCAATGCACTATGGGATTTTTGTGGGTATTGCAGTGGAGGGTCCGTGAGGAGAAGTGTAATTATTGCAGAAGCATAACGTGTTTGTAACGTTCGTGGGACAGGCTTTGTGGCAAAACAAGCAAAATCATCCCTGGTTCTGCATAGAGGCAGCCTAGTGGTTAGCTGATCCCCTGCTTCCCAGGGGCCCTGTGGATTTTGGTAGTAAAAAAAACGAGTCAGGGTGCAGAGTGCTCATCCTGGAGGCAGCACTCATGTTGCCTGCAGAGCTGGGAGTGTTTGCAGAAGAGCTTCACACGTCAAGAGGGTAACAGGCAGAGCAGAGAACATCACAGCCCACTCATGAGTGATTTATGGCTTGGAAGAGGCAAGACTCTGCTCCCAGGATATGTTATCCACCTGTGGCTTTTTGTTTCAGTGCAAGGGGTATGTTTTGCCCACAGGTACTCCTGCTCAACCACATATGAACCGGGTATCTCCTGTTTTGCATATAGTCAGCACCTTTCTGGGAAGCTTTTAACTCAAAACTTTAGTTTAATAACTGATTAATAGACTTAACCCTCACATGGACCTTATGAGTTTGTTTCCTGTGACTCTCAGAACTGCAGTAACATGGGAATGCAGGCAGGACTGCGAAAAACAGGTTCATCACCTCTTCTTACCCCATGTCTCTCTCCTGCACCTGAGACAGGGCAGGTGCCACTGGGAGGGGAGCAGTTCCGAGCTTTCCTTCCCCTTCTGCAACATGCCCTGCATGAGCACAGGAGGGCTATGGCACTGTGCATTGTCCAGGTCCTCTTCCTTTTCCCAGCTTGGCACTGATGTCCCTGAGGACCTGTAGCCTCCACTGCTGCTGGACTAGCCTGTGCTTGCTGAGTACACCCAATGCCATGAGCTCCCCACTCATCCTGCCTTCACTGCTGCCTTGTTGCCAGGGCTGCCTGATCATCCTCCAGACCACACTGACCTACAGAGTTTGCCTTGGCTCTAATGGCACATCTCTGCTGATCAGTACTAATTAAACACCGGGGAGAAAAAGCCCTCCCTGTAATTAGTAATAGCCACCTGCATCGTATGTTCTTGCCACCCTGCGTGACAGAGAGTCCTGGCTAAAGGTGGCTGTTGAGCGACAGTTAGTCCTCGACTGTGCTGGAGGAGGCTGGCTTGAAATCCCACTCCAGAGGGTGAAGATGACATGGTATTAATAGACATGGCTCCATCTTTAGCCCTCAGCTGAATGT
Source organism: Pseudotriccus pelzelni (assembly GCA_035584735.1). NCBI lineage: Eukaryota > Metazoa > Chordata > Aves > Passeriformes > Tyrannidae > Pseudotriccus > Pseudotriccus pelzelni. Next base: position 12,229,345 of record JAWMRA010000009.1, on the reverse strand, counting down.
TATTAGCATTTCTTTTTTAGCACTAAGGCTAGTGCTAATTTTATGTTGTCTGAGTGTCTTGGACAAAACTAGAAAGGCCGTGGAAGAGCCCTGGACAACACCAATGTGCCAGCTGCTCTTGGGGCTATCTGGGTGCCCCCGTGCTGGCACCAGTGCTGCACCGTGGCAGAGCCTGCTGGCAGGGGCTGAGGCGCTGCATGGGTGACGTGCAGGGGTCCCGTGGGAGCAGCTTGTCCCTCTTTGCTGTTGGGAGAAGTCACTACCAGGGCTTTGCAAACTTGAGGCTTGCAGAGTCAGTGCTGATGTTGCTCCTCGTTGAAAGCATGGATTATCTAGTCAAATACACACAGGGTCCTGTGTCCCTCAAACAAACCAGCACCCTGCCCGCTGCATTCTGTCCTCCCTGCACCAGGGCATCCTTGGGGAGAAACCCAGTCTGTCTGCCCCCCTGCCCCAGGGTGCCTCTTCTTCCTCCCCTCCCAGTGGAGGTCTGGCACTGCTGGCCTCAGCTCACAGCTTTTCTAGCAATGGCACCTGATGCCTGGCACAAGCACCGGGGACCTGTTGCCTTGCTAGCACCGCCACAGATCCCCAAAGGCACAACCCTTGCCTTGTTAGCAGCTGCAGGTATGAAGCCGGTCTTGCCTGCCCAGATTACCTGCCTGCTCGGCAGGATAAGACAACTTCTGGCAAAAGCACAGAGAAGAAATCACATCCCTGTGCTGGAAGTCAAAAACACTAATTAAACCTGCGGTATCATTGATTACTATCTCAGGGAAGAGGCAGAGGGTGAGAAAAAGCCGGGGGGAAGGAAACCCAGGGGAGGATTTGCTAAGAGCCTTCCTAGCCTTTAAAAATAGGCTGATTACTATTGCAGTATTTGTATCTTCTTATGGGGAGGTACTTGGAGCAGGTCAAGCTCGTGCCGGGGGTGTGCAGGGAGTGCAGCCCCCTTAGGGCAGGGGAGACACATGGACCAGTGTCCCAGGACCATTTTCAGCTAAATATTTGGTGTCACCTAGGCAGGAGCCTTGCCTATGCCGTGCCTATGCAAGTACCCTAGCAGGGACAGTCAGATCCTGAGACAAATCAGCCTTTTTGTCTGGGGGTGTGAAGTAGGCACCCCCTGAGAGCTCGGCCAGGATCACTGTCACCAGGCACTGAGCTCTCTGCTCCCCTTATAAAGCATAGTGCAAACCCATTTAGGCTGCCTGTGTTATCAGGCAAAGCTGCAATTACTCTGGAAAATATTCATCCAGCTAAACTCCCTCATTATGAGCCATTTGCACCTAGCGACTTTATCTAAGCACAATTGCTTCAGCTGGATTAAGCCATGCCAGAGGCTTTCCTCTTGGACTGCAAATATCCAGCCCTCTAATGCACGCAAGGCCTGCAGCTTATGAGTCTCCAGCAGCCTCTCCGTGGATTGTGCTCGTCTCTCTGTTCATGAAGAGGGTGGGCAAAGGTCCTCTTTCCCCAATTCTCCTGTGTGCCAGGCCTGGGGCTGCGGGCACAGCCCTGCCTCTCTGCCCAGGACGGCATCCTGTTTTCCCAGCCAGAACCAGCCAACCTGCTTTACCGGCCAACCTGCTTTACCAACACCAGCTACCACCCCTGAACTCGCAGGGTGTCCCTGTGGTGACAGTGCCTTTGGAGAGGGGATGCTGTCCCCTCACCCCAGCACACCCTCGGAGGTGCCCAAAGGGGAGCGGGGCACTCCCACACTAGGGGGTGGTGGCCCTGGTCCCCATTCCTTCTCCTAAGGACAGCTAGTGGTCTGATGGTTGTGGTGGCTGCTTGGCATGCACCATGACTTCCTGTGCCAGCCCTTTCACTGGCACTGCTGCTCCTCCTCCTGTCTTTCTCCTTCCCACAGCCCCCTGTACTGTCCTGTTGAATGCACAGGCAGGGGACCAACAGCCCCCAGCCCTTCCCCATCCTGGGCACCAGCGAGCTGCTAAAACAGCTTAGCTTCTTCAATGGCAATAGAGATGCAGGAGCAGAGTGAGGAGACAGGACTGAGGGTGAGGCTGTGGGCAGGATTAGGTGTTGGGTAATGGGCTGGGTGGCTTTTCGGTGCAGGGCTGCACGGAACTGGGGCGATGCCGGCAGCTGCCGAGCCAGCCAGGCAGCTCGTTGGTGTCTGCTGCGGGAAGTGTTGCAACTGATGGGAATCTGTGAATCTTTTTCTTTTCTGGTGTCACCAACATATCAGGTGATGGTCAGGAGTCATGTGAAGGGGAAGGAAGGTTATCTGCCAGAGCCAGCATGGAGAGGAGCCCCAGCTCACTCCAGTCCTTTTCCCACATGAGCACGATCAGCACAGGAACGGCAGAAGCACAGAGGTACTTGTAGGTCACATTTGCAGGCAGCAGCTCCTGCCAGCCGGTCCTTTCATCCCGGCTTGTCTGACATGAAATAGTGTGAACAAACCTCCCTGCTTGCCTTGATTGCTTCCCAGGGATTCCTCCATTTGCATTATAATGAAGCAATATTTTGCTGTATAAATAAACCTGAAAGTTGACATAGGAAGGACTTCTCAACTCTAAAAGTACTTGCATGCTTCCCAGAAGGAGGGAAAGAGCCACATAGGGATTTATTAGGGACAAACTTCAAGTGTTGGTGAGGACAGTGAAGATTTACACCAAGATGGAAGCATCTTGCTCTGGCATTTCATAAAAAAGTTGTGCCCTGGGCTGTCATAAAGCAATGAGGTGGGGGTTACTGCTGGGGCAAATGTCTGGTGTCTCTGCCTTTATCACCTCTGCTCTTTGCTTTCTGCCACCGCTAAGGAGCACAGAGGAGTCAGATGGGGGTTCAGGTCAAGCTGTGTTGTGTGGAGTGGGGGAGACCAACCCTCCCTGCCTTGCAGATGTGTGTGTTCCTGAGTCCCTAGCACAGGTCAGGCTGGTGCTCAGTGCATGTGACAGTCACACCGACCTGCTTTGCACCCTTTCCGGGACCCTGGTCTGACTCCCAGCAAAGCCCACTGATACCTGTGGGTTTCTGGTCAGGTTAAGACACAGTGGTACCTCAAAAACCACAAATACCTGAGTGGTTGGCACTTGCCACGTGGCACTTGCCACATGCTAAGCCACGTCTGCAAGTGAATTCTGAGAGCCGGCAGAGTGCCGGACATGATGTCTAGCAGGCAGGCAGCTCAGAGCTCTGGCTGGTGTCTGTGAAAACCACTTCCCTGACCCACTTAGCCTGCAGCCACACCTCTGGCTGGAGACCAGCTCCTGCTGGTGTTGACAGACCTGTGTTTAATCCACGAAAAAGCAAAATCTGGGTTTTGCTAAAGCACTTGACAGGACCATGGTATCGAAAAGCAATTTGAAAGCTGATCAGCAAAGCACAGCAGCTCACCAGCTGCAAAATCTGACACATTGACAGGGCACAGGGTGAGGACAGGAACACAACTGCCCTGGCACAGCTGCAGGTCCAGCCTGCCTGGCTCCTGTTGATGCCATGCTGGCTGCTGGGAAGCTCTTTCCCTTCTTTAATCTCACAGTTTTGTGGACCAGTGTTAGGGGGAAATGTCCCTGTGCGGAGGAGGGCACAGGGGGAGTGCGTGTCTTCTCCACTGGGCAGTGGTGAGGCTGCTCCTGGCTGGCTTTAGGCTCTCCAGCTTGGGAGGGGATAGGGGAACTAGGGAACATCTGGAGGAGGCTGGCATGCTGTTCAGGGCTGGAGCATGGGGAGGAAAGGCTGCAGGACCTGGTCTGCTCCAGGGAAGGGCAGGCTGGGGGGACGTATGCAGAAGAGAATGGTGCCAGCTGCTCTGGCAGCAGTCCCAGACTGGGGCTTGGGGGGTTATAGCTTGGCATTCAGCCAGTGGCTGGGACACCCCTCCTCTCCACCAGGGACCACTGCCACCTGGGCCCATGTGGGGCTGTGCCTGGCTGACCCACATTCCCACAGCAGCCCTCCTATCTCTGGGAGAGCCAGCCCGTGCTGGCTGGTACCATTACACAACCCTGCTGCAGCCTGCTGCCTGCACACTACAATAGGCACTATTTTTATTCCCTTTCTTGTTGTCACAGGCAGTACAAGGGTCCTTGGGGTGAAGGCTTTTCTCCCCCACACTGTTATGTAGGACATTTCAGTCACTTGTCCTTGTGCCCTGCTTGTGCCTGTCCCTGCCATCCCAGCACACCAGGACCAGCAGGAACAGGATGTGGGGTCAGTGTTCTGCAGGGAGCAAAGCCCCAGGCTTGGGCACTGGTCAAAGCCCACCCTGCCTGCTCAGCCTGCAGACACCAGTCCGAGGAGGCACCTCTTTCTGCGGAGATGGTGTTTTTGCCCCTACCCACCCTGTGACAGCATCACTCCGCAGGGCAGCAGCAAGCAGGAGAGCACCAACATGATGTGCCCATCTGGCCATGGCCCCCTGTGGTCCAGACCTGCAGGTGGACTTCCCACCTTGACCTCAGCCATGGGGCTGCCCAGCGCTGAGACTGCCCCCAGTGTCCTGCTGTGGGATAGTGGGATGGGCCCACTGCAAGATCCTGCCCTGCTGTCCCAGAGAGTAAAGCCCCTGGTCCCCACAGCACCCTTATGCTCCCTGATGATCCCAGGAAACTCCTGTCAGTGGTGGGTCTGGCCACTGGTGACAGCAAGTTACTCAGAGCAGAAAATCCTCATGTATGATGGGCATGATGTGGATGGAGCAATTTTCTGCACAATCACTCCAGTTTATTCTGTGTGATAAACCAGTATTAAAGCAGGGTGAGGCTTGGGAGTGATGTATCTTCCTTCTGAACCTATTTTTTGAACCTATTACACAGCTTGGGAATTTCCTAATGGAGCTGGAAGAAGTGGGGACCTGCAGCATAGGGGTTAGGTCAGACTAGAAATAAAATTCCCAGCTTCCTCCATTAGAGATACACGTACTCTGCTTTCAGACTTTTAGGCCTAACAAAATTATCTCTTCTGAGTGCTTCATGCAAGTACCAGGTGGGGGAAAAGCAAAAGGTGCCACCACACAAATAGCTTTGCCAGGAGGAGGATGAGGACAATGAACCTCTCCTGGCAGATGGCAGTGATGCTGTGTGGTAAGTGGGAGAAGGTGCTGGGGGATGAAGGTGCAGCAAGAGCAGGGATGGCAGTGCACGCCCAGAGTGAGCAGGCAGTACAGCCCCTGTTAGTGTCGATGTAGTGCCCTCCTGTCACAAAGCTTCCTCCCAGAGATGCAGATCTCCCTCAAGGAAGAGTGGATGGGGCTGTAATTCCAGCTGGACGACACAAGACATCAAAGCAGCTCTCCCCACTGCCTGCCAAGTCATGTTTTGCAGGGTGCAATCCTGCACCACCACATTTGCAGGTTCTTGGCAGGTTCTGAGGCGCTTTGTGCATTCCCCAGTACACTGCCAGGTGTGTCCCCTCGGCAGTCCAGTTTCCAAAACCTGAGTTGCAGCCCCTCTTGGAATAGTTCTGCTCCCCTCAGGGCATCCCTGTTCCTTGGGGAGTTTCATGTATTCTATCTCCTCTGGCTGAAGGCACTGGGCAGGCAGTTTCCTGTGGGACCCAAAGTAAAATGCGCATCAGGGAATGCTGAGAAAGAAACATGGCTATGATTTCATCACCAACTGGATGGACACCTTTGTGGGTGAGGGAGCCTAGCAGAGGATAAGGATGAGGAGAAGGGTTGCTAAAGACAAACCCCAGTGACTTGGTGTCTCATGCTCCAGAAAGCACAAGATATGCTCCTGACTGACTTTCCCACCACTGCCTCCTTGCTCAGTTTCCTAACCTGGGTCCTCTTCCCTGTTTTTTCTCCTTAAGCCTGGATCTGCCCCGCAGCTCCTCCAAGCCACTCAGAGCCTCCCCTCCCTGCGGCAGCAGCTCCCTGTGCCTAGCCCTTCCCGGGGGCCTGCAGCAGTCTCCCGTGGCACAGAGTCTTGCTGTGCTCAGCAGGAGTTATTCCTCCTTGCCCTTTGATGTGTTGAATCCACTGCTTGGGACCGCTGATGGGGACAAGCCCTGGCTGATGATCAAAGTCTCCCTGCCAAGCTCTGCTGCTGAAGCCCAGTCCCTAGGATTTCCAGGTGGGAAATCCCTTGCTGTTGCTCTGGGTGGTGGCACAAAGCACAGCGTGGTGGGTGTTGAGAGCTGACTGTGCACTGCTGGAACCAGAGCCAGTGTGGCACAGCACCCGGCAGTGATAACCAGGCATAAAAAAGGGTTGCTCAAAAAAAATCACAAGCCAGTACAGCCAAACGCAGCCATTGGAAAAATTCCAAATATGTCAGTACGTTACACAGGCATCTACCAGGCAAACCAGCCAGGCACAGTGCTTGGCACTTGGTTGTTTGCCGGTGTGTGCTGCTTGCCCAGGCTGGTGGCTCAGTGCAGAGCCAGCCATGCCGCAGGCTGGTGCCAAGGCACCGGCGCTCTGCAGCCCATGGCCTTCTTGGTGAAAGCCAAATTGAACAATGACCCTGTTAAATCCACTTCCAGCGCTGCGTTCAGAGACTGTCAGGAGAGACCCGCTCTAGAAACCAAATCTTCCATATTTTGGGGAAAAACCTGCCCTTGGTGCTGGGCTGACAGAGGCCAGTGCTTCATGTGGGTGCTGGCCCTCGGTCGTGGGCTCTGGTGTTTCCCGAGCAGCAAATACGGAGGGCAGGTGCTCCCTGGGGAGAGGGCTGCATCTCCTTGCAGCTGACTTTGAGCCCAGGAGGTCCCTGGGTTCCCACGGTCCCCAAGGCTGATGTAGGGAGCAGCACGTGGTGGGTCTGTAGTGGTGGCAGGGTGGTGGGACCCATGGGTTTGCTCACATCCTGCTCAGTATCATGGTTTTCCTATGAGAGAAACCACCTGCCTAATTAACCAGCAGTAAGGAGCTTGGCATCACCAGCCATGCTTGAGCACGCAGCAAATTCCAATGACACTTAGTAGAGGAAATGTGCTGCCTTCTGGGTCTCTGTGCTAGTATTTAGGAGGCTGACAGCTGTGTCCTGAGCCCAGTCGGTAGAAGGTATAATTAGAAAAGCTGCTTGAATAGTGTTGTTATAAAAGTGATGTTAAAATAATGGTGTGGAAGGAAAAGCTGGGACCATACACTTCTGGGGTGTGCGTGCTACACTAGGCACTGTGCCCAGTATGCTGCAGTGATACATTTAAGGCAGTCTCTGCTGAGAGAAATTAGCATCTTCATGCTGTACACAAGGTACACCGTGTTCTTCGGATGCAAGTTGAGAGTCAGATTTAAAACCATCCAATAGAACATTTTCCAATTTTTATTTATCAACAGGCATCTATGTGTATTCCTGGAGAATGAAATATTTATCTGTAGACACATGCATGCAGAATGTGAGAGTGCCAATGTATTATTTATCACCACTTTCCTCCCATAGCTTATAAATAACTCATGGAACCTGGTTGCCCAGCAGACCCTCTGGCCAGCTACCTAAAACAGCTCCAGCTGCCACCGCAGGCCAGTTCCAGGCATCTCGCCCCAGGCAGAGCATCCCCTGCCTCCAGGCACTGCTGGGGAGAGACCTGGCAGAGGGTGGCAATGCAGGGTGGCACTGGCCTCGCTGTTGGATGCCTCCACGCACATCCCTACAAGTCCTACTGGCTGTTCACATGGAAGCTGGTGTGGGTCATGGTTCCCAGCCCACAGAGTGGGTGATGGAAACCAGGAGCCAAAGGGAACATGCACGAGTGGCAGGGTCTTTGCTGCACTCCCAAGGTGGGAGAACACAGGGATGTGGGTGCTGGCTCCTGGCTTAGCCACTTAGAAGGGAAACTGAGGCAGCTGCAGTGGTGAGCCAAACACACTGTGCTGGGCTCCATGGAAATGTTTTCACCTCACTGCAGATGTCAGATGATGAGAGCTGTTGTCTCAATAACACATCCCCTACACACCCCCCAATATAAGATATATCACTTGTAGTGAAAATATGAGAACTGAAACTAAGCAAAATGCTCAGGAGGGAGGGATGAAAGAACTCTTGGAATGGGAGGCCGAGGCAGGGAGTCCGGACTTGGAGCTGGAGCCTGGGTCAGGAACCAGGCTGCTCACATGCAGCCTGTGTCTGCCTGGCCTCTGGGAGCAGTGCAATAGGCCTTGTGGACAGCAAACCAGGGAGGGGGAAGCCACCCAGAGCCTATTTTGGGGTCTTTGGAGATCTCTGGGTGCAAATCAGGGCCCCATCATGCTGATCTGTGACTCTGTTTGGAAGGTACTGTGGGTGAACAAGAGCAGACAGGCATCAGACACAGTTTATGGCTTTGCACATATAATTCTAGTTTCAATCATGTAAAAAACCCCCAAAACACCTCTGCTGAGCTCCAATAACACTTTTCTTCAGTGCTTAAGAGGGATGGAGATATAACAGATACCAGGAGCTTTTTGCTTCCCCTGTAGAGTGACTGCAGAGAAATCAGTACTGCTGCAGGAGCCCAGGGCCATGAGCTGGGGCAGGTTACAGAGGTCAGGCTGTTCCTGCTGCACTGCAGGGACAAATCGGGGTCTGGTAGGGAAAGACGGGGAGAGGATCCCCTCAGCCAGGCCAGACATCTCACAGGCAGTGCTAACACGGTGCTCTGACTCCCTGGGACAGCATGAGTCAGAGCAGGGGAGAGATTACACAAAACCTAAAAAAAATATAGAAAGCACAGTATTAATAACTAAGAATTGCACTAAATTACTTCATAAGTGAATTACCCTCTCTACATTGCCTGCTGAGAGGAGGAGCGTCCCTGCCTTCTCTGCAGAGGAAAAGGATGGATGGATGGGAGCATGGCTTTCTGCACTGCGACCCTCCAGCACTGCTGGTCACTGCACTCTGCAGAATCGCTGGCCAGAGGTGCTCACATGGGTGAGGACTCACTTTGTTCATTGATAAGCAAACAGTGGCCCCTTGGGAACGAAGTGCAGCAGTCGTTCTGCTTTGCACAGCGATCCTGCACAGCAGCAGAGAGCAGGGATGTGTCTGGGCAGCAGGAGGAACTCGGCAGAGTGCAGTTACCTTTGCTGTCCCAGATCCAAGACCAAGCAACCACCTCGCTCCTGGTGAGGGCCAGGTCTTCTCCAGCAGCCTCCTAGGACTGGGTGCAGGAGGACCCAGGAGGGCTTCTGGGGCAGCACCCCACAGCTAGCTCAGAGGAGTGGAAGCAGACCAGGGTATGGGATGGCAGAGGGCTGGGAATGGGGCTGGAGTGGCCTCAGGGCTCATTGCTGGAGCATCCCTGGCCCTGCAGAGTTCAGCAGGGTGTGCAGCCCGTGGCTGAGCAGGACAAGGTGACACCAGGAGGGCACAAGCTGGCACTGCCAGGATGCTCCTGCTGAGCACTGGCATTCTCCTAGATGGAGGAAGTGAGAGTTCAGTCCCCTCCCATGGTCACATCTTCCAAAAAGAAAGAGAAACTGACAGCTCTGCATGCTGGACTTGCTCAGGGAGGCAAGCCCTGGGGGAGGCTAATGTGCCTGCAACTTTTGCAGGACCAAAGATGTTTTCTCTCCATCCCAGGAGAGGATGTTTTCCCTCCATCCCAGCCAAACAAACCTCAGTGCTCATCAGACAAGGATGCTGCAGGTCCTCAAGTCAGGCCCTGGTGCTGGGGAGCCAAGGGGCAGTGGGGCCAGGCAGGAGTCAGCTGCTGGGATGCTGCAGCTGGAAGCATCCAGTCAGAGACATTCATCAGTCTCTTGAGAGCATCATCTAGCACTGAGCTATTTCTAGGCCAGGGCTGTTATCAGGGAGGCATTACAGGACTGTCAGGTACAGAATGTCTCTCAGCTGGAGTTGCACTCCTCATCTTGGGAGCAGCCACATGGCATCCTTTGGGGACTTGCTGGCTCCTGGCTTTGCTCCATTTCAAAGCCCATCTCCCTGTGTGTGTTTTAGCAAGGTTCACACACTTGAGGTTTCTAGGCCAAGTGAGAGCTTTCATTCCATGCTGTACTCAGCAGCTCTGCGTGAAGGCAGCCTTTAAGGTGAGAGGCTGAAAGTGGTTCAATTTTGCAACAATAGCTGAGAACAAAGTACAGATTTTGCCATTTAAAACTGGGACAAAACAGACCTGGAAGATTTTTGTGGGATTACTTTTTTCGTTTTCCTTTTCACACCCTTTTGTGAGATGAATTAAATGTACAGTGTCAGTGGTCTTTGCCTCATGCTGGAGCACTCCCATTCGACCCTGAATGACAAAGCAGGAATGGGGAAGAAGTACCTGGGGAGGGAAGGAAGCAGAAGAAGGGGAGAAGAGGGACCTTAGCTTCGGCTTGCTCTCCAGGCCTATGTTCTTCTTGGGCTCTGCTGCTGGTTTCTCTCAGCACTAGTATTTTTTTCTTCTATTTTTTTGTCCTGTGCCTAGCACATCCAGCTCACGTTTGGGCCTGGGGTACATAGGGGTGACAGCAGAACAAGGAATTAATCTTAATTGAGCTCTCCTGGTGGCTTTTCTTCTCCTACCACCCTGGGCTGACCTTCAGAGCATCTCTTCACCTTGACAAAGAGTATTTTTATGTTACAGGGTAAAAGTCATCATCATCATCGTGGTTCTTATGACAACCCAGCAAACTGAGCCCATAAAAGCTCCTCTTGCTTAATGCATCTCTAGTACGTTGCCCATTAGCTCATATTACCCTGGGAACATGGGGAAGCCCTGGGGCTGAGCCAGCTCCTCTCTGAGCTGACCCCCAAAACGGGAGAGGAGAGCTCAGCCACGCCCACAGAGGTCACACCAATAGCAAAGCAAACGCAGCCACTGCCACCTGAATCACCACCCACTGCCACATTCCTTATGGATACCGTACGGTCCGTAACAGCCTCGGTATCATTTCCCTCCTCACAGTCTGAATTTTAAATCACCCCACAGCCTCCTCCTGAAAACCTGCCGAGCAGAAGCCACTGCAGGTCACGTTGTGCAATTTGCTGTTGCAAGACAAAGAAAACAAGTTCTTCTTTTTCATAATTACCAAACTACTTCATCGAGCAATTTCCCTGCCTCTGTGCTTCGGTTTCAGTCAACAGTATTCCTCTGGGAAGGAAGGTCTAACTGCACCTCCGATTGACTTACTGATGGCTCTGCCATTACAGACGATTGTGCGAAGTTGCGTAAGTGCCAGGAGCAGGTCCTCTGTGCCTTGCTCTAGAGCTGAACCCGAATGAGGTTCGCTGGGACTGCAGGCAGATGCTGCCTGGAGGTGCTGCCCCTTCCCTGGGGGCGAACCCTGTCTGCCTGTCTCGGCGTGGCTCCCTCCGGGAGCTCTGCGCTGGCGAGCGACAGCCCCGGTCCTGATGAAAGTGCTGCTCCCGGGGGTCCCAGCCCCAGGTGCTTGGTGGGGCTTGGCACTTGCCTGGGAGAGGGAATGTCAGCCCTGCCTCGGGGAGGCGGGCAGGGAGGGCTGTCCCCACGGCACATCGTTACAGGGGAACCGACAGTCCCCGTGCGAAGCAACTCCCCGCGGCAGCTGCCCACGGGGCCCCGTCACCCCGGGCACGGCACAGCGGGAGGAGCGGCTCCGCACCGCGGCAAGGCTTGGCTGCACCGAAACAGGGGACACCGGTTTCTTTCCCATCGCACCACGGCAGGAGCTGGCACCGGGGCTGCTCCGGCCGGCGGGTGCTCCCAGGAAGGCCGCACTGCACTGGGAGCAGACAGCCAGCCCACCACCGCCAGCTTTCAGGAACATGATGAGCTGTAAAGTCTGTGTCTCCTCTGCTGCCTTTGCCACGCTTCAGCGCTGCCCCGCTGGTGCCTTCCTAGGGACGGGTCAGACATTGGGACTGAGGGCAAGCACTCCCCATATCAGCTCTTTTTCAGTGCAAAGACAACACCCTCATTTCACTGAGGGCAGGACACTAGGTCTTGTCTTGCTGCAGCTCAGTTGCCAGCCCTGTGAAGCCCCAGCGGCCCCAAGAAACCCCCAGGGGTGCCCAGGCTCCTGGCTGGCCACAGCTCTACTTTGACCCCTCCAAACTTCCTGCATTTGTTTCACTTGAGCTATCTGGGGGAAGTGGGGTGTTGTTATGTCTTCAGCTCAGCATCTATTTAGAGAAGGATAACGCCATTGTGGGGGAGGACAATGAAAATATTAAATGCTTAAAATTCTCCGTCTCTCGCTATTTTGACTAATTATTCTTTTTCTCTTTTTTTTTTTTTTTTCAAATGGGTATTTCCTTAGGAAATGACAGTCAGATTTGATGGACCATGATGAGTGGGGTAAATCATGAATCAAGCCCACCAAGATGAGCCCAGACTGATCTCTGCTATAGCTCTAGTGCAGGGAGGTGAATTCCGCCCACTGCCTGCACAGGGGCAGGGCAGGGGAAGGTCAGGGTATGAAAGGGAAGGGATGGCCCACGCAGAAGCTGAGCACCCCAGGAGACCTCGGCGCAGAGGACAGCAGCCACCCCCTCCTGCCATTTTCCCAGGGCTATGTTTAGCTCCTAGTTTGCTCGGGGAACCCAGATGAGCACCTGGGACATCTTAATGTCATTGTCCCACTGGAAGCTGGCTTTAGTGGACATTTTTGCTTTGCAGGATATACCTAATTGGACCTGACATCAGGGAGAGTCAGGTTGGGTCCTGAAATAGCTTTCTGCAGCTTTCTGCTCTGTTGCTCACAGAGATGCCATGGGGCATTGTGGTGCCCATGGAACTGCTTTTGCCAGGATGCTGCATGGCCATGGAGTGCGCCTGAGCTCAGGTCACGTCACATCTCAAGTCCTGGAAGCCCAGACTGGGGAGCAGAAATAATGACCATCTATGGCCTGGCTGATGAACCCCACCCCTAGGTTAGCCCAGAGGTGCAATAGGACTCTTGGTCTTTCTACTGCTGCACAACAGGCCCTTGCAATACCCTGTGTCTGCAGTGGTCCTCACTCCTCTGCCTTTCTGGCAGCAGCCTGGAGGGTCTGGTTTCCTTGGAGTTTCTCTCTTCAGTAACAGCAGCGAGAGCTGGGAAGAGGCAGCTCACTTTAGAGCAGCAGTAACAAAAAGGTCTTTATGGGATTGGGCTGGGAGTCCAAACAGGGAGAAGGCAGATCTTACAGTGGCTGCCAGATCCAGCAGATCCTAGCAGACTTTAGTTCTCCTGTACAGCTGCACCATGTATGCTGTGCTAGAAATATGCTGAGCCAGCCTCCAGTCAGAGGTTTTTTGCAGCAAAGTCATGCGTGGAGGGATAACTGCTGTACTGGTGTGTAGGATAACTGCAGTAATGGTATATGGGATAATGCTGTACTGGTGTGTGTGGGATAACTGCTGTATTAGTGCTGGGACTCCCCTCCTTGCCATGAAGAGCCTTTGCATTACAAGACACTCTCTAAAGCCTGGACATTGCTTAAGAAAGTAAAATTAAAAGATTAAAGATAAGCCGCTCAGTTCTGATCCCGCAACTTGCCAGAGCAGTGTAGAAGGTGGGAGGCAGGATGAGACACACTGTCACCTGCAGGGACAGTGGCAGACTGCCTTGAGGTAGCCTGAGCTCACAGATCTGTCCCAGCCTTGCACTGATCAGAGCTGAATGTGCAGAGGTACTGGGGGTGCCTGCGGGACGCTGGGACAAAGGATGGAGTTGCTGCTGAGCTGGTGCAGAGCAGGGCAGGCACCTGTGTGTTGTTCCTGCACTGGGGAACCCTCCAGCTGGGTCAGTCTACATTTCGAATGCAGGTACACGAAGGACTTCCCCAGTCACTGGCTGCTCCTCAAGGAGTCTGTGCATGATGGAGACAGCACATCCTCAGCTCTCTGTGGCTGCATCTTCCCCTTGCTCATTTGTCCCCTGGCCACGGTGCCTATCGCCGCCAGGGCCCTGGCAAGCTGCTGTCTGGGTTCTTCTGGGACCCCCAGAGAAGGTAGTGGGCAGGGCACGGCCCCCAGGACCTCCCTCTGCTGCTGGGAAGCCTCCATTTCCTCCCAGGTGAGCAGAAGCAGAGGCAAGCTGCAACGCAAATGTGGCCTTGGCCACGTACAGAAGGCATTATTGCTAACAACCGGCTTTAATTAGTTATTGCTAATGAATGTTCCTGCTCTGCTTGCACCGGTCTCATCTCCTGGGCCACCATGGACATGGATGGAGTTGCCTATGCGGATCATCAGCCACAAGGTGCATAGGCAAAGGAAGTGTAGGTCTCCCTGCTCAGAGAAAAGTATTTCCAGACTATTTTCCTCCACTTCCAGGAGAAGAGATATTTTTATACCGAAGTGGGCTACTCTCAGATGATCGCATTGCTGATCCTGGAGCTGAAGTTCAAATCCCTGTGCCATGTAGAGGGGAATGAGGCTTCCCAATGCCCAAAACAAGGTGCTAGGGAAATACCACACCCCTACCTGATGTCCCAGCTGCCTGGCTTGATGTCCCTAGTGACCTGCTTTGAGCAACAGAATGAGGAGTCACTGGTAGGAAAAACAGGCAGCTGCATTCACATTTGACTCTACTGCTCCGTAAGTATGAGCAGAGAGACTAAAATGTAATTATGATAATACCGCTAAATTGCAATCTTCCTATAGGATCTACCAAATTATTTATATCAACTTTTCATCCTAATTACCTTAACCGTTCCTTGCCCAGAGGAGGAGGAACCCTCACCACTGTGTTACAATGCAGGCAATCCTCAATGGCTTTTGCTGAAATAGCAGCAAGTGGCAGTTCTTACTCAGTAGGAAACTGGGCTGGAAAAAGAGCTGTGTGAGAGAGACAGTGGCACTGAGCGCTGGAGCACTTTGGGGGTGAAGAGACACAACAAGAGGGGAGAGGCAGAGGGGAGCATGCAGGGCTGGGAAAGGCAGTGCCCAGATACAGTCAGGGCTGGCTCAAAAGGGCAGAGCAAGGCTGGATTCAGGCACTACCTCTCCTGCCCCTTGGGACTGAGGGTGTACCTCCTACCATGATTTTTGGAGCCAAAGTCAGCACAGATTGCAGCATAGCAGGACTCATGGGCCATGGCACAGCCAGGCCAGCCTGGTGCAGAGCCTGGCTCTGCACACAGACCCAGCAGCAGCAGCTTTGGTGCTGCTGCTCTGCCAGCTCCCTCCAGGAACACTGTCAGCTCTAATTAATGTCACCGTTTAGCTTGCTCATGCATCCGAGCAGACTGCGTGCAACTTCATGGTGCTTTGGGAAGAGTGATGAATCCCATCCCAGAGCCTTTTTCTTGTGTGCCCCCTTGCTCGCCTCTGCCAGAGCAGTAGGTGTTTCCAGATCCAGATATGACATCAAGCATTGTGTGGGGTGGCAGCAGGACCGACTGCAAGAGGCAGGCTGCCCAGCTGCCCCCCATTTCAGAGCAGGAGAGAATGGGAGGAGCTCTATGGATAAAGCTCTTTACTGTGACCAGTTTTCCAGAGTCCTTTCCACAAACCTAAGGACATGTTTGGTGCCTGCAGACAGATGATATGTACTGTGATGTGCCACCACTGAGTCCAAGACACCTGGGCAGTGGCATGAAAGCCTAGATGCCTGCAGCAAGCAGCATTGTCAGTCCTGGGCTATCCTATCCCAGACTTTGCCCAGTTCCTACCATCAAAGGGGCTTGGTTTAAGCCCACAGATGGGAGTTGTGCCCTGCCTTACCAAGCCTGAGAATGCAGAACGTCTCCCAGCTTGTGAAAAAGCATTTTGTACCCTTTCTCCCACCTTCACTCCTCAGCAGCAGCATGGACCACAGCGACCAAGCTTGGATCCTGGAGGGTGCTGGGCAGCTGCAGCCTGGAGCTCAGTTCCTTGCAGAGCCACCTCCTCAGGCCAAGGGCTGGACTGGGACCTTGTCCTTTATTATATAACTGTTTCTCTGAATGTTTTCGTAGCGCTCAGCCCTCCCACTAGGCAGAGCCCCCACCGGCAAGGGGAATGTCATGTTTTTTTGGAATGCATAGCTTTGATTTCATGCCGGCTTGTAGCAGTGAACAATTCTGCTCCCTCCAGCTCATGCACCTTGCAGGGCATTAACCAAGATGGAGACCCCTACAAGCCACCAGCCAGCAAGCTGAAGGGGTCACCTTGTGTGGGGTGGGTGGTGGAGGTGTGGGGACAAAGCAGAACCTCAGAGGCCAGGTCAGGGCAGTTCATCCATGGGGCTCATAGAGCCCCGCAGATGAACCGACCTGGCCCGGCCTCTGGGACCCCACGCTGTCCATGAGCTGCCCCAGCTGCTTGCCCTCACATTCCTGTCCCTGCACATCATCTCCTTCCAGCTGCTGGGGAAAACAGCCCCTGCTGCTACCAGCGGCTAGGGTGAGGAGGGGGAGATGCCTTCACGGCATATGAGCTCTGTGGGAGTTGGGGCTGCTGCTGACCTTGGAAATGCAGAGGTTTTTTTCTTCCCTGCTCCAGGAGAAGTGGGAGGTGAGGCATAGCTGGCTGGCACTGCACCCCACGTGCAGCAGCACACAGTTATTTTCCATCATTCACGGGACCCTGCCCACCCTTACCCAAGAAAACCAAGGGCTGTTACACACAGCCTCGCTGGATGGTTTGATGGTAGGCTGTCTGCCCTGTGCCTTCTCTGCAGGCTGAAACTGGGGGGATTTTCTCCACTGAGTAACAAGGGATTTGGTGTGATGGCCAAGAATTGGGCAATAGGACAGTTGTGGTGCCTTGGGGATGACAAACAGCAGTGGGACAGGTCAGCTGCTCTTCTCCAACATACCAAGGAGGAAATCCTGACGCCTTCCTGCTTCTCTATCAGAGTGACAAGTGTGTGTGCTGAAGGTGACTTGGAACTGTCCCAGGATTGTACACTTGGTACTGATTATTGCCTGCAAACCCCAAAAGGAAAGATTTTTTTTTCACCACTGACTGGCTGCCATCAACCAGACCTCACATCCATCAGTCCGAAGCAACTTCTCAGCCAGCAGTTCTCCCAGCATATGCCCTGGCCAGGCAAAATGGATGTGCCCCATGCAAGGCACATCACCAAAATGAACTGCAAATTATTCTGGATCTAAATCAGTACTACAGTCTAGGATAAAAGTCATTTCATGACCTGGCTCACTCCACTTGATCCACTGCCTAATTTTTCCAGTTGTACATGGTATTTTTTCCTGTTGTGGATGACGAAGACCTAGGGAAGGGCATGCTAAGAGAAGAGAAAAACAAGAAGCTTCACTTGGGATCCTGCCAACACTTCCACATTTGTGTGTCCCCCTCTCAGCCTCGTTATGTATGTGGAGGAGCAAATTTGTAGTACACCAGCAAATATACAGTCAATAACTAGTATTAGCAAAAAGGCTCATTTCCCTTTAATCTTTTCGTATTCTAGGAGTCTTCACTAGAATAATCATATGCTCTGTGCAGCCACAACATGTTCTGGAAATCCCAGGTACCTAGTGCAGTACCTAAGTTGACTTGCCAAGGCATCAGCCCCATGTGCCAGGTTCAGACCAGCAGCTGGAGCCTGCAGAGCAGGATCATTGCCTCTCCTGGTGTTGTGTTGTTTGTCATAGGTATTTTCTGGCCAATTTATCACATGCTGCCTGCTAAGTCAGAGATGTGTGGAGCTCAGTGCCCAACCTTGCTGTGCTGGGAAGTTCCAATGACTGCCCAAGCCAGGCAGAAGCCTGGCTCACTGAGCCCAGGCAAGGCAGTGATTTGCACCAGGGGCAGACAGCAACGCTTGACATGTAATTCTGCAAACATCTGTTCCCCCATTTGACTTCTACCTATGCAGTTCAAACCTACCAGCAGAACAACCAGGCTGCCTTTGCCTGCTTGCTGCCTGTCCCCAGGAAAGCAGTGGTGGGATGGGGCTGCTGGCTGTTGGGGAAGCAGTTTCAGAGTCTGCGCTGCTCTTTGCGCAGCCCGCACATCTCCGCTGCGTCAAGGGCTGATTCCCTGTGCCCAGCTGCAGGCCTGAGTTAGTGCTGATGGATGCAGCCTGATGGATGGGGAACACATCTCTGCCGACAGCCTGAGCAGAGTATCATGCTCAGTGGTATGCTGCACCTCATTCAGTGGGGAGCAGTCCTGGCACAGGGGCTGGCATCAGTCCTGGCACTGAGCAGAGATCATATAACAGTTTGTCCTCTACCTATGGGAGTAAGCCTTTCCCAAAAAGTCTTGCACTTGCCCACATCAGCCCATTAGCCAGCACAAGGCTTTGCAGTTCTGCAAGAAGCTACTTATTTCAAAGGAAAACCAGTAGCAGCTCAGCCTTCTACTCAAACCTACTGGAGAGAAGGTCTTGCTCTCTCCTCCTCTCCTTTGTCTAGGGAGATACTCCTTCAAACTTGCTGTGCAGAGAATAAAATGGCCTTTTTCTCCTCATATGCACTTGTTCTCATTTGCAGGCCAATGCATGCTGCTATAGGGAGGGCACAGCAGTTAAGCACACATGAATAATCTCGCACTAGCACTGCAGAAATACGTCTGATTTTTTTTTTCAGTGGTTCTAGTACCAAAATATCCCAGGCAGAAAGGGATTTGGACTCTACGTTTACAGCTAATGATCTGTGTAGGCCTCTAACAAAACTGCACAGTAGCCCTACTAATGGCTTCAAGGGGAAATGCTTCAGGCCCTGGCTGCTGCTGGTGCTGCATAGGGAACTGTGCTTTTAGCTCTGGCATGCAATAAAAACCTTTTCTCACTATTGCAGGCATGATGGCTCTTCTGTGAGAGGAAAGGCACTGACTGAGCTAATGTCATTAACCACCTTTAAGCACACACGGAGGATCTAAAGCAACCACCACCCAGTCATTCAGCAATTGGAGTTAGCTCAGATCAGCCGTGAATCCCCCAGCTCTGCTCTCCGGGTGCCACATCTCTACCCTGCTCCAAGCACTACCTGCTCCCTCTGCGCCAGGAGAAAGCAGGCAGTGACAGAGGGCTCTGGACATAGACCTGGAGCACACACTTCAGTCCAGGGCACTGAAAGTACCCTACCACCAGCCAGGCAGTCTGGCAGCCCCCATCCTGGGAAAAGCACTGTGGGGATAAGCTCTACCTGGTGTTTCATTTCTCCTTCATTACCTGTCCCTTCCCTCCCTGAGAAAGGCAAAGGGATCTTTGCCTCATAAAAAGCAGCAAGATGCACTATTTCTTTAGCAAGGTGTGTCTCAGCAGTGCTGGCCTAAGCGTGCTCAAATTCAGCAGCAGCCACTGTCACCTACTACATCTCATTGCCCATTACAGGATGAGTGTGACCCGGGCAAGAAGGTGTCCATTCTGAGGGGAATCCTCCCTTCTCCTCATTACCCCTTCCCATGAAAACCACCCTAGCATGCCTCCCTGCTCTGATTGACTCACATTGAGACAATAGTAAAAGCTTCTTGCCCGTGCGGTGGCAGATTTTGCAATTGGTTTTAATGGGGTATTTACAAGTTCCAAGGCGGGCTCCTTGCACAAGGAGTGTGGCCTGGCCCTGGCAGCTGGTTGGGCTTTTCAGTGACATTCCTGCAACTTGCCCGATTGCAGCACAGGCACAATGGAAAACATTTAGACATCAGAAATACCAGATTAATTATCTCTTAATTGATACCTCCACTTGGGGACAAACGAAACCGGAACATCTCTCTCTACTGTCCGGGGAGCCTGTCACTTACAAACAGATTTACAGCTAAAAATACCACGGCAGTCCCGTGGCTAATCAACTGCGCTGCTTACCCTGGGTGAGGTTACGAAATTGTCTCAGGCTGCCACTTGGAGCGATGAGGGACCCAGGGACCGGCTGCAGCGGCAGCACCTGCCTGCAGACCGCACCAGGGCTGTGCGGCATTCCAAGCGCCCAGGCAAGGGGCAGCTCGCCCCAGGGTAGCCTCAGAGCTCCACAGTTGGGTTTCTCCAAACTAAGATCCATCCAGAGCACCCTGACATGAGGCTTCCTGCCCATCATTAGAGACTGCAGAGAGAAAACCTCATCCCTGTGTCTTGTGAGAGTCGTTAAGCACCCGGTGTGTTTCCCTGTGGTGTAGTATTTCCAGCGAGCTCCTAATCACGCTGGATGCTTGAAACAGCCTTTTTGTGTGGTGCCCTCTGCACTTACAACACATCCAAATGGATCTCTCCCCCCATCTCCTTACAGGAACACGCACACACACAGAGGCCAAATCGCCACAGCGACCTCAGTTTCTTTTAAATTACCATCATCTTTATTTTTTTCACATATGTGCAAACAGAGGAGATCGCAATGGTGGTGTTCTTAAAAATAACAAAATGTATTTGCATACATTTCCCTATGTACACGTGAACAGCCACAAGTAGAGTCTTCTTTTGCATAGCAAAAGACCTAGAGCATTGAGATCGGGGACAGGACCAGGGCCCAAAAAAAAGGTCTAACTTAAAAATAACAGTAAAAAAACCCCAACTTCACAACAGTGCAAACCTCTCGGACACGACAGCACGATGGAGTGACTTTAATGGAGAAAACGGCAGGGGGGCCTCTCGGATGTGAGATTTCGGTCTGTAAACAAGGCGCAACACCTCCCTCCCGCCGCCCTCCCCGGGGAAAGCTATTCCAGGAATTTGGCAGATCTTCAAGGGCTGAGCCGGAGGTAAACAGCCCGCGGCCGCCTCCCCTCCTCGGGCCGCGGCGGGCTGGGGCCCGGCTCCGGCGGCCACCGGCACGGGAAGTGCGGCCGCTCCCCGGGATGCTGCGGGACGCGGGGGCGCCGCGGGGAACAGGGGCGGCCGCCGGCACCGCGCACCGCTCGAGGGGCCCCGGCGTGGCCGTGCAACCACCTCGGCGGAGCCGGAGGGGTCCGCTGCGCCCCGGTGGGGCCATGCACGCCCGGAACGGACCGCGAACTCCCGGAGGGGCCGGAAGGAACTCGGTGCGCCCCGGCGGGGCCGTGCATTCCCGGAGGGAATCCGGTGCGTCCCGGCGGCGCCGCGCACGCCCGAAAGGGCCCGAGCTCTCAGCCGGTCTCGGGGTCGCCGGGGGGCGGCTGCTCGGCGTCGCTGCCGGGCGGGGCGGCCCCGTCCGTGCCGCCGCTCTCCAAAGAGGACTCGCTGCCCGTGCTTTCCCCGGAAAGCAGCCGGCGGACGCGAAGGTCGGCGCGCAACGAGCGCAGGTCGTTGCCGAGGCTCAGCTCGCCCAGGTCGCGAAGAAGCTGGCCCAGCTCTGGGCTCTCGCCGCGGCCGGCGCCTGGGCGCAGCAGCTCGCCCTCGGGCTCGCCCAGCGCCTCCAGGATGTCCTCGCAGTCGCAGTGCATGGCTCGCTCCTCCTGCTCCTCGCCCAGCAGGTCCTCCGTGATGGAGCCCAGTTTGGGCGCGCTGCGGCTCCGCTCCACCGGCGGCTTGTAGCAGCACTGCCCGTTAAGCAGCTTGCGCAGCGGCACCAGCGGGATGCTCTGCTCACCTACCAGCTGCTGCTGCTGGTGCCGCGCGTCGTCCCGCTTCTTCAGCCGGCGGAACTCGGCCAGTGCCGTGGCCGAAGTCTGATAGAGCAGCAGGGCCATGGCCTTCGCCTTCTCGGGCTTGGAGACCAGCACAGCGTGGCAGCGCAGCATCACCGCCTTGTGCTTCAGCTCGTGGCGGTAGATCCAGGCGAAGACACGGGGTAGGCGCGGGTCGGCCACGCAGTAAGTGACCCGGTGCAGCAGGTAGAGGTGGCCGGGCCGGCGCAGTCCCTTGTCCTCGGCGTGGGCCATGCGGATACCCTGCGCGCTGATGGTCAGCTTCATCTTGGTGCCCTGCCGGCCCGCCTCGCTCTTGCTCCAGATCTTGCAGACGGCCAGGTCGGTGCAGCCCTCGCCCTTGGACTGGATGGTGGTGGCGTTGCCCAGGTAGAGCACAGTGTACGTGGGGTCTTCGCTGGTGACGCGGAATTTCCGCCGCTTGGAGCGGAACATGCTGCCCACGCGGTGCAGGGCGCTCTCGGGGCAGGCGCGGGCCAGCGAGGTGAGGGCCGAGTAGTGCACGCTCACCGCGTACCCCTTAGGCTTGCTCTGCCGCCGCGCCTCGCCCGCCGCCAGCTCCACCTTGCTCCGCTTCCAGGGCAGCATGGCCCCGCGGAGCCGCGGCTAGGCGCCGCGCCGACGGCTCCGGGCGCGGGGGGGCATGCCACGGCGGCGGCGGCTGGGCTGCCCGCCCGCCTCACATCCTTGCGGGCGCCGGGCGGCCGCGGCCGTAGATATAGGCGGGCGCCGGCGCTCCGCGGGCGCGGAGAGGGGAGGCCCCGCGCACCGAGGGCGGAGCGCCCGCTGCCCGGGCCCGCCGAGCCGGCGGCGCGCTGCTCGCTGCC
>JAWMRA010000009.1:12182006-12198074 GCA_035584735.1 Pseudotriccus pelzelni | reverse complement strand
ATCAGGGTGGGGTGGCAGGGGTCAGCAGGGCTGGGGACAGGGTGGGGTGGCAGGGGTCAGCAGGGCTGGGATCAGGGTGGGATGGCAGGGGCAGCAGGGCTGGGGTCAGGGTGGGATGGCAGGGGTCAGCAGGGCTGGGGACAAGTGGCTTTGGATGACCGTCTCTCCCTGCGGCAGAGCGTCTGAATGCCCAGATCGTGTCTGCCCAGAGCTGCACGGGCCTGCTCACAGCCCATGAGGCTCAGCGCATCCGGCAGCTGCACCAGGAGAACCAGGAGTTCCTGCGCATCCCACGGAGGCAAGTGCTGCAGGGCTGGGTCTGGGTCTGGATGCCCCTCGGCTGAGTGGGCTCAGCCCCTTGGTGGCTCAAGCCTGAGGACAGCCTTAAGGCTCTGTCAGTACCCTGTTCTTGGGGAAGCCACTAACTAGCCTGCATGAGCCTAGTAACCACATGTAATCACATCACAGGTGCCAGCCTGCCGTGTGAGTGCTCCCAGTGCCAGCCCATCTGGACTGATTGTGGAGGTTTCCTGCTCAAAGTTTGGCAGTCCTGGAACTGATGCATCCAGGCCTGCCTGGGAAGCCTTTCCAGAGCTCTGTGCATGGCAAACAGGGAGATTATTCCCCTGTCTTTAAGACCCTACGAATCTTAGCTTGAGAAAGGAGCTTTGTGTGATATGGTGTACATACTCTTAGGTAATGGAGTTTGGAAGGAACAAGGAAAAAAGGTATACTTAAAGCTGCTGCAAACAGGTGCACTCGTGTCTGAACTATAACCATCCTGGCATAGCCGAACATATGGTGTTTGTGTTCTTTACGTTTACTGCAGTAGTGTAACTGATCTGAGTAATATTTCTGACCACTGACTCCAAAATATGCTTGTTACAGGCCACGCTGGGATAGGACAACAAGTGCAGAGGACTTGAAGCAAGCGGAGAGGGAGAGCTTTCTCGAGTGGAGGCGACAGCTTGCCCAGTGAGTATGCTGCTTGTGTCTGGATAAGTAGCTGGTGGCATTTAGAGACACAAGAAGCAGAAGGTCGTATTTATCCTTGCTGGACCAATAAAATTAACATCTCCTGAGTAGCTCCCTGTACTTGTCCTGGAAGGCTGGACATCTCAGCCACAGTCTTTGTGGTGAGCTCTGCAAAACTGTCTTGTGTGTGTGTTCTTCTAAAATTCTTTAGAATGGCATGTGATGTTCTGCAACTTCTCTCATTTATTATTGCATCTCTGAAATTTCACAGGCAGACTTCGGATGAGTTTTTGTTCTTTCCATCCTTCCCCACTTCTCCGTTGTCATGATCAGAAGCTGTTGTGTCACTGCTGAAGCAGTGCCACTGACAGGAGTTTACCTGGTGCTTGATCTGTTTGCAAAACCAGCAGAAATAGTACCTATATATGAGAGCTCTGGTTTGAGAGCTCTCTCTGAAACTAAAGCCTCCTAGATCTAAAGAAAAACTGGTAGTGTGCTTACTGCCTGACATGGACCAAATGTGACATCTCTTTTTTTTGTTTGCTTTGCCTTAGCCTTGAGGAAGAGAAAAAGTTAATTCTAACCCCATTTGAACGAAACTTGGAATTTTGGCGTCAGCTTTGGAGAGTCATTGAAAGAAGGTAAAATATTTTGCTGTGGACTTTTTAAAAAGTAGTGTTTAGTGAATTGAAGCTTTTGAGTCAGACTTCAAGTGTCTGAGCACAGGAAAAACAATTAAGTTAGTAATGTTTTGTTATCAGCACTTGATGTGACTTTGTTTTGAAGTGATCAAAATGTGATATGAAGAATGGCAGCTCCTTTGTGGTGCCTGCTAGTTTTCAGCATTGTGATCTGCAGTGGTTTGCTCTAAGTCTCTGAAGACTCTTCAGATGCTGCTGCTCTTCCAGTAACTTGTGGGAGGTCTCTTTTGAGAATGAGTCTTTGTCTTTTGCTGAGATTAACCCCTTCCCCTCTTTGCCAGCCACACAGCTGTAGCTGTTCAGGGGCAGGAGGCAAGGGAGATGAACTAAATGTTAGGAAAGAAGGAATCTCTTGATCCTTGGCCCTTCGCCACACAAGAAGTTGCAGCAGTGCACAAAAGACAACAGGCTGTCATATCACAGGAATAGCTTTGTTTGCTCTGCTGAGCTGTAATACAATAAGAGTGCTATCTGCTACGTTAATCTAACCAGGGCATTTAATTTCACTAGTAATTAAGTTTGAGATCATCTCGTCTGATTCTCCTAAAATTGAAAAATACTTCACCAGTGAGGTCATGATGAGCTGGTCCTTTCACAGAAGGGGCTTTGTACTGGGTGCTGCTGGGCCTTTGGCTGGGAGAGTGCTGGTCAGGAGCACCCACTTTAGGGGATCATGACAGGCAGTGTGAGTGTAGTGGGTGTTTTGAGGTGGCTGGAATGTGTTATTAATGCCTTTCTGCTCTTATTGAAGCTTTTTATTTGGTGCAGAGTGAGGATGCTGTCTTGAAAAGGAATGGAAAAGTCATTCAGTCCCTTACCTTGCCAGATAATTTGATCTGTTGTCAGCCTTTTCATGTGTTTGCTTCAGACTAGTTCCCAGCAGTGTGATTGAGTAACTTCTCTGTATCCCATCCCAGTCCATGGTGTCAGCTTTCTCTCATATCGATCTCTGAATTTCTGTAACTGTGCAGTACCTCTTTGTACCCATGTGGCTTATTAAATTACTCCCTTGGGGGGGGTATTGATTTATTTTTTTTTATATGTAACCAACTGCCTACTGAGGCTTGAAATTCTTCCATTCAACCCTTCATGTTCTGAAGCTGTCCTGAGTTAACAAAAATCCCTGTCAAACAAATAGAATCAGCATGTGGCAATCAGTGTTTTTAAAGTACCTGCCTGCAGAAGCTCAAGTGGAAGAGGGTGTAGTTAAATCTTCCCTGTCCTTTTGAGAAAAGAAGCATGAGTGCCTTTGGGATCTGAAGCCATTGCATATAACTGATGTGTAGAATTGATGAGTCATGGTCAAATACTGGTGGCAACCTGGTGTCTGGGTTTGGAAGCTGTTTGCTAAAAGCAGGTTGTAAGGCCTTCCTTGCATGGGGGAGGACCATGTTGGAGGACCGTGTTGGAGTCTAGGGCTATTTTTTCACTGTTTTATGCTTTTTAGGACAGGAAGAGCACAAAGAAATTCTGAAAATGCCTGATATCAAACACTTAAAATCTGCAGGTTGTTTGTGGGAGACTTTATAGATCCTATTCCATGGAAAGGGGGCAACCACGTGTAGGGAAACCACTTCTTTCTTTCAGTAACTGCCCCATTACAGCTGGGGATGAGAATGGACAGAAATAAAGTTGTGTTATCACAGTTTTTAGTACCATTCTAAAGCATAGAATACCACTGCTCTGGTTCTCACCTGCTAAGTGTTTCTGGAGGGTAAATAGATTGGCAAAACTGGTGTGTTTCCTTCCCATTTGCCAGCTACAGGGGAATGAGCTAAGTGAGGAGAAAATACTGTACAGCAGTACTGGGTTGTAGCACAAGCCTGGCTCAGTTGGGTAGGTGGACTGCTGAGATGCTTTGTTATTCAGTAAAGGTACTTAGTAGGATAATACAGTTAAAGCTATTAAAATTCCAAGCAAAACCTGAAAGCGAATAATTGCTGTGCCTTGCTGCTTCCTTTAAGGCAAGGTAAGGAGGGATATTTATGGGACTTTCTTTCGCTTTTGCAGTGATGTTGTAGTCCAGATAGTAGATGCTAGAAACCCCCTTCTGTTTAGATGTCAAGATCTGGTAAGTAAATCACTTTTTTGAATGTTGCCTTAATTTTATATCATAAGGTTTACATAATTTATTTTTTGTTTAACACATTCAGCCACCTTGAAGCTGTTCTACTGTTGTACCTAAGTGGATATCTTATTAATTTCTGCAAGTGTTCTGGCACAAAATTATTTTTTGTTTGATGTCTTTTGATATTTCACGCAGGATGTTATGGATTTAGAGACAGTTCTGCAGACACTATATTTCAGATATTATATTACTGCTCATTACCCACCAAAAGTGTCTTCACTTAAGGGATTTGTTCTGTGTAAAAGCATAGTGGAATAAACATGAGTGAGAATTACTGCACTGAAAGCAAAGAATCAGTTATTCAAGTGACAGCTTTGGAATGATAGACTATAGAACACTGCGTCAATGAGACATGAAATTGCTCAAAGAGTTATCTTAGGAGTTCCTGCTGCAGGGTCCTGATTAATATCTTGTCATAGCTCTAAGCAGACAAGGTGTTTGCATGTGTGGCCAGCAACAAGCTGTGTTGTGGTAGTTGCATGCTCCAGTTTGTCCTTGTAGTTGTCTGCTGAGCAGCAGTTCCACCTAGCCCAGGGGATGGTAAGCTGGGCTACACTCGTGTGGAGCTTGTCTTGCTGCTCTTGTATTACCTTGGGGGGAAGGGGAGTCAAAACCAGAGTACAGACTGATCCTTCTCTTGTTTTTTTTCAGGAAAGTTACGTTAAGGAAGTCAGTAATGACAAGGAGAACATGATCCTCATCAACAAAGCAGATTTGCTGAGTGAGGAGCAGCGGGCTGCTTGGGCACAGTTCTTTGAGAAGGAGGGTGTGAAGGTGGTGTTCTGGTCAGCATTAGCAGAGTGTAAACGACTGTCTGGAGAAGCAAAGGTACTGTGGGTGTGTGATAGACCTGAGCACCTTTCTAGGAAAGGGACTGTCCTCGTTGTCCTTGTCTCAGGGAAGGATTATTTTAAAGACCTGTGCAGGTGTAAAACAGCATTTGAATGATCAATTCAGAGACAAAAGTGAGGAGAGTAAAATGATGAACAAAGTGCAGAACACAGAAACAGCCCTTGTAGACCTGTTTGCAAAATCTGAACTCATTGAAAGAATTGGAAGCCTTTCCAAGAGGAGTGCTGTGAGAGATGGATTTATCTCTACAGTTTTTTTTCTCTCCCAGAGAGGGGAGGTGTTTATGAGGGAACTGGTAGTACTTGAAAGCCCTTTTTTTGCCCAGTGGAATAAACTGAGCTGCTGCCCCAAGTTACCTGTTATCAGTAGGTGCTACTTTCATCTGTTACAGCCATTCAGCTACAGAATATCTCATATCTCCTTCCAAAAATACCTACCGTGTTCAACTGGTTTACAGTCCTTGCATAAAATGTTCTTTTTTTCGAAAGAAAGGCCAAAATACTATTGTTATGAAAAGGTGTTAATTTTTGAATGGAAACTCTTTGCAGGGAAGAAATGTAGAGTTGGACTGAAAACAAGACAGCTTGAAATTATTTTAATTAAATATTTAGACCTGAAACAAAATGGCTTTGTGTTCTGAACATTTTGAAAAAATAACATTAATTTCTATTAGTAGGAACACTTAATAATTTTTTTAATTATTGTGGTTACGCATGCATTCAGAGCTGTGCTTCTGGAGAGAAACCTCTTAGCAAGTGCACAGAGAAGCTGTGAACAGTCTCTCTTGGAATACTTTTGGCATTCACCTGAAATGAACTAATTGTGTCTACACAATACTTAAGACCCCTAAAAAAACCTGTGTGATGTAAGCAGTGAATTGTCAGCCTTTGGGATGTGGCTGATGAAAATACAGTTGCTTGCACTGCAGCAACTGCAGTCAGCAGCAAGGCTTAGTGCTGTCTTTGCATTTCACCCTTGAAATGCTGTTCACACAGGAACAGGACGCTGAAGATGTAGCAGAGCACCCAAGTGATTCTGAGACTGAAAACTCCAGTCAGGAGGAAGACAACACAGCACGAGGTAGCACAGAAAGCACATCCACAGACAATGCTTTGCACACTGTAAACCAAGTTCTGCTTAGTGGTGATGACAGCAGTGATGAATATGAAGATTGTGAAGAAGATGAAGAGGAGGCCTGGCAAACCTGTTCTGAAGATGAGGATGGGGGCAGCATAAATGCTATTGCTCCAGAAAGGATGGAAAACAGGACTGATGGTGCTGCAGTGCAGCATGTCGTGCAGGAGCAGAACAGGCATGTCAGGAACTTCAGCCATCTAGTACAGAGAAATGAGCTGCTGGAGATATTCAAAACCATGCACGATGGACCAAGGGTGAAGGATGGGGAAGTAAATGTTGGCCTGGTGAGTTGGATTTTGTGCTTTAATGGAACTTGTTTAATCTAAATTTTAATTCCATATACCCTCTATAGCTAAAATGCTTCCTGTAGCCTGGCTTCCTATAAGGCTTTAACAAGCACAAACCACTGTAGCTCGGTATTCTCAACTGCTTGCCCTGGTTTTTTAGTACACTTTATTGGAGTACTTTTGTGTCAGAGCTCTGTCAGTCTTCTGGCATAACCCTGCCTGATACCACTGTTACCATTCCACTTCTTTGTCATCTAGGTGGGTTACCCTAATGTTGGCAAAAGTTCAACCATCAACACAATCCTTGGAAACAAGAAGGTGTCAGTGTCTGCTACACCAGGCCGTACAAAACACTTTCAGGTATTGCTAACAAACAGCATCAATCGTTTTTTGTTATTTCTTTTTCCCCAGTGGAAGGGAGCTTCATTTTGAGCTAGTTGCAACCATATGCACTCACTGAGAACTCTGCCAGCCTGAACTTTGGCCAGCAGAGTATGTCAGAGAGGGGTGGTCTTGATGTGTAGAATTTTGGAACTTTATTTCTTGCTTCCAGACTCTTGCTACAGTGTGAATCACTTATGAGAGCTGCTGATCAAGCTTTAATTTGGAGGTAGCAACTCCAGTGCAGTAGTGTGGGACCATTGTGGGATTTGGACTTGCTCAGTCTCCAACCTGTTTTAAAACACAGTTAAAGGTTTCTGGGGTGCTTCCTCCTCTCCCATCAGACTGTAGAGCTGAGGGTCTTGCTGCCCCCATCTGGACATCCTATTTCCTTAAATCATCACCTGGGGCCAGCAGGGCAGATGTCTGTTCATGTCTGCATCCATGTTTCATCTATGCATTTGACTCATTATTTTTGTTCCTGTTTCCTCCATGGGCACTGACTTGCTGATGTAAACTAATGGGTTATTTTCATGTAGACTCTGTATGTGGAGCCTGGCCTGTGCCTTTGTGATTGCCCTGGTCTGGTGATGCCATCTTTCGTCTCTACCAAGGCAGAAATGATTTGTTCTGGAATTCTGCCTATAGACCAGATGAGGGACCACGTCCCACCTATTTCTCTAATATCCTTTGCATTGGGGTTCGTGGGAATGTCTGCTGGGGTTGGATCTGGAGGTTGCCAAGTAGCATGTTCCAGCCCTGCTAGCAGCACACGTGCTCATGCCTTGAGGGCAATGGGACAACAATGCTTTGTTGGTCTTTTCCTACCTAGTTTCCACTTTGTTTTGTTGTCAGGCTTGTTTAATTTTTCTGGTTTGCAGCAAAATGCAGAAGTCATTCTTCATGTGTGCTCTTGGAGTGACAAAGGGGCAAGGTTACTTGTGTAGCTGAAAATCACCAGGTGGTTTCCTTCACTAGCTTATGTTTGCCAGCATATCCCACGAAACATTTTGGAAGCAACCTATGGAATAAGTATTATAAGGCCAAGGGAAGATGAGGATCCGGATCGAAAGCCAACAGCTGAAGAGCTGCTAACAGCCTATGGATGTGAGTGATGGTCCTTAAAAACCTGTCACCTACACTCTGCATGGTCCTGAACATATTTTAAAGTTAGGCCCATCTTGGGTTTGTTGTGCATTGAACCTCCATAGGTTCAATAGCAAGAGGACTTGCTCTCCTCTCAGCAGGGCCTTTGTTACAGGCTCATCTCCTGTGTGTGTTTGCCAGTCTCATGTGACAGGTGTAGATGGTGTGGAGGACATCGGTGAGATACCCTGCCAGTCTATAGTGTGGTGCTCTTACGCTTTCAGATACCTCTCATCAACTGTGTCTTGAATTAGACTTTGAAGAATGCAGTGAATTCTGATTCTCTGGCCTTAAAACAAAAATAAAAACCCAGCAGATCTTCTGCTGGTAGGGAGATGTCAGCTCTCATCATTCCTTTCAGGTCAGGATGCTTCTGTGGTACCTCTACAGTCAGCAATATTGTCTTTTTTTTTTTCCTGCTTTCCCCAACAGAAGCCTCTTTCTAAGGGAGTTCTTTTTTGACAAAGGATACAAATGTGCAGTTAGGCAGCAGACAAGAACATATTAATTCTCTTGTACTTACACCGAATGTACTGTGGATTTGCCTTCCAGATATGAGAGGCTTTATGACAGCTCATGGACAGCCCGACCAGCCGAGATCAGCTCGATACGTGTTAAAAGACTACGTCAATGTAAGTGCTTGCTGCATCTGGCTTTTCTTTCCTGCTAGGAAGTGAATTGAAGGTTTCACTAGAGGACAATAAAGTGAATTTTGTTTCTCTGGATAAAGTCACTGTATATCAAAGTACTCTTTAAGTTTGGCTGGTTTTATTTTTTAAAAGAATAAACTGAACTTCTCAAGCTGCTTAATATTGAAAAGGTCCTTGCTTAACAATAGAGTGCTAGCTAAATGAATAATCATATCTCTAAAATAACCAGCAGATATTCAGGAAACAAACCCATATTCTATAGCTGGACCAATATTTGGCACTAAGGACTGTAACTCTGAGTCTTGTAATACTGCATTTTTCTGCAGCACCCTCTCGGCAACTTATTGTTGAGAATTTCTTAATAGGATCCTCCAGTGCTCCTGAGAGTTTTGCTCTGTATTGTTTGCATCTGGAAATGGTGCTTTGATGTAGAGGTGGAACAGTACTTTGACTTAGAAGTTGAGCCAGTTGTTGCCTGGGAGGTGAAATGAAGTGTACTTACAGTTTGCCAGTGCGAGCCCCTGGACTTTGGGCCCTCCTTGGGTTTGGGGTTGTTTTCTTTCCTCTGTGGATTTCTCTCTGAGTTTCTTTGGTCATAACTGTGTCCATTGCTTTCACAGGGGAAACTGTTATATTGCCACCCACCTCCTGGTATTGACCCAAATGATTTTCAGCACCAGCATCAGAGATGCTTGGAGAGCAGAACTGTGCAGGCCACTGGACAGGCGAAGCCTGAGAAGAATACCAAAGCAAAGCAAATTGAAAATGTGGTGGATAAAACGTTTTTCCACCAGGTAAATTCTGGAGGAAATTTGTTCCATGAGTTTTTGCTGCAGCACTTATTTGTAGTTACTGAGAAAAAAGCCACCTTTGAGGATGGAGGTGTGCTGGGTTGAGTTAATGGTGCTAGATGCTGTGGGATCTGCATATAATTTCTATCTAAGAACTCTTTGTTCTTTTTATTATCTCCTAAATCAGTGGGAATGTCCCAGGTGACTGACAGATAGCTAATGAGCTATGCATAGCTGATTTTTAAGAGGTCAGCAGGGTGACCCTTGTCATTGTGGATCTAACATCAATCTTGAGCACATGGGGGTGACTGTGAAGACAGACAAGGAGGTTGGAATGACACAGCAACTGACCCAGAACATGGTTTTGGACTCCTTCAAACTAACGTTCCTTTCTTGAACTGACATTTTTAGGGCATGTGATAAGCTTCTTTAAGACAATTGATTTAGTACTACCTGAAATCAGATGAAAACAATACAAACCGATTTAAAATCCAATTGAAAAATCTCAAAAATAAATAGAAAATGAGAATTTTTCTTAACCTATATGATTCTTGGGACATCCCACAGGGATCTGTTTTGTCCCTACACTAAGGAAAAAATGTATTAGTGACTTGTAGTGAAACATGAAACCTATAAGCGATTAGGTCTGCATACCTAACAAAGATCAGAACAGGTGTTTAGCAGTGAAGAGGGGGTGTCATAGACAGCATGTTCCATTCTCTTTGGTTAGCTGGATATGAACACTATTTCTTTAGCACAGCTAAAGATAATCATGCATTTTGAAAACAAGAACTCTTTTCAAAATAACGTAGAAAACTATGACCTGAAAAGAATTTTTGGGATTACCAGACTCTTCCTCTGTCTGCCCAAAGTGCTGGCACAAGCTGTGAGCCCCATCAGTGCTACCCACGCTCCAGACTTGAGCAAATTATTTTAGTCTGTGGCTTTCACAGATGCCAGATTTATTTTGCCAAGACAACTTGTTGTGTGCAAAGCAGAGGCTGTGAGAACCCATCCCAGTGCTGTAGCTGATGTCTGTCACAGTGTCTCGTCAGTGCCTCTGCTAGCAGTGGGGGCGCTGGGGACCCGGTGCAGCTGCAGACAGAACTGGAGCCTGCTGGCAGGCTTTGGATGGGATGTGTGGTGTGACCTTCCTGCAGCTCTGGAGCGGGGGCTGGAGCAGGTTCTGATGTGTTTGAGCTCGCCTGTGTCTGGTTTTACTGACATATTGCAGTTCCTGTGGTTAAATGTCTCCTCATTGGTCACTGGTGATTGTGTTTCCTCTTGCAGGAGAATGTCCGTGCCCTCATGAAAGGGGTCCGGGCTGCAATGGGATACCGGCCTGGCAGTGGCCTCGTGCCCGTGACTGCATCCAATCCTGGGAATGTGGTAGGAAAGCCCTGGAAAAAACACGGAAACAGGAACAAGAAGGAGAAAATTCGCAGGATCACCAAGCACCTGGAGGCTTAGCTGTGGCACTAGTGCTGGGCTTTTCCTGGGCAGGGACTGCACTGTCCCACAGGCCTTAATTGAGGGGTGAAAAAAAAAAAGGATAAGTGAACATCACTAGCTCACCTGGTAGCTCTGTGCTGGGAATTGGCCTGGGCAGGGGTAAGGGTGGGCTCTGGTTGTTGGAGCTCATCCCTTCTGGGAACAAAAGAGACCTGACTATTTGTGTTATCTGGAAGCCAGCCCAGATGTTTGACTGCTGCTGAAACATCCTTTCAATGGGAGCAGATGGAGCCATATGAGAGTGTTTTTTCCTTCCATAAAGGATGTATTTTATGGCTGTTGCAATCAAAGCAAGCCCTGTAAATCTGACTAAAATCTTTATAAACAGTTGAACTTCAATGAGTGATGTTTGTTACATTATGAGACACTATTGCTTATCTCCTTTTTTTTTTTTTCTGTCTTTAAAGCTGGTTTGTTGATTTGACAGAACACTTTAGTGTGTTGAAAAATGAGGTAAAATGATCTTTATTGCCCTCTTCTGTGCTGTGCCAGACCTGTTCTGTAGAGTCTGGTACTGAAACCACTCCCTGTTTCCCAGCTTGAGCAGAGTATGGCACACTGTGCAAGGAAAATGTTGCTTTTATGTCCTTCACGCTGAGCTGGTATCAGTTGTTTTTCTGTGTGACTTCCCACTGGTATTTTAAAACATTAGCTCCATTTGACTGGCTAAAAATCTGGTGCTAATTTGTCCTTAAATATATTTGAGATTTTACTTCCTATATGGTGTCATGTTCTGTCTCATTAATCTAGTCACAGAAGTGTCTATTAGCAAAGTTTAATGGAGTACATGACTATTTGATGCTAAAAAGACTTTGCTTACTTGGGGTCAGACTTAAGTGAGATTTACTTCTTAGCTGCCCTGCTGAGAAAACGTTTGTGCACTTGCTCTTCATTCCTAGTACATCACAGGGAGTAATGATAGCACTGGAAAGGCTCACAAAGATGAGGCGTGCTTTGTTTTTAGGTGGTGGTGTAACAGATGATTCTGGTCTCTGATACTAAAAAAGAGATTGCTGTCTTGTAATTTGTACTTTCCAGGCCGTAAGTGTGGATGGAGAGATGAAAGCAACGGCTGAGCAAAGCCATAGCAGATGTGGGGTGTGCAACCAAGCTGGTTTTGGCTTTGTGACCCTTTGTGTGTGTGTCCTTTACAGCCAGTTTGCGCTGTGTGTGCGGAGGGTCCCCTGACAGCAGAGCTCTTGGCTCCTGCTTCCCCTGAGTTGAATTCTTAATTACATCACTGCAAGGAAGATAGTTCCCTACTTGCAAAATTAAAGCATAATTATACTGAATGAATGTGGTCAATGGTATTTAAATCAATGTACTGTAGCGGAAAGTAAATTCTTAGGAGAGACTATTTAATCTGTTTCTCTCAACGAAGGTGATTTTTGCCTTTGTTTACTGAAGAGGTTATGCCTTTAGCCAAATCAATCTGATCCAACTTCTCCACCCTCCTTGCAGAAAGATGTCTGCTTTTGTCTCTTAGGGACCTGATTGCTCAGAAACACCCATTTCTTTTTGTCCTGTTCTGTGTCCTGAAACTATTGCCTGTCAAATTACCTGCCGCACTTAAGTTGGAGTATCCTTTATTGAAGTTTTGAAATGCTATTTTTTTTTCTAGTTTGTCTTTCTTTTCCAAAGCATTTTGAATTCTTAACTCATGTTGCACGTACCTGAGTTTTCTTTTGCATTCTCTGCCTTTTCCTGTCAGCTGGGTCTCCATGAGCCTTCTTGCTGGATAGGCTGTGTCCTGATGTAGACCCTTTCCAATCCAGCAAGTGACAGAAATTCCCAGGGTCTGAGACTTGAGACAACTGCTTGTTGCTTCCAGGAACCTTTGGCCATGAGACCTGCCAAGTGACTTGCAGTGTTTGCATGAGTGAATGGAGGATAATGTAAATATGATCAAACAAATACTGTTTGCCGAGGTTTGTTAAATGCAAACTGCTCCTGGCTATGCTCTTGCCTTGACAGAAAAGGACCTAAAGACTGTTAATATTTCATGCTGTTACTGAGCAGTGAGGAAATGATATAATAGGCGAGGACCATGGTTAAATTAATGCTTTCCTGTGGTGGTTTGGTCTGTTGGTGATGCTGAACTGCATCCCTTGCCGGGCAGTGCCAGCCAAGCCTGGCTGACAGCTCAGGGCAGCACATGGGAGCAGTTGGCAGGCGTGAGGCAATGTGGGGACTGCTCAGTTGTCAGGAGCCAGCACAAGGGAAACACTGTGCTCTGCCCTCACCACCTGTGAATGAGCCTCTGCTGCTCCACTGCTTTCCACAGAAGGCCAGTTTGCATTTTGGAGTGCGGTTTTCTTCAAGTGCCTTTTGCACGTAGAGGTAGCGTGTGGGCTGCAACTGGCTACAGTCTGTTCTTTGGGATCCACAGCCCTTCCAGCACCTCAGCAATCTGCCTCACCTTTTTAGGGGGCTTTGCTTTGTAATGAGAGCAGTTTGTTTTCCTGGCTAATGTTGTTACCTGCTGCACTGATAACTGCAGCAGAAACGCAGAACTGGTTTGGGAACATGGTTTGAAGCTGAACTGCCCTTTAATGGTATCTTCCACTTGCATCGTGACCTGCAGTTTTCTTCTGCAGATGCCATTCTCCTCCAGTTTAGAGAGCCTCAGACCAGCCCACAGTCTGCTCCCGCAGCACGTGATGCCTTCTGTCCCGGGAGAGCTGCTGGGTGCTGTGCCATGGGTGGGGGGGTGGTGCTGGGTGCCACACCTGCAGGGCAGCACTGGCAGCCTGTGGTGGAACTGCCAGCGCTGCCCTGGAAGTCCAGAAGGCTGAGGCTGCCCTTTGCACACAGGACTTGCCATTGCATGTCTGAGCTGCTGACTGTACCATCCACCTACTGAAGGAAGTGCTTTGCAGCGTCTGTTTTGAGGAAGAACAATATTTTTTACTCTGTCGAAGCATCAGAAGTGAGCAAGCGAGGGGAGGGGGATGCCAGGATGCAAGTCACTGAGTCACTCTGCTGTGGGTGCTGCTAACTGCCATTGATGGCAGGTGGTGTAGGAGCCTCGATACCCTCAGCTTGGCAGAGTCAGCCCTACACAAGTCCTCTGCCCATCACCCCACTGCAGACCACACTGTGGGGCTGTCAGGGTCAGGTGACTGATCTTTTCCCAGCGTCTCAGCTCAAGGATGATGGCTTTTGCACAGGGGAGTCTGCAGCAAGGGACTGCCATGTGAACATCTCGCTGGCTTTCTGCAGTTGCCGCCTGGACCAAAAATACTTCATTATGTCTCTGGAGGAGGCTGAACTCCTTCTCTTCTGCCATTAGGGGCCGGCCTTTCCCAGGCAGAGGAGCAGTCCTGGTGCCCCCAGCAGCAGTGCTGGGTCCTGTTCCAGTTTGGGATCCCCACAGAGGTGCAGTTCCCCAGGGATTCCTCACCCTACGCTCAGTGTGGAGTAGCACATGAGGTGCTGTTCCCAGTCAGCCTGGTAAAGAGGTGGCCAAAAAGCCCACAGTGGGGAGCATGGCTCTGGTCCTGGCAAGACAGGAGCTGGGTCCAGAGCCTTTCAGGCACTTTCTACGAAACTTAAGCAACTCTTTCCTGATTGTCCCGAGACACTGTTGCTTTAAAGCAAAAAGCAGCCTTTTCTCTTTCTTCTTGGGTCACAGATCTGTGAGGAGTTCAAGCTGCTGCCAGGCCCCAGCAGGTTCCTCTACCCTGAAAGTCTGTGAGGAGCAGCATTGGGCTGTCTACCTTCCCTGTGTGGTGGCTCGAAGTCCAGCTTTTTTACTGAGTTTTTTCTTTTTTGCTGTAAAAGGAAAAAAATATTGGGGAAAATGTCACAGGGCTGCTGAAATAGAGGCAGGGAGCAGCTCCCCCGTGTACCTCAGAATACAATCTCTCAGGGTTAAATGCCTGAGGTACCCAAGACATCTTGGGACATGAAGAGAGGTCATGGTGAGGACAAGAGGAAAAGAAACCGCAGTTGAGTCAGAGGAACCCTGCCCCAGTGTTCTTTCGTGCCGGGGCTGTGGGAAAAGGGTCTGTCCCGTGGGTGGTGTCAGGGCACGAGGACTGCGCGTGCTGGGTGGAGCAGGCTTGGGTTTGCCCTCTTGGAAATGTCCTCAGCCCTTTGTCACTTGGGAGTTACAGCATTTGAGGCAAAGAAGCAAAAACACTGTCATGTCCATGAGAGGAAGGTCCTGCAGTCCAGCCAGGCTTTTGCTGCCTGCACAGAGCAAAGGGAAGCTGAAAGCCTCTGCAGAGCCTCTTTATGTTGGCCAGTGCTGGTGAACCAGTGCAAGCT
This sequence comes from Pseudotriccus pelzelni, assembly GCA_035584735.1. Classification (NCBI taxonomy): domain Eukaryota; kingdom Metazoa; phylum Chordata; class Aves; order Passeriformes; family Tyrannidae; genus Pseudotriccus; species Pseudotriccus pelzelni. The sequence continues at coordinate 12,183,242 of JAWMRA010000009.1, read as the reverse complement.
CCTCTGGGACCTCACAGGGTTCTCAGCAAGGGTTGTCTCTGCTTGGCGACTCTTGGAACCAGCTGCATTCATGGCAGTGCAGAGGGATGCTGGAACCTTGCTGTGTGGATTCCAGAGAAAAGGGATTCTCCTCCTGACATGCTCAATATTTTCTTGGACATGCTCTATATGGTCCTGACCCTTCTCCTCACATGAGGCAGGGAGGGAGGTGTGTGAGAGAAGTGGAAACTACTGCTATTCTGCTTTGAGCTTTGTGTTATTATGTAGAAAGAGAGAACCAAATATTTTCTAGTTTCAAATACAGCCAGTTCTCCTCTTTGGGGAAGAAGGCAACGCAGGTGCTGTGCTGCCCAGGGAGCTGTGCTGCCCAGGGCTCCCTCACACCTGTCTGTGGCACTGCCTGCTGCTTTCTCTTCACAGTGGGACTTTGAAGATGTGATGGTGCAGTGGAGTTGGCCCAGCCCTGCTGCTCAGCCTTGCTCTGTGCCATGCCCAGACACCTTTGGACAACTTGCAGCCCTTCCAGGATGTGCTGAGCACCCCAGCCAAACAAGCAGAAAGCAGCAGAAGGTGCTTCCTTGGGGCTCTCCTGGGGGAAGTGAGAAGCCCTGGGGTGTCGCCACAGGCTGCCATGCTGTGCTGCTGAGGATGGGCCCTGGGGTGGCCAGTCCCTCCTGATTTGCCTGCAGCAGCAAAAGGAGCCTTTGCAGAGCTCCTGCTGATAAGAAGGGCCTGCAGTCATGTTTCCAAAGGCCTGACTGAGTTGGTGAGTAGTGGTGAGGCTCAGAAATCCAGACGCCAGACAATGGAAAGGCTGGAAACATAAAGGAAAGGAAATTCTTCTGCTGTATTGCCTTTCCTATGGCGATAAGATAACCCGAAGTGAAACAAAAGTCTCTGCTGCAGACCGTGGGGTGGGCACCGAGGCTGCTTTCTAAAGCCCAGGAGGATGTCTGCATGAGCCGGGACCTCCCGAGCTGGGTGGGTGTGTGGCTGTCCTGAGTGTGCAGCAGGCAGAGGTGTTCTCTGTGCTTTGCAATGAGTCTTGGAGCAACAGGTAACCTGGCCTGCTCCTGCTCCATCCCATGAGACCATCTGTGTCTGCAGTGAGCAGGGGCATCTTCAATGAGATCAGGTTGCTCAGAGCTCTATCCAACCCAGCTGTCATGGGTTTGCAAAAGTCCCCCTCCTTGGGGATTGAAAATAGTTTGTCCGGATGAATTTCCGGACAAAAGC
>JAWMRA010000009.1:12167863-12181906 GCA_035584735.1 Pseudotriccus pelzelni | reverse complement strand
TATCTCCCCAATCAGATCTCTTTGTCTGCATAAACTTCTCTCACCTTAGAGCAATTTGTGGGGGGTGTGGTAAAAAACTGTCCCCTAGGCAAACCCATGACACCAGCCTTGATGTTTCTAGGGGTGAGGCAACTACTGCCTGTCTGGACAACCTGTTCCAGTGTGTCCCCACCCTCATTGTAAAACATTTCTTCCTTATATTTAATCTAAATTGACCCTCCTTCAATTTAAATCCATTACTCCTTGTCATATCACAACAGGCCTTGCTAAAATGTCCTCATCTTTCTTGTAGGTCCCCTTCAAGTACTGAAAGGCAGGTCTAAGGCCTGCCCAGAGCCTTCTCCAGGCTGAACAGCCACAACTTTCTCAGGCTTTCCTCATAGGAGAGGTGCTCCAGCCCTGTGATCTTTATGGCCTCCTCTTGGACCTGCTCCAACAGATCCATATCTTTCCTATGCTGGGAACCCTAGAGCTGGATGCAGCACTGCAGGTGGGTCTCACAGGAGCAGCACAGAGGGGTAGAATCCCCTCCCTCAGTTTGCTGCCCATGCTGCTTTTGATGGAGCCCAGGACACACTTGGCTTCCTGTGCATCCAGTGCACGTGGCCGGGTAATGTCCAGCTTCTCATCCACCAACACCCCCGAGTCCTTGGCAGGGCTGCTCTCAGTCTACTCTGTATTGAAATCAGGAGTTGCTTCAACCTAGGTGCAGGACCTTGCATTTGCCTTTGTTGAACCCCATGAAGTTTCCATGGGCCCATATCTCAGGCTTGTACGGGTCTCTCTGGATGGCATCCCATCCTTCAAGAGTGTCAGTTGCATCACAAAGTTTGGTGTTCTGCTTTAAATCTTACTTTAAAAGTTCTGGAAGAGCTGAGAAATATGAGGCGACAACATTTGCTAGTGATACATTACTACTGGGTGTATGAACATCCTAAAGCTGGTGTCAGGTGTTGAAAGCATTGATGAACAGCCAAGGAACAGAGTGACATGTTATACGTGTTATACATTGTATTTCCAAGTGGTGGGGGACAGGGACAGAGTGGTGTCCATGTGGGCAGGGCTGGGAGCAGGATTAGCTGCTGCCAAAGAGGAGGCTCATCATGGGAGTGCAGTGGTATGTGGGAGCTGCTAGGGCAAGGGCTGCAAGGGAGCCTGTGCCATGTGTACAGTGCCCCCCACCCCCCTAAAAAGTGCCCAGAGCCAAACAGGCCACGAGAAGAGGCATTAGGGACATGGATGGTATTTCAGTAAGGATGGAGATGAGCCTCTGAAGAGGTCTCCTGTCCCAAAGAGGGGATGTGATGGGGTGGATACCATTTGAACAGCAGAGGAAAGGAAAGGACAAGTGCCTCTGCTGTGTCTCAGAGTGCAGGGACAGGGAGGTCTGAAATGAAGCTGGCCAGAGACAAGTTCAGATTACAGCCTGCAGGCTCAGAGCAGGCCCACATTAGCTGCGGAAATCATTGTGGGCTATTTTGGGCAGCGAGACTGGGATGAATGATGAGAGCAGTTCAGGGAGGCAGGCCAGGGCTGCCTCTGGCTCAGGAAGCCTCCAGGCTGTGGCGCTGGGAGTGGCAGGGTGGGCTGCAGGAGGTCAGCCTGTGCTGACCTGCTCTGCTCTGGTCCCAGAGGGGAGCCTCTGGCATGTCCCAAGGGCGGCTTTGGAGTCCCATCATTGAAAGCTGGACTTCAGAAAGCAGTGGGATGGGAGTTGTGCCCAGCGGGCAGTGCCTGCCCCTTCTCCTGGGAGTCCCAGGGTGGGAGCTGTGAAGGAGAGCCCTGATGTTTTTTCAGGCTGTGGGAAGGGGTACATGTCAGGGACCTGGCAAAGGGAGGAGCTGCACGAGAAGATGCACAGGCACATCGCGCACTGCTGTGGTTTGCAGCTCCCCAGCAGCTGCACTTGCTCTCTGCCCTGGGGTGCGGTGAAGGGAGACCAGTGGCCTCAGCCCTTTCAGATCTTGTATTCAGTCCCCCTAGGGTTTTCCCATTTGGTTTCATACTGATGGCCCAGCTCTGGAAAGCAGAGGGCTGAGCTGTAGGCATAAGGAGGCAAGCAGGAATCCGCAGCAGCTTTGGTGGGATGGTTGTGACACTTGCAGTACCTGGCAATCTGTCCCTTCATCCTGCCTTGGGAAGCAGGTCTCAGCAGCAGAGTGAAAAAGGGCACAGAGCACAGTGACATTGGGCAGGTATTGTACATCCATGCAATGTGGTTTGCTGTAACTTTTCTGCCAACACCCAGTAGCCCTCAGTGGCTCCTTCTGCTGGGGTATTTGGTGAGCTACCAAGTACTACTGGAACCAGCACCCCTGACAGAGATCGCCCCGCCAGCAACCCCAGCTGTGCTTAGGGGGATGAAGAGCACGCTGGAGCACCCCAGCACTGCTGCCAGGCCAGATCCTGGCCAGACCCCCTGGGACCTGCAGTCATGTGTTGCAAAAGCAGTGAGGTTGGCTGCAGGTATGGCCCCAGTGCTGTTTACCTCCCGGGCAGGTTATCCAAGTGGACCAGGCAAGTGTTCCCTGTGGGACATCATTGCAGGCTCATGCTGGCTATCCTAATGTCCCACAGGTTCCTTTTGGGTCTTCTCTTGCCCCTGTGGCTTGCAACAGAGGGGAGCCAAGCACCTACTGCTCCCTTCTCTGTCAGGGAATGTGGTTTGTGGGATATATGGACCCACTCAAGAGGTTTTGTGGTCCTCATGACTCTGCTGGGGAGGGTCCCAGGTGGCCTTGCAGCAACAAGGAGTGGAGAGATCGTGAGAGTGCCGTGCTCCCCTCACTTCATAGATGCTCTGAAGGCAGAGATGGGCTTGTGGACTGCTCTTAGGCTTCCAGATGAGATGACGTAAGCCCTTCAGGTGATGGCACTCTTTGCCCTGGGACTGGGAACAATGTGTCTCCTGTTGCAACTGGTGTTTCAGGGACCGAGCTGTCCCTGAGGTCAGGCTGAGCGCCCCAGGGGCAGGGTGGCCACTGCCTGTGCTGGATCCCCTGATTGGTGACAGCACGAAGCTGAGTGCCTTTGAAGTGCCCTGCAGTGCTCTCTGCACTGCACTTGGACGGGATCTGAGCAGCCATTGTGCAAAGCAAAACAAACCCTTCCTATCTGTGCTAGGCTCAGAGGGTGGCTCTGCTTCCAGCTGCGAGACTGAAGAGCCAGCACAGCCCTGCCAGAGCCTGCTGATAACCATCTCCCTTTGCAAAAGAGTTCAAGTCCCTGCTCCAGGCAGTCGATGTCACCTTATCAGCACTTGAATGCTCCCGATAAAGGGATCAATCTAACTTCAGCTGCATCCCCATCCCCGCCAGCCAACACAATGTACAGGGCAGAGCCAAAGTGAGCATGGCCGGGCCCGCATGCTCTTTCGCCCTTAGGAGGGTCAGGGCTGCCCGGACACAGCGCCGGGGCTGGGAACAATAGTGGCCACAGCGCTGGCGACCACAGGGTGGGCGATTACCGAAAATCATGTGCTTACCCTGGCTGCAGCAGAGGCAATTTGTCAAAGTCCCATTTTCCTTTCCCTGATAAGATAGGGCTCGAGGAGCACAATAATGCTTTTTCGAGATTCAGTCGTGGCTCTTCTACCCAGCACACACTCGAGGAAGCTAATTTTGGCCGTGCTGGGCTGGCAGTGGATGAGAGGAGTCTTCCATATGCACTGGGGCCACAGTTCAAGGGACAGAACAACTCTGAGCCCGGAGGACCAGAACAACCCTGGGGGCAGCAGGGTCACTGCTGAGTGCCACATTCCTTGCCTGCTGTGGCACTCCTGGAAGGTGCCACTGTTGACGCTGGCTTCATGGTATGGAGCTGATATGAGTGCTGCTGCCCTGCCAACACCTGATAAACCCTGTTTGAGGCTGGAGCAGCCAGGGTCAGCAGGCACCCAGAGCATGTAGCTGCACCCTCACACCCTCTTCTCTTGTGTGCTTGGAACATTATCCCATCCCAAAAGCGACACCATGATGTGAGGCCAGTGTTCATGCCCTGCCCAGGGAAAGCTGCCCACTCCCAGCTGCCTGCACCAGGGCTTGCTAGCTGAGCATGGGTGTGAAAGCGATCTTGGCTGCCTGCTGCAAGCCAGTCCCTCTGCGGGCAGTTCCAGTGCCATCGATCTCAAGAGGAAAGTAGTAAACAGCACCACTGACAAAGCTAGACCTTATGAAATCCCCAGCCTCCCTGGGAACCAGACCATTTTTTTATAATGTATACAATATTTGTAGGTGCTGGATCTGGCCTTCCTCAGGAGAGCAATGAGCAGCACAACCCTCTGGCAGAGCTGACTTTTCCATTTTGGCATATTGCATGGGATGCACTTTCTGCACAGTTTAAAATCTGAGCATAATATTATCTTCATGAACCACATTTACCAGTCTGATAAAGTGACCCAACAAAAGGTCAATGGAAAAGTTAATATAATTTATTGGCTGATATAAAAAAACCCCTAATCATCTCTTTTTCCTTTTTCCTGACCCCCCACCCGCACCCAGCGCCCTGCTGACATTTTCCAGCCATTCCCAAAACAATGGCCAGGGTGGGAATGCTCTGACTGGGTGCAGGTTTAAAGGAGGCTTTTCCTGAGGGGCTGCAGCCACATCTGCCTGCTCAGCTGCCCCTCCCCAAGTGGTGTGCAGGGCATGATATGCTCAGCCAAGGTCAGCAGCCTGGCCAGGGACAGGGCTGGCATCAGGTCAGGTTTGGGCAGACCTAGTGGTTTCAGTATGTTTGCTGGGTATCCTCTGCTCTGTGGGGTGTCTGGACCTCATCTACCTTGCAGGGGACACCTATGTTGTTGATCATCTCTGCTGGTTTTGTAGCTGTGGACAGGAAGGAAGGACAACCCAGCCAGCTTCCAGGATGTCAGGCATTGCTGCTAGAGTGTCTTGGATGAAGCCCTCAAGGGCCCCAAGAACCCTCTCCAAGCTCACAGCCTGTGCTATGTTACCTCCAGAGGAGGATGCAGGATTCCCCATGCAGGGCAGAGGCATGTGGGCGCGTTCCTTTTGCACACCAGTGTGAGCAGAGCGGACGTGCTGTTACACAAGCACCCCTGCTCCCTGCACAGCCCTCCCTTCAGGTTTCACAGCCACCAGGAACACGCTGCTGCCTGCTCAGCCCGGGGCAGTCACTGGAGAGCTGCTGCTCCCCACAGCTACTCAGCATCCGCCTGTCTCCTCATGCCCAGGAGCTCAAGGTGTGTGCAGAGCCCCAAGAGCTGTCTGGAGCAATTAAGCAGCCAGGCGTTTGTCAGGGCATGACCTGTTCTGGGTAGGCAGATGAGCTTGCTTGCTAGGGTGGAGCTGCAAAAGTAATTAGTCTTTGCTTATGTTAATAACTTACAGGTACAGAAGAAAGGACCCTAGAAGGCAATGGGTGGTAGAAAGGATCCAGCACCTTCTCTTTCAGCATTGGCTGCTACTTCGAAGTAGTGGCTTTGGAGTTGCCACACTCCAGCATGGGGAAAACATCTGGCAAGGGCTGAGGAAGGAGAAAGCCCATTGCTGTCAGGCTGCAGCATTGTGAGGTCTGCCACGGTGCTGCCATGGCAAGGCATGGAAACTCTGGCTCAGGTCAGCAAATAACTGTCTTCCCTGACTTCTTTGCAGCGCTGTCTCCAGGCCTGGCTCTTGCCAAGGGAAGGCTGGAGAGATGGAGGAAGCCTTAGCAGTGTGACCTGGAAATCAAGGGACAAAGAAAACACAGGTAACTTCTAAAGTCAACAGTTCCAGAAAAGCAAAATGAGTATCAAGGAGAATCTTGCCTTGTGTTTTGTAAAGCTGGTTTCTGCATGCTTATGCATGGGACTGGCTGTAACCTTTCTGGGAGGTCCCTGGTCATGCAGTTCTGCCTGCTGCTCAGCCTGCCTGGCATTGACGTGCTTCTGCCTGACAGCAAACCCAGCCTCTCTACGGTGAGGAAACTGGGCTTCCACACTGTGAGTGCTCCCCTGCCTCACTTGGGAAACTCAGTGAGGGAGGAGACACAGAAACAGAAACTCCAGGCCTGAGCTCTGTGGCAGGTAACCCTGAGTTTCTCCAAGCCTTTCACAAGCAGGAACTTTGGGATGCTGGGTGCCTAGCATGCAGGTTACCCCTACTCAAGACATCCCAATTACCAGACTGTGTTGTTTGTGTTCCCAAGATTTTCTGCCTGCCCTAGAAACTGATTTTCAGTGTCTTGTGGGGGAGCTGATCTACTCTGGTCCTTGCACAAGATGTTCCTTGCCCGTCAGTTCATTAGGCTCCTGCTCTGTTCCAGCTGGTGCCGGGCCATGCGGGCAGGGCACGCCAGTCCCAGTGGCAGCGATGCTGTCAGTCTGCAGGGCAAACAGGGAGCCACTGTGGCATCAGAGGGCGTTGCAGAAGCATAACTTCTCAGACCGTAATGACCTCTTGGACTTTGCCCATTTTGTTGCAATAACAGAGATGAAAAGGTTATTGAGGATGACTGATGGTGGGCCAACTGACCAGACAGTTTAACCTCCCTCATTCTCCAAGGTGCCATTTCAGGGGGAAGAGTTGCACACAGGCTTTGGTCCCTGTCCTGTCTGAAAGCAAGGCACAGCCCAGCCTTGCTCTGGAGAGCATGAGGCGGAAGAAAGGCTTCCCAGTGCTCTGTTTTGTTGTAACAACACTGACCACTGGTCTGCCAGTGGTTTCCCAGGAGGTGCTGTGAGAACAAGGTTGTGTAAGTCACTTCACCAATAACTCTTGGTCTTGATCTGCCCTGGACCACACTGCTATAACTGTGTCCAGTCTCCAGGCACAGCAAGGTTTAGCAGTTGTTCCTTAACATGGCAGGACAGGGGCATCTTGGTTTGGGATGTGATGAAGACGTGGAGAAGCTGTGAATATCAGATGCTTCCCATCCTGCCCATATTGCAGTCCCCAGCGGTGCAGCAGTAATAGGGAGATTTGTGTTTGGCTCCCTGATCACAGAATCGCAGAATATTCTGAGCTGGAAGGGACTCACAAGGATCATCAAGTCCAATTCTGAAGTGAATGGCCTGTATGGGGAACAAACCCATGACCTTGGCCCAGGATGGCTGCAAGATCTGCTGCTTCCCTGCAAATAAGTGATGTTGAAGGACATAAGGTGAAATCAAGAGCTCCATATGCTATAAAAATCAAATCCAGGGTTTTTATTTTGGTTCAATAGGGGAACTTTGTTATGATAAATATGTCTCAGAAACTGGGAACCCAAACAGCAATAGTTCAAAAACATTTTTCCAGTGCCACACATCTAAAGCTGCTCATCACTGCACAGCTTTGTTGGGCGAAATGTAACAGGGATTGAATCCTCGCTTCCTGCCGAGGGTATAAGAGCAAGACACTAATTTGCAGGTCCTGAAGAATGTGACAGTGGTATTTCAGCAGCTCTAATGCTCTGCAGCCTGTGAAGGCTCCACAGTAACTGAAAGGAAATATCTTTGTTTTTATTCACTTGGCTTTATTCCTAATTCACTCTTTGATGCCATCAGCCTGGGATAATACGTTTTCAGATATGCTTGAAATTAAGGAAATGAGTTTGATTAAGTCCTTTAAACATACTTTGAGGGAGAAATTTACAACAATAGAGATATTAAAGGCCTTACATTCAAGCAATTCTATCACAAAATCAAAACTGTGCTGCTAGATGGTGAGACCCATTAGCAGTGTGTGTGCATTCTTCAGCTAGAGAGGATATCGCCTTCTTCAGCTAGGAAAGTTGCCAGAGAGGTTGAATCTGTCCTCTGTGCTGGGTGGGCAGTAAGAGGCAGATTCATTTCACAGTAAAATACTTGCAGCCAAATAATAAACGCACAAGCACTTGCCCTTTGCCAGTTGTGCTCTGCTGAGTAGAACTGATGGTTTCTCAAGGGTCTCACATTCAAGGCTTGCATGTGTATTTTTTAGTTCTGTTTAGATAGTTGCTTTCATTTTTTTTTAACTGTCCTGGGTTAGTTTAGCTGTAAATAGGGTACCTAGTACAGGGTTTATGCTGTCCACTGGTGTGGGTAGAACTCCCCCCATCTTCTTCTGGACTACTTCTCCATGAAGTCAGCAGTATCTACTGGGTCCCCTTGGCAACTTTTCCATGTGGCTGGGACAACTGCTACCAAACTCAACCCTCCTTCATAGTGTGGCAGCCTTTGTTCTGCTGTTACCATCACCAGTGCTGATGTGGTGCCCGAGGATTTCAGTCCAGTCCACAGGCTAGATGTGACAAATCCTGTGCAAGCCAGCAGGAGACTGGTGTCATTGGTGGGGACAATCCATCAGTGAGCTTCTGTGCGTGTGCTGCATGGTAGCATTAAGAAATAATATGTTGGAAGAGTGAAAGCAGGTAAAGGCACTCAGATCCCACTTTTCTTTAAGTATGACATGGGCTAGACAAAGGCTGACAGTCCTACTTTCAGTCCTACTGACTGAAAGACTTTTCCATTATTAAAAAAAAAAAAAAAAGAAGAAGGGAGAGGGGAAAAGGACAACTAGCAATAAAAAGGGTGTGCCAAGTAGCTGCACAATGATTCTGTTACACATTTGTGGCAGCAGAGAGCCAGGAGAAGAGAGCAGAAGATAACTTCTGGGGAGGGAGTAATCTTTAAATGGCCTAAGAAGTAATCTAGAGACTTTTTCCCATGGCAGTCGTTGATCTAGCAGGTGGAATGGGAAAGCACGGTATTATTTATTTCATTACTATAAGAAGTGACTTTTTAAGATTCTATTCAAGTAAATGGAGCAATGAATTCTCCTTTCCCTCTGCTGCTGAAGACATGTTGCTGCTGTAATGGAAATTACTAGCCAAGCTACTTTAAACTGAGAAGAACTGGATGTCTGAGAAATGGGAAAAAGGATTGGGTGGCACCAGAGAAAAGAAACTTAATCTGTGACAATCTTGGGCACTTTGTACAATTTGCCCTTTAAGCTGTTTCACAAGCTCATCTGGCAGAGAAGTGATAATAAATTGTTCAACAACTCAGGCTTGCCAAAGTAGTTTAAGGAGCTTTCAAAGGAGACTTCTAAACACTTATGGCTTTCAACTGCACGTGAATTATCTTGAAGAGTGAAACTGTAGTTGCAAATTGCTAAGCGCCATTTAGTGGGTCACCATATACCTGCCTGTGTGTTCATGTGGTCTGGCACTCAGTTCAGGAGTCAGATGTTCCCGTGCAGATCCCATGCCATGTCTGAGAGCCCAGCTTTGCAGGGATGCCACTGCTGTTGCCAACCTACTGAACTCAAAAATCTCAGCTGGCAGAGCCTGCAAGCAGCTTAGATCAGGGAAAAGAAATAAAGGTAAGAGGAGTAAAGTCATGTCCACACACAGTCAAGGAATGGAGCTTTATCCACTCTCAGCCCCTTTTCTTAGGAGGCTCTTTTTGTTTGCCTAAGGATATATGGGGATTAAAGAGAGTAGGCCATGGGGATTTCATCCCCTAAGCATGTAACACCCTTGCCAAGAAAGTCAAACATACAGGGCCAGTGGTGTCCCACAGGAGGCCCCCACAGCTGTCCCCAGGGAGGGCTTGGTGGCACAGGGCTAGCAGGGGAGTGCTTGCAGTATCTGGGACCAGATGTGGACAGCTGGGCGCCTCTGCTCTGCAGAGGTGGGTCCCATAACCTCCTCTGAGCTAAGGCACATATTTATACAGCCCTACCAGAAAAGGCAGGGTGGAACACGCTAATATATACACATTAAAGAGACTGAATAAATAAACAGTAGGTTTTGATTTATTTTCTCTGCTACTTGGTTATCTTAGTTTTGGCACAAGATAGATTTCATACACAAACGTGGTCTCCAGATAGGTTCTTGTCCTGGCTGATTCAGAAACCATGTGCAAAGGAGAAAAACTTCGCAAATGTTCTCAGAGCAAAATGATATTTATGCTGTTTATTGCCAAAGTACATAAAATCCTTGGCCCACATCAGCAAGGTAATATACAACAAGTAACAACTGTTCTCTTCCCTAAAGGATTTACAGTTATAGATGAGGGATAACAGTGGGTACAATCAGACAGGGAAAGCACATAAAATGTGATTAGTCAGCCTGAGACTCACTAAATGTTGTACACTTAATAAGCACTGTTCAGCCTCACCTGGGAGAGCGCAGGGTTTGGTGGGGCGAAGCTGGAGGCAGAAAACGCGGCATACGCCCTGGACACTGGGGTAAAGGTGGTGGGAGAGAGCACTCGAGAAATGTCATGTGTAAAAAATGTTCTGGTCACAGACAGTTGTAAAGGAGCTCTAAGTTTTATTGTGTGACTTGGACTCAGATCAGGTTCAGGTGGAATACATGTAACTGTGCAATCAAAATAGTCATGGGAAGCCTGTTAAGAAAGGCTGCAGGACTTACTGCTCCTTCAGTCTTCAAGCCCCAAGCTGCTTACCTCCTCCCACAGCACTGAGCAAAGTCTTGAGGAATTACACTGGCTGTGAATAGCCATAACATTTCTAGAAGCAGTGACAATGCTGGATTGTGTTGCCTAGCTCTTTTCCTGCAAGCCAGTCCCACTAAGGTGACCTAAACAGAGAAAAACTGTTGTTTCTCTTGTAATTTATCTTGCAATTTATTTTCTTTATTTACCTGTAAATAACTCATGATGCCCTGTGACCCATCCCTGCCCTGGAGAAGCTGCAGCCAGTGATGCTGCAGGAGAGCAGAGGTTGCCAGGCACTTCCAGCAGTACAAGCCAGAGTGACGCCAAGAGAACTGGAAAGCGGGGAGCGTGCCAACCACAAAAATTAATCTCTGAGTTAATAAAAGCCTGCATGGTTTGAGGTTTGTGAAGCAATAAACGAGTTCAAATTTGCCAGTGACTGAAAAAGAAAAGCAATTAGGTGTTAAGGGGAAACCTTCTAATGGGGATAAAGATAATACACTAGAATATGCAATGGGTTGAAAAATGGATGAGAAATTAATCTTTAATTGAAAATTACTAAAGGAATTTTTATGAAGAACATAGAAATGGATTTATCAAAGCAAACCTTTTAACTCTTTTTACTAATAGGGAACGGCAGAATAAGAGCTTCTGTTTAATAGCACTAATAACTTCATAATATTTTTTCTAAGAGTCATATGGTAGACTCTTTTTACCAGTCAGTACTTCACTCAGAAAAAAAAAAATCTCCTTGGCTTCTCCTCATCAGTCATTTCTAGGTCTGTATGATCTAGAAAGCTATTTCTGCTTATGTGTTTTACCCCTGTTTTTCCACCAATATCTGGGTGGAACAGTACCAGTTTCAATCTCCCTGTCTTCCTATGACTCTACTGGGGACACTGCTAGCAAGTTTGCAAGGCTAAAAGCAGTTGTGACCAAAAGTGAGCCTAAGGGAATACCTCAGTGGGATCCAAATGGAAACTGGGGGAGTCCTTCCTCACTGTGTTGTTAGATGTCTCAAATGGTGACAATTTTAATGACATCAAAGGAGGTTTTTCTGATTTTAAAATTATATATCCTGCTCAAAAGGGGTCGAATAGGCCAAAATAAAAACCTATATGGATGGAAATTTGTCAGGCTGATAGCAATGGGTAGTTTAGCTGTTTGTAAAAGGGGTAATTAATTAGGGAAATTCACTGAAAAGGTATCGGCCAGTACCATTCATCACCACCCAGTGACGTTTCCTTGAGGTACAAAGAAAATCCTAGCAGTGATTTAGGTTGGATGTTGGAGGATGACAATTACAATTCGGTGACAAAAAAAGCTGAAATTATTCAGTAATTTTTTCTGTTCTTTGTTTGGAAAATGGACAAAACAATGTCCTCACATTTAACTGGAGGTTTTTTTGTCCTCCACGTGTAACCAGAGTGAATGAAAACCACTGCCCATCTTTAAAATTGCATGCAGAAGTATTTTAAAAGTTGCCTAAGATCACCAAACCCTTAGTAGATTTCTCCACAAATACTGTATCACTGAATTTCAAGAGAATCAGAGGAAGTAACTATTGAGTCATTATATAAAAACCAGTAACTGACGTGTCCCGGGTAAGCAGGGACAGAGACTTGGCCAGGCTGACACCAGCCTTTGGCAAGAGCGGTGAGGAGGTCAGTGAAGTGTGCAATAAACAGAAAATTGAACTGTGACAGTACTAGAGTTAGCACATTCACAGAAAATAGATGTTTGTAATTTTTTTTTGAGTAGAAGAAGGCGACCATTCTGATTGGAGTCACAGCAGCTCAGCATTGTGCCTGATCTGTGGGTGGCTGCTAAAAGGGGCAGTTTTGTTTCTCATTTTCTTTTCCTCTCATTCCCTTAAATAGTGGTTACATGCCTGCCCAGTGAATCAGTTCTCCGTGGGCCAACAGAAAAATATGTATTTTATTTTCTTTTTATTATTGTCAGAATTTCCTGCTGGATCCCCGTGCTGGGCTGACTCACTCCTGAGCTGTAGGATCACTGGAGCTGGCCAATATCACAGGAAGCCAATAGTGCTGCTGGAACCTGATGCTCTGCCAGGTGGATGTAACCCCTGTTCAGTCACTGCTGGGATTGGATTCAATGAGATATAACAGTCAATGGCTCCCTTCATCTGCAATGGAGGAGAACTACCGGAAGAAAATAGCACTGTGTGCAAATAAATATAGACTCTACCTATTGTGGCTTACAGATTCCCTAAATTATTTATGGTGCCCTTCAAAATATTTAACTGATGTATCTGAAAACTTAACCTGTCTGAGGACTTGTTTAGTGAAGTCACATAGGTGTCCGTTGTTGCCCTTACAGTATTGATTATCTTTATATGTTACCTGAAAGTAGTAAAGAGAATTTCTGACACAGTGGCTGTAGAAGTGTGTAAGTTGGTGGGACAGTGAAGGAGTGGGTTGTTGGCCATGCCACCCTTATTGGCTTTGTTGGCCAAGCACTTCTCAGCTATGCAAATTTTTTAAATTTAAACCCTGGCTTCTAGGCACTGACAGCAAAGTGCATACAGGTCCCAGCTGAGCATGCTGTGGAGCACAGTGACACAGGAGAGGTGAGCACCTGGCAGCTGGGCGCTGGGCACATTCCTTGGACATCGCTACGTTTCCAGAGAAGCATCTGGTTAGTGGATGGCAAAGGCAGTTGACAGAAGCACGGATGGGTTATGAAAAGCAGGTGTAGATTGGACAATAGGAAAGACCCTTTGGCACTACTGTCAGGCTGAGGGGAAGAGGAGCTGAGTGCCCCACTGGGTTTTTTAACCTGGGGTGACCGCGTAGTGTCCCACAGCTGAGCTGGGGTCTGAGATGGAGCCACTTGGCCAGTGGTGCCTCTGTCCAGGGCGCTCATCCCTTACAGGGGTTTCCATGAGTTGATCCCACCTTCTCTCACCACAACGAAACATATGTAGTGATCACATTTATTACGCCGTGTCCTGCCCTGGGCCCTCGGTTGGCTGTCAATCCCACTATAGTGAGAATGGCTGTGCCGGATTGAGCACATTCCTCCAACGGCAGCTGGAAAGGTCTTGGCCCGTGCTGTTCCCCATCCCATGGCAATGCAAGACTAGAGGTAGCCCTGGAGGGCAACTGGAGGAGCTGGACCTGACTGCACAGGGATGTGCTCCTTGCAGCTTGTAGGGGCAACATCCAGCCCCGAGTGCCTGCAGGACACCCCATGGCTGCCACACATGGCCTGGGGGACCCCCAAGTGCCTCTGCTCCCACCCTGGGGTGAGGCCCTGCAGCCCAACACCCGCTGCCATCCCCAGCTGAGACCTCCAGCACTGTCCTACTGATGTCCGACAGGGACCCCGTGGCCCCACTGCCTCAGAGAACCCTTGTCCTGCCCCATGGAGCTCCCCACAGCTGTCCCCCCATAGACCTGTCCCTCCATAGCCAAATCCCTGTATCCATGTCCCCATATCCGTGTCCCCATACCCCTCTCCCCCCACATCCGGGTATCCATATGCCCGTATCCATGTCCCCCATAGCCATGGCCCCACTGCACCCGTACCGCCCATCGCCCCCCGCCCCCTCCCAAGCCCCGCCCCCTCCCCGATCAGGCCCCGCCTCTTCCGGCTCGGGGCGGGGCCGGCGCGTGCCACCCCGCCGTCACTTCCGCGCGCGCCCCGCC
>JAWMRA010000009.1:12049416-12167763 GCA_035584735.1 Pseudotriccus pelzelni | reverse complement strand
CGGCCCCTCCGCGCCGGCCCGGGGCCGGCCCGGGCTTTGGGGCTCCCTCCGGGGAGTCTCCAACCCTCGGGCAGCGCTGCCGTGGCTCTCCCTCCGTGCCCTGAGCCCTGCTCCCGGCGGGGCCCGCGGTCCCGGGCGCCGAGCGCGTTCCGCTGGCCGGGCACACGTCAGCGTGTGCTGCAGTGCCGGGGCCGGTGCGGAATGTCGGTGCTCCTGCACCACAGAGAAACTTTCCCAGCACAGGATGAGGTCTCGGTGTGTCTCGTCCTTTTTTCGGCACATGAGTCAGTGCGTTCTGCTGCTGCTGACAAAGGTTACCGGGTGCTTTTCTGTCAGCTGAGCTCTGGAGACGAGGATCCCGCACTGCAAGCACCTCTGACAACCACTGCGTCATGCCAAAGAGGAGGCCCGTTTATGCTTGTCCAGGGGTAAACAGCTACCGGGTGAATTAAACACTGAGAACTGACACGGAATTGGTACTTAAGGTGAAGAAGAACTAGATGAGTATCTGCAGTATTGACTCTAAAAGCTTGCTGCTACCACCAGTGCTCTGGCTTGCCTGCTGGGATCAGTGTGTCCCTGCAGGTTCTGTGGTTGGAAGACAGTTTTGGAGCCCTTCAGGAAGCTGAGATAACACAGCCTCCAGCAGTGGGAGATGGTGAACTCCAAACTGTTCTAACATGAGCACTGAGGGTTGTGTGGCCGTGCTGGCTGGCTGCTTCCTCTTTGTCTGACGTTGCTGAGGGTTTTATTCCAGCTTTAGAGTTGGTTACTGTGTTTTTTTGCAGTATGCACTCATTAGGACTGTAGGGTATTTTCTTAGTAAGGGCAATCAAGGTTGCATTTCATTTAGCCTATTCATTACCCTGACTTTTTTTTTTTTTTATTGTAGGTGACTCAGACGTGTATGTATGAGATTTGTCCACACACTGGCTCTTCAGACAGGTTAGCGATGTTCTTCTGCCATCAGTGCCATTGTGTCTGAAATAATTGCTACTTTTACCTTTTCTTAAAGTAAAACTGATTTTTGTACAACACTGTTATGTCCTGTGATATTGATTTTCTTGAACCTGTGAAGAAACAGCTTTTTTTTTGGCATTATTTAAATTTGCTCTGTGGTATAAGTCAGGCCCTCATAAAGTTAATGTCCATGTGACAGTGTCACAGGTGACAGCAATAGGTCTTTACTGCACATACACTGAGGGGATGTTTCTTTAGTTATGTGGCATGACAGTGAGGCCTACATATTGCTACTCTTATAAGCTGCTTTTTCTTGTAGCCTAATTGCAAATACCATTTTACAAAGTGTAAAGAAAATATACTGCGTAAACTTTGAACTCAGCATGGAGCGGTCCAGTGTGACCACCTGGGTCAGCAGGGAAAAACTGATGTTCTCCAAGGTTATCAGCTTGTAAAGTGCTTCAGAAAATGAGTAAGAGAGATCTTCTTGTTAACTTTGGTTTTGGCCAAAGCTGGCTGACTGTGACACAGGGAGGCAAGAACAGTGAAAGGTTTCTGAGCAGTTCTGCAGACTCTTCTCTCCAGCAGAGGTGCTGGACAGCAGCTGCCACTTTCCTGAATATCTCCCAGGAGCAGTGGTGCCTCCAGTAGTGCTTTCTAGACTTTGAGCTCATTATTCTCTCAGCCCTTAACTTTTTTGTTAGAATCAAGTGTCTGTTCCTGTATTTCATTTCTTTCTGCTCTGGGAAGGACTTCATGACTTGGGCAGGCACTAATTCATCCCTAACATGGAGAGAGGGATGAAAGGTCCTAGCTGCCTGGCCAAGCAGCTTGCAGTGCCTGGCAGGGGAGTGTGGGGGCTGCTGAGCAGGAAGGGAAATTGCGTCAGGATGGCTGAGTGATTGAGAAACTTTGTGATTCAGTCCTGTTCTGCTGATGTGCCATGTGACAGGCATGGTGCATCAGGCAAGCTACTTTGCTGTGGTCCTAATAAATTATTTAAAAAAACAAAATCCCCACTGTATTGACGTGGAACCCTCAGATTAATTTTTCTCATTTGCCTTGAGAAGGTAGTATCCTCATTGTCTTCTGTGTGGAGTATAAAACAGTCAACAAGACACAGATTTTCAGTCATAAGCAGACAAATTCCATTTGTTCCATGTGAATAAAATACCTTTTTATTGTTAACGCCAAGTCCAAGTGGGTTGCCCAGGTCATAGAGGAAATCTGACATGGAAAGGTCAGGTTTTCCTCGAGCATTTTGACCATTGCACCCTTGTTCCTTTTTCTGGGAAGTTTCAGATACCGCTTGGTTTATTTCTGTAAACAGCAGAAACCTGCAACAAGGGATTACTTTGACTTAGCTTGTCCAAGGTCTGTTGTAGAAATTATGACTTCTGGTGTGATAAATGTCTGAGTTTATTGCTGTGCAGGCCAGGGAGTTCAGTTGTAACACTTTCCTTGTTTAATGTCTGTGTGGTATGAACCTGATGGTAGCTGGCGTGGAGAGAAGAGATTTCATTCCTTTATTGCCTTGTGAAACAAAGTCCTTTAGTTAATGATTCTAACTCTGACTTTGAGTTTTGGAAATCAGCAAAAAAGAGCTTCCTTAGATTTAGTTTTCTCAATGCTGAAACAATATCAATGTAATATGAAAATGCTTGTGCACTGTGTGTTTAGACTGACCTTTCGAATGTCTGCAAGAATTGCCTTGGAGAACAGAGCTTTTGTTGAAGTGCATGATTTTTTGGGCAGGGATAACTGGTCTCCACAGCATGGCATCTGGTATGGTCAAACGTGCTTTGGGTCTGGAGTTGTGCTGTTGAGTGGGTTTTGTGTATTTTCAGTGATGAAAAAACCCCAACATTCTGACTAGTGCTTGGATCTCATTATGTTTAGCATGTGAGAATTCATACAAAACAAATCCTAGTCCAGAAATCCTAATTTCACAATTAAGCATTAACAAGAAATGTTTTAAATAACACTAATGGTAAAATGTTTCCCTTTCACTGTTACACAATGAGCCAAAAATAGTTTTCATTCATAAAAAAGCTGCTTCCTTTGTTAAATAATCTGTGTAGCAGAGAACAAAAGTTCATTTCGTAGTAAACTGTGGTTGTATTATAGCTCCAAGTCTGACACCTTTATTCCTAATTGAAATAAGACTGTAAACTTTAATCTTTGGTTGCTGAAAGGCAGGCTTAAATAAAAAAGGATGGGTGATTCACAGTTTCTGTTCAGGAGTTATGGATGTGACTACACAAGAAGCTGAAGTGCTGCATCTTGCTGCTCCTTTTCTAAAATGTACATCTTCAGCACCATCTTCATAGAGCTCTGTGTGGGGGTTGGAATTGGGAAGGGATCCTTCTGACCATGGAGTCTAGCAGTGTGCTCTGAAGTGGTGCAGTGTCAATGGCATTTGTAATCCTATCAGTCTTACTAGAATTAGCTGCATTTTGCATTCATTCTGTATTTGCATTGTGCTTTTCATTTGAAAGAATTTAGCCCTTTTTTTTTTTTTTCTGTAGTTCTGATTTATTAGAATTGTGGCGTTGCATCGCTCATCTTAGAGCAGCTCTTTGGAAGAGGACCAAGTACTGGAACTGGTAGCAAGTCCATTACTTTTTAGTTGGATTGAGATTTTTATGTGGTATGTAAGACTAAAAGACTATCTTTCAGAATCAAAATACCCAACTCTTTATTTTTTGACCTTTAACAAAGTTATATGATGGTGATATTTTCAGTTTAGAGGGTACATACAGCAATAAAAATGGCAACTGCTTTAGATTTTATTCTAGCTAGAAGATGTCAAAATGAAAGGTGATAAATGGCAAGGCCTGTGAAATCAAAGCTCTTGATTCTTTTAAAGGGTAGGAGATAGAACAGTGTACTGAAAAAGATTTTGAGAAGCAGAGAAAGTACCAGCTTGTATTATGAGCTTTTACTGACTTTGGATGCAAGATTGAAATATATATAGGGTGTGAAAGCAAGTCAGATTATGAAGAACTGTATAAAAGTCTAGTAGAGGCAGATATTGCAAAGGCCAAAGTGCAAATGGAATGGCAACTAGCAAGAGCCATAAAAGCCTTTAAAAATTTGTTAATAGTAGAAAGAAGATTGGAAAATGTCTCACTTGGGACAGTGCAGAAGTTCTTAGTGCCTGTTTTGCTTGTCTTCTTTCACATAGTATCATGCAGGTGCTTAATCTTATTAATACTTGTGATAAGGTAGTATTTTACACTAGAGTGGACTTCCCCTAGATGTTTCTGTGTCTGCTGGTCCTGATAAGCTGCACTGTACAATTCTCAAGACAGTTCAAAAATGTTGTTTAGAAATACTCAGAAGTACTAGAAGACTGGCAAAGGGTGAGTCTTCAGACAGTTACAGTGGAAGAGAGATGAGGAAGAGGAGTTGAAATTTGACAGTTCACTTGGTCTCAGTTTTTTCCATGAATTCAGATTAATAAGCAAACTTGAAAACAGAATGTGCTTAGAAGGTACAGTGGCATGAACTGATCTGTGGGAAAAGTAATTGCGTCCAAAGTCTCAGTGTCTTTTTACTGCAGAGCAGAAGGCTCTGTGGCTATGGCAGAAGAAGTGGAGGTTCTGTCTCCTGATTGATTGATTTTTTTCATAAGGTTTGCCTCATTTTAGTGGTCTCATAAGTAAATGGAGGCATGATCTGGGGGTAGGTGATCCTATTTGGAGAACTGTAATTAACGATTCGGTGTTAAAATGAGAGGTTGTATTGAAGAGTTCTGTCCTGGGCACAGTTGCCTTTAATGAAAACATCAGTCAGCTGACTGATTAAATGTACTTATTAAATTCTCAGGGCCTATGTGTTGGAGGACATGATGAGAGTTCAAAATAACCTCAAAAATAGCATGGCATTCAATAGGGACAAATGCAGAGTACTGCACTTAGGCAGGAATTGCCAGCTGTGGAAATGCAGGGTGAGGAATAACTGGTTAGCTACCAGAAAAAGGACCTGGGGGTGTACTGGATCACAAGTTGAACATGAGTCAGTGTCATGCTGTTTGCAGAAAAGGCAAATATCTTCCTGGGATGTTTAAACAGGAGTATTGTCTGAGAGATGTAAAGTTTAAATCCGTTGGCTTTATTTGCTGTTGGTATACAGTCAGTGTGCAGACAGCATCTGTTTTGGGTGCCAAAATTCAAGAAGAATTTGGACCACTTGGAAAGAGTTCAGAGTAGAGAAATGAAGTGATCACTGTTGGAGGAAACATCTTCATAAGTGTGGAAGAAAATCCAAGTTATTTTGGCAAGAGATGAGGAGTTTAAGGGGAATGCAAGAGATTTCAAGTATTTAAAAGATTTGTAGGAAGGAAATGCTATTTTCAGTGACCGTGATGGCCAGGTTGAAATGGGATTAAGTTTCACCATGGAAAACATTGATTAAGCTTTTAACATTTCTCACAGTAAAAATAGTATTTTAAGTTAAAGTCTTTTACTGGTGGCCATGAAGAGCAGGTTTGTATTGAGAAAGACTGGTATATGGTTTAGGTTGGAGAACAGACTGAACTGACTATTGATGTCCCTCTCGTCTCATTATATAAGATTCTAGTTTTAGTTGGTGTCAAGTTTGAGGCAAGGAGGGAGAAATACGCAGGATTCCTTTTGTTCATCTCTTGATTGTGCCATTTGAGTTTAGACCTTGTAGAGGTTTGAAAGGTTAGAACCATGGTGCTTGTATTGGTTTGGAAACTTATGGTCTTCTGGGTGTTACTGCCTTCTCTTGGATGCTGCCTCTTGCCAACAGAGCAAGTTTTCTTGTGCCATCAGGATGTTCTACATCTCCGTGGTGGAGGTACTGCATGGTAGCAGTGTGTGTGTGAGTTAAGCATAGCAGAGCACTGATGAATTTCCATTTGTTTTAGTAGTCTCAGTAGCTTCAGATTACACTCAGGTGATAATTCTATACTGCACAGTTATGGAGGTCCACCTTTGGCTTTGAAGATCTTTTTGAAGTTCACATGCTTTGGTGTATTCACCAGTACAGGGAGCCTGAGTGAGGATGGACCCATTGCAAAGTGGAAAGTCCAACTTGCGAGTAGAGCCATGCTATTTTATATATTATTATTTTCATGCACTCTTATAATTGCTTCTGATTGTCTGTAGTAGTCTGCATGACAAAACAAAGGATCCATCTATTCTTTCTGTTTCAGCAATTGATTTGTAAGAAAACTGGAATGTGTGAAAACAGTTAAATTAATGCTGTGCATTTTGCTGTCATGCCATGTCCTGACATTACTTCCCTGCATCATAACCATGCTTTATTGCTAGAGGCAAACCACTGAGCCTTAATACTGAATACTGAATATCGAAGACTTGTGTTGTGGAAAAGAGTAATGGTGTTAAGTCCAGTTTGGACAGCCAGGCTTTAAATGCCAAGAGTGTGTGGATGAAACAGCTTCTGCCCGTTTGTTGTTCTGTGGAGTTGCAGTGGCTATCTAGTGCTTGGGTGAGATCAGCCTGTGATGAAGGGCGTGTGTCTGAGTGAACTGAAGCATGTGGAAAACCACTGTTTTGTAGTCTATGTTGGTTGAGAGTCTACCTGGGCTCCTGACTTCTTTTGTTAGTTCATCTACAAATTTAAATTTTTGTTTGCAGTATAAGTTGCAATTTTTGTGACTATTTCTTCTCCAACAGAAATAACTTTAGTAATGCACAGGCAACAGTGTACCTGTTTTACCACAGGAATTGCATGGCTTTTATAGGGGGAGAGCACAATGGAAAATAACTCATGGTTTTGTCAGCCTGGCAGTCCTTACTCTGTAGCATGCAGATGAAGGTATCCTTGTAGCACTCTTCCCTCTACCATCCTTTCAGTTATCCAGCAACATCCCTTCCCCAGAGAGAGACAGGTTTTGTCAGCAGTGAGACTGTTGGCATAATTGCATTCTGGGCATGTGTTATGGAGGACTTTTATGCCTCAAACTGGTACTGGGATGCTGGTAGTGTTTGTAACACCAGTTCTTAGCCTGTGGTCAATTCAGTAGTGACTGTGTGTGTTAAAATGCAGCTGTCCCTTTGCTGGAGATTGCTGATCAACATAACACTGGTGGAACAGGTCACAGAAGTCTTTGGCTCAGGTTTCAGCGTGAAGTATTTTGAATTCGTATAGCCTGTATCTTGTTTGTGGAACAAATGTAGAGTACCTAGGTTTTTTTCTGCTTGCTGTTATCCTCTGATAGCATAAATGTCTGGGAAGAAATAGTACATTAAATGCCATAGTTGTTTTTCCACTTGAAGTTGGGTAACACTTGCATGAGTGTTGATGGATGTGGTAGAAGAGCTCACACAGCCTGTAGTCAGACAGTTGTGCCAGTTTATTAAGGTACTGTCAAGAGAAGATGTATTGGGTTGAAAATATTTTGGTGTGCACCCTGAGAAAATACTTTTTGTTGGCCTATTGCTAAATTGAAGTAGTTCACTTTTTGTAAAGCTCATTTTCCTTGGAGACTGATTTTTGATGTTGTGGATGTTGAGCTGTACTTGTGCAGTTCAATTTGCTGAGTTTGTGGGGCAGTATTTTGTGGTGAATCATCTGCTTGGTGTTTCACTCTATCCTCCCATCTTATCTTTGCTAGATTCCTGAAGTGTGTGTTTTATATCTATGCTTCCCTCTGTCAGAGAACATCTTTGTTCTTTGGATACTAATTTTGATTTTAGCTAGGTTAATATTTCTTAATTTTGGAAGTGTGGTAGTGAATCTACTATATATGGCTATGAAAATGGGATTGATACCTACAACATCAGCTTGAAAGATAGTAAAAATTCAGCAACTTGTGACTGATTAATTTCTTAATGTTCCATAGAAATAATGTAATATTTAGAGCTTCAGCCTTTTTCAAAACATTTTTGATTGTTTTCTTGTATTCAGATTAAGTAGTTGCTTGGCAGTTTCCTCTTCTGAATGCTGTGGCCAAGGAGAAACCAAAGTACATGTTCATACGATGAGTTGTGGTAGTGGTTGAGTCTTTCATGAGTTCTTTTGTTTTACCTTGAAAAGTGAATGCATTTTTAAAAACTGGGAGGTCGTTGTTATATTTGGTGGGACTTGAGGAGGAGGACTGTAGTACTGAAGTGATGACCAATTTAATTCCCTAGTGACTTATGAAAAGTCATTAAAATGTTTGTTTTACATCTCTCATCTGGTGAGCCACCACTGTTTGTTCTTTAATGAAAATGTACTGGGTATGATGAGTGGGATCTCAGATTCACAGGGTGTCTGAGATTGGGAGGCAAGGTAATCTTGTTCAGCCCTCCTGATCAAACACAAATCATGTCCACATAAAGTGTATTTTTTTTTTAAATATACATAATGGTATTTAATGCTCCTATAACATAGAAGATTTTTTTTTATCATCAGCACTTCACGTAACCAGCAGATTAAGTAATGTTTTTTAAACTAATCTTAATTAGCTATTTGTGTAGTGTACTATTTTCTCATTTATTTGTGGCATTAATGTATTATTTGTCACATGCAAATCCTTATTGGGGATGAGATGTTGACAGATACTGATGAGACATTGAAAGATACAAGGGTGATCAGAAGTATGGAATGACCTTTGGAAGGGAAGTTGTTAATTGTTTCTGCATGGAGAAGATTGAAGGGTGTGGGATAAAACAGTTTTCTAAACGAATCCGAGGTGTCAGGAAGGGAATAAATGAGGCATGACTTTACTGTCCCTTAAAATACAAGAAGTGGGAGGCTTCAGCTAAAACTGTTAGATTGAGTCAAAATCCTTCTGCGTGAACTCAGGAGCTCTTTGCAGGATGTTGCCAAGGTTAAAATGTGCCCCACAATGATTTTTAAAAACCCAAGAAAAGTCCGTTTACTATCAAATAAAATGTTAGGGTATTTAGCTCATGAAGCTCTCGAACTACAAGTCCCTGGGACTGGAGAGTGCGCACTGGGGAGCATCATTACGTGACTCTAGCAATGCTCTCTCCTTGACCGCCGTTCTTCAGGATGCTGGGGAAGTGCACATTTGATCTGACCTTTCTGGACCGTTTTTTGTTGCTCTATTAGCTTTCAGCCCGGCTTTCTGCTCTTTGATACAAAGGGTATGGAGTAAAAGCTACTCGGGCATTTATTGCATGCCAAATATCGTGGCAGTCCTTAATGGTGCTTTAGGAAGCTGACCTTTGTTTTCACTCAACATTTATGAAAAAAACAATGCTAATGGGGGAAATCTGAGTCAAACATCTGGAGCAGAGGTGTCTGAGAAGAGGCTAATGGGGGAAATCTGAGTCAAACATCTGGAGCAGAGGTGTCTGAGAAGAGACTACTTCTGAATATTTGGCTAGATAGTGGTGGTATTTCAGTTAGTGAGGTCAGTGCTTGAGGAAAAAGCGCTCCTTGATACATTTAATGTCCTTGAATCATTTCTGTCTTGCTTTTAAGAAAACTAACTTGCCTCCTTACAGCAAGAAGATGGATACAGTTACATCTTTTAGTACTGTTACAGAAAATTGTATTGGCTAGGAAAGAAAGAAAAATTCTAAAAAAGGTATTTCAAACGCTGACATAAATAGTGTTGTAGACATGACATGTTAAGGGAGAATTTCTCCTTTAAGGTAAGCCTGCCAGATGAAAGTTAACTATAAATGGAGTGATAAGCAAAAGCTATTACTTACAGGAGAAGCAAGACTTGAGACCTTTACTGGCAGTCATCAGTGCTGAGAAGATTGCAGCAGTTGAAGGGAGATCCTGTGTCAGAGTTTTGGAGTCTGTTTCTGTTATACAGGAGATGTCTCCCACTGCTGATGCTGTGGAGGTCATTCCCAGGAGGCACAAAAGCACTGCAAAGTGTCATTTAAATGGAGCTGTTTAAGGTAATGATGAAATGTATTGTAGTAGGCTGTGGGGAGCTAATTTAATTTCATGGATTGAAGAAGCCCTTCTCCGAAATATAACTGTTTACTAAATCTCTGAAGCTCTTCTAGGTTTGTAGGACTGTTCTGAATGACTGGGACGAAGTAGCTGGATGGATGTGGGCCAAGGTTTGCATTACAGACATGCAGGCATTGAGTTAAATGTTAGTCCTGTATGTCTGTTCTCTTCTTGTCTTTGTCAATCTTCTCTTCATGGAAAGAAAGAGTGGAACTTTTCCGCCTTGGTTTTCTCATGTTGCCTCATATGGTAGTTGTGAGAGTAAATTCATTATTTTCAGGAGCTAAGCTGTCAGGTTGTATAAATTCCTGTGCATAAGGAAATTGTCTTCTACAGCCGTCTAATCTCTGAATGAAATTGGTTTGCAGATTTTTCTTTTATTTATTTCAGTGACTGCAAATTTGAGATCAAGGCAAATACATTGTAATATGTGACATCTGTAATTGTATTAAATTTTATACAATCTTGTAACTTTTATTTTTTGTGTTATATATTTAGAATTTTAGCAGTTTCTGTCGTGTAGTATTTCTAGTGATTGATGGATTGATTGCACACAAAAACAACTCTTTCCTTGAAGTGTTTCTGATCTAAGTAAAGTGAATGTGCAACATCCTTGAGACTCTTTGTAAATTTATTGTGACTATTTAAAAAAATGGTGCTCCCAGTAAACATTAGAAACCCCTGATTCAATGTGTAGATTTTTATACAGAATAAATTTTTAGAAATGAGTACAATTTGGTGCTGTTTCTGCTATTTTAGAAGATACTGTTTGTTCATTTAGCAGTTACATAGCTGAACTTAAGAATCTTTGAGTTTTACATTGTGACTTCAGGAAACTGGAGAAATACTGCTGCTTTGTCTGAGAAGGCTTGGCTGAAAGCAGTGAAAGGTATGATGTCATACTTAGGATGGGAAAGAAAGATGCTAAAGCTGATTGCTTGCTTATGGTGAGTGTGACTGTGCTGTGGCCATAGCTGTGTGCAACTGTATGTGCCTCTGAGGAAACAAAAGTTAGATGTCTGAACTTTAGAGGAAAGTTCATCTCTTGTGATTAGTCTGGTTGTGCTTGATGGTCTCCCTGAAGGCGAAGAGAAATTTGATTCAAATGTTCTTATGTTAACCTCAAAAATGTTTTCCAAGAATTTAGAGGAAGAGGAAAAAAAGTCATTGCCTCCTTTTATTGAGCATCCATACTACAAAAGCAAATATATCCCAGGAAGCAGATACTCCACATTGCACAATAAGGCAGCAGCCACACAGGAAAGGTTGGGCTCTTGGCACAGCCCCTGAGGGGAAATGCTTCCTTGAAAGGACCCATTGTTGCTGGGTCTGGGTCTTCAGACTCCCAGTTCTCCTCTAGAATGGTTATGGGTCTCTTGGTGCTGGCATGGGGCATGTTTGCCATCTCCATTATCTAGCCGTAATAGTGTTGGTTATTGAATCAGATAGAAGGACTGAGTGAAGTTCACGCCTCATGTGAGAAAGGAATGTTTTTTTGGAAACAGCTTCAGTGCTCAGCTATTGAAAGCTCATGCTGGGTGCAATGGCGCCATGCCTTGTCCAAGGTATTTGAAACAGCTTAACTTTCTCTTCCAAGAACAAATAATACATTTCATTGTCCCAGTTGTCAGTCTGCGAATTCTAACCCAAATGTCTGGAATACTCTTCCCAGAGAGAAAAGAAACAATAAGCATCCAAAATAAATGTATGCTTTGTTGGATTCCCTGACTGTGGGACAGGTCTTCTTTCCCTCGTGGCAGCTAGGTAGGAGATCTGGAAACTGAAAAAGGAAACAAGGAAAGACTGTATTTCTGTGAGCCTGAGAGTGGGAACAAGCTTTGGGCAATTTTGGCTTTTTGTGCTCAATTTATCAGCTTAAAATTTTCATTAATGTGAATAGCTACCACCTGAAGTCAGATAAATGAGATGCTGGAAAGGTTAGGTGGTAAAATTCTTGACTAATTGTCCTTGAGATGACCAACAGCTCTCTTAAATTCTCTTCTAACTTATCTTCAACTTGTGCATTAATAACACATTTCTAAGTGGTCTGAGAATAGTGATCTGAAGATCAGGTAGAAAGTAAGTTTCGAGTATAGTGTTGGCTGTAGTACTTCGTTATCATGATGAATTGTGATACTGAGTTTATTGTTAGATGTAGAATTATCTTTCCTTAATGTAGCATGTACTCTACTGTAAACATTGCAATTGCTATTACAGCCTGCAAAAAGTATACTTTACAAAGAATACACTCTACAAATGTAAATACAATTTTGGTTTGGTGATTGTTGGATACAATGGTCTTCCTTAAGCCTAAACACAGAAACAAAAGCTTGTATTATAACAGAAAGCCCAAGATGGGAAGTGATAAAATAGGTATTGAGTGGAGGGCTTTGTTAAAATTTAGCTCGTGTACTTGTAAAATTTCCATGTATTCATTAAACTATTATGTCATTCTTATTGTTAGAGCTTGGTTAGTTGACTAAAGTGTTAAGCTTTGTTTGTAGTACAAATTATAACCTTAACTCCTTTCAAAATACGGTTGGAAGATTTTTAATCTTCCATAGTTCTTTTAGTTTGTATGTCTTACCCAAGCATCTATTGGATGTTATACATTGAGTAACTTTGTATTTAAGTGTTCAGCTGCAAGATACTGGAGAATTGTAAACTGCATCAGCTTCCATTTTTGCAAGGTGCATTTCTCAGTGTTAAGGTGCCCCTCAAGGAGAGTATCTCTTGTGTTTGTAATGTTAACCACATGCTTGTAAAAATAGATACGTTCAAATAATACTGAAAGCTTTTACAAACGCATTTAAACTACATGTGTAAGCTCAATGCTAGTGCATGTTAAAGTAAAAAAACCTTTTGGTTTTTATGGCCACAAAAACGTGATAGCCCCAGACCTTTGGCTATGTTGAATATCATCTGTAGAGGGTTGTGTTTCAGTTTCAAGGTGGTTTTTGAGTGACATGGGTTCTACATTTTGGAAACAGGCAAAGAGAGTCTCCCATGTGGTGTCAGAATTGCCAGGTGGCGTGAGAAGTCTCTGGCATTGTGCTGCAGCTCAGACACACGGATCTGTCCGAGTGCAGGGTGTAGCACAAACCATGGCTGTGGCCCTGGGTACTAAGTGAAAGTTGTCACTGCAACAGTGGCACGTACCAGAGCAGCAAAAATGCCGAGTGCCGGCATGCCGGTGTACAGAAGCTCCTTGGAGACTGAGAATCCATAAAAAAGAACTTGGAAACTTGTTCCTTTGAGGAGGTCATGAGACCAGTGATGAATCCTGATAACACACTGTTTGGTGATGTCATAATGTGCATTTTAGCAGGGCTTTCTTATAGCCTTTTAAATAAACTCCTAGCTTTTTAATTGTGAGTATTAAAAATGGTCCTTTTTTCATTTTGAGTGGCTGCAGGTTCTGCCCATCTGTTTCAAAAGCCACTAGTGGAGAAATTTTACATTATTTTTATAGATGCTGAAATAGGATAGCTTAGGATATAAAGGAGAAGGACTGGAAAGTAAATATGGGACTTATATCCAAGACATTGTGGGCAGAAATTTTGGTTTCATCTCTTGAAAGCTTGAAATGTGTTCAAAATTGCATTTTGGTGATTGATTTTTAGCTTGTGCAGCATATTATATGCTATGTTTTGAGAAGAATGTGCTTGTAAATATTTTTTAATATTTGGTTTTTTTCTGGTCCTTTCTTTTCCTTAGCCTTGTGTCCTTGTCAATTTATTTATTGTTACAGTATGTTTTAAATGAAGCCAGTGTTTTAGATTCAGCTTTTCAGGTATTGTATGTGGAACTCATTGGCAGTTGGCATGGGCAGGAGCTGCAAGCTCAAGTAGCAATAGCTGATAAGACTTTTCCTTCTATTTTTATAGCTCCACTTAAAAGGGCACTTTTTTTGGAGCGTGTTGTTCAAAGCTACACCTAGAACTTTTTTCCTTGCCTGCTGGCAATTCTGACATGAAGATAAATATTAAAGACATATTGTAGGTGGATGTATCGAATGCAGCTTTGCATGGCCAGGAGGTCTCATTAGCAAGATGGCAAAAGAGGTTGAGCAGATTTTTTTTGTGTCTGAGAAATGTTTCCATGGTCTGGGGGAAAGGTGTTCTTAATGTTTCTGAAATAATTTTGAAGAAGTATTTTCATTGTTTTTTACTGCAGTACTTAGATAAGAGATACCGTGTTTTATATGCATATGGGCATATTATAGCGTTCAAATTCGAAATACACTTAATGTTCAGAGCATCTTTTGGCATTTGGCCTGAGGTACGAGTGCAGAACTGTCTTCCAAAGCATCTCCATGGATGTTTCAAATGGCCCTGTGCAACATCTGGTGCACAGCCCTTGTAAGGGGAGGTGGAAAGGTGGGTTCTGTGGCAGGACAAAAGAATACACTTGCCCTCTGTCAGTCACTTTGGAAAGTGAATTACCATCCTTTTCTGTTAATGGTCAACTATAGCCCAGGCTGAGTTTTTATCTTTCCCAAGAAGTTGGGTGTAGTTTGAAATGGAATATATTCTCAGAAGATACAGTCATTCCTCTTCCTGGCCTGTTACGGTGGTTCTAGTCTGAGTATTTCTCCAGTTTTAGTTTCATAAATCCCAGTGTGGCAGGGATTGAGCATTAGCTGGTGTTTTGTGCACATAAGGCAGTTCTCTTATCTCCATTATAGGTCCATTGCATGAATCCAGAAAACTTTTACTATAATGCTTGGAAAAAATGGACTGTTTGGTAACTGCTTTCAGTGTGTGGGAATCTCATATTACTGGAACAAGGATAAGCCCTGGTGATAAACGTTTGCCTTTGTAAGGTCTGTTACCTTGTGAGGTTGATTCCTTATTGGGGTAAAGTGCAGAAATGTTTAATTTCTGTGTGACCTAAATAATGTTTGGCTTTCTAGTTTCAATAAAAACCCTTTTTTCTCCCCCTGTGTTTTGGCACCTAGTCAGGATACAGTTGAAGCTTACTTCCAAAATGTTTTTTAATTCAGAAATCTTAAAGGCTTTTAATGGCATTGAGCTATTTAGAAACTTACTGCGGAGCTCTAAGGTGTCTCTTAGTGTAGGATGCATTTATTGTAAATAGGTTTTGAAGGAGGAGGTTTAGCCTTTTCAGTAGCCCTTTTGGATCCAGGAGAGCCGGGCGGGTCACTTGCTGAGACAATAGATCAGGATGTCAGTAATATGAATCATATGTGATCAACAGCAGGATTGTTTTCTAGACAGGTCAGTCAGGGTTTTTTTGTCTTAATTTTCTTCCTGTATTACTTTACAGTGTTTGATTTATTTAATGACAGTGATTACATAGAGAGCTGGGTAAGATTTACTCATATTACTCTTTACACATAGGTGGATTCGAAGTTTGGCCTCTCTCATGCATGTCTCTTGCTTTTTCTGTCTGCCTTACTGCATGTCTTTGTTTGCCCTTCATGTTCTTGCCAAAGCAGAGCAGGTTGAGCCTTGTCTTGTACAGAAAAGTAACTTCTTTCTGTGATAGTCAGGTAGTGACCAGCTACCCTTTTTTAGCTTTGTAGCACTCGATCTCTAAAGGTCGTCTCATTTGGTGTGTCTGATTGCTGCATTTATGCTCTGTGATAAACTGTAAAATGCTGAGAGTGGCAAACGTGTGTATTTCTGAACTGCCGCCTTTGCCATCGATTCGCTCCTCAAAATGAATGTTGTTGTCTTTACTCGCAACCGCTGTAAATACAAGGAAGGGTTTGGTCCAGAGCACACATGCTTTTAGCTGGGCAGATAGTATCAGGGCTCGTGCATGGACCTGCAACTGTCTGCAGGCTCCTGGTGAGGCATTTGTCCTTTGAATAGAAGGAGCTGGACCGGGTGGCTGATGCCTGGAAGCGCAGCCTCCGCGCCAGCCCGACCACAGTCTTGCAATTGTTCGGCCACACTGGAGGGAAGAGGAAAAAAAAAAAAAGGCATTCCAAGCAGTGCCAAATTTTCTTTGATATGTTAATCTTTTGATAACAGTTTGAAAAGCCCTTGGAGACTTTTTTTAGATTTTAGACAAAATAGTTCATTTGTCAGGACTTCCCTTGTAGATAGGGTCTCCGTTATTAAGGACTGCCTCGCTCACTCATGGTAACAAAAGCGAGTGCAGAGGACAGCTGCTGGACTGCTTGGTGGTAAGAGGAACTCTGAGTTATCACAGAGTTTTTTACAAATATCTGAAAAGAATAAAATGTATTAGTTTATTTACTTGTGTATTTTAAACAGACGTGATAGCAGAGCATAAGCAGGTGTAATAACTTGATATTTTTTTATGAATATCCACACATGGATTTTAATAGACTTCAGCTTTAAAAACTATATTTTAATCTGAGACTTTGGGATATAAATGACTCACTGACTGCAGGAAATAGCAAAAGTTTGTAGCTATAGTTTTTCCAGACCTTGACATTTTTCTCTTGAAATTATGAAATTTCCACTTAGGATGAAAAACTGGAAGAACAAACTGATGGCACCAATGTGTATATACATGAGTTAGGTTATTATATGTAAGGATTGTGGAATTGGGACAAATGAATAGAACAGGGGGAAGATATCTTTGCTTTCCTACCTCCCAAATCAAACTTTAAGAGTAAAATTTGCACTGAAGTAGTTTCTGATTATGCCAACTGTTAGAAAACTGACTTAAGGTAGGCCAGTAGTCCTTCGAAAGTGTGTCTTGCAGAACTCTTCAGGTGTACATTGAGACTTGCTGTGGTGTTTTTAGAACAATTTCTTTAATAGATGTGCCATGAAGTCACTTGCATCTTTTATACTGTTGCTACGAATGTTTATTGCCTGTAAATATTTTAGTAAAATTGCTGGTATCTTGGTTGTTTAGTCAGGATAGAACAACAAATACCTATTGGTGTAGTAATTCAGAGAAGGTGCAGCATTTTATTTACTCTGGGCGATGCATTTAGTTTTAAGCTCTGTACCCTGCTGTAATTTCTTCAGTGATCCAATTTGTGATTTAGTTTAGCTCCGAAATAGTATCAAATCTGAATCTGCAGGTGCTGTCCTACTCACAGCTACATACTCTTTAGGATGGAGACAAACAGGAAATTCTGTTTAACTTAGTTTTGATGTACTGAATTTTGCAAAGTTGCAGATTTACTGCTTAAGCTTGTGACTCAAATGTATGCTCTTAGAAGTACTTGCAGTTCAGACACTGTTCACCTCATCTCTACACCATTTGTGAAATTTATACAAGTCCCTAAGTTGTTCTAAAATGTTACAAGTGATTTCATTCTCTTGATCTCAGTGGAAAGTAGCATTTCTTTTAGAAACATTTTTGATATTTCCCATTTCTATCTCTAGAGTATGCTTAGCTATACAATAGTAGCTCAATAAGTAAAAATTATATGAATGGAGTGACAGTAACTTTCACCATTTCCATTGGTTTTAACCCCTTTCTTTAAAAGGTTTCTATTTTCAGTTTGTTAAAGGGGGAGAGGATTTCTCCAGCTATTTACTCCAGGGAATTTGGACTGGAGAGAAATTGAGCAGCAGCCTATGCTGTGCATCAGAGGCACATTATATTTGAATATTCCTATGTCCATGTTGCTTATTGCAAGTGGATTTCAACCTCACTTCAATTTGAATACTAGTAAAATGTCGTACTCTGTCATGGTCTGAAAAGTCCAAAGCTTATATTTAAATCTTTCATTAAAGATTGAAAGTACTGAAATGTTTAATTTCCCCCCATATTACAGAAAGAAGTAAAGATCAAAAGCAGATTGCTAAAGTATCTTCTGAATTGGTGACATTCGTTCAGTCTGACCCAGCAGCCTGAAGTCCCCAAAGGAGGACAGCCCTGTGGAGTCCCTGTAGTGATGTTCAACCCCAACTTTCAGCAGGGCAGTGAGAGACAAACAAAGCAGTTACCTGTTTGAACTCTTGATGATGAGCCTTGGCTGGAAGGGAAACGATTGGAGAAAGAGTGCTGCTTTTTGTTGTGGAAAAGAAATTATTTTCATGACCCATCAACTAAGAAAATATCTCTAACGTTTTCTGTGTGTAAAGGTTTGAATTTGAGTTTAATCTGGAAAATTATTGGCAGTATGTGCAATGTTGGGAATGTGTGTGTTAGTTGAAGGTTGCTCCGTAGATGAGTGTAAAATAATGCAGATGGAGCTAATGATGTGAGTCAAAAATAGCCTCCTAATGCTCCTCATATATTCCCTGCTTGATTCTATCCAGCTGTTCACAGAACTCATTGAATCACAGGAATTATTGCTGATGTTCTCAGTGCTGAGATTTCCCCTTATACTTCTTCAGACCCACAACTTGATGCTCCTTCATTGTAGTGGAACAGCCCTAAAAAGGAAGGCAGTTGCACTTCTCCCTCGTGCTGCTGTGGTGTTCTGTAAGGTCCCTGTGCCGACGTGTTGGCCATATGGAAATTCCAGTTGAGATCGATTGATCTGAATTCCGTTTGCAGATATTTTGCTGACTGGTGCTTTCCTGTAGCAAGTTGTTGCTTGGTGTGTCTGTCAAGTTGGAGTGTTGCATGCAGGCAGCGTTTTTGATGTTACCGTACATTATAGCGGGAAAGAGCGCGTTTGTTTAAGAGCACACTAGTTCAAGTATGATTAATCTAATAATTCTCTTCTGGAGCTGTGAACTCTATTAGCAGTATAATTCTGTAAATACACAGAACTTTTTTTGGCTGCGTGACTTCTTGATTGAAAATGTGATTTGTATGGTGTACATAAAATTGTTTGATGTGATTAATTCAAAGATTGTCCTCGGGAGCTTTCTTAACAATTCTGTGTAGGTTTAGGACAGATTTTAACTGGTTTCATATATACCTATATCTTTGCCAGAATAAAAAGCTGCTTAGTGAAGAAAAGGGGCAGTTTAAACAAAAGTGTGGTTTAGAATTTGCATGACTTGTGTGGTTTAATTTCCAAATACATCTGCAATAAGATTATAGATCACTGTTGGACAGCAATAGAAAATTTTCAGCTTAACAAGGCAAGGAATGTGTGAGCTGGTGTTTCTGTCAGAGGAGACAGTTGTTGCCAAGTTAGCTTTCTTCCATTCAGAACAAAATGCCAACTGTGTCAAGCACTCAATTTATGAAGTGTTGAGCTGCTTCTCACCTGAGACAGGGCTCGTGTTGTGATGCAGTTCTCTGCTTTGGGTGTGTGTTTCTTCTGCTAAGACCTTACTTCTTAACCATGGGAGTAGATTTCTGAGGAGATCCAGATTTGGGCAGTGAAAGAAACCTTTTTTGTTGGGTTCCTGCTTCCTCTGTGGGGTTAACTGGAAAGGAGGTGGTAGGTCGCAGAAAACACGTGAGGATGTGATGATGTTGATAAGCTGCAGGAGCTGGGAGAAAGGACCCCTTGAAGTTGGCATTGCTGATGAATGTAAGTGCATGGATCTGAGGGCTGCCTTTGAGGGAATCTGACTTGGAGTCTGGTGATTTGGTTTGTGAAAATGTTGAGGAGTTAATGGCAGCAAATAAGCTGGTAATGATTGTGCTACCTAATACTAATAACAGCCTGAGAAAGGACCATTACAATACTTACTTGTGCTATGACTTAATACTTGAGGACTGGTTACATGCTGTGGTAGTAAGTGCTGTTTTCTGAGAGATTTATGTAAGTGCAGTAAATAAAATCGAAGGCTGTACTGTGTCAGTGTAGAGAATTATAGTTAATCCATGTCTTGGCAGATGAGCACTGGCTGTTCAGTGGTTTCAACCGTGGTAGTTGGTCCTGTGGAAATACGATATGGGTGCATTAATTAGACATTGTACACAGTTATCTGGACAGGGCTGCCCAAGTGAAGGTTAGATGCAGTTTTAATTTCAAAAATTTAGCTTTTTGACATGGTACCTTTATTTGTTTATGTGATGCTGAAGGTTCTGATGAGCCTCATAGTATGGTGTAGCCTTTGCAGTTTTCCCATATTGGAATAAGGATCTGTGTGCCCTATATTCATCTTGTAGACAGCTTCATATTTTTTTGTGTCTTTCCCTATTCATGAAACTTGTGATCATAATCTGTCCTCAAAGCACCTCAAGATCAGCAACTGTGAGAGATTTACAAAGAGAAACAAACTTTTTGATACAAATTGAATACTGAAAGAAGGGGAAAGACTGACCATTGAGCATGTCTTGATTTAGATAGAAATACTAAACTGGGGACCAAACCTTTTTTAGCCTGTATCTGTTTTTCTGCTCGGATGAGAAATGCACATCTCAGGGGTACAGTGCCTTTCCTCTTGAAGGATACCCCAGCTTCTGAAAGCGTCTGATTGGTGCTATTACATATAGTGATACAAATGAGCGATATTGACCTAGTTTTAAGCTTGTTTTTACAAGTTTAATTTACATTTCCCTCATGAAGCTTGTAGAATGTACCAAAAACTGCTTGCTGTGTGTAGAATGTTAGTTAAATTGATAGAAGTTTCCTCCCCCTCTTCCCAAGCCTGCTGTTTGTGCAGTATTTCACTTATATTCATCCTGTGTTCAGTTTTAAAGCTTTATAGAGCTCCTTGGATCATTACTTCTGGAAACTAGTAACAGTGCAAATTTAAAATCTGTGTTAATATTTGTTTTATATATATGTATGCACTTACAGAAAGTTAACTTGAAACAACTTCAAACTTAGGTATAAAATTGCTTCCATTTTTAATTCTTTTGTTGTTAAAGGTCTTCCATATCTCAAGCCGAGAAGTTCCATATCATACTAAACATGGAGAAAGAAGAAAAGAAATATGTCAATAAAGCAGAGGAAGATGAGATGGTAATGAATTCTGTACATCTATTTTTATACAATGAAAGAAAAACATTTTCAGAGTTTTCTGTCTAAAGTAGGCATATTACATCAAGAAATGGACTGTCTCAGTGCAAATAATTTATCAATTTTATAAGGTTTTCCTTTGATAATATTTTTTGTTGTTAAGAAATCTAGTGTTGGGAGAAGAAAGGTTTGTATTGAAAGCCTTTGCAAAGGCTTGGATGCTGGTTGAGGTCAGTAGTCCAATAGATAACACATTTTGGTACTTAACATTTCTTTCTTAAAATGAAAATGGAAAATAAGTGGGTTGTGGGGGGGGGGTTGGTGGTGGTTTTGGTGTTTTGTTTTGTTTTGTTTTTTTTTCACCTCCAAATCCTGGAGCTTTTTTCTGGGCATTTAAAACAGATTAATGCTACATAAGATGACCATACTTTGCATACTCTTGCATATTTTTATTTATGCTGATAAGACCCACTTCCAAGCACCTGACAAGAACTTTTGTGAGTATTTGGTAGCACATAAACTTTGCTTCCTACTGGAGCGATTATACCTCTTACCGTTTGTCCTGAAAGATGCAGCATTAGACTTTGACAGGAAAATACCAGAAGCTGACTTTTAAATTTCTAGTCCATTTGGGTATGTAGGGATTTTTTTTTTTAAGAAATTATAGGTTTCTGTAAATTCAAGTCCTTATTCCATCCATGTGCACACAGCTAGAAAAAGCTGCTCTTCAGCAGACAGCTCTAATACAGAGAGCAGGCAAATACAATCGTACAACAAGAGGTGCTTATGGCCTGATCACTCAAATAATTGCTTTTTTTGAGGAAATAATTTAATTTTGCCCTAAAAAGAGTCGTGAACTTCTCTCACTGTCTTTCACCCTCCTATTTTTATTCCTAGGAAGTGTTTGGGGGGGTAACAGAGAATGGGCATTATCTCTGCTCTTTGTCAGCTGAGAAGGTGGCAAAACAAACTTTTTGAAAAGCTTTTTCTTAGGGAAGGAGTTTAAACAATTTCTAATACTGTTTAATGAAAAGTTAAAAAAAATTGCAAAATGTTGATGTCAATATGGACAATGGGTGGGACTCAATGGGAAACTTCATTGCCCTTTTACAGCAGGAAATATAATCTAATGATGTAATGTGAAACTCAGGAATGTAACACAACATACAGCAAGTCACTAAATTATTTTCTTTTCCTGTAATCAAGTTAAGTTGGTGCTTGCATACTAAATACTTGGAGGTTTTTTTAATGGGAGAAGAGGATTTTTGTAGCTGGTGAAAGTTACAGAACCTTTGAGTGTGACTTGCAGTTTATAATGTACCATTTCTTGTTAAATGGCAGAACAAAATAAACCACTAAAAGTAGTGTTTGATAAATATATTTACAGGTTTGTTTAGAAAGTATGAAAATCAGCCTGCAGTAGTAATTCAAAAGTGTATATGATAGCTAATCAAATGCTGATGTTGTAAAATCAGCATTTGACAAAACCACATACTTTAGCTCTTTAGTGCTTCCTGACCTGTGCTGTGTCATTGTCAGAAATGCCGTTCAGTGAGAGTTAAGGCAGGTTGGATTGCAGCCTCAGTCCTAAGGGAGCCTTGCAGAGAGGAGCCAGGTCCTGCAGTGAAATGTGTCACACAGTGTGGGTGAGCTGCCTCTGTCAGGCTTTACTGATGTTGGTGTTTCTGACCGAGCAAAACAGCGTTCTCTTTTGCTGCCACTCCACCATGTACTAAATGTTTTTAAATCTTTCCTTCTCCCAGAAAAGCAAGAAGAGAAAATGGCTTTGAAATTTGATTTTTCTTTAAATACTGCACACTATGAAAAATTAACATTGGCATCCCGAGCTAGAGTAGTTTAAGAGGGTCATTGTTACTTGTTTCTGCTTCCATGCAGGAGATCTATGGCTACGATCTGTGTCGCTGGAAGTTGGTGCTAGTTACTGTAGGAGTGATCTGTTCTGGTGGATTTCTTCTCCTCCTCCTCTACTGGATGCCTCAGTGGCGTGTGAAAGCTACATGCAAAAGGACTACACTCAAAGACTGTGAAGTGGTTCTGCTGAGAACAACTGTAAGTCTAGAGGAGGATGTGCTTCTCCCAGTTTGCAGTTCTTTGGCATCCCTTTTCCTGCTTGCTGGAATACACAAATCCTTGCCTGCAGTGTAGACACGGTTGTGTTTTACAGCACTGCAGAATTGTTGCTCCTTGGTACTGTGTGTAGGTTTGCCGCCTGCATGGGAAGACTGACAGCTGTTTGCAGCTGACATAGCAAAAAGAAAATCTTTAGCTTTCCGTTTTAAGAACTAAATACATGAATGCTGTTGTCATCAAAATTTACAGAACAGAGAGCATTTTTATATAAGCTGATAATATGGTTTGCAGGTTTCCCCTCCCTTGTTCAGCAAAGGTATATTTGTTGAAATAAGGTGTAACTGTTGACTGCAGTGTGGTTTGATTTCAAGAGGTTTTCTTCCTGCCCAATTGATACGTGTAGTCCCTCATTACGATCTTGGGTTTAGTCCTCAGTTGTCAGAAGCTGTGGGGTGGGTGCAGCTGAATGCATAGCAATCCCATATTTCCTCCCACTACAGAATAATTGTGAAGGCCTGAATGTGTCAAACTTCAGGCACCAAGACTCATTGCTTACAAAAAATGATCTTTGGTATAAAAATATGATTTTAGAATTGTGGAGAGAAAATTACTCTTAAGGTAGCTGTTATTGGGGACGTGTTCTGTAATTATGGGTGGGCTCTGCTAATCTTTTATCTGCAGTTGACACGTTTTGCTACAGCTGTTGTAGTAAAAGACTGTTTAAATGCTGTTTCAACTAACTCGTTTCTCCCCCGTCTTTTTAAGGATGAATTCAAGATATGGTTTTGTGCAAAGGTTCGCGTTATGCCTTCTTTGGGAGCCAATCCTTTACAGAATCCTAACCCTACAGTACACAAGGTTTCAAATGGCCATGCTGTTCATTTCTGTGAATCTGCTGCAGAAGAGAATAAAAACGATTCAAAAAAATATTTGCCTGTAAGTACACCTGCAATACTGCACTTGCTAATTGTCAAATATCTCAAGTACTACTGAGAGTACACACAGTACAGCACACGTGAGCTTCTACTTTTTTCTAGAAGGCTAACTCATTCTTTGGGTGGAACACACCCAAAATAATCTTTTAGTGGAAAGGTGGATTGCTTGGAAGATTATGTTGAAAGAGAAGTATTTGTTTTTCAGTGAAGCTTTTCTAAATTCACTTATTGTCACTGCCCAGAATAAAGTCAGTCAGGAGAGAGGTGTTAAGTGGTGCCAGTTTAATATCTGTGTCTGTTGCCTTTGCAGATTCGTTATTTCACGCATCACAGTGTGAAGTATTTTTGGAACGATTCGGTTCAAAATTTTGATGTTGTACGGTAAGAATACTCTTTGCTTTTGCGTTGTGCTTCAAACTGCAATTTTTAAAAGGTACAATAGAACATGGTGAAAATTGGTGTCACATTTTGAGCAGCTGTTACTGAGTCTTTGTTTGAACCATAGTGAGCACAGGGAGATTTTAAGTTGGTGTGATTTTGGAAAGAAGGTGTTTGTTTGATCTGCCTTTATCAAGCATGATTTCTGCAGGCTGACAGGCTGCATGCCTCTCCAGGCTTTTTGCCTGTTCTTGGAGTACTATTTGAAAATCAAAGCACCTGTTTATAGATAGTAGTTCTACTTCTGTAAGCTCTCGAAAAGTTTGCTTCTGATGGAACAACTTACATTTTTTGTGTTGCTGCGGAGCTGGACCCGAGGGGAGCATCTAGGGAAAAGAGGAATTCACGAAATACCTTGTTGCTCATCTTGGTGTAGGTCTGCTGCTACATTTTAGTCCAGTTGAGCTGAATTTGATTCCTCGTTTGTTACTCTTTAGTAATATAAACAGGTCTGTTGCACTGATAAAAAATGCCTTGTAGTGGGCAGTGCTAGCTTGTGATGCACTGTAGTTTCTTTTATCCAGCAGCACTGTTGCATTAGGCTTAAAAAAGAAGATTCTTCTTTCTCGTGCTACTGGTAAGGTCTTCTCATAGTGCCACAAGTTAAATGACCTCAGGCTTCTCCATTTTTGGCAACTGGCCATTAAAATAATTAGTTCAAATCAGAAACATAACCTCTTTTACACTTAAATCAATGTTCACTGCATTGAAGCATCATGTGGAAAAGGTGAAGCACTACATATAGAAAAAATTCATGACCAGTAACTGAAGGAAAGAAAAACAGCCAAAATTTCTCTAAGAAGAAACGTACTGTGCTGGTGGTTATGTTTCAAAAAAGTGTGTGCAAATGATGTGGAAAGTTATCAGCAATTAAAGCAATTTAAAGAAATGATCATAACACAAGCAGTTACAAAACTGAACAGTCCTCCTCTGGGAGGGTGGAAATGTCTCAGTTCATGTGTAAATAGTTCAAAGCTTTGTATGCATTTTTTATGTTAAGCCTCCCATGAATTACAGTGGTGCAGGTAGTGACACTTGGCATTTTGCATTACAAAGTCCTGTTTTCATACCTATAGTGTTCCTAAATTAAACTATTCAAAGGGAACATTCCCCACAGATGAGATTAAGAAATTTTACTTGCATGTTAAGAACAGGTGTTGGGAAAAAACCATATGACTCCACGTTTAGAAAAAAATGTTGTTCCATGGCATTAAAGCAGTGACTTGAAACTTGGCATTTGTTGGCTGTTAGACTGTGCCTTTTGATGTTCTTGTGATAACTCAGCCAATTTCTAAGCCCCGGGAAAAATCTCAGATATGCCTGTGAAATTATGTGAGCATTTATTCAATCACATTCTTGCTGATAAGCCAAACTTTCATTTGTTTGATGTATTAGCCATGACTGTGCCTGACCACTTGTTTAGTCAGGTACAGTAGCTGAGCTGGACATGGTTATTTGGCTATTGAATAATAAAGAGGAGAAAGAGCTGCATCTGAGACACTCTGGGTACTGTTAGAGCACTAAATCACTTTTTCACAAGGTCAGATAAAAGTGCCAATTTGCTATAACTTTTCCCTAAAGTGAACGGTCATTTAGATACCACATGCAAAATAATAGCTGAGCTTCTGAATGATAAATAATCTGAAAAGAAGTCTTAAAAAATTGTTCTTTGCTAAGATACCTTTTCTTATTCTGCTCTTCAGTTTATGTGTATAAACCAAAAGTTTGTATCACCTAATAACATGGTAGAAAATCAAGTTAATATTTGAGAAGAGACAGTATATGAGACAAAGGCTTTTATAGCAAAATCTGTAAGGTAGGCAACACACTTGTACTTGTGATAAGCACAGTCCTGCATCGTCAAGAAGATTCACTCTGTGCAGCTGCTTATACAAGTCCCCAGGGACAGAACAGTTTGATCACATAATGAAAGATGTAACATAGCACAGGAGGGAGGCAAATTAAGATTTCTTGGGCAACTGATTCAGTTACGAGAGCCTGAGTTTCATATCATTGTTTTTATATTACCGTCATATTAAGATCACTGTTTTAAACACAGGAAATGCAAGTGTAATTGTTCTTAAACTAAATCGGACTTGGTCACAAAGCCAAAGAGGATGCAACTCTGACCTTGAATGTCTGTTTTGTTTTAGCTAGTGTCAACTGATTCTCTGAGTGGGTTGATGAGTGCTTTATGTAATAAACTGTGTGCGCACAGGGATTTCTTTTTTTTAATGCCCTGGGAATTCAGTCTGTACCACTACTGTAAAAAGCAGAGAACATCCTGCTAGAAGCTCTGTGTTTGCATGGACATTGCACACATAGGTATGCTTATTTACATATCAAGCACTTAATTTTGGGGACCCTTCTTAAATACATTGTTACATTCCTTTTCCTGCAGGAAAAGAAAAATTGAATCATTTGGGATAGAATGGGAAGAAAATTAACAGAGATTTGTATGTTTGTTAATTTTAAAAATGTTTCTTTTTAGTAAAAAATTATATTTTTAAAATCCTTGAGCTTAAAAAGTATTAGCGAAAAATTGTAAACCTGAGGTCAGGTTAACTCATCATTTTTACCTTCTGTTCTTTTCTGAGCACTTGGTGGAAATGTGATCCTAGGCTTTAGGATGTTGAAGTTTTCCCTGTGTTCTACAGAATGGAAGTAATTATTGCTATATATGCACAATAATTAGTTGTTTGTTTGTTTGTTTCTTTCACTGGGACAAACTCTGAATCCTTTTTGATAGATAATTTACTAGATATCCAAATATAAAACAGACTTATGTGGCGTAGTGCTGGTTTTGTCCTGACATCTGTGAAAGCCTTTTGGAAGGTGATGATATTTTCCTTTGCATCCAAAGTATGCAAGTGCCCGGATATTGGGCATGATACTGTCTGATTTACTGAGTTTGGTAGTTAAAATGGTCCCATAGCTGCAAACATAATGATGTTTCAGGTGTGCTTGCTTATCTGCAGATCTTCTGAAGTACAGCATTCACTTTCACATCATGTAGAAAAGTCCTGTGAAGATGAGTCTTTTGTTGTTAAAAAAGAACTGAAAATGTAGGCTGAACTTTTCCTAGTCATGGATAACATTTTTATAGCAAGATGCTGCAAAATAGCTGTGGTACATATTTATTTAATAAATTGACTAATAATTATTTCTAAAGTGCTTCCATTACTGCTTAGAGTCCAATGAAGATAATTTGAAGAAATATTAATGCATATTGACTGCTCACTTTTTAGAGGCCTTTGAGTACTAGTTATGCAAGTATTTTACTGAATTTTTTTAAGTGTGTCTCCTTTTTGCTTGAAGTGGGTATGACTATCCTACAGAGTAGGACATACCAACCAAAAACCTGCTGTTAATGTTTCACTGGTAACTGCAGATCTGACAAAACCAGCTTAAAACAGACTTGGTTGTTTTATAATACAGTGCACCTCTTGGCAAAGACTTAACTCTCTTGAATTACTGAAGACTTACTTTTAAATATCAGATTTCTTAAATAACTCACTGACTTTTTTCCTTTACTTAGAGGTCTAGATGAATCTACATTCTGCTCTGCAATTCACAACGAACACAGTACAGGGCTGACAAAGGAAATGCATGATTACAGGTAGGTAATATTGCAGTATTTGAGGGAAGAATTGTTTTTGTTCCATTACATGTGCTCAGAGTGCTAACAAAGCTAGAAAGCAATAAAGTGAGCAATGTTTGCAGACAGGCTGCTACACTTTCTTCAAAGAAGGCTATTATATGTATGGAATCCTTGTTTTTCTTACCTATAGTTTGGGTAGGAACTGGACTCTGATATTACATTCACTTACTTTTCTCAACCAACACTGACCATGGGAATTGGATTGATTAAAGTAATTCAGAATATATTTCTGAAATCTTATTTAGTGCTTAGCATTTTGAAATAGAGTGAAGGTATAAAAAGATTAGCTAACATTATGCTTTCAACCACTTTGACAGGTGTACAAGTGAAATCTGGCAGTTGATATAAAACAATGTAGTTATTTTTTCCACATAACTCACCTTTAAGTGCATAAATATTACCACAACATACTGTCTTTGTTGAAGGGTTTGTACAGGTTCCGGGGCAAATAGACTGATGCCCAGTGGAAAAGTCCATCAGGAGTTCTTTAGCTGGCAAGGTTCTCGTTTGCCTCAAACTGGAAACTGCTGACAGCTTGAAGGGAAAGCTGAGCGAGATCACTCTGCTGCTGCTTGGTTTCTTTCCCACCCTTGGCTAGTGGTCATTGTGAAATAGGGGATAGTGTGCTAGATGCCTAATAAGGATTATTGGGTACCAGAAAATAGCAAACCTGGCCTAAACTAGAATAGTTTGGGTTCTGTTGCATTCCTGGCTGATTTTTTGGCAAATGAGACCTTCTTAGAGGTTAAAATATGGAAGCATTTGCTTGCTCGTCGTTTCATTTTTTGACAGTTTGTGTCTTTTTCTACAATAAAAGCCTTTCCCCTAAGATCATATTTTAAGGGCTTTTTCACATCACTAACATTTAACCGTCTTGGATCCCATCAGAGCTTAGTTTCTTGCTCCTCCCTTCATGATT
The DNA here is from genome assembly GCA_035584735.1 of Pseudotriccus pelzelni. Lineage (NCBI taxonomy): Eukaryota > Metazoa > Chordata > Aves > Passeriformes > Tyrannidae > Pseudotriccus > Pseudotriccus pelzelni. The sequence goes on along the minus strand of JAWMRA010000009.1, from coordinate 12,139,063 downwards.
TGCCTTTCTTCATTCTAAGAATAAAACTAAGATACAGGACCTTGAAAACTGTGTCTAACTGTAGGGTAAGAGTTAACACTTGTTTGAGCTTAGTTTAATGAGAATCACATACTGGCTTTCAGAATGACATATTTAATAACACTGGACCTATACACAGCTAACAGGAAAATCTTGTTATGAAAGAACCTAAAATTAAGTTACAGTTTAAATTGAAATATAAAATAATTATCTTTGTATTGGAACATCTCACTGTGTAAATGTTTTTTGATAAACACCTTTTGAAACAACATGATAAATAAAAGTTATTACAGATTTAGTAATATGTTATACTTTCCCGTAATAATGGAATTACTGTCACATCAGTAAGACTCCTAATAAAAATCTTACCTTTTTTTTTTTTCTATTTTTCCTTTTTAATGTAGAAGAGCATTCTATGGAGTAAATGAAATTGCTGTGAAAGTGCCTTCCATTTTTAAGCTTCTGGTTAAGGAGGTAAGGTCTTTTCTTTAACAAATTAAAGAAAAAAATTATATCATTGACTACTGGAAACCTTTCTCCAGAACACTGTAAAGCAAAATTATATGGACCATTTTTTTTTGAGCTCTTCAGTTCTCCTTTGAGCTAAGGCTCTAAGAGGCCTTAACTGTAAACTCTTCAAAGAGTTCACAGCCTGATGCCTTAGCGAGGAAGTTAGAAAATGTGTCAGAATTCTTTGGAAGGGTCAACACCGTATTTATTTTTTTTAGTTAATTTAAGACATAAAGTGACAGTGTTCCCCATGAGGAGCCCAGGAATCATACATTACAACTTATGTGGTGTTGTATATACTTCTGTTGGATTTGTTCCATTTTCTTTGTATCGGGTGGATTTGAATAACTGGCTTGTTATCCGTGTGCTGTAATAATGCGCGATAGAATTTTGAACAAAGAAACTCTCCAACCTGAAATAACAGAGTAAGAACTTGAGGTATCAGTGCATTTATTAATAAGAAATAGAAAATAACATCCCAATTAACTTAAGAATTATCACTAAAAGTGCATCAGATGTTTCTATCATTGTGCTTTGAGGTATAGGGGAAAATGCATGCAGTCTTCAAAATCTGCATTTGTGTATTATTTTAGTGAGAACTGTGCTTTCAAGGAATCAGGAAGTAGTGGAAAAGTGGGATCAGCTTGGCAGAACAGATAAAAATATGTATAAAGAACTGAAATGTTTGTCTGCTTCATGGAGGAGGATAATTCTTTCTTCTGATGGAGAACGCATGTGACCTTTGTGTAACTTTAATGTTCTGTCACTCTTCTAGGTTCTCAACCCTTTTTACATTTTCCAGTTGTTCAGTGTGATATTGTGGGTCACTGATGAGTATCACTACTATGCATTAGCAATTGTGATCATGTCTGTAATATCCATTGTTAGCTCACTCTACACCATTAGAAAGGTAAGTTCAAAAAAACCCAGATGCATCTTTTTGGCTTTTTACTGATTGCCTTATTTTACTGTGAAATTGCCCACAGGTCTTAAAGAATTTTTCAGAGCTATACAGGCAGAATATTGTTACATGTTTTCCCTTTTTGAGCTGAAAGAATTTGGATTTACAGTTTTTTTTGAGACTGTTGCTAACTTTCCATGCTGATGAATCAGTTGGTTGGCCTCAGGCAACAGAAACACTGCCTTACTTAAATAAAACCCAGTTTATATAATAAGTTGTATTGACAGAGATGATTCTGTCTTGCATTGTTTGCTTCTGTTTGAAAAACCCCAACAGAACTGAGCACGGGTGTAATGTGTGGATTTGTTAAATTGGTCATTCGGTTTTCTTTGTAGGCTTAGCTGTAGCTGATGGAAATCAAAGTAGTAATCATCCTTAAACTGCAGTCTCTGAATTCAGACCAGAGGGGGGAAAAAAGCCCTCTTACCTTAATTCAAGTTCATACAACTACTGCAGCTTTCACTTTTGTATGTGAATAACCTTTTGTGTGACAGAGTATATTTGCTTCCAGAGTGCTGTTTGAAGTGGGGGCCTGTACAGGTTGATGCACTCAAATTTTATTTGCCCATAAGTTTTCTGAACTATGTTTAAGAGAATGTTTTGAGTAATATTTTGTTGTTAAAGAATGTTATTACAGAATGTCATCAATTCTGCTTGTAGAGCTAGAATGTGCATTTAGAAGAAGACAAGCTATGCTTTTCAATAACGATCTTTTTTTCCCTTTGCAGCAATATGTTATGTTACATGACATGGTAGCAGCTCACAGCATTGTAAGGGTTTCTGTCTGCAGAGGAAACCAAGGTAAATTTCACAGGTGGTTTGGAAGGTTGAATTTAAATTGTTCATGAAGTGTGAGTGTAAAGTAAAGTGAGCGTGCACCTGTTCTTTCTTTGACCAGATTGAAATGCTTGAGTTTCTTAGCAAAATTGCATGGGAAAAGGAGAAGTTGCAGAGTGGAATGGAGCTAGCATACTCTGTTCAGGATTAGCCTTCTAGATGGTATTTTTAGTGAGCATCGGGTTTGTTCTACATTAGGTGTTTGTCCTATTCCTGTTTCTCATTCTCTGCCATTACATTTATGTAACAATTGTCATTGTAGTTTCTTTCTTGGCTTAAAGATATGCACACATTGAGTCTCCATTACAGTTTATTACCCAGCAAGGGCTGCAAGTTGGTTTCTGGACTTTTGCTCATTTGGATACCACAGCAGTTAAAGTTGGTTAGTTTGTGGTGTGTGATATTGTTTTGTAAGACATACATTTGTGTTGGACTCATGTCTTTGTACTGAAGTGACACTAGTTAATTGTTAATATCTTTTTTACAAGATTGATTTCTTTCATTAGTTATGGTGAACTATATTCATGTGTTTCATCTGTGATGGAATTGGGCTTATCAGTGGCTTTTTCTGTATATTTTTAAATCACTTCATGCCGTTAATAAAATGTATTCTTAATTGTCACCACCGGGATCTTGGCTGTGAGGATCTTTATCAGATTTTGTAGATGGTTGCTATTTTAAAATAAACTTGTTTGTGTTTTAATACTCAGAAATAGAAGAAATCCTTTCCACCGACCTTGTGCCTGGAGATACCATGTTGATTCCATCTAATGGGACAATTATGCCCTGTGATGCAGTACTTCTCAGCGGTACTTGCATTGTAAATGAAAGTATGCTAACAGGTAAAGTAAGCTTGCATGGCTTAATGTATTAGTTTTATACCTGTGTTCATGCTCAACTTGCAGAAGTGGATGGATATGTTTATTTTGCTTGAAACATGTCTGTTCTTGCCATTACACATACTCCTAAATACTTATATACTCTTGTTCTGCTTATCTGCAACAGCAGCCTGGTGCTGTTTGGCAGCTCCAAAAATGAGTGCTTTTTGACTTGGTGTTCTCAGTGCAATTTGAATTCGGCAGCATTGCTTCTTCAGAAAATTTTTGCCCAAACTTTTTAGCTTCTTTCAAGAATGAAGGTAGTGAATAGAATGTCCTACTATATTTAAAACCACAAATTATCATCTCAAGTTGTGCCTGCATATGCTGAAATCAGGGACCTGATGTGTTTGAAGGACAGCTTCAGTGAGTAGGATGGACCTTTTATTATTCCTAGGATAATCTGCCCAAACTGACAGCCTTTAGAAAATTGTAGTTCAGAGATTGTATTTTATCGTGTTCATTTTTTTTTAATATACTTGAGCCTTTTGCTGCTGCTAGCAACTGATGAAAGTGGATTGCTGCCCTAGCTTGAGTGTACTTGATCACCAAAGGAGCTGAGAGTAATTTCCTTCAGCTTCTAATTTTTCTGAGTAAAGATGGGGTGACGCTTTTCAGCAAGAGAAGGAAGCTTGTCCTGTTTCTTTCGATGAACTGTATTTTACACCTATGTGATTTGAAGTAAGAGGCACAAAAGCCGTATTGGTGAATAAGGAATAGAGTTAAATATCATTTGGGTAAGAAGTCTGGTGAGTTGAGGCTAAGAGGTGAGAGACTAATAACATGCTGAAATAAGTCTGCCTCTGTGCTGGTGAAGTGAGATTATATTGTGCTACTTGTAGCTGTGAAGGATAAAATGTCCTTTTTTGATCTTGCTTAGAGACTCTTCTTCCATTTAAGGTGAAAGTGTTCCTGTCACAAAGATTAATCTGCCGAATCCCTCAGAATATCCGAAAGCAGTGGGAGATGAACTGTACAGCCCTGAAGTGCACAAACGGCACACTTTGTTCTGTGGAACCAATGTCATTCAAACCCGATTCTACACTGGAGAGTTGGTCAAGGCTCTAGTAGTGAGAACAGGTACTGATTGTTAAGTTTGTCACATGTTAATGTGCTGCTTCTTGTAGGTGTATGTCAACTGGCTGGTACTGCTAAGCTTGGATAAAGGAGTACACCCCAACTAATGTGATAAATGTCTTTAAACAGTGATGGAACTAGATGGTCTGGAGACTATCAATGACAATCAAGAAAGGGAATCAGTCTTCAGCATCCATTTAAACTTGATTTGAATGCATTTTCAGGCCCTTTAAATGTCTTCTATGGTGTGTTACTTCAACTATGTGGGTCTCTTGGAAAAGTTTTTACATGCCATTGGATTGGGAGGGTAGTGGGGAACAGCTGATTTTGGTGGAGTCCGTGACAATGCTGGATGTTGTCCTTTACCCATAGTTTTGTCAAAGCACATAGCATTTGCTTAGAAAAATTAGTTTTATCTATTTGTCTACAGAAATGCTTATTCATACTAATATGTAAGGGATTTGGGGTTAAGTAATACAGATGTTTTGTGAAAAACAATTGCACAGGCTAGTGTAGTTGTGGGATTCTGCTTTCCAAAGATCATTTTAAGAAAATTAGCACAAAGTAAATGAGTGCAAGCTATAATCCAAGACACAATAGAACTGGATAGAAGAAATTGGACTGTGTTGACTAGACAGCTATGTAAAGCAAGTTTCCTACCAAATTACTTCATCCTAATTAGCCTCTTCTTTCTCTGGTGTCTTCTCTTGACTTTCTGTTAGTCTATTTTAGCGGTAAATGTTGTGATTTTTTTTCTTTTTTTTTAGTGAATTCATCGATATCTTTCTAGGGGCTTTTATTAGTCTTTTTTTTCAAAGAAGTGTTTCTCTTGCCTTGAACACAAATGCCCTTTAATAATGTCCATCTCAACTTCTTTTGTTTCTTAAATAAGAAATTTCATGAGCCCAGCCTGAAGTGCATGTGCAGCTGGGTGATCCCAAACAGCAACAGAAATGAAGTGCTGAAGGTGTGTCCTCCTGCTCTGCAGGAAGGATAACACTTTTTTTGGAAGTTTGATGCCACGATCTGTAACTCTTACAAGGAGAGTCATAACTGCGTCCTACTCCCCTGACGTCTGAATTCATGTTTTTAGTCTATTCTTTGCCCGTGACAGTGAGTTGGCTCCTGTTGTAAACAGGATAAATTGAGCTCTGTGGGCTTCATTCAGGTTTCACATATGGGCAAATATGCTTTTCCTGCTATGACTATCTATAGAGGCAGGAGCAAAGTGATATAAAATCCTTTGTTCTTCTGCCTGGTTTGCAGGGACAGCTTTTAGGCAAGTAGGGAATTCCCCTCTCCACAGAGCTGGATAGATGTCACAGCACTTGTAGTTTCCTGTTCTTAAGATATTTGATAGTAAGAACTGAAGTAACTCTCGCATAGTGAGATACAAGTAAAGACCCTTTTATCTGAGGGCGGGGGATGCCACACAATTGAAGATACTAGAAAATGTAGTCCTTAAAAGAATTCTGGGAGAGCAGAACTCCATCTGATTGTGTGCAAAGGCATGTAGTCCTAATCTGGTCATAAACCAGGATGTGTGATGGATCTGATGGGACTGTACCCACAGTACTATTCAAGTTAAGCCTTTAATGTGACATGTTTGATGTTAACAGCTGAAATACACATAAAATACTACATGAAGATACATACATGATGAGCTAAATGTATTAATTCTTTTCCTTCTGAAACTCAGTTCATGAGTATGTTAGTATGTAGGTCATTGTGGCTCAAATTGTAAATAATTTAAAATGGGTTATTTTGTTTTAGAGAACAGAATTGTTCACTGTATGTCCAGTGTGTTCTCAAGGACACGACATGAGGTTTTCTTTTATTGTTTTACCCTAACATGTTGTAGCCTATGTGGCTACAGAACCTTTTGCAAAAGCATTTAAAAAATGAAAAATAGTTCTGATTTTTTTGTTGGCTACTATTAAATTACAAAGCATTCATGACTCAGTACATACAGACATGCTGAACTTCTTTGAACAGGCTCATGGTTTGTGTTCTGCAGTAGCAAATTCAAAGCCTGGAGGCTTCATGCCTTGTTACTCTTGTGATGAGCCCATCCACTTTAAGACTGATGGGGTAGATGCTTTGTTCTGGTAGAATCTTGTATGCCACATATTGGGGTGGAGGGCTCAGCCTTTGCTGTGATGGCTTGCAGACTGAGTAGCTGTCAAGGAGCTGTCACTAATGCCAAAAGACCTAACATTGATGCTGATGTTGTAATAGACTTGGAAGTCTAAGCAGATAAAAAATGTTTGAGGCATACAAAATTGGGCACTGACGTTGGTTTCTTCACAAGTTGAGGTGAAGATTCAAGGAGGATCTTGCATTATCTAGTGGTTCTTTGACTGTAAGACCTTTAGAAGGGTAGTCACCTTGTGTAAGTGTCAAAATGTGATCAAGAGGTGGATTTCTCCAAAAGATGACTCTGGCACTGCAGTTTTTTTCTGAATCTTTCATTCTGGCTGTCAAGGGAATTACAGAGACTTTCCATTAATGCATGTGATGTTGGATGCCAAGAATAACTTCATTTTCTTTTTGCGAGAACTGGCTTAATTAGACAATAAATATACCCATTAGCTCTGCAGTGTGAGGGACAAAACGCAGTACAACAAACTCTGCCAGGCCAAACCATGTGAGGGTTTACTGCTGCTGCAGAAGAAGGGTTTGTTTGCATCAGCTCACGTCCTTGCCATGGGAGAGAAGCACTTAGTATGATGTGCACGGACATTTTTGAAACACCTTAATTATGCTATTGCAAAACATCTGTTACTGGATATTGAGAAACAGTCATAATGAAATTAGTAGCTTAAGGGTTTTAGTGAGGTTTTTAGTATATTTGAATAGCTTTGCTGTTGTTTATACCTTTAATAACTAACTCCTTTTTATTTCTAGGCTTTAGTACTGCTAAAGGACAGCTTGTTCGTTCCATACTGTATCCAAAGCCAACTGATTTTAAGCTCTACAGAGATGCTTATTTGTTTCTTCTGTCTCTGGTGGTAGTAGCAGGCATTGGATTTCTTTACACAGTTGTCAATAGCATCTTAAATGAGGTATGTTTTAATTTCTGGTCCAGAACTGCTTTATTTTAGAAAAGGGTTGAAAATGACTTCCAACGCACTTCAGATGCTGAGAAACTATTTGATTAAGTGAAAATCTCCTTGCTTATTTTGTATCAATAGAATGAGAAAAACAAGGTTGCTGAGAACAAAATGCATCATAGAAGCAGAATTTGTATATATTACAGTGACACTTGAGTTTACCTCAATTTCTGTTGACCCAATTACTAGATTTTTATCTTTGTTATATGTAAGATTGCCATCTGACTGATAACTAGTTGGAAGAAATAGGATACAGCACATCTAAAGCATGCTGAGGGCAAAAAAATCCTTATCAAGAAATTGCTAACTGATAACCTGATAACTGTAAGTTTTTTGGTTTTTTGAGATTTTTTTCCCCTCCTAAAGTTCAATATTACTCAGGTATTTTTTTAAAATAATACATTTTCAGGGGGAAAAGTGAAAATGCAAAGTTAGGGGTTGTGGATAATTTAGGACTGGATTAGTGTGGTTGCTGATGGTGGTTGAAGATTGTGCGAAATTTCTGGGCCATCCAGAACACGCTGTACTGGGTTTTGCTCTTGGTAACACTTCAGTGGGATAGTGAATCTTTTCAGCAGTGAGATCTTGTTCATTAACTCTGACTGTTGTTGCAGGTTCCAGCTCATACCATCATCATCGAGTCTCTTGACATTATCACTATCACGGTGCCTCCAGCACTCCCCGCTGCCATGACTGCTGGCATCGTTTATGCACAAAGAAGGCTGAAGAAAATTGGCATCTTCTGCATCAGCCCACAAAGGATAAATATTTGTGGCCAGCTGAATCTTGTGTGTTTTGATAAGGTTAGGTAAACTTTGGAACTTTGCCACCTGGAGGGGCATTGTCTTATAAATGGGAATTTGTATAGACAAAAAAGGAAAATTACTTTCCATATAAGTTAGATCATTTTTTATCTCTTAGCTTCCAGGTATTCAGTATTTGCCTTCTGGTAACTCTCTTAATTTGTTCTTCTCTGAAAAGTTGTTATAATAGAGATATTTTCTTATCTTAAGACTCCCAAGTCTCAGGTTACTACTGGCACCCCAGAAGTGTGAGAGTTGAGGTTTATTAAGAGGTTTATTTAGTACACAAGCTTCTGAAAAATTGACGTGTGAAGTCAGACTTGTTTCTCATTTTCATTTGTTTCAATGAGAAGCCAAGACAGCATACTTTGTTATTATTCCTTAATGAAAACATGAGTGAAATACAGTAATGCCGCTCTCCAGAATTCTTTGCTTTTGGCTATTTCCTAAATAAAATTTACTTTCCTCCTTAGATTTTATCTCAAATAATAACTACCCAGACTAAATTTATTATTTCCCTTGTAAATACATTCTAGTTGCTGTTCTAGCTATGTAAGAAAGTACTACTAAGGATTAGTTCCTATTTTCCATTGTCCCTGGTCTCTGAATGTTGAGTTGTTGAACTATCATCTTTGGATTTCAAGGGTCTGTTTCATTGTCCTGTCTCCAGCAAGGGGCATGATTGCCTTGAACGATTTTTAAAGTTATTTAGTGGATTTGGAAGTTAGTGACCAGCAAAAAGTAAGGAAGATACAGTATTTTCTGTCCTGAAGGCTTGATTTGTAAGTGAATTTGAAAGAAAATATGTTGTTCAGGTGTAATTTGGCTAAATAGCTGCTAATTTTTGCTTTACCTGAGGATAATTTGTTTCTGAAGGCTTTTTCTTACCATGCCCCTGGTTTATTTTGCAGACTGGCACACTCACTGAGGATGGCTTGGATCTTTGGGGAATTCAGCGGGTGGAAAATGCTCGGTAAGGGTGAGCTCAGAGCTGATAGCAAATGTGATACTCAGTTGTGCTGTAACGGCTTCAGCAGAATAGAATTGAATAGAAAATTAAGTGTGAGCTGATACATGCTTGTGTTTCTGTAGTGAGCTGTAGGAAGGCCACTGAAACTGTGGTTTAGGTGTAATTCAAGTTATAACTCTCTTACAAAGCTGAGGAGGAATTTTCTTTGTTCAAGTCTGAGGCCTCATTAGATTCATACTGCAAAACTGTTGCAGGTCAACTCTTGCATGTTTCCTTAATTCTGTCCTCCTGAGTGATGATTTTTTGGTCTGCTAAAATGAAGTAGCTTAGCTAATTGAGTTAAGTACAAAGTGATAAGAGGCCTTTTTATGAGGGATCAAACTAGACAGTGAATGAGTATTTGAAGTGGAGTGTTTGAAGGAGGAAGAAGTTGTGATGGTTTCTGAAGATTCCAGCCCAGAGTCTTAATTTGTTTTCTGTGACGTGTGAAAACATGAGTGAAGAGACTTGTGCAGTCGATTTTCTTCTGTTAATCTAAACAAACCTTTTGAATTGGCTCATAATAAATAATTACAGTGCTAAGTATATTGTTACTTCATTGTTTCAGTTTCCTTTTGCCGGAAGAGAGGGCTTGCAGTGAGAACTTGCAGAAGTCTGAGTTTATTGCTTGCATGGCAACTTGTCATTCCCTTACAAAAATTGAAGGGGTACTTTCTGGGGATCCACTTGATTTGAAGATGTTTGAAGCAATAGGATGGGTAAGTGCCCTTTTTTTCCCCTGAAAATTGCATTACAAGAAAGTCAAAGTTAATGAATGTATGAATTAGTGGATTTTTTTTAAATACAGATTTTAGAAGAAGCAACTGAAGAGGAAACAGCCCTTCATAATCGAATCATGCCGACAGTGGTTCGACCTTCAAAACAACTTTCCCCAGAATCCAAACAAGCAACAGATCAAGAAATGGTATAAAAATTCAAAAGAATTCGTTTGAGTTAAAGTTAAGCAAATGCATGTTACTGTATGTTGTGGTTCTGGCTGATAAAATTGAAATGGGATCAGAACTGTGAGGGTGGTGTTGGCAAAGATAGAAGAAACACGTTTAAACTGTTGTTGAAGGTAGTGGTTCAATATGGGCCAGTTTCAAGGTGAGCAAACTGAGTATCAGCATTACTGGCTTACAAACTAGTTATAAAGTACAGTAATGCTTTTTGATCTTGAGCCTTTTAATATTAGCATTGTAACTAAATTCTTACTGTGCTGATGAAGTGCCTTAGGTGTACTCACCTTGCAGTTTCAGTTAAAACAGTTGTTTGTTAAAGTCACTTCCTGGTATGGAATTTTTGCCACTGTTATACCTTAGAGATCTGTTAAATGCTGAGTTAAAACAAAATGTACTTGTCAGATTTAAAAGTTTGTTCTACCTGTATTTTTAGTGGGTTTTAATACTTCAGGAAGGGAAATTAAAGCGTATTACTGACTCTTAAGTCCAGATTATCACAGAGCAGGGCAGCAGGAGGATATAACAAGTCAGTTCATCTGTGTAAGTTGTATTGTCTAGTAAATAGAAGTATCTTTCTTTTGTTCAGAACTCAGTGTACATGCACAGCAGTAATTACTGTGCAGTAGTTGACATGTGAATGGTGAAACTTACTACGTGAAATTTTGTGGATATACTTAATAACTGTGGCCCCATTCTGAAACATTGTAGTACTTTAGTCATTTACATAGGCTAAACAGACACAGGTTGGACTGTGAAAGGTCTTGCAAATTCTAGTCAAGAAATCAAGCTCCAAAGCTCTACTATGTCTCACTTAAAGAATACTACACAGATGCAGTATATTTATATTCAGCTTTTATGACATCCACTGAAAATACAGTGTGGCAATATCAAGAATGCTGTGCAGGTTCATTTACTGATTTATGTTGAAATAGTTTGTAGCTGAAGAAATACTTTAAAATTAATATTTACAGTGAATGTGTTTTTTCTTTTTTTTAGGAATTGTTTGAGCTTTCGGTAAGTATGCTTTTTCAGTTAAGCACCTGCCTATTTTTGTTGGAATGTATGTGGATGTAACTCTTTTCCTTCCTTCCTGTGTGACACAGACTGGTTATGAGATTGGAATTGTGCGCCAGTTCCCATTTTCCTCAGTTTTGCAGCGTATGTGTGTAATAGCAAGAGTTCTAGGGGAGAAGAGGATGGATGCTTACATGAAAGGTGCCCCAGAAGTGATTGCCAGCTTGTGTAAGCAGGAAACAGGTAAAGGAACAAACTGCTTTTTATTTCTTGTGTAGCTCAGCTGTAATATGAATATTTTAATAACTCTAAACTTGACCTTTTCAAAGTGCCTGTTGACTTTGAGCGTGTCCTGGAAGAATACACTAAGCAGGGCTTCCGAGTTATTGCTCTTGCTCACAGAAAATTGGAGTCCAAGCTCACATGGCACAAAGTCCAGACTATTAATAGGTAAGAGTGACTTCACTTTTTTAATAAGTAACAGGCTTTAAAAGCTGCATGCTTTGGATTAATATGTAATGTGTATTTTTGTTTAAATCAATTACTGCTCTTCTTTAGCTTTCTTCTCTCTTGACATATGTAGTTCTGTGCATCCTTTAGTCATGCCCCGGACAATACATGGAAATTTAGGATAAAGAAGTGCTTTCTGCAATGAAGTGAATTCAGAGGCACATCTTTAAAGTTAGAAACAAACTGTAATGTTATTTTTTATGGTGTTTAATTTACACTATTGTGGCAGAAAATCTCATTTCTTTGTTTCTTGCACAGACTTACGTCATCTGTGTCTATTAAAGATAATGATGTAGTGGAAACCCTCCTGTATGTGTTTGATGCAGTTTCTTTGTCTCCTAAAGTCAGCATTTTCTCATTGCAGGGCTTGTCAGAAAGGTTTGGATGGTAGAAAGGTTTCTTCCTTCAAAGAGTAGTATTTCCTGTCGATAGTTTTTTGGCTGGTCTTAACTTTGTGGACAATGCTATCTTTCCCACAGAGTTTGAAGGTGTAGCATAGCTATGAAAATGCCAGCTTTGACTGTGTTCTTTTGTATCATCTTTGTGTTCAAGATGAAGAGTTCACAGAGCAGAGAAAGGTGTTTTCCAGTTTCAGGTGTGAAAATCTACAGTAGCTGCAGAATACCCAAGACGTGTAGATACACTGACTTTCTCATGTAAACCAAGGTTAATTAGTTTCTTTACTTAATTAGGTAGTGTCTATTAATCTTACTAGCCTTGATAATGTAATTTGGTAGCTTTTATGTTAAGGCTCAGCTAATTCAGAAAATAGAGGTGTGACCTCTAAACATATCTTAAAATTTGGCTGTCAATGCAGTTAGCTTTAGAAGATGTTTTCTAGCAATAGCCTTTTCAAGACTGTGATTTCCTTTAGAAAAAGTTCTTGTGGAAGAAACTAAAAATTGTGCTTGAGAGGAAACAACATTTTCTCATACTGGTTTGCAACTAAAACAAGGGGAATAAGTATAAATGATTGTGATGATATATCTCAGGTCACTTTTTATAAAGCAAATTATTCATTTCATGGTTAAAAATACACATTTCCCTTTTCCTTGATAAACAGAAAATCAGGCTTTTAAAGCTACATCTAATAATTGTAACTCTTCTAATGTTCTCTTCCTTGTCTCCTTTTCATCAGAGATGCTATTGAAAGCAACATGGATTTTATGGGGTTAATTATAATGCAAAACAAGTTAAAGCAAGAAACCCCTGCTGTACTTGAAGATTTGCATAAAGCCAACATTCGCACTGTCATGGTTACAGGTTAGCATGTAAACATTCATACTTAGAAGATAAAAACGCATCCCTTTCTGATCTTGTTTTAATTAGAGTGTATGAAGTCAAATTTTAGTGTCAGTAGACTGGGATTACACTGTGTTTGTAGCAAGGGGGAAGTTTAGAAACTTGTGCAAGTTGCTTTTTTAAGTCAGAGATCAGAAACCAGAAGAGGCTTTAGTAGCTTCTACTTTGTAGCTTCCTCTCCCTAGCTCCATGCACAAACTACTTTATACTGAATTGAAGGATGAAAACCTTTAGAGATCTTCCAAATAAGACTAAGGGAAAGTCCTGGTCTAATTTTATGACTGATCCTCCTTTGAGCAGGAGGTTGGACTAGATGTCCTGGCAGTCCCTACCATTTGGGTTTATATTATGAAAAGTCACTTTGTATTGGATTTTTGGGGAAGATTGAGTTATGTCCCCCTAGGTGTGCAAAGTATCTGTGCTCAATGTTCCACACAATATGTGTGTTTTGCAGCTTTGGAGTGTTTTGGTGGGCTAGCAATACAACTCTGTGTTTGCACGTTCTGTGACTGTTTAAAAAGCAGTATCTTAAATGGCCACATGTTTTCTGCCCGATTTTCCCCATATACTAAGATTTGATCAATCAGAGATCTTTATGGCTCAAAGCAGCACACAAAGTTTATAGGGGAGGGGTTTACTGGGCTAGGCTTTGAATGTTGTCTGTCGGTTTGTCCTGAGGTTGTCCCCTGGTGTACATTAGGTAGTCCTGCTCCTGGTTCTAAACCGGCTTTGTTAGCTTTTCTCTTATGTGGAATATCAGTGTCTGATATTGATTCTTTTCTAACTGAAACCCTCTTAAATGCAATTGTTTAACAGGGGATAACATGTTAACTGCTATCTCTGTGGCCAGAGACTGTGGAATGATTCTACCTCAGGATAAGGTCATTATTGCTGAAGCACTACCTCCAAAGGATGGGCAGGCTGCCAGGATCAACTGGCATTATGCAGATACCCTCGCAAAATGCACTAGTTCATCACCAGCCATAAACTCAGAGGTAACATGACCATTATTATGCCCTTAGAGTCTAAGCAGTTAGTTTTACTGTTGAGTTGCTTTTTATGTTATTCCATTAAATAGTAAATCTGCTGTTAAGGTCAAATCAGAATAAATGTGCTAGTGAACTTTCAGGTCTTCAAATATCAAAGTGCAGTAAAGCAGCTGGGGGAGTAGTTTTTCAACTGTGATATGACATTGGGCATTTTAGTTGTGCAGGAGACAGGTTTTTTCCCTAACATTTCAATCTGTTAAGACTGCTCTAGTTTCTTGTAGTTGAAACATTAAACCCCTTTTTTTTATTGCTAAGTAAGTGTTTTCATTGTATGAGGTTTTCATTTAAGTAACACTCTTAGAAACTTCCTCTTGTGTGGGATCTCCAGGAATACTTCTGAGTATTAGTTTGAAATGGCAAGGTATCTGTGTATATACATTACAGCTGGAGTATTAAACTACTTTTGATAGGATATTCCAGTTAAATTGGTCCATGAAAGTCTTGAGGATCTCCAGATGACAAAATACCATTTTGCAATGAATGGAAAGTCATTTGCTGTGATTTTGGAGCATTTTCAGGACCTGGTACCCAAGGTGAGTGTTTTACTTGAGTGTGGGCACTTTTGATGGTGAGCAGACTTTGCCCTGTGAGATTAAGAAATCTTCTGTCTTCCAGCTTGTGTTACACGGCACTGTGTTTGCCCGCATGGCGCCTGATCAGAAAACCCAGTTGGTGGAAGCTTTACAAAATGTAGAGTAAGTATTTGCTTAAGCATAGAAGGTGGGAGGGTTGACAGTGTTTGGTGTGATAGGAGACAAAAGTTGTGCATGCTGCTAGCTGTTCTGCCAGAAGAAAAAGGTTGGGCTAATAGAACTAACAGAACTTCCGTGTGCTGGTAAATCAGCCTTTTAGCTGAGCAGGAATGAGAGTAGTACCATCTGCTGGCTAGTTGGGGAAGTTTCACGTTGTTCATTAAGTTTTATATCAGGAATATGTGCATAAACTGACTAACATCTTGTAAATGCAATTGCTTGGTTTAATAAACAAACCCAGCAAGTGTCTTCTGTGTATTGCAGAAGTATTATCGGGAAGACTTCCATTCATATTGGTCAGTATATGACTGTGTTGGTGTTGGGCCTTGCAGTTCTAAAGTGCCTTTGCCTAGAGCAAAGATGCTTTAGACCACCTCGGGATGATAGAGGACTAATTAAGCCATTATGGTTTGACTGGCCTGCCATAGTTGTGTTACTTTTCTGCCTACTTCCTTATATTTATAATGGCAATAGTAATTTCAGCGTTAATAATCACCCATTGTTATGCAAACCTTGAATAACTCACAATAATATAGAAGTATTTAATGAAATAAGCTAAAGGTACCATGGTTAGGGAATGCTGATGTCTGTTTGGTTTTTACAGTTACTATGTGGGCATGTGTGGAGATGGAGCAAATGACTGTGGCGTAAGTATATTTTCATTTTCCATACAGTTCATTTAAATTGTACAGCTGAAAGCAAGTTTTATAATGGTCTCTATTTCAATGTTAACTGGCAGGCGCTAAAGAGGGCACATGGTGGTATATCTCTGTCTGAACTTGAGGCTTCTGTGGCATCACCGTTCACTTCCAGGACACCCAGTATTTCCTGCGTGCCAAAGCTGATCAGGTAGTGCAACTAACTGTGAACTTAAATGTGTCTATGTAACTCGTTTTGCATAGCCTGGATTAGTATATGTTTAATGCTGTAGGAGGCCAGTTCAAATTAAAGAACAAGCCACACATTTTTAGTGCTTCTGTTTCTTTACTGAAAGTACTCTGAGCAAAGGCTTGCCGTAGCATGATTTAATATTTTGTTATGAACTCCTTTGTCCATGTAAAGTTAATATTTCAGAGCATGAGTGAGCTTCTATGCATTAGTCTTTGATTTTATGTCCTAGTGACTACACTAGTTTCCATAAAGGCTGTGTGTAATTGCAGCAGTAAAATTCTTCAGATATTTGCTCAGCACCATACAAAGTAGAATACTAATTTTCTAAATAGGGTTTGACCAGTTTTTGACTCTAGAATTGGAAATTAGGTAATGATTTTGGATAAAGGTCAGTCAAAGAAAAATCTAGAAGTCTGTGTGGAACTAATGAAGTAATGGATTATCAGAAACATTTCTGAAGTTAGCAGCTCTGTGGCTGACTGCATGTTCATTCAATCTGTGTAGTAAACTAATGCTTCATAAATGCTCTTCCAAACAAACCTTTTTAAAACCTTTGGTTTAAAACTTCTGTTGGAAAACCACATGAAGTCCAGAGGAGACTGAGGTAAGGTGGTAGCTCACTTCAGAAGACACACTCACAACTTTGATGTTGGTGGAAGTGTACTTACTGTTCTGACTCCAATTTCTCTGTATTTCTACAGCCTAATGTCCCTCAAAGGGTTTGCTGGTGTGTTTAATTGCAGCTAACACTTTGCTGGACAGAACTCAACTGCTTGCACAGAAAGCTTTGTAGTTACATGATTGCATCTGTTTTGACAGGGAAGGCCGTGCTGCTTTAATAACTTCCTTCTGTGTATTTAAATTCATGGCATTATACAGCATTATCCAGTACATCAGTGTTACTCTGCTATATTCTGTAAGTATTCTCTAAGTGCTTAAGCAGTGTCAGCATAGTTCAGAGATGTGAAATTGATGGATACTTCATACAAATTGTTGCAGGTCTCTTTGAGTACAACACATGCATTCTAAAATTATATTTGGACTAAAAGTATTGTTAGTATTTGGGGTTTTTTTGTATTAACTGTACAAAGTATCTTGTGGTATATATTTAGGAAAGAAATTGCCAGCATTGAATTAGGAAGGGGGGAAAAGTGAAATGGAGTATTTCTTCTTAATATAGTTGAATTCAGAATATGGCATGTGGTAGAAATCCTGTATTTTAATTTGTATTCTGGGTAAATTAAAGGTACAGAGTATTAAGGGACCTTTGAGGTGGACATTTTGACAGCTGCATGACTACAAAGTAAGGTTATGATGTTTAAAGAACTGTAAGCCTAAGTTGTTATTTCACTGTAAGATTCACTAATATAAGTTTGATTACAAACAAATTGCAATTACGAATAACTTATCCATCTCGAAAAGGAAGTTGTTTCATACCTTGATACTTCAGGAATTGTTCTGTGAATTGTAGAATACTCAAGACTCCTGCAGGTAAAGGAAGCCAGTTTGACAGGAGACCGTCTTGTTTATAGAGTAAAATTTAAAGAATTAAGGCCATAAGAGTGTCACTGTAAATTTTTCTTGATGTGAAGCAATTATGAGTATTTCACTTGTGATTTCTCTCTAGATCCTGAGCAATTTGGGAGATTTCCAGTTTCTCTTCATTGATTTAGCAATCATTTTGGTGGTTGTCTTCACTAGTAAGTATTGTGCTGAATTACCATTGCTGGCTTCTGTGAACCAGTTTTTGCTTGGTCAGATTTTCTTTAATATCAAATTACATGTTGCTTGAGTGAGCATTGTGACAACAGTGAAGATGTTATGACTACTACAGTGTATGCATTAAAAAACCCCAAACCACCACTGTATACTGAACTAGATAAATCTAAAATTTGTGAAATGTCCTCGTACAAGAAGCAGGTTGTGGGCATGATCTTAGAGAAATAGTTCTTCACAGTACAGGAAGTCGTGCATCTTTACTGATATGATAAAGCTGTTTTTGGAATCAAGCCAGGACTTATTCTAATATCATCTTTCTCAAAAGGTTTGATTTTTTGGCATTTCTAGTTGAACTTCTGTCCACAAAATTTTATACTCCAAATATTACCTAGTGAAGCATTTTGATTCCATGTATGAGCCGTGCACTCAGTTCACTGGCTAACAGTAGAATACCATTTTCAAGTTTAAATAGAAACCTATTCTTTGAAGCAATGGCAGTCCAAGTGAGGAGATGAGCTCTAAGTCCTCGTGCCAGACAAAGGGAATTTGGCCAGACACTGCTAATTCTTTAAGTCTCCTGGCTGCTACTGTCCCCTGCCATGCTGTGCTGCCGGGGAACCAGCCTGTAGAAGGCACTGTGGCATTATTCTAGGGCTGCATAATCTTTTCAAGGCGGTTTCACGTTTGCAGTTATGGACTAATTTTTGAAGTGATGTCATGAGCAAGCCATTCTAATTCCACAGAATGTGAACAGGGTAACTCTTGAAAACCATAATGATGACATTTGTTTTTCATTCTCTTTGCAGTGAGTCTGAACCCTGCTTGGACAGAACTTGTTGCACGAAGGCCTCCGTCAGGTCTTATCTCAGGTCCACTTCTGTGTTCCGTTTTGTCTCAGATCATCATCTGCCTTGCTTTCCAAACTGTTGGGTTCTTTTGGGTCAAACAGCAGTCCTGGTATGAACCTTGGACAGAGGACTCTGAGTAAGTGTTTCAGTGGCTCTGAAGGATACAGTAGTGATTGGAAAGCTATAAGCAATAGTTGCTCTCCGTCGCCCCGCCTTGTAAATAAAGCTTCTGTGTGGCAGCTTGTTACACTACTGATTTTTGTGTGAAAAGCATACTGATAACATGGGAGTCTCCCAGTGGCTGAAAAGCAAAACTGTGTCAGAGCCAGACAGCAGGGTCTAAAGATTCCTCAAGTTTGGGACTGTTGAGATAGAAATTTGAAATTAGTGGTTCAGATCTATTTTAACTCTTTTATATTATAAAGCTTTGTTTTCCTGTTAGAGTTATAGTAAATCAAGTTTGTATTTTTGAAAATGAAGAGCTATTTTAATGTGATTTTTTTTTAGATTGCAATGTTTTCTTAACTGTCTTCAAAGTCTATCTGTGGTGATAGTTATAAACAGTCCATGTAGCAAATGTATAAGCTGCCAGCATAAAAACTCAAAGCTCTGAATTCACAAAAATTGCTGCCTTCCTGTCACAGTTTTAAGTCTCGCTATCTGTAATGTGTTCTCAGGAATGAGAGTTTTTTGCCACTGTTGCAATTTGTTCTGTCATTTTACCTTTGTAAGTAAGCAGGCCTTTTTGCACCTTTTCCATAACTCAGTATTTAATGTTTTTTTGTATTGTAGTGCATGTAATGTACTGGACATCATGAACAACAGCTCTGCACGCCATGGGAATGAGACTCTTCATGATGAACATTACATTAAAAATTACGAAAACACAACTTTGTTTTTTATATCCAGCTTTCAGTACCTCATAGTGGCAATTGTCTTTTCTAAAGGAAAGCCCTTCAGACAACCATGCTACAAAAATTGTAAGTCCTTTCTTAGTATATACAGTTCCAAATAAAACTCTCAAGTGACTGTGCTCTTGTATACAATTGTGTTCTGACACTTCAGCAGCAGTACTGTTGCTAAGAGAACATAATGCAGTTATCCTCTGATAATCAGAGCTAGAAATAGGGAAATATTAAACTGTATGGAGGAATTTGTGTTAATACTTGCTTTGTTTGTAGAAATATATGCGTGTATGTGTTTCAACTCCACAAGTAAGCCAGTGAGAGAGCGAGGACTTCTGTCTCTTTATGGCTATCAAAACGACTAGTATATTGCCAAAATTTGCCTGGAAGGGGTTTAGAGGGAGAAAAGAGGTTATTTCCAGGAACTAATGAACCCATGATACATGGAAAAACTGCCCAAAACTCTGATTGTG
This sequence comes from Pseudotriccus pelzelni, assembly GCA_035584735.1. Classification (NCBI taxonomy): domain Eukaryota; kingdom Metazoa; phylum Chordata; class Aves; order Passeriformes; family Tyrannidae; genus Pseudotriccus; species Pseudotriccus pelzelni. The sequence goes on along the minus strand of JAWMRA010000009.1, from coordinate 12,119,432 downwards.
GGATGGTCCAAATAAATTTTTTTTTCTTCTTTTGCAGTTCTGTTTGTTGTATCTGTGATAGTTCTTTATGCCTTCATATTTTTCATCATGTTGCATCCTGTAGAATCTATTGACGCATTTCTTGAGGTAAGAGTCTCTAGGATAACTGACTGGCTGCTTTTGGAGCGAGTGTGACCCCTTTGGAGCTGTAACTTCACATCACTGGGTGGGGAGGGGAGAATTTATAACTCTGAGCCTGTTGTGAATGTGTGTTTACTTGACATGTGATTTACTGACCTCTGGCAACTTTTTTTCCTCAGCTCGTGTGTGTGCCATATGAGTGGCGCCTAAAAATTCTCAGCATCGTTATCATCAATGCAATTGTATCTGTGCTGGTGGAGGTGAGGAATTCAAATGGAGAAAATGCTTCTCTGTTAAGTGTGCCTGTGTATCTTTTGTTTAGAAGATCTCTCTTCACAGTATGCCAGTGTAGTGGCTGCTGTTTTCTTGTTAAGTGTGTATTTCTAAAGATGGCCTTGTAGGCTAAATTTAAGGAGTAAAGGTTTTCTGTGTTAAAGGCATAATTCTAAAACCTTTTTTTGTTAATTAAAAAAAAGGGCGGAGCAGTTGAAAGACTTGACAGTTCAATTATTTCATAGCAAAATATTTCATAGAAAATTGTTTATTTATTTTATTTATTTGCTGTGTTACTTCAGCGTAATAACATACTACAGAATTATATAAAATCCTTAGGGGAACTCACTTTCATTCATTTAGATCATACACATAGCTTATTTTCCAGAATTATGCATATCTGTGTAACTTGTTCATCTGATACAATCAAAATTCAGAAGTAGAGATATTCATGCAGATCTGCTTTTTCCATCCCTGAGCTTGTCCAAAGCCAATGACTCTTGGATTTTGACCTCTTCTGCTGTAATTCAATAGTGTAATTCAATAGTGTGCAGAAACATGCCCTGCCGTTCATCCAGGATCCCATTGTTGTTTCCAAGATATTCAGAGTTTGACAGATAAATGTTCCAGGAGAAGTCTGGATTCACAGTCAGCCATTTATTCCTGCGTTTAGTTCTTCTCCCTGTTACACTGATGTGTAATTTCCATCCTGAACATGTTTGGGTTTTGGTTGCAATCATTAGTCACTTTTCCCTACAAGGTGACAAAGGCTTCCAACAATATCTAATGCTTGCACACTACAATTACCTGGTTTTATTGTGTAATATTTTCTGCAGTTTCTAGTCAGTATTTCCATTACTGTGTGAGGCATTGCCATCATGGTAATCAGCATAATGTTTGCTTGGATCATACCATTTTGGTCTTTGAAGAGTACTACAGCATTAATATTCTTTCCAATTGACACTTTTTCCCCTTTCTATTTGTTAAATTAAATCAAACAAAGTTTTTTTTTGGATAATTGAATCAAAATTATCACAGCTTTGTGTTTAAAATGTTTTTTTCAAATAGATTTTGCAATATATGCTGTTATGCTGCTGCCTATTGGAACATATTTCTGTGTTTTCATGTGACAGGTGACACCTTGTCTGTTCCAAAACATGGCAGTAGTTATTAATTTTCTTGGCCTTTTTCTTGTTAACAAGTTGATCCACACCTAAAGCTCCAGTGCCTTTCTTACATTGTCCTATAGCTACTCTATCTCTGCTTGTGACATTTTCCTTTATGCCTTTTCACTCTGTCATTTTTCTTTATTAGTAAACTCTCAGGAGTTTTTTTTTGTTCTCCTTTTCTTGGTGAAAAGTTAAATTTTATGTATATTGCTGTCTTTGCCACTGAAACAAAAGTTATTCTGAAGCTGGAGAAGCATGGCTTTTTTTTGTCTTCTGGTAAGTTGGGAACAAACCTCCTAGATAGAAATATTTTTCCTATTCAATTTCAATTTTCAGTGCGGTGATAAATATTACCGAGAGAAATAAACTTACCTCCTGCTGAAAAATTTCAGTGTTCTGTAGGTGATCTTTCTAAGTTTTATAGAACCCGGTGTTGTTTCTGTTCTGGAAGTGTAAGGGCTCCTGTAGAAAGTCTGTACAGTGTGTCAATCCACGTATCAGCATGTGCCTCTTGAGGACAAATCTTTGTCCTCTGGTTTAAATTAATGTTCTTAAGGTTCCACTCCTCAGCCTTGTTGGTTGCCACATCGATCTGTAAACTTGTGAATTTCTACTAAGCATCACGTAAGCAATGTAATTACTGCAGAGTGTTTGCTTTCACCCAGTATTTCAAACCTCACCCCACTGTTTTTCCTATGCAGGTCTGGGTTAGCATCTTCCAAGGCTTTAATCACTTAACTCATTACCAAAACTCCTGGGGTGATTTGTCACATTCCTTTTTTAAATAGATTTGCCTATTTACCTTGTCGCTAGTACTTTAGTAATAAAATAGAAGTGCCTGGAGTTTTCTTGACATGAAGTCTTTTAGCTGTTCTGCTTTGTCTTAAAATCAGTTTCTTCCACTTCCACTGTTAGTTGAATGCTTTTTTTAGGCAGATGAGTTGTCTTACTGTACAGCATGTGTCCAACAGAAGTGTTGTTTCGTGATTCTCAAATCCCAAGCATTGTTTTACGATACACACTTCACCTTCCATAGCTTCAGTCCACCTCTTCTTGAACTGCATTTGCCCAACTCCAGCAGTGTTACTCGGGCTCCCTGGAAGCTTTTCATGTGCCAGTTCACTGGGTCCTATGTGTTGTGTAGAAATCGCAGGCAATTTCATTCCTTCACTTCCATTGTAGCTCATTGTCTTTCCTTGTGTGCCTGGCTGGATTTTCTGCTTCCTACGCTTTTCACTACAGACGTGCCTGGTCTGAGTATTCTGAGTATCTGGGAGAGGCCACTGGTGGCATCTCCTTCCATCTTTTTAACAAGGTACTCTGTGTATATATATCACCTAGAGTTTGTTCTGCTGAGACGAATCCCTTAGTAATTGCCTCTTTAAGTGTCTCATAATTGTGAGATACATGAGGGATTGTATCTATCTTCTTTGGCCAAACTTGTCAGTTTGATGCTTTTGTGTCACTCTACAATCACATGTGGTTTCATCATTGCTTCTACAACAGGAAAAATTTCTGACTGTGGTTGTCCCAAACGTGTTTTCTGAAATGTACTATAAAGCTTTGCTCCTTCCATGTGGGTGCCAGACTAGGTTCACAAAGCATGCAGATTCTTTCTACCAGATGACAGAAAATATTGCACAACGAAGGCAGATCCTAGCAGCTGTTCCTGCTTACCCCTGATGCCTGGTGTAGACGTACTTTAACCAGACTGGCTTCAAAAATGAACATCTAACAAGCTGAAGATTTGTTGGCAAATGCTTTATAAAAGCACTGTCAAATTCTGGTATATTACGAAATCGTAAGCACTATAAAAGTCTGGGTAATCGGCCCCCCATTTTCATTGGCAGAGGTTAATTGGATGTTAGAAATGGAATCTGTCCCAGGATCAGAGTTGTAGGCTCAAGGCTGTGGAAGATATGGGTTCACACCTGTGTTGTCAGACTTACTCGAAGCTCTTGAGTCCGCCCATGCAGCTGTATGAGAATAACCAAATGTGCTGAACATACTGTTCAAGTTCTGCCCTCTTGAAATCTGGAGTGACGCCTACTGAATTCCTTCATTCCCGCTGGTGTCTCAGCTTTGCCACTCCACTGCTGCTTTTCTGGGAATGTCTCTGCTTTTAAAACAGACTACGAACAAAGCATAGCTCCAGCATGAAGTACACAGTAATGTTAAAGATGGTTTATGGGGAAACTGCTTTAAACACTCATGTCTGTGATGTTTCACAGGTTTTTTTAGAGTATTGAAACATATTAAGAGTGTGTATTTATGGTTTTTACCATATGTTTTTTACCAAAAGTTTTGGTCATTGTTGCTATTGATTTAAAGTACATGTTCATATCCTTAAATCTCATGTGAGCACTTTAAGAATGAAGATGTTTGTCACGTAAGTACCAACAAGTAGTGCAAACTCCGTGTTGCTTGGCACTGAATTAGTTATGCCTAACATACTTTTTTAGGTTTTATTTGTAATGTGCACACTAACAACAAATGATCATTAGTTTCTTTAATTCTTCCCGCTCGCTGTAATGTCTCACAGAATGTCCTCCTTGATATGATCCTTTGGAAGGTTGTGTTCAATCGAGACAAACAAGGAGAATATCGCCTCAACATACCCCAGCCGCCCCAGGTTGGAGACGAGTATTTTGCTGTCATCATTTGAGTGCATGTGGATTAATTTGGTTTTGTCTCTTAATGATCTATAAGTATCTGTTGCCTTATCTTAAGTCTGCTTAAATAAGATTTCTGTTACTAGAGTATTAAAATAAAGGCTTCTGGGTTTATATTTTTCTCCTTAGTGACACTTACAGTTTAGTGTACAAGAACTGTGAAGCAAACCTAGAGGGTTGCTTTTAAGACTTTTCTCACTTTATCTTCAATTTGCCCATTAGCAGATTTTATTTGTGTTGTCACAAATTAGCATGCTAGGACTGGGAACATCTTGATTTGTTAGAAGCAATTAAATTGAATTAAAATTAGTTTGGTTTAGAGCTTTAGGTCATTGTCTGAGAGCAGTCGTTGTTGACATATACAAATGAAACAAAACAATGGCAAATGAAAGTACATTATTACTACTTCAGATGGTTTAGGAGACTGAAAGATTTTTCAGGTGACCATGAATTTAGCTCTGGTCTGCCTCTCTGCTGCTAGTTCATGAAGGAAATCTATGTGAATCCCATAAAAACTAGCTTTAAGCCTGTTGGCGTACTACTTTTGTTTAATTGCACATTTGTGCGTGCTAGAATTACAGTGGCTTATTTCTCAGCACTAAATTCTATTAAATGTATTCAGATTTACATTTGTCCTTTTGAGGCTGTTGAAGAACAAATTGCTTTATGTTCACTGAAGAATGGAAACTGTGCTTAAGGCTCATGTTCACAAATTGATAGAAATCTAGCATGATGAAAACTATAGAATATATCTCCATTAAAATGTCAGCCCTGCAGTGTGTAGGTGCTCTCTGAGACATGAGAGGGGTTCATTTTCGGGAATGAGAAATGGTGTTTCTCTTCCCCAGCTGGCTGAGTTACACGCATGTAAGACTGGGAGAGGAAAAATAGGAAGGAAGACTTAAGTTCAGTAGTTTCTGTCCATTTTAATAACTATTAATACCTGCAGTACTTGAGTTTTACAGTATCAACAAGTTAAATTCTGCTACTTTTCACTGGCTGGCTGCCTTCTGTTTAAAAATTTACCGCTGAAGAAGTGTTTTGAGACTCTGGGAATTTGCTTTTTCTAGACCAGACTTCTATTCTCCAGTAGTAAAATCATTGAATGTTCCCTGTTTTATCTGTGATTATTGAAACTGTTATAAAGTATGCATAAAAGCTGGTGGTGGTCTTAGATGTTATGATAATGCATAATACATGTTTTTTCTTAGATATTATGGTAATGCATAATACATGTTTTTTCTTAATGTTTTTTAAATGTCATGGCTACCATAGCATAGAAGGGATGACACAAAAGAAGAGTTTCTGTACTACAGGTCCAATGTGACAATGAAATAGTAAATTAGAGACTGAAATAAGTGTTTTTCTTTTAGTGATTTACTGTATTGTTAGTTTTGTGGGGTTTTTTTCCCTACAATAATCCAATTTTCAAATCTGTTCACTTCTGCAGGAGGCTGTGGACCGCTGTGGAGTCTGTTTCCTCTCTTCCCTGTTTGGCTGTAGAGAGAAGACACCAAAAGCCAAGTATATGCACCTAGCTCAGGAACTGCGATTCGATCCAGAATGGCCACCAAAACCCAGGACAACAACAGAAGCGAAAGTACCATCCCAAGAGAATGGGTCATATCAAATCATCACTGTAACATAGCAGTGGATCTTGGTGGCATGTATTTTTAGTAGTATGCAGAAGAATGTAATTTTAAGGCTTTATTTGAAATTGCAGTGTGCTAAATGTCAAATTCTAATGCAGATATTTCCAACTGTTTTGTCTCTCTGAATACAAAATTCAGAGCCAGACATCTTATGGCTATACATTTTAAAAATGTAGGTTACCTTAGGCAGAACAAAAATGATTGTGTTTCCTTCCACCTTCTTTCAAATGTCATTGTTCCTAAATGAGATGCATTTGAAGGTTTAAACTGCAGGGCAGTTAAAACAGATTCACATTATTTGCCTGGAGTATCTTAATCATTGTTCTAACCTGCTTACCTGGGCATGTGTTCATGTAAACCCTATGATATAATGGTTTCATGGTTTTTCTAGAGGTGCTTTGTCATGCTTTTGTTTTTTTGGTGTTTGTTTTTGGTTGGTTGATTGTTTTTTTGTTGTTGGGTTGGTTTTTTTATCCTGACTGATGAAAAGCTTTGTGCCTCAGAACGGTTCTAAAGTTTAGGAGTGAAACTTACCTCTAAGTTTGTCCCTATTAGTAAGGAGTGTTTCCAGGTGTAATGTTTGGGTTTTAAGTTCAGTTCTTTAGTCTGCCACAGCAGAATTCAGAATGCTGTAGAAGCAATATGCTCTGCCCTTAAGAAGAAAGCACACCTGCTTTCAAGTGGGTTCTTGAGTTTTCTAGCTTATCCCAAGGAAGGACTTAGGTGGCCTCTAGAGGAGGAGGCGTTTGGCTACACTCTAAAGTTTTTGGAGAAGGAAGGCTGGAGAATCTAAATACTTTATTCTATGTCATGTTATATTACATTTAGCTATGCATTTCTCCCTAGACCTTGCTTTTTCTAGCAGAAGGGTTGAATTATCCCTTTGTGGACCATGTTTTGTTTGTAAATCTCAAGATAATTTTCCTATATACCTTGAAGTAGTAAGGCCAGAATTACTGCTTCAGGGGAAATGGGAGTAGGGGGGAGGTCGATTTTTCACATGCCCACGCCTGGGGTTTGTGCACATTAAGAACACGGGCACTTCAAAGAGTCTGCCAGTGTCTTAAGCGCTATATGTAGCTGTATGAAACAAAAGTAGGAGAAAATTGAGCTAAAATCTGTCTTGCTGCAGAACTATAAGGCTTAAGCAGATTTTATTTATTTAAAAAAAAAAGAAATAAAAAAAGAAAAGCTTGCATCACCACTAATGCTGCTTAAGCACTTGGGATAGCCATGCATCATTTTGCCATGAGGCTGTATCAGAACACAATACCACTAGAAAAATAGGTCTGCAAAGATGTAGAGGCAGGCATCGTTTTCACTTGCAAGGCTTAAAACTTTTCTTCAGTTTTTTTTTTTTCTTATTTTTTTTAAAACCACAAATTACTTTTCCAAACCATCGACAACTTTGTAAATGTTTAGAAAAGTCTTCTTTAGTGTCTTTGGGAAGATGATAAATATCTTCTGTTTTGACCAGATGCAACTGACTGGTCCTCCAAGCTTTGGGAGGGGATCTGGGATCTGAAGAAGTCACAATTCTGTAGAGATCCTGTAGAGAAGGAAGTCAAGTTCTTTAGAGTAGTTGTGGAATGAGGGCCCCAAACTCACTGGCTGGCTGGGATTGTTTTGAAATGTGTGTATTCTGATGATGGAATTTGAGGTTTTGATGTTACGGACTTTTTTTTTCCTTGGATTGTCTTGTTGGTTTTGTGTTCTTTTGCTTTTGTTTTTTTTTTTTAAATTCCTGTGGAGACAATTCCATTCCAGCCTTGTTTTAATGAGTGGAATTTTTTGGATCAGACCTAATTCCCTTGTGCTGTTCTGTAAGGCAGTATGGACAGTGTCCCTGCTGCTCTTAGAATCATTAAGGTCAGAAAAGACCTTTGAGATCATCAAGTCCAGCTGTAAACCATGTTATCGTCAGTTGTCAATCATGTTACGGCTTCTGCAGTGTTAAACATACTGTGCCAACAGGGAATTTAAAAGTGGTGCTAAATGGTGTGGAAGACCTTTTCCTAGAACTTGGAGGTTGAAGTTATTAGAACTTACTCCTCAGAAATAGTATGCATATGGTGTACTATCTCCAGTCCAGCTGTCAACTCTTCCTGATTTCTTTGTGGTGTTGTTTGTTTTTGAGGAGTGGAGCGGGAGGGAAGGGGAAGTGGTTTTCTTAGCATTCATTCAACAGGACAATGTTCTTATTATCCTGGCTTCTTAAGGTCATAAACATCGAACAACATTGGTAGCTTTTAAGGAGTCTGCTGTTGTGGACTTGGATAAACTTATTAGTCATGAACTTGAGTCAGCTGACTAATTTCTGCCGATGTTGATTTTACAAAATTTGTGTAGCATGGAATAACTGATGAAGAATAACTCTTAGCTGCATAAGTAGTATTCAAATTTAAAGAAAAATAATATTTTAGTTGAAAAATGTTGTGAAGCTATGCATCTTGGACCTGGGAGCTGTGACTTATCCTTAAACGCATAAGCTTCTGCTTTCCATTTCATTGACCATTTTAGATTTGCTGTTCCATGAGAAGTCAAAGAAAATATTTGTGTCTTTCCCTTTTATATGCTTTTGCTTAATACTTTCTCTAATCTGATAATTTCTCTTAGCTTGTTTGGTTTCTGAAGGTAGTTTTCCAGTCTTATTCTAGTTTATTAGACTTACCTAGAAAGCGAGGAAGAAACAGCTTGTTAAGGTGGGCTTGTCTTCAGAGAACATTTTAGGGAACTCTTACTAAAACTGAAATTGCCAAGTGTCTCTCAATGGAGTGACTAATGGGTCATGAGCACAGTAATATTTTGCAAATGGGAGCTGTTTTCCTCAAGGTCTGCATTCAGGGTTGGTAAGTGTTCCTGAGGTTGCATGCTTGAGCTCTGACGCTTGGTCAAAAATAATAAATCAGCTTTTCTGAGAATCCTTCTTGTTGTTGCAAGTTCAGCCACAAAATAAGCTTTTGCATTTTCTGCAATTATTGGGATTTATGCCTTCCTGCCCAAGAGCTGAGTTTGACCACCTATAATTTTTCTCATTTTGAGCAGTTTAGTTTTTCTGGTTTTCAGAAATGCAGCAAATTAGATCTGCACTAGTGTATTCAGTTTCTGTTTTGAAGTAAGATGAAATTCATTTTGTAGTGAAAAAATCTCTTCTAGTGTTCATCTTGGAAGTCTAAATTCAGGTGAACAGACCAATTTAGTGAGCTCCACTAGATACTGGGTAGACATTTTCTTCCTGCTGTATATTTTGGCCTTATGTTGAGGAGTTTGATTTATTATTAAATTATTTGTGTATGCAGACTTTAATCTGTACGTATTTTATTTTGATGTATTAGGATTTGTAAATATTACTGATTTTTAAATATTATTTATGCACATACTTAAAGGACTGGTCTATCCAGAAGAGCAATTGCTAAATAATAAATATTACTTTTTAGAAATAAATTGCAAGATCATGAAATTGTATATCCCTCAGGGTTATTTTTAAAGTTTTTTTTTCTTTTCCCTTCAGATTCAATTAGCAGTAACTCTAGTTTCGTGTACTATAGAACTAAATCTACTGTAAAAAGAAAGTGCTGCAAATAATGCTTGAGTAGAAGCAGCTAAAACACCCACAGAACTGACTGTCCATATTCATTGTAACTTCAGATTGGAAACTCTTACTGTTGCACTTTTTAAAAGTTGTTGGATTTTTAATTCTATTTATTTTTTTCTTTCTTCATGAAGGTTGTGCTGAACAGTCATCCCAAATTGGGTAAATAATCCTGTACTGTATATGTATATACAGTATAATACTAAGCAGATGTGGAGTCCTTTTTATGCTGCAAATTTTTAATGCTTATGTTGGTCATCACAAAATGAGAGAGCTCAAGTCCTGTAGGATTTCTCCCATGAAATTCTGAATTGTAAACTTAGGTTTTTGTATGTCTAAGGGAAAGCTGTGGGGTTTTGACAATTTTTAGAGTCTTGAATATGTTAATTTTATACAGTAAAGCTTCAGGTTTTTAAAACTATTTTCAACAAACTGCAGCTTGTTTAATAATTATGTGAACCAGAAACTACTCGGTTTGTCATGAATTCCTCAAGCCTAACACAGATTAAAATGTTCATCATTACAGCACTCTCTAGAAGCTCAGCTTCCTTTTTATTTTTAGATCTGAAATGATACTACATCTTTGTATTTAAAATATGTATTGCTGCTCTAGAATGGTACCCTGTTGTCAAGAGGCATACATAAATAACTGTACAATAGAGTTGTAAATAGACTTGTAAATCATTTTTGTGACTGAAGCTCTTTGAAAATAAAATTAAAATGAACAGATATTTTAACTCCTTTCATTAGTTTCATGAAATCGTTTTTAATTATTCTGTATAGAATTAGATCCAAAGCTCATTGAAGAGCTCCTGGTTGTGAGCTGTCACTGTTGTCATGGTCATCTTCAGAAAAATCACATGGAAATGAGAAAATCTTTTCTATTTTTGGGCTCACCTTCCATTAAAACATTCATCAGCAGAGCACATTATTTTAAACTTGAAGACAAGATACTTGGAATACCTGGTTACTTAATAACAAAAATCTTTCAATTTCAAGCTACTATTTTTGAAACTTTGCTTTCTGAAACTTCATTTTTCTCTTTCAGAATCTTTCAGGCTTTAGGTTTTGTTGGCCTGTCACTCCAGAAGACTTTGAGGAAAAAAAGAAACCAAATGTGTCGACATTGGAATGCTTAGCCAAAGCATTAAGTAAAAAAAATTAATTCCTTACTGAAATCGCTTTGACTCCAATCCTGTAAGAAAGTAGAAGTCAGAGCAGCTTTGTGAAGGTCATTTAAAGTGGATTTGTCCACTCCTTTAAAACCTAATGCACCTGTGTAGCAGACTGTGGTGAAACTGTCTAACAAATTTGAAATTTTTGATCACAGTTTGCATGGAAATGTAGGTTTCTGACTTCACCAGATTTGCAGTGGGTTGGCTGAAGCCCATACTCCAATATCACTGACAAAAGAAGCTACAAGTGCTTTTTGTGTTGTTGTGCGTGTGACTTAAAACTTTCTCCCGTTCTGTGAGCGGCCTCAAAATGTACTTTTGGAGTTTAATACAACCTATGGAAGTTGGTTGCTTGCATAACTAACTGTAGGCAAAAATCTGCTCTGAAGCTTAAAATATTTTTTGGCCTTTCCCAGTAGTTGGGCAAATATGGGTGGAAGTGTTATCTAGAGGATGCGTTTTGCTGGTTTACTTCCCATTTGAAGTGCAGAGTCATGGTGAAGCCTGATTGCCTGCTATGCTCCTAGTAAGTTCCTCTTGAAAGCAGATAAGTTTCTAAGGTACAGCTCAAAATTCCTTTCTCATGCTTGTGTGAGTTTAGGAACTTGGCAGAAAGTAAAGAAGGTAAGCACCCGCTGTAAGTCATACGTGTGCTCAGTGTTCTGTGAAACTAAATCCAAAACTGATTTGAGACTTTTAATATAGTAACAGTATTCATGTGTTGCTTCTGGCATCCTTTTGTAGTTTTGAGAAACATTAAGGGGGTGGCAGAAAGGGAAAGAGGCTGTAGATCAGAACGTGGTAAATGACCAGCCAGGCTGGTGCCCTTTCTGGAATGCCAGGTGTGTCACGTGAGGGTTTGGGAAGCTTCTCATACACGGGGATGTATAGTTACGACCTTTATTGTGGGTGTTATTGTATTCTGTATTGTTAAAATCTTCGATTATGGAAATTTAGATATTTCTTCAGAAAACACCATTAGCATCTCTCAATGTTTGAGACCCTCAGGATTATGCAGTTGTTGTGCCAGTCACACATGTATGTGGCCTTCATCTCTTGCAAAGAATTTCTACTATTTCATTGCTTGTTTGTAAAAACTAGCACTTTCTAGCACTTCTGAGCTCTAGCCTTGTCTTGTTGTATACTCCTATCTTTTGTTATGAGAGCAGAAAAACAGACATCAAGGTTAGCCTGTTTCTTATTTTACAGACTCTGGCCTGTAGCTATGCCCTCTGAGGGACCTGCATTTACAGTCTATAGCATAACAGTTTCAGGGTTTTTTTCCTGTTTGGTTCTCTACATCCTTACTTCTCTTGTCTCACTTAATTTTGTAGCTCTGCTGTGGTCTAGGGTTGAGCTGATGCAGGTTGAGATGCCAGTCAGGGCTTGAAACAGAAGTTTCTTAGTCTGTTCCTGCATGGAGGGTGCTGCTCCCGGGGGATTGGCTGGGTTACAAGTTTGTTGAGACAAAAGCCTCACTGGTTTCTGAGAGAGAGTGGAGATTACTAAGAGGGTGAGATTCTGTGGAAGATTCTTGTTTGACTTGGAAAAAGACCTTTGGAAGAGTGAAATCTTGTGCTCTCTTTTTGTGATGCGCATCCCATTCAGTGAGCTGTGGAAGGCCCAGTAAGATCTTGTTTTGTGGCACTGTGTTGCTGGTAGTTGAAAGCACTGGATGCCCTGTCCTTCCCAAGGAAGGGATGCAGATTTTACCAGACCTCAGTACTCTGAACCTAAACAACATTTCTTTACGTTTGGGGTTTTTTTAAAGTACCACCTTTTGATTTTTTTATTTTTTTTTTTTAGTGCAGCAGCTGGTTTGGATCTGCAGCTGTTTCGGGTCTGTATGGTATGTTCTTGTCAGCAGTTCAGGTGCATGAGAAGCTCTGTTATTCCTCTTGACTTAAGTGATGGGAGTTGTACCCGTGTCTGTCTTGTGGGGTTGCTATGAGAGACCTTTGTCCTTGCCCCTGGGAAAGGGTATGTTGGGATGGAGTCCTCCTCTCCCACCAGTGTTCCTGATGCAGAAGACAGCTATTCCAGTTATGTCTGTGGAAGTTGTCTAGCTATTCCAGCTGTCCCAGCTGCTGCTTATCCTGTTGCTCAGCCAGGTGCTTGACATCCAGGTTTATGATGCACTTGGACTTCTTGATTTCACTAAGGAAGTATTTCTAGACTGTGGATTTCTGTTTAACTTGCTCTTTTAAATATTACTGTTTATAGCTACAAGGATTGCTTTCCTGTTCCTTTTTTTGTTTGGAAATCTATACAACTTTCCAACTTTGTGGTGTGTTTCATGCAGATCCACCTGTATTGCTACAACTCTCTAGCTTAACTTCATGGCGCTTCTCTCATTTCCCTGTTTTTTTAATACCACAGATAACTTGGTGTTTCATTAAGCTGTTGAAATGAGACTTGTTGATTGTCAGAGGCTCACTACTGTCCTGTGCCATGTGGGCTCTTGTGTGTTATTTAAGGCTATGTCAGAAATAGCCTGTTTCTTCTTGTGCGTTCTTGGGCTGTTCCAAGAAGCGATCACTTGAAAATGCTGAGACGTGATTTAACTGAACTGTGCTGTTTTGCTTTTTGCCACTTAAAATACAGGACGCCCTTTTTACCTCTATTGTCTATTTTTGCAGGCTAAACTTTATTTTTAAACCCCAGATAACCTACAGTAGAAAAACACTGCAGGTGCAGGACCTTTTGATAATTTTTTAAAAATATTTTCTGCATGTAATTTAGTATAATGTACTAAACCATGTCCAGTGGAAGATGTCCCTCACTGTCCATGGTTGGAACTAGATGATCCTTAAGGTCCCTTCCAACCCAAACCATTCTGAGATTTTGTAATGCTTTTCTGTTCAAATAAATACATATCTCATGACTATTTAGAGTTTCATCATGGTTTTTATATGCTTTCATTATACTTGACTAGTACAAATATAAACAAGGAATACTTGATTTACAAAAGACCTTTATCTGTACTTCTCAGTGTAAGCTGAGCAGCTTATAAATATTTGCAGTAACATAGATTTTGAAGTTTGCTTTCAAGCCAAGAGAAAAATTTGCGCACATTTGCAGGTTTTATGATATAATCACACATCTTTGTGAGCTCCTAAGTTATTAACTACCTGTGATCAAATGCTGCCTCTCTCTTATCTCTTGTAACAGCTAAAGTTTCTGGCACTTCAACAAGGATGCTGTTGTTCCGCTTGTCACTGATGATCAAGCTTTTCTTCCAGTTGGATGCATCGGTTTGTCCTGAGAAGTGTGACTGCTCTTCAAAAAATGCAGTTCATTGCTCTGGTCCCCACATAAAAGACCTGGAATCTTTAAATCTGCATTGCAACATGACACAAATTCACATAACGAACACTAATGTGCCGTACTTGCAGGATGTTTTTTCTAGGATGGTGGAACTGCAGCATCTCATCTTGTCTTCAAACAACATCTCTCTGGTTTCACCAACGGCTTTTAAAGGCTTGAGAAGTCTAAGAGTCCTCAAACTGCTAGATAATAAGCTCGTTCAGCTTCCTCCAGGAGTGTTTGATGACATGGTGCAGCTTCAGCAATTGATCATCGAAAGTAACAGGTTGAAATCCATCGAGGAAAATCTGTTTGACAAACTAGCTAGTTTGGAAGAACTTTACTTGAACAAAAACCAACTAACAGCACTTCCCAGTGATTTGTTGAAGAATCTTATCAAACTCAAAGTACTGAATTTGTCAAGAAATTACTTAGCAGCACTGCCTAGAAATATATTCAGTGCATTAGCCAGGCTTGAGAAGCTGATGCTATATTTTAACAGACTGTCTTCAATAGAGTCTGGTATGTTTGATAACCTGACAGAGCTGCAGGAACTCTTCCTGCATTGCAATAACATCCAGTCCATTGCCCCTGATGCATTTCATTGTCTTCACAAACTGAGACGCCTGACGCTCTCCAGAAACAAGCTTGAGGTTCTGCCTTCTGGGCTTTTTTTGCACTTGCATGACCTGTGTAAACTGACCTTATACAGGAACCCACTGAAGTCTCTTCCAGAAGTATTGTTTGGGGAAATGAGGGATCTTGGTAGCCTGTGGCTGTATCACACAAAGCTCTCAACAATACCAGACTTTGTGTTCAGTAACTTGACAAACTTAGAGCTTCTTGTGCTCAGTTTTAATCCAGAGCTTACGGTTCTTCCTAGGAATGTATTCAGTGGCCTGAATAAACTGCGAGGCCTTTCTCTGCATACAACTAATATTTCCAGTTTGCCAGAGGGCATATTTCTGAGCCTTCAGAAACTGCAGAATGTTTCCCTCTTTGATACAAGGCTTGAGGTTCTTCCTAGAAACCTCTTCCGTAATCTCAAGCACCTCCAGAAGGTTTACCTGAATAGTACTAAGCTGCAGTCTCTTCCTGCAGACTTCTTTGCCGCTTTACCTGAGCTGCAAGAAGTCGTTCTTCACGACAACCCTTGGAGATGTGATTGCCAAATCCTTGGCTTCCGAGAGTGGCTCCAAAAGAGCATGGAGATAGTTAAAGGTGTGCCGTCTCTAATGTGCCACAGCCCGCTGGCACTGCAGAATATTTCTCTTGCGGCTCTAACCATGGATGACCCGAAGTGCCTGCCAACCATAGCCATCACATATCAGACGTTCAGCTCAACTTATTTCCAGACCTTGACGTCTCCTGTGACGGAGCACTTAAGATCATCTTGGGAGATTTCAAAAACAGCAGTGTTTGACGTGGAAAGCAGCACACCCACATCAATTCCTCCTGAAACTCCAGGTTTTACCCACTCCCCTGCTGAAAATGTTGGACAGGCTGGGTTTCCTTTCTCAGATGTTCCAATACAAACTTCTCTCGGCATCATAGCACAAACTGACAGTGTCAGAGGAACAGATTTAACTACTCTTGTCTGGTGGGATGAGTTGCCAGCCCACAGGAGTGCTAAACCCTATTTTAATACCAGAATTGCTTATTGCCAGCTATTCTTGTGCCTTCACAGTTTGATTTTAGCACTCCAGACTGTAACCATTGTGCTCAGTCTGTATGTGATGGGTAAAAGCAGGCAACTCTTGCACTCCAGAAATACTCCTGCTCAGCCTGTAGTTCTGATAAGATTGTTAAGAAGATAGAGCATACTAGCTCAAGAGAGGATTAGAAGTGTTGCCTTGGATGCAATTTGAGCAATTGATACTCGATTCGGATCTGGGTTACAAATCTTCATAACAAGGACCATAAAGACCTTGTCTTAACAGCATAATGAAAATGTGCTTTTATGTACATCACAGTTTTTGCCAGAAGTGGCTGTAATCACTGCACATTGCTGCAGCACCAGGTGCAGGAACCCAGAGGGAGAGCTGAAAGTGCCTGTGGTCACCTCTGCATGTCCTCTGTGGGTTTCCTGCTTTGGCCCTCAGCCCTGTCCATGCTGGACATTTCTGCCTGTCCTTGTGGTCACACTACTCTGGTGGAGTGGCATCAACATACAGAGCTCTACACAGGAACATGGCATTAACTCTGCTTCAGAGAGTGCCCAAAGTACTCCAAATGCTCTTATGCCTTATACTGCCTGTAATGTTTTGTCTCCTTATTGAGAAAACAAATGGTATTTTTGGGAGGAGATGCTGGGAGAGACCTTTTAGCAGTGGGAATGTGGGTGGAATGGTACAGTACAAATGTCTTAGCTTTTGTTCTGTTCTCAGCCCCTTTCCAGGATGTGGCACGAGGAAGGGGTACCATTTAAAGCTAACAGCAGAGGAAGATGCTGAGATAGGAAGTATAATCTTGATGTATTTTATTGTTTGTTGGGGTGGAGGGGGAGTTGGAAACTTTGTAAAGTTACTACGACTCTGAATTTTAAGTAAACACTTTCGTCCTTAAACTTTGGCCAGTGGTCTGAAAAAGCAAGGTGTTACTGACTGTGTGATACAGGGAATCTTGAAACTAGATTCCCAGGCAGATTCCCAGGAGTGAGGCTGGGCTCCACAGGAAGGTATTGGATTGAGAGCTGGTCTTGACTGAGGTGGGATAGAAAGGCAGGGTCTTTCCTGGGCTTGGCCAGCCAAACAGACCTGCAGCCAAGTGGCAGGGAGCCTGCCTGAACTGAGGGCCCTGAAGTGTCACCACCAGTTTGAAGCTGACTGGGGAACATACACAACTCCATCAGCTTGGAGTGTGCAGTAGCATTTTCAGTCTGGCTATTTTTTTACCTTATTACAGAGTGCTACTCCCTGACTTCCAGGCCTTTCAAGTGTTGATATGCAAAGGCAACTACAAGGCAATAATGTGGATTTTGGTCTTTATACCAAAATGCTTATTATTATTTGAATTATATGAATATTGTAGTTTGTAAGTAGACTGTCAGACTGCCTGTGCTCTTGGATTTAACTACTAGCTTTTTATCTTAATTATATGACTTAGGTTGTTCTTAAAAGCTCTGATGTTGTGCTTAAAAACCTTTGGATGTGGTTCCCTGGCTCCTTGGGCCAGAGACTCCAGGAGTCCTTTTTCAGTTGTACTGACTTTCTAACTACTGAGGACTTTCCAGGATGGCCTTAAAATGGCACAATACAAACCTGAGGTGAAGAAAGCTTGCATTTGCTGCAGATTTGTGGCTGGTTCCCTTCCGTGTGTTACTCTAGGCAGTGAGAATAAAGTATTACTGCTTTGTTTCAGGGCATACTGCTGCTGCGCTTGAATTCCTCTTCCAGGCTGTGAAAGGAGATACTGTGACTCTGGTGTGTGAAATGACCATTGTCTTGCTGTGAGGTTTAGCAAAATTTAGTAAGCCTGGCTAAATGGAAGTTAGAACCATCTCTAAAGAAGCAGAAATGCCAGTCACTACAACTGGTGCAAAGCAACATGTGACTGGATTCAGAAAACAGATGCCCCAGAATTTTTATTGCAATACATTTGAGAGAAGCACAAAACCAAGAGGAAGCTGTCTTGGTGGTGGCTCTGGGTGGTTGCATGCTGGTGTTTAAAAGGAGACAGTTGTTACAAATTTAGGTTCTTGCTGGACAGCTGTAATGACCACTTAGTGTTGTGCCAGCTCCAGCACTGTCATATGGTGCCACGCAGGCATCTGTTCTCAGCAGCAGGAGATCAGTATAAGCAGGACTAGCAAGAAAATGGTTCTATAAGCCATGCTGGTGATCATTCTTCTTGGAGAAGGAAGTGTTCTCCTGGCTCCAGCCATGCACAGTATCCGATTCCTAAGGAAAAGCACCCGTTTGCTCACCATGTAGGTGTACGACACCCGGATGTCTGACCTCGGGGAGGGCAGCGGGGCAGCATGAGCTGCTGTTTTTCTGATCCCTCCTCTGGCCACCCCAGCCCCTGCAGAGGGGCCAGCTGGGCCTCCACGCTGCTCCTTGGCTCCTACATGAAATCACTGAACTCCAGCTCTGGCACGTGGGGGCTCTGGCAGGCGGCTGCATACAGGCAAGTGCTAAGAGGAGGATGATTCCTCTTCACATGCTGTCATCGGGCTTTCCCCATGCTTGAGCCAGACAGGGAAGTGAAGTCATCAGGAAACAAAAGGCTGGAGCAATGAGTGCCTGGGGTGTTTTACTAACTCTTCCTCTGAAGTGTCCTGTTTTGATTGCCTGTGATTCATTGTCTCTTGCCCAACAGAGCTCAACCCTTCCTGCAAAATTCCCTGGCCTGAAAAATCCAAGGATATCCTTATTTGTACCCCATATCTGTTTTTCACGGAGAAGGAAAAAGGTCAGCATGGTGCAGCTGTGGCAGGCAGAAAGGCAGCAGGGAGTTTTTGGGAAAACTGCAGCTGCACCTCAGACCCTCTCTGGGCAGCCTTGCCTGGCTGCTGCCTCAAGGCACCAATCCCTTGCCATTGCATGGGCAAGGTTTTCTCTGTCCCTGCAGCCCAGGCCTCCATGATCTACTGCCCAGCCTTTGCCACCAGGAGACAGTGAGCTGGAAGAGCTGGAGGTACCTAATTCCCTGGTCCAGCGGGTCTTGGCTACTGGGGAAAGGGTGAGTGCAAAGCCCATCTGCACACAGTGGCTGAGGGGGTTGGCTTCTGTACGTGGTGTAGAGTCGTGCTTCACAGCCCTGCGTATTATCCAGACCTCCAGGAGCTGCCCCTGGGACTGCATCCTAGTTGGGAGCACTTGGGGTCTGACACCGCCAGGCTGGCTGTGCCAGCACAGCCATAGCATGCTCTGTCCCCTCAAATGCTTGTGGCTCTGGAGGCTGCTGCTGTTCTCTCTGCTTTAGGAAATCCTGGAGCAGTGGGAGCTCTGACCTGTCCTGTGCCAAGCCATGGGAGAACGCAGTGTGTTTCCAGCCTGATGTCGCTACAAAAGCCATTCTCCTTTGCTTGTCATAAGTGCTGGCAGCTCTGCCTGTTTCTCAGCCACTGCAGGATCCTTCCAAGCCATCCTTCGCTTGTGTCCGTGGTGTCCCTGACCTTTCCATCCCACCTCTGTTCCTGTGAGCCCAGGAACTGCTGGAGGGCCCTAACCACTGCTTGCAGAGGGCAGTGAGCTCAAGCAGCTGCCTGGGAAATGCAGCTCAGCCCTCCAGCACACAGCAGCAGGATCAGAGCCTGCACCTTGGATCTTCCCTTCTGGTGGCAAAGAGAAGCTGGGTGATGGCAGGTATGCTTGGAGAAGACACTCAGCAGTGCTTCAGGAGTGCCTGTGGCTGCTGGCTGCGAGGCAGGAGCCCTGGGAGCTCCTGCCTGACATTATGGAGCATTGACTGTGTCTCCTCCAGACCTGCGACCAGCAGGTCTTGCCTGGGACTGCTGGTTCAGCAGCCCTGATATCAGAGAATTTCCTGTGGGTGACAGAGGAGCTGGGAGGAGAGGCAGCCAAAGGCACGTACCCTCTGGACAGGGCTGGGGCTGTGAGTGTTTACAGACTCTCACAGTGGTCAGGGGCCCTGAAGCTCCTGCTTTGTCCCTTCTAGGAATGGGCAAGCTAAGAAGGTGTCATGCTTCTGTTTTCATAGCCAAAGTCTGGATCCACATTCCCTTTTCTTCTGGGTGTTTATGAATGGATAAAACCTGGCACAGCCTCTTGCTTGGGCCATAGGGGGTGAGTCCCACTTCACTACAGGGTGGGGGACTGCTGTTCCAGCAGCACCCGGAGCCATCCCCACTGCTCCCCCACTGGGCTCAGCCCCTCTTGTGCAATCTCTGCTGTAGGACTGATGTGCCAGGCTTCCAGCTGTGCCTTTGTGTCTCTCTGGATGGAAAAAACATGGGGCAGGGAGCCAGCGATGACTGGCAGCAGTTCTGCAGCCTGCTGAACACTCCTCTACTGCCTTCCCCTGGGGAGAGATGGGGTCCCTTCCCCCTTCGGATGTCGGGAAGAGGTCCCTGGGGCCCTTCCTGGTGCCTGGGGAGGATTTACAGAGATGGAGAACAGGGTGAAGCTGGTCCAGCAAACGCCTCACAGTGCACGAACCCCACGCCATCGCCTCCTGCTCCAGCCGGTCCTTTCCCCCTCTCACAGAGCCCATCCGGCAAGCTCTTTCCGCTTCGGATTATCTCTCCAGGCGGACTTGGCTTAGAGCCCCACATTCCTTCCAGCCCAGTGCTGCCCTGAGCCTGCGCCAAACCCTGCGCGATTCTGCTATCGCTTGGGCCAGGGCTGGGCCTGGAGGAGACAGTTCTGCGTGTGGGGTGAGCCCCACTAGTGCTTGAGACCCTAAATGCCATTTCCCTTAAGCTCCAGGAGGGTTGTGGTGTGCCTGATGCTGATGCTTGGATGCAGGTTATCCTGGTGGCCATCCCTGCGACCATCCTGGAGGGACTAGGGATGCTGCTCCCTCCCAAAGCTCCCACTTCGCATAAACGCTTTCCCAGGGAAGGCAGGATGTCCCCATCCCTTGGGGCAGATGCAGAGAGGGCATCATCTGGCCCTGCATTGCGTGAGCAGGGAGCTGAACATGTCACGGGGGCTGGATCATTGCCTCTATTGAGGAGCTCTCTAGTTTGGGTTCCTCAAGGGATTAGGGTGGGCACAGGATGGCGTAGGGGCTACTGGTGCTTCTCTAAGGGGTAGGGGAGCCCAAGCACCAGTCCCTGAGAGACTGATGCCCCTTTTCTCACCCCTTATCTCTGCCTTGATCCTGTGGGTCCTGCTGCAGGGCTCAGACCCAGGAGTGTTCGACTACACTGACACACGAGGAGGATCCCCTCCATGGCCCCTAACCCAGCCCTCCACTCTCCTCCACTTCAGCAGAGTTTGGCCTGATGCCCCGGGCCAGCTGGTCTCCATGAGCACCAGGGGCCAACATGGGGGTTTCTTGTAACGGGGCTGGCACTTTGCAGCAGTGCAAAGTAACTTGGGGGGAGAGGGGGGCAGCACTGCACTGTGGGGAGTGGTGGGGCCTGGGGATGTTCCATCCCACTAAGGGTGCCAATTTATTCAGGAGCTGGAGGTGTGCAGGGAGCAGGGGCTGAGGGGGGAGCAGGGGCTGCGGGGAGCAGATGAGTGTGCTCAGCTGCTTGGCAGATGAACAATGCGCTCTCCCAGCCAAGCCCACAAGCTACTAATTTTAGTGATTACATGAATTTTTCCAGGCAGTCTCGAGTCCCTTGGTGATTCAGAGCTGCTCAGCTTTCCTGCATCCGCCACTCTTGCCGTGGAGATGTGCTGGAGCAATGCCAGCATGGACAGACAGACACAGGACTGGTATGCTGTCCTGCAGCAAGGCAGATCTCCCTAGTAATAAGTGACACTGCTCTTCTGGGGCTCCATAGCCTCCTTGGAGGTGCAGGGATTTGGCAGTGGCTCCACAGCATCCCAAGCCTGGTCAGGGGAGTTCAGCCTCTGGCTGGTGTGGCTGGAGGTGGGAAAGGTCTGCAGAGCAATGCTGGACAAGGGGCTTTCCCCCAGCATGAGATTTGCTCCACTCCATCCAGTGCTGTGTGGGTATGTGGAGTGGCCTCGCCCTGCAAAATGCTAATCTCACCCTCAGTCACATCCTTATGCTGTCTCCCGAGCTGCCTCTCCTCTCCAGATGTGTGGGGTGTGTCTGTGCTGCTCTCACACCCTCTGCTTCTCTGCCTTGTGAGTAGCCTGGGGCGAGCTCCCATGCGCTCACCTCCGGGAGAGGGAGTGGCTGCGGGAGTTGTGCATGGGCTTGTGCCTTTATTTTTAGGAATGTCTTGAAAATAAGTCATCTTTCTCAGCCAGAGCCAGGTTCCCAAGGCCCAGGTAGAAGCCGGTGGGTTTTTGTCAGGGCTGTTAACTGGACTTCTCTGAAACTCTGGGCAGTCTGCGTGGCAGGAGGGACCATAACCTGATCACCTCCCTCTTGGGGCAGGGTGTTTGAGGGTACCCACCACTGAATCCCTGGGGCAGCACTGCCTGGAAGGAGATGAATCCGACATTCCTCTGTCAAATTGGGCTTGGGCATCGGAAGTGCTGGGATTTAGTTTCTGTGTTGCCTTGCTGAAAAGCTGTGTGCTTCTGGGTGAGTCAGAGCGGGCAGGAGCCCAGCAGCGCTGGCAGTGGGCAGACAGAGCCCTATAAGGCTGCGATAAGGCCGTCAGAGCCCCTCTCTCATGCCAGTGCTGCAGAGAATGGGCAGCTCCCAAGCCTTGACCTCCAGCTGCACTGCTGTCAAGGAAGCAGGGAGATTATTTTGGGAACCATGGTTCTGGGAAAATCTGCTGTGTCAATAGAGTGTGAGCTAGAGCACTTGGTGGGTGGTGTTTTCAAAATGCCCTTTCTCTGTGCCCAAATGTCTGGGTTTTGCCCCAGAGCAGGCAGGGAGCATGGCCAGGGGGTTGTTTCAGCCTCTGTGCTCACTCCCCAGCCGGGAAGGGGTCCACGGCCATCCAGCATGTCCTGTGGCAGCCAGGGCTATGGCAGTGGTGGCAGTTGCCTCTGGCTGAGGTCCCACTCCCTACCATCTTCCCACGATCCCAGTCTCCTCCCTCCAAGACTGTCTGGGAACTCTGCTCTCCATCCTTTGCAGTTTGTTTATCCTGGTCTGGTCCCCTCTCTGAACAAGATCGCTGTCCCTTCCACCGCCCTGCACCCTCCCTCCCCTCACAGCACGACATGCTGCGGCATGGGGATGGAGGCCACCTTCCTCCCCCTTCTCCAGCAGCAGCCCCATGCTGTTCCCATCTTGAGCAGCTTGTCAGCACCAGCTGGGACCTGAGCAGGGGCTGCTGCAACTGGTGGAAACATGGGTGGGCTCAGACGGGATTAGATGTGGTCAGGCAAGTTCCAGCTGCCCCGTGGTTAGCACGGGACTGCTCTGGTTCCAGGAAGCCCAAAGGGGCCACGTATGCTGACTCTCCTTAGCTGCTTCCTCCAGAATATCCGCTCCTGTTAGCTGCTGGACTGGGACTGCCCTGGAGAGGCGGGCAAGTTGGGGAGACTTGGGCTACATGGTGGGGACCAAGGGCACCCTTGTGTACCCATGTGGGCTGGAGGGGGCAGGGTAGGGGTGGCTTCAGGTGCTCCTGAACAAGTGGATGGGATGGCTTGGATGCTTCCCAAACACCCCTGTGTGCCAGGCTCCACGACCTGTTTGTCAGGACTGCTGAGGGTTCAGAGCAGCGGCAGCCCCTGGGAGACTGCAGTGTGTGCTGCTCTGGAGTTGCAGGGATGCTGGCAAATGGGTATTCCTCAGTGCCCAAGTGTTCCTCATGGCTAGTGGGAAGTGCTCTGGCTTGGGATGAGGGCTCTCTGAAGCAGCCTGACCCTTGGCTGGCACCTGCACAGCCACTGGCCTTGGCATGGTGCCTGCTTCCTGGCAGGGCTGGTTGAGGTGCTCACAGGACAGAGCCTGGAGTGTGTGCTCAGGGGTTCCTGGCCTGTTTGTATCTGTGGCTGTAGGGGGAATGAGAGCTGTGGCATGGGCAGGGTCAGTGTACTGGGGGTCTGCCTGTGCCAGCAGCCCTGGGCAGATCCTGACACTTGCAGGAGCCACAGATGGGGAGACAAGTGCTATGTGTGTGCTGAGGTGATGGCATGGAGCAGCCCTGGTGTGAAACGTGCCAGTGAAGGGCACACAGCTGTTCGACTGGGGGCCGGGGGGGTTCCTGGGGCCAAGCTGCTACACTGGCTGACATGAGCAGCTTGTTCATGGCGCCGTCTTCTTGTCTTCAAACAAGAGCACTGGGGTTCAGGAGAGGGAAACTCCATCATTGAGATGCTTGCTCTGCTGAGGAAATAGGAGTTGGAAGCAGCTCTGCTCCAGCGCTTTCCCTAACCTCGACACTGCCCCTGTGCTGATTCATTGATTTGGACGGGTTATATACTGGGAGGGGAAGCATGAACCACACTCGGCTCTCTTGCCAGCACAGAGCTGTGCTCACTCGGCATTCGTGGCTGCAGGACACTCGGGTAAGTCTGCTCTCTGCTACTGCCCCTGTGAGCAGCCCCGCGTCTGGGGGGGTCCCAGGACAGCTCCGAGGGTTGGTGGTGCATTGGTGGGATCTGCATGTTCAGCACCTTTTGATTTGATGGAGATGTTTATCTTGCAAGGCTTCTCCAAAAAAAGTGAGACCATCTAGACACTGTGGGAGCTGTGAGTTACACGGGCAACGTATCCCAAATAATGACCAATAGAGAAAATTAAGGGAGGCAAAGTAACATTTTGGGGGACTAATGTTAGGAGAAGTGGAATGCTGAAGGGCTGAGCAGTAGGGAATATTCAGCCTTTTGTTCTGTAAGTTTTTTGCCCTTAGAAGAAAAAGGGAGATCAATTGTTTCCAGCTGCCTTTCCTGAAGGTCTCTCCAGTATGGATGCTCTCTGCTCTGCATTACCAGGGAGTGACATGAGCCGGGCTTTTGATGTGCCGAGCCTTTGGGGAAGTTTATAAATGGCTCACTATAAACAAAGCTGTTCTTGGATGCAGATTGTTTCCATATGGGAAACATAAACTCTGCTGGCTTAGGAGGGTTCCTCCCTCCCTGCCTGAAAGCAAGCATATTCCTTGGAGGGAGTGCAGGGAGGGGGGCAGGAGCTGTGCTCCAGCACCCTGGGGTGCTGTGCCAGCTGAGGCACTGTGGCTGCACCCCTATGCTGCTGGACTCGCCTGTTTGGCTGAGCTGTGCTTGGAGCTGAAGGTTTTCCCCCTCCCTTGTGGTCTTGAAGCTGTTAGAGGGGGGCTGCTCTGTGCCAGCCTGGCACAAGGCTGCTGCTTTAATCTAGGGAGGGAGGAGAGGGTGTCCATGGTGTCTGTGCTTGTGGGGGAATGGAGAACTTCACTGTAAAGCCCTTGCTTCCCTGAGCTCTGCCTCTGAGACCAGCCTGCAAAAGGTGCCCACAACAGACATCCTGTTCTCACGGCAAAAATCAGCCAGGCCTGAAACCTTCTGCTGGGAATGGGGTGAAAAGAGGGCCACCCCTTTACCCAGCCTGTGATGGAGAGCTGGCAAGGCTCCTGTTGACCCAAGCTGCTGCAGGACTGGAACTAAAGCGTGCCTGGGCAGTGGGTGCTGGCACTGCTCTTGGCTCTGCAACAGGCGCTCAGAGCCACTCGCTGCCAAGGCAGAGCTGGAAGGGTGCTCGTGTATGCTGGGGGGAGCACCCAGCACCCTGGGTCCTGTGTGGCTGCGGGTGCCCCAGGCTGGATCTGGTGAAGGTCTGGGCTGTTCAGTTGTGCCAGGAGGCCAGTGCTGCTGGTAGCAGCTCATCACGCTCTGTAAAACAGGAAACCATGCTCCCAGCTGCCAGAGGAACCGAAGGAGGTGGGATGCCAAGGATGCCGCTAATAGCCGTGGTATGGCAGCCAGGCACTGTGGCTCCCAGCTCTGTCTCACTTTGCACTCCTGCCTGGGCTGTGCCAAGCTCTGCCTGCCCCCAGCCTTCCTCACCTGCCCTCCTCTGCCTCACTGCCGTGCTGGGGACAGGATGGCCACTGACTTGGTGGCCTTTTCCAGGGAGAAAGCAGCACCCACCCCGACAGTGGCCCTGGGAGCTGGGAAATTGCAGGGGCTAAACCCCCCACCTTTGTTTTTGCAGGCCCAATGGAGCAGAGAGACTGGCATCTGTGGCTGCTGCTGCTGGTGGGCATCCAACTGGCCAGTGGCCAGTGCCCAGAGCATTGCCAGTGTGTCCGCAGCGCCCAGGTGGAATGCTCTGGTGCCGACATCACCACGGTCCCCAGCCCCATCCCTGAGAATGCCATGACCCTTCAGATCATCAACACGCGCATCACCGAGCTGGGTGACGCGTCCTTTGGCAACGCCTCCCTGCTCATCGGGCTGCGCATTGAGAAGAACAACCTGTCCCGCATAAGCCCTGGGGCCTTCCAGCACCTGCCTGACCTGCGCTACCTCAGCCTGGCCAGCAACAAGCTGCAGGAGCTCCCTGTGCAGGTCTTCGAGCCTTTGGACAAGCTGGAGTCTCTACTCCTCTCCAGTAACCAGATCCTCCAGGTTGAGCCTTCCCACTTCGCTCACCTAAGCAACCTCAAGGAGCTGCAGCTGCACGGGAACAATCTGCAGGAGCTGCAGGAGGGGGTGTTCGACCAGCTCACCAGCCTCACCAAGCTCAACCTGGCCCGGAACAACATCGACCGCCTGCCGCCCCGGGCCTTCGAGCGGCTGGCACGGCTGCAGGTGCTGCGGCTCTATGAGAACCGGCTCCGGCAGATCCCAGTGGGCACCTTTGATGGGCTGCCAGAGCTACAGGAGCTGGGACTGCACCAGAACCAGCTGGAGACACTGTCCCCGGAGCTCTTCGTGCACAACAGCAACCTGCAGAAGCTCTACCTGTCCAATAACTTTCTCACCACTCTGCCGAGTGGCATCTTCTTGCCCCTGCACTCCCTTGCCAAGATCACCCTGCATGTCAACCGCCTGCGGGACATCTCCCCCAGTGCCTTTGGGCCCATGCCCAACCTGCGGGAGCTGTGGCTCTATGAGAATGAGCTTTCCAGCCTCCCCACTGCCGTCTTCAGCAATCTCACCCAGCTGCAGCTCCTGGTTCTCAGCAAGAACCGGCTGCGGTCGGTGGCACTGGGGGCTTTCCAGGGCTTGGGGGAGCTGCTGGAGCTGTCGCTGCACTCCAATGCCCTGCGCCGCCTGGATGCCCGGGTGCTGGAGGGGCTGACCAAGCTGCAGAACATCTCCCTGCACCACAACCAGCTGCAGGCGCTGCCGCGGGGCCTCTTCAGGGCCACCCCCGGGCTGCAACACCTGCAGCTGCATTTCAATGCCCTGGAGTACCTGCCCGCCGGCATCTTCTCCCCCCTGACTACCCTGCGAGAGGTGAGGCTGCACAACAACTCGTGGCGCTGTGACAAGGGCATCCTGCCCCTGCAGGGCTGGCTGGAGGACAACCCCCACAAGGTGGGTGAGACACCCCCGCTGTGTGCCCACCCTCCTGCCCTGCTGGGCACCCCCATCGCTGAGCTGCCACGGGACCAGTTCCTCGACACCCAGTCCTCCACTGCCTCCCCCCATCCCAGCACCCAGCTTCCTGCTCACAGCTCTGAGGCAGCATCGCCGGAGGGCGCCTGGACGGAGCCCCCTGCGGGGCTGCCAATCTCCCCACGGGAGGAGGAGGAGGAGAGGGTGAAGGAGGAGAAGAAGGAGGAAGAGGAGGAGAGAGGGCAGTTCGGGCTGACACGCATACAGAGCGGGGTAGTGGTGGCAGTCATCGTGCTGGTGTGTGTGGCCCTGCTTGCTGCTCTGGTGGCACTGGTGGTCTACGGCTGTAGGAAGAAGAGCCATGTCGTGCTTATGAGGATGAAGGCGCCGAATGAAGCCTGAGTGTCTGGCAGATCCTGGGGGGACAGTTGCTTGTGGGGCATCCCCTCTCTGTGGGACCAAGGGACATGACAGTGGCTCTGCATCAGCTGCCCTTGCTGACTGGGATGGGACAGCATCAGCCTGTGTGCTGCATGTACTGACCGCTGTCCTGCTCTGCTTTGCCCTGCCCCTGCTCTGCAGCAGGGCATCCCCCTGGGTGATCTCCTGTGGCTGCCCTCTATCCCCAGCCCCTCCTGCCTCCAGTGCAGCCTCTGTGCTCATTCCCTGCCCAGGATCCAGCAGCTGGGGTGTGAGGTGCTGAGACGGATCCTTTGAGCAAGGAGCCACAGCCTGGTAATGATGGTGCTTACCCCAAATAATAGGACTTCCCCGTCATTCAGCTTGCATCCTTCCCTGCAGTGCTGCTGCTCTCGTGTTGCCTGCTGCCCTCACCTTTGCCCAGCCTCTCTTCCCAATCCTCTGTCCCTGTCATGCCTTCCCCCTGCCCCTGCCTGGACAGGCAATGTGAGCCATCAGGCCGTGCTGAGCGAGCACCTTCGCCCCAGGAGAGCTCCATGTCCTTGTGCTGGGCCATCACTCACCTGTGCACGGGCAGGGCTCCCCGCGGGGCTGGGCTGCTGCCAGACTGATACACCCTGAGTGTCTCAGCCAGCGTCCCAGCTGCCCTCCCTGCCTGCAGGCAGGGCACGCCAGAGCACAGCCAGTACCCTCCCTTGCTCCCGGCATCCTCCTGCTCCTCTCCTGCACTTCCAGCCAGGAGAGTCATGGGGCAGTGTGCTGGCATCAGGGGGGGTAGGGGCAGCCCCCCCACCTCACTGCACGCTGGTGCTGACCGTGCTGTGGCCGTATCCCTGCCTGCAGCCCCCGGCCTCAAGCCCATGGGGTGCTGGGTGGCTTGCACTGGTTCCACTGCAAGGGGAGTTAGAGGAGTGGGATGATGGGTGTGAAATATCTGCAGGGACTGGGAGCGGCCCCTGTGCTTGTGGCCCTGGGCACCTGGAGCATGCTCTTGCTGCAGCCCATCCCTGGTCTTTGATACCCTCACGTGACCTTCACGAACTAGCAAGCAGCCCGTTCCTGTTCTGCTTGGCAAAGCTTCTTCATGCTCTTCTTCCTTTCCTGAGTGCCCTCCTGTATCTGCCCTGTCCCCCTGCCTGTTCACAGCCCTTGGGCAGTGGGAATGCTGGCAGCACACAGTGGGGGGTGTCAGCAAGCACTAGCTGCTCTGCAATTCACAAATGGGTGCCACAGCATCACTCCCCAGCACCTGTATCCAATGGACACCCAGCCTTCTCCAGCTGTAGCACAGCCACAGAGGAGTCCAGCTCACCCCCGTGTGTGCTGCAGTGGCACCAGGCTGCCTGAGGATTGCTGCCATGGGACAAGGGTCGTACTCAGTGGCCACCCCAATAGTGCTGGCTGCTCACAGCACCTCAGGAGGCAGTGCTGGCAGCACTCCATGCTGGTGCACATGATGGGTAACTCCTCTGGGCTGGGTCCTGCACAGCAGCAGGGGACACAGGACTGTGTCACGAGGCCATTGGGTGCTGATGTGTGACCTCTCCATTAAAGTGCCTTTGTCCATCCTCAGTGCCAGGAACTGTTTATTCACTCCATGGTGTACAGCAGGGGAATGGCCCAGCAGGGACAGGGATTGTGCTTGATTTCCACTCCTCAGAGATTTCTGTAGTGTTGAAAGAAAGCCTGTACAGGCTGGTGGGGCTGGGAGAGGATTAGTGGATTGCTGTTACAGAGTCCTTGCTGGTCCCTGGACTCCAGCCGGGGGTGAGGGACAAAGAAGGGCTCAGCCATCCAGCAGCAGCAGATGGCTTTTGGAGAGTGACCTGAGACCACAGCAAACTTCTCCAGGGAGACACTGACTGTGTCCTGTGCAACCCACTGCTGGGGTGGGGAGGGGCTTGCTTGGCTCCCTTCAGCGCTGGCTGCTGCTGGGCTGTGTCAGCTGAGTTTTTCTGTGTTATCACCATCTGCTCCATCAGGGCAGCAGTAAAGAGTCCCCTCTCCTGAACCTGCAGGTGCCTCCGAGGCCGCTGCCACCCTGTCCTGTTCCAGTACAGGCCCTTGCAATGCAGTCCTTATGGTAGTGTGTACTGCTCCCCCAGGCAGTAGTGAGTCCAGCTGGTCCATGGGTCCCTTGTCATCCCACTGCTGGCTGGGATGCAAAACACCTGTTGTCACCATGATGGTCCCACAGAGGTCCCCTCCCCACGGAATCATGGAATCATTAAGGTTGGAAAAGACCTCTAACATCACCAAGTCCAACCTTCATTTGCCTTGCTAAGCTGTGCCTGGTCCCCTTTCTTGTGACACAGATGCTTCTAGCATCATTTCCCAGTGAGATTTAAGTCCTGGGGCTCTCCTAGCAGGTTTCTGGAAGGAAGACTGCTGACCTCAGTGTGGAACTGGAGCCACCCCTGCCACTGTCTCTGGGCCAGTGGATGTCCGGGGCCAAGACCCCACTTCCTTGCCAGGATGCTCACGGGCGGCTGCCTCTGGCCTCACCTCCAGTCCTCTGGGAGTGGGTTATTTTTCCAAGTGTTCCAAGGACACGGGTTGTTGTTGCTGATAAGCAGTGAGAGGCAGCTCCGCCCCAGCAGGAACAGCTCGTCGGCTGGCTTCCCATCCGCCCCAGAAAACACTGTCCCATCTCAGCCAGCGGCATCCCTGCAAACCTGCCACAGGTTTGGTGACCATCTACACAATGCCGCATTCGGTAAGTGGTGGGGCCACAGTGCTCGGGTAGTCTGGGGGGCCTGGGACGGGTGGGAGCCACTGTTGGCTCTGGTGGAAACAAGCGAGGTGGTGGAAAGGAAACACCAAACCCAGCTCTGCTCTCAAGCGTTGGTGTAATTCCAGGATAGCCCCACTGATGAGGGTGTCTGCAGGTGGGCACTGCTGTGGGGTGGGCAACATCATCCATCATGAGACAGCACTGGCAGGTATCCCAAATAAGAAGGGACTGGCAGAGGTCTGAAGGTCACTGCCTCAGAAAGTGCCTCCCATGGGTTGGGAATAGGCATTTGGTCAGGTTGAATATCCCTTGGGTATGTTTGATGCTGCTCTGGTTGCTTGTGGCAAAAGAAGTACCCGACGGGCAATTGGCAATACAACTAGTGGAGCCCACTCCTGTTGTCCCTGAGTGCAGAACAGCCCTGCAGCTTTGTCCCCATCACCCACTGTGTGCAGCACATGCTCCCCTGCCTCAGAGCCTGGCTTTGTGCCCTTGGAGACATCTCATGAGGTTACAGGTTCCACCAAGACAGTTTCCTCCCACAGTCACCTCAGTCACTGCTCTGCAGGATGTGGGGATCTTTGGTGAGGGTGGCACCACCCTGGCTGTAGTAGGTCAGGCTGAGACAAAGGGTAAGAACCCTGAGGAGAGATCTGGGAGAGAAGCACTCCCCATTCCTGCCTGTGGGTGCAGATTTCTGCCTTGTCGAGGCACAGGATGAGGCTTGGCTCCTTCTCCAGTGCAGGCTGGTGATCTGCGTGCTGCTGGGGCTGGGGTCCCTGCTGGTGAGGGGGCTGCCCCCATCCTGCCCCCATCCCTGCCAGTGCTACGACACTTCCAAAGTTTTCTGCTCAGACGAGAGGATGCGGGAGATCCCGGCGGGCCTGCCAGGCAGTGCCACACAGCTCTTCTTTGTGGAGACAGCCCTGAGCAGCGTCCGCAGGGGGGCCCTGGGCACCAGTACCACCCTCACCAAGCTGGTCTTCCTCAACAACAACATCCAGGAGCTGGAAGCCGGCGCTTTTCAGGGGCTGTCCAACCTCACCGAGCTGGAGGTGTCAGGAAACCCCTTGCCAGTGGTCAGCCTTGGGGTGCTGATGGGGCTGACCAGCCTCAGCAAGCTGTCTCTGGGTGCCAATGCCATCAGCTCCTTGCAGCCAGGGTTCTTCACTGCTGCATGCCACCTGCAGGAACTGCGCTTGCCGGGGAACAGGATTGTGGCATTGCCCCCCGGCATCTTCCACCCACTCCGGCGGCTCCAGGCCCTGGACCTCTCACAGAATGTCCTGGTTGAGCTGCCAGAGGGGCTGCTGGCCCCACTCACCGCCCTCCGCCTCCTCAAACTCAGTGACAACCTGCTGGTGCAGGTGCCCCCCAGCACTTTCAGGGCACTTGGCCAGCTGACTGAGCTCCACCTGGATGGTAACCGGCTGGAGGAGCTGCCACCCGGCATCTTCACCGGGCTGGGGGGGCTGCGGCGGCTGCAGCTGCAGCACAACGCCCTGGGCAGCCTGGCCCCCGACATCTTCTCTGATCTCCTCAACCTCACTGTCCTCAGCCTGGAGGGCAACCGCCTGGCCACCCTGCCCGCCACCCTCTTCACTGGCACACCCGGCCTCCTCCACCTCTCGCTGGCTCGCAACCAGCTGGAGACGCTGCCCCAGGAGCTCTTCTCCAACCTGTCGGTGCTGCAGACCCTGGTGCTCTCACACAATGCCATGGGCCACCTGCCCACTGAGGTTTTCCGGGGACTGACCGCACTGACAGCACTACAGCTGAGCCACAACAACCTCTCCAGCCTGCCAGCAGGGCTTCTGGCTGGGCTGCCCCTCCTCACTGCCCTGGCACTGGACCACAACCGCCTGGTCCGCCTGCCCCTGGGGCTCTTTGATGCCAACGATGAGCTGGTGCGTGTGGTGCTGTCTTACAACCCCTGGAACTGTGACTGCCGCCTTGCCTATCTCCTGCGCTGGCTCCAGGGCTTTGCTGAGCCCCTCATCCATGGGCAAGCCTTCTGTGCCAGTCCAACTGCTCTCCAGGGACAGTCCTTGCTGGAGGTCCCCCGAGGGCAGCTGGAGTGCCCAGGAGGACCTGGTGGCCCCCCAGAGGAAGGCTGGGACAGGGATGCTCCAGCACAGTGCACCTACAGCAACCCCGAGGGCACTGTAAGTATGGTTTGTGATGCCACAAGCTGCCAGCAGCTCAGCCTCCGCCTCCCTCCTCCTCCTCCCGAGCAAGTGCAGGGGTTGGGGCCAGCGTACCAGGGTGCCTGGGTACTGCACTCCCACTGTGGCACGCTGCAGGTCAGTGTCCTTGTCACGGCACAGAGCGGGAATGAGGCCACATCGCCAGGTCTCCCTGCCATGCCCTAGAGCTTGGGCAGGCAGTGCACCTTCTGCACTAGAAACCTCTGAGCTAGCCTGGGAAACAGCACCCAGTCTTGCTCTGCTACTCCTGCCTTGCTCACCAGCCATCACTGAGCTCTCCACAACAGCTGGCCTGGTGGTATTTATTCTCCAAGCTCTGCGTTTCCTGTATATTTCAAATATAATTAAAATGTATATATCATTTCTGTGCAACCAGTTCCCATGGCAGAGAGAGGAATGGTTCTGTTCCCCCACATCTGCCTGCATATCTGGGAGAGGTGGTGAAGGTTGATGTGATCTGTTGGGGTCTGGTCTCGGGCAGTGCACGGTGTGGTGTGGGTGCAGGTGCGTGGTGGTGAGTAGGTGGCTCTTTGGCACGCTCGTGGTGTGCTCATCTCTGCCCACTGCAGCCCACCAGCCCAACCTCCTGCCCTGCTTCCCTTGGCACTGCAGAGACCCAGCTGCAGCCTGGCAATAACTCTCAGGTTTTGGGGTGTCCAAGGGAGGCATGGGTGAGTGCTACTGACTACCCAGCAAGAGGCATGGGCTACCTGGATGCAGGGTGAGCTCCAGCCCAGGTGTCCCCCAGCTGGTCCCCCCTCATACCCTGCCAGGGCTTGGTCTGCAGCCCTGCAGCCTGGAGCTGGAATGCAGGAAATTCCACCTAAAGAGGAGGAAGAACTTTACTGTGAGGGTAACTGGAACAGGTTGCCCAGCAAGGCTGCAGAGTCTCCTTCTCTGAAGATACTCAAAAGCCGCCTGAACAGAGCCTTGAGTAACGCACCCCAGAGAACTTCAGTGGGGAAGGTTCCAACCCTCAGCTATCCTGTGATGCTGATTCTGTGACCCGTGGAGAGGAGGCACAAAGTCCCAGCAGCGCTGCCCACGCAGGGGATGGCAGGTAAGGTGGGTGCTCCCGCGGGACGAGCGGGTGTGGGTGCACCCATGGGGGTGTAAGCGCGTGTGTGTCTGTGCATGTTGGTGGGGCGGTGTTGCGGCTCCATCTCGCGGCCATAGGGACAGGGCTCCGCGGGCCAGGCAGTGCCAGGGGATGCCTCCCTGAATTCCCCCGCCCTCCTCGGAGCGCCCCTCCCGGCCCGACCCCAGCGGCGAGGGTAAAGGTGGCCCTGGCTTGGGCTGCGCTCGTTCAACTGCTGGGCTGTGTGTCCTTGGAGTCCCTACCCTGCTGCTGCCCACCTGGGATGGGCAGGATCTCTCTGCCACGTTGGCCCCACCTGCCCTGACTGCGATCCCAGCCTTATTTTAGCCTCTGGATTAAAGAAATGTGTGTATGTGGCATTTAGGGATATGTTTTAGTGGTGGACTTGTCAGTGCTGAGTTAACGGTTGGACTTGGTGATCTTGGAGATCTTTTCCAACCTACATGGTTCTATGACTGCCAGCCCAATGCTCCTGGGAGCAATGCAGACGGGCAACACTGCTTCCCAGACACAATTCTGCACAGTCATCCTGCTGTCCTTCCCAAATGTGGGACCGCCACTGTGATTCGGACATCTCCCAGGAGATGCTGGCATGGCCACCTCCAATCCTGGACCAAGGGTGCTGCAGCTGGATGCATTTCCCCAAAACCCTGGCACAGCTGCCACACTGTGGCCTGGGGTGGCTGTTGGCAATCCTGTTGTGAGCTCTGTCCCCTCATGCACTTCAGCTCCTGCTACTCTGCAGCTTCTGGAACAACCTGGAACCAAGTGGGTACCGGGATGCATACAGCATTGATGTTGGAAAGGAGTGAAGCTGTTGAAAACGTGCAGCGGTTTGTTTTTAAATTTGCCAAGAAAGGTGCAATGAAGCCCAGCAAGCACAAGCTGAGCCTTAATAAGTGCAGGTGAAAACTAAAGAAGACATGTTTAAATGCAATCAGTGCAATTTCCCATTGGGAAGTGATAGATACCCTGTCAGTTCAAGTCTTTGCGTCAAAAAGGGTGTTTCTTCCCACAGGATGCCCTGCAGCAGCCAGCAGCCCTGGGTGTCCCTGCAGGAGGGTCTTTGGCCCGTGTTAGGGTGCAGGACAGGATGCTCAGCCCCAGCCCTCTGGTGTGGAGCTGTGGGGCTGAGCACAGAGCGTAGACGTCCGCATATCTGTCCAGCCACAGATGTTATCATTGTTATGAGCATAAACAAATGGCTTCAGAACTGCACCTTTGGCTACATAAGCTGAATCCTGAGGAAGGAAACAGCTTACTGTTGTGTCGGTGGGGGTGGTGCCTATGAAGCCGGTGGGTTACGCTGCTGGAGATACGGGACTGCAGAGACCATTGGCTGCAAAACAGGCTGGCCTGGAAATCTTCAGGTTTCCCTGGATGTGACTAGTCAAGTGGTGCCAGGAGATAACGCCTGGGGAGTACGTGACTGAGTCCTCTCTGAGGGGTTTCTGCCGTGGCCTCCCACATTGGGGGCACAGCTCCGCTGCCGCCTCCCGGCCGTCCCTTATCTCCCCACGCAGACCTGTGCCCTGACCTCACGTGAAACCAGGCTCTGGGCCTGGGCTGTGGATAAAGAGCTGGCCAGGTGACGGGACCCCCATCTGGTGTCCTCACTCCACACATGGCATGGTTTGTTCCTGAAGCCTGGAGTTGTCTGCTAGCGCTCGGCCAAGTAAGTGAAGCAAAAGCTTTTTTTGCACTTTAAAATGTGCTGGGAGGGGCCCTGTGGGGGGCTGTTGATTGTTTCCTTGCAGCAAGAAGCGGGAGAGGCTGCAGTGCCATGAGCTGAGTGGGGACGCCCCTTCATGACTCTGCACTGCTGGAGGGTGGGACACGCAAGGAATCACACTGAGGGTTTTAAAAGGGCTTTGCAGTTCAGAACTGTCTGTTTTCATCCCCGTGCAATCAGCTCTTTCCACCTGCACATTTCACCCATTGTGCTGCTCCTGCAGCTGAAGTGAAGCAGGCACTTTTACACCTGCAGCCCCAGCTCCTCCACCTGAGTCTCCCTGAGGGCAGGGATCAGCAGTGGCTTCTGCCTCAGGCAACCCTGCAGGGCAGCCTGCACAACCCATGTCACCACCTCCCATCAGTTTCTCTTCAAACCCAGTGGTTTTCAGCCTCTTGTATTTGCTGACCTCTCAACATTTAAAAAAAAAATAACTTCTCATAGCTAATGTACTCTCTCAACATAAGATTTTTTGCATGTCAGCTTTGACAGACACCAAGAAGCAACCTATAGCTCTTTTCCCTGCTCCCACCCAGGGCTGTGAATCAAAAGTTGGAAATCGTGATCCCAGTGCAATGCTCACTGTTATTAAACCCTGGGTAATGTGTTAGCTGAGTGTTTCCAAATGTTTCCGTGGAAGTGGTGGGCTCTACTAGTGGATGTGCACCAGTGACTTCACTTTATAACTGCAAGGCCAGAGCCCTAAATGTTAGGTATTAAAGAGTTCATCTGTGGACATTTCATAGTGTTTTAACAAGCCTTGCTCTAAAGCTTGGTTGCTGCTCACAAGTTAACCATTTCTGTCTGACAGAGCTGCATAACCAAGGCCAAAATATGGTGCAATTACCAAGAATTCTGAAAAGGAGATGCTTAGAAGCCATGTTTTAAATGATCCCCCTGAACTGAGAGAAGCAGCAAGGAAATAGCAAGTCCACCCAGCATAGTGTGGAAATTCTGAGTGCACAAGATCCTCTGGTCTTGGCTGGCTCCTGGAACCCTTGTTGATCCCTCATTAGCAAGTGCAGAGCTGACTGCTCCTGTTGTTGCATGAATAGGCTGTTGCCCTGCTGACTAACTGTACCCACCGGGGCAGCACTAATGGGCAGCAGCACTTTGCCTTCTTCACCCAGGCAGACACTGAGCCTGCAGCTGAGACACGAGAGAAGGAGGGCAGAGAACACACTGTCCAGCCCTTGTCCCCCTGGAGTATCTCCCAGTGCCAAGCCATGAGCTGGCTCGCTCTCCCTCTCCATCCCTCTGTACCCACAGCAGTGAACTCATATAAACACAGAGTGTGTTTGCCTTTATGGTCTCTCTCTTTCTTATTGAATGAGTAGAAGAGTCCGGAGAAGTGGACAACAGTGTGATGTCACAATTCATGACTGTGGACAGAGGTTTTTTGTTCTTCATAACTGATTTCTTTAAACCTTTTTTTTTTTTTTTTCCCCAGGACAATGCACCAGCCTTTCCTTTTCCTTTTCTTCCTCTCCTTCCATCCCCATAAATGCCAAGATCAAATCCCAGGTGAAGATCCATATGAAATGCCCAAAGACTATCAGCAGGTCTACAGAGGGACAAAAAATGATGTCAAAGAGATCCCAAAGATTGCAAAGCCCTTCATTTCTGAAATGATCTTTGTGCAAACTAGCATCACTGCTATAAGGAAAGGTGCCTTCAGGTACATGCCCAACCTGATAAAGATTTTGTTTATTGGCAACAAGATCAAGACAGTTGAACCTGGAGCCTTTGATAATCTGGACAATCTGAGGGACTTGGATATCTCTGGTGCCTCGTTAGAAGAACTATCTGTGGGCACTTTCCAAAACCTCCCAAGTTTACAGAGGCTGGAGCTGAGAGACAGCCAACTCAGACACATCCCCAAAGGCCTGTTTGATGGGCTGGAAAATTTGGGAGAACTCTCCCTGCACATCAATGCAATCCCTTCTCTTCCAGAAGGCATTTTTGATTCCCTCGTCAATTTAACCTTTTTGGACCTGTCTAGGAACAGGATCACAACTCTTCCTGTGAATGCCTTTAGCAAACTTACCCGGCTGCAAGTCCTCCGGCTGTATGAGAATGAGCTGCAAGACCTCCCAGAGGGACTGCTGGACAGTCAGCTGGAGCTGCTGGAGCTCAGCCTCCAGAGCAACAGGCTTGGGGCGCTGCCACCCATGTTCCTGAGAAGCCTGCCTCACCTGGAGAAACTCCTCTTGGACAACAACCTCATCAGGGTTCTCCCACCTCAGGGCTTTTTTGGTTTAAACAAATTGAAGCTGCTGACTCTGGGTTCAAACCATATCATGGAGCTCCCCTGCTGCCTTTTTGACACCATGCCACACTTACGGGAGCTGGACCTGGGCAGGAACAGTTTGGCCACACTTCCAGATGGCATTTTTGTCAACCTCACATCCCTTGGAAAACTCATCTTGTCCCACAATCAGCTGTTAGTCCTGCCAAGAGGAGCCTTCACTGGGCTCAGCAAGCTCCTGGACCTCCAACTGGACACAAATCAGCTCTCTGCTCTGGATAAAGAGGTCTTTTCTTCTCTCCCAAATTTGAAAACCCTCAACCTTCGAAAGAACCAGCTGGAGAGTGTTCCCCGAGGGCTCCTGGACCCCCTGAAGAAGCTCAACTCAGTGTATCTGAGTGGTAATCCATGGAGATGTGACTGCAACCTCTGTTCCCTGCACAGCTGGATCCTGGGTAACAGTGAGAAGGTCAAATTGTCCACCCAAGTCTCATGCAAGAGCCCACCCCACCTGGCAGGGCAAGCAGTAACATTGCTGAGAGATGACCACTTAATCTGCCCAGCTACTCTACCTCTTTCAGCTTCTTTTATCCCATCTCTGTCATTTAACTCCACATCATCACAAAGGATGTCAACTTTGCTATCACTTGGAGGTTTGTCCACAGCAAGGCCAACCTTGCTGTCATTGGCAGCCTTTCCCATCAGGACACTGACAACCATTCTCTCACCTGGGGGCACCTCTGCCATGTTGCCAGCCGTACTGAAGGAGGGCACCTTCACCACTCCATTGCCTACCGTGCCATCTAAGGCCTTTGTCACCACCCCACCATCAGCTCTGCTGCAGAAGGCCTTCAGCAACAGCCCATCAACAACCAGGGTGGCCAAATCCTTCATCAGTACACCATCAACAACCATGGTGCCAAAGGCCTCCATCACCACCCCGTTACCAGCTGCGCTGCCAGAGACCTTCATCAACACACCACCAACAACTGTGCTGCCAACAGCCTCCATTGCCACACCATCATCATCAACCGTGATGCTCAAGGCTTTCATCACCAGCCCATCACCAGCTGTGCCAACTTCAGCTCTCATAAGCCTACAGTCTCCTGGGGCCATCCACCCAGAACCTGTGCCATCCACTCTAGCTTCTGCCACCACACAGGTGCCAGCCAGCCTACCGGCAGCCACCACCATGCTTCCTGTTCTTCTAGCGCCCACCAGACCACTGGCAACCATCACCAGACAAGTGCCTCCTGCTCTTTCAGAGCCTAGGGAGAGGCCAGCCACTGTCCCACAGGGAATACCCATAACCTCCCTTGTCTCAGCCCCCTCCATGGCACTCTGGCCATCCCCCAAGACTGCTGCGCTGGGCACTGTCCCACTGGCCTCAGACTCCCCATCCCGCCATGCTCCTGCACCAGGCAGGGAGCAGGACCATGCCACCACATCGAACTCGTCCCCAGCTGGCACCCAGCCCACCCCCAGTGCCCCCCAAGATGCTGCTGCCCCGGCAGGCACCGTCCTTCTCCCAACACCTCCCATTCCCCTGCCACCAGACCACACGAGCCCCTGCCCGACCTCACCTCCCCTGGCCCCCAGCAGTCATCGTGCCTGGGGCTGGTCCCTGCGAGCGAGTCCACGGCAGTGCCGACT
Source organism: Pseudotriccus pelzelni (assembly GCA_035584735.1). Taxonomy (NCBI): domain Eukaryota; kingdom Metazoa; phylum Chordata; class Aves; order Passeriformes; family Tyrannidae; genus Pseudotriccus; species Pseudotriccus pelzelni. The sequence continues at coordinate 12,080,376 of JAWMRA010000009.1, read as the reverse complement.
GGCCCTGGCCCTGGGGCTGGCCGCGCTGGCGCTGCAGGCAACCTGCACGCTGCTGTGGGGGATGCTCGCCCTCCTCCTTCACCAGGACATCCGACACTGCCCCAGGCCGCCTGTGAGGCTGCTGAGCCTTCAGTTCCTGGATGATCCGGGGATCCCCGAGCCAGCCCAGGCACTACTTTGAGCTTCGCTGCCCCTGTGTGACCGGGGCTGTGCCCATTGTCCTCCTTTGGGATCTGCAGCCGTGCTGACCGCAGGATGCGCGTAATCCTGGGGCTGGGGACCCGGCACCCAGGCCGTCCCCAGGGTGGGGGTCCCTGAACCCAGACGGTCCCCAGGGTGGGATCCCAGAAGTCAGGCTATTCCCAGGGTGCGGGTCCCAGTAGCCAGGCCGTTTTGGGATGCCTTCCAGCTGACGGCCGGCGATACTCGGAGCCTGGAATCCCATATGCGGTGTCCCTGCCTGACGGTCCTTCTGCTAAGCGACACTAGATGGCATCCCGACACAGGCCGTGGCTACCACTGCCTTCCCGCGGCCACCGAAACCCCGGAGCCCCCGCACACGCCGGCCAGGACCCGCCGCACCGCGGACACGACCACTCTTGCTCGCAGGGTCAGGAGCCCCGACCCGAATCTCCTCGCCAGCCCTGGAAGGTACCTGCAGTCCTCGGGGAAGGACTTGCCAAGGTTTCCTGCCCTGTACCCTGTCTTCTTCCCTGTGCCACGTTATGGGATGTGTCAGTGTCTGTACCCCCATCATACACAGACCTTTTCCCCTCTTCTGTTCTCTTTCCTCCTCCCTGATATTAAAGCCTCCCATGCACCTCTGGGCTGACAAGAAGATTATTTCCACCCTATTTTTCTCACTATGAGCTGCTGTGGGATGTTTCTGTTGCTTGCTGGAGCGTGGGGTCCCCAGTCAGTGCCAGCCATTGGGGACTGGTGTAGGACCAGGGCTGCACACCCTCCACAGGTAGCAGCACAGTGAGACAACAGATGTGCTTTTCTTCCCCCTCTTAAACCTCATGTCTCCCAAAACCTCTTGACAATGCTGCTTGTCCTGGCCCCTCTGGTAGAGTGATGTTTCAGCATGGCCAGCCATGTACTTCTCTACCATGACCTCACCTGATGCTGAGCCCCTGCTGCAGGCCAAGCACTGGCTCTTGGGAAGCTTGGAAGGAAGGGACTAATGCTCCTCACAACTGAAGGGTTTATGTGTACCTTCACCGCCACTGTCCTGGGCTCCTGCCAGGCCTAGCAAAGCACCAAACTTCAACAAAAGTGTGGTTTCTGCCATTACAGAAAGTGCTGAAACCTTCCCTGGGAAGCTTTAGTCCAGAATTTGAGCCAGTGAACCCAGGGGTTGTTCCCTGATTTGGGTCTCTGGGTAGCTTTTTGGCTCTAGGCTCAGTGTTGACTTTGCCCTGTGCAGGGTAAGCTGCTCCCAAATTTAATCACTGCATCTACAGAGTTGCAGGTGTCTGTCTTCAACTGCTTGCCTTTGGCACCAACACCTGCTCTGTCCTGTCCTGCCTTTGGATGCCCTTCCCCTGTTGTGGGGCTGCCTGGCTTTGGGGGGGTCCCAGGAGGAGAGTCCCTGAAAATCAATAGTCTGGACACGTGTTTTGCAAGGAAAAACAGGAAAGCAGCTCAGAAATCTCCTGTCCAGCAAGCCCTGAGCCTGGTGCTCAGTTCCCTGAGCCCAGTTCCCTTGCCTGGCCTGAGACCAGGGAAGGGGGAAAGGGGCTTTGTATCAGGGTACGTGCCTGCAGCTATGCATTAGGGACCTGGATATACGTCTTCACTAAGAGCCTGTGCAGTGTTACAGGCCCTTCGGCTATCCCTTGAAGTCCTGCTGACGGCTGTGAAATACGGGAGGCGAGCATAGGGCAGCACATCTGGGCGGGATGGAGCGAGCGGCTCCGGGGCCGGGGCTGGCACGGCAGGTAATGAGATACAGATGAGGGAGAGGGAGTGTTTTTTCTGGCAGTCCAGATGGACTCGGCTTAATACTTGATTTAGAGGGTTTGAAAGTGGGGCCTGGCTGCTGGGGAACAGACCCCGAGCACTTCCCGGGGCAATGAGGGGGGGTCTCTGCTGGCTTTTCAGATATTTAATGGCCCAGTGCAGTCTAAACAGGGAAGTACTTCGGGGTGAGATTAGCACAACATAATCACATCTTAAAAGGTCTTCAGAGACACAAGGCACGTCCGCTCTCATATTAATTACTTGTTATTAATAAAGCTGGGGTCGGGTGCGAGGTGTTCTCTCTGGAGCGGGCTGGTTCCCTCCTTGCAGAGCAGTGGTATATCTGAAGGCAGCACAAAGCCTTGCAGCCTCCACCTGTGCCCATCCGGCTCTGGAAACCAAATGGCTGTACATTCCTACAGCTGCCTTTAAAACTGATTTGCCCCATAATACACTGAAAGGGCCACATCTTTCTAAGTGCCCAGAACACCTCTGAGTGCTGTAAAATAATGACAGCCAAGGGTGTTCTCAGCACGGGAATTTCCTGCTATGATTGATTTCTAATTTGTAATGAAAATACAGCCACCAATGTTCCCAGGGCCAGGCTGGTGCAGCTGGCTCACAGGCAGGAGTCAGCCCCCTCCATCATATTAGGGACAATCCTTAGAGGGCTATAGCTGGACTGGAGTGCCCAAGATTGCCCATGCACCAAACAAGATATCACCTTTTGCTCTCCCTCTGCTTGCTGCTCCTTGCATAGGATGCCCCTGGTTTTTGATTTGGAAAAAAAAAAAAGTGAGCATCCCTGTGTGGCATATCCAGGCTTCTTGTGACACTGTGCACCTCTTCCTGGTTGCTGCGATTGCCTGATGTCCTCATAGCTCACCTCAGGTGACCAAAGTTAGAAGCAGAGACAGGACACCATGCATGTGTGTCCTAGAGTGGCGCTGGGATCAGGGGTCTCCAGCACGGCCTGGAAGTTTCAGAACTGCCACTGGCTCTCTTCCTGCCCTGTGCAGGTGAGAAGTGGTTCCCACAGCTCTGTCACTCATGCTGCAGTGCCAACCTGTAACCCCTCTGCCTGTCAGCCCTGCTGGGAGCCCCTCATGCTGTGGGTGTGTTCCTTCCACCTGCCCCTGTTCCCCTTTCTGCCCCTGGCACACCCCATGGGCAGGAAAGGGGCTTGTGAGAAAGAGCCCTTTATTGTGGCTGGTGGGAAGTGGAGCAATGAACACCTGCATGAGGGGATTTGCACAATAACCTGGGTGAGCAGCAAGCCCAGGCTTTTGGCAGGCAAGTTTCACTGCTAGCTTATGGTGGGAACCTGTCCCAACTCGTGGCCATGCTGCCATGACTTCCTCATGGGGTGCTGCCTCATGTGGCTGTCCCAAACACATGCAGAGCTGTGCTGGGAGCAGAATCTCAATGGCTGCTGGTGTGGTTTGAGTGGCATGGAAGAACTGGGGGCTGGCTGCTCTGTGTGCAGGGCAAGAAAGGACTGGTTTGGCACCTGGTCCTGTAGGAGCAGGGAGGTGCTGGTGATGGTGCTGGAAGAGGTGGGATGCATGACAAGGGATCTGCAAGTTGAGGACATAAGCAGGGGTAGGTCCCTGACAGGGGCAGCTGCAGCTGCTGGCATCAGCCTCAGGATTGGCTGGGCAGGCAAGTGCAGCACTCATTCACCCCCTGTTGTGGTCAGCAGAGATGGCCTGGGCTGGCAGTCATTGCTCAGTGCTGCTGTGCTCCCTCGATGCTGGTTTTGAATACCAGCACCACTCCTCTGTGTGTCTTATGGATGGTTTGTCTCCCCCTCTCCTCCTTCACCTGCAGCCTCCCTCCCCACACCCACTCACAGTACCCATCCAGCCACATCAAGCTGCCCCTTGCCAAGGAGCCCCATGAGAAGCAGGGGACAGGAGATGAACTGGGACATTAATTCATCTGCTTTGGCCTTGGCACCTCACAACCCTCCTGCAGTGGGGGCCCGACCTCCCCCGGGGCAGATGGGGCAGCGAGAGGACACCCAGCATGGGGGACAGGGCTCAAACTGGAGGTGGGGAGGCTGCCACTGCCAGCACTCCCATCCCACCTGCCTCATGCCTTGGGCTGCCCAGGCTTTTATCCAGGGTTTTGGGCAGAGCATGAGGGCGAGGGCAAGAAAAACAAGCCAGTGCATCCACCCTCGAGCAGTGGGAGAGCCCAGAGGGGCGGAAGTCTCTGTTTGTTTAAGGTGCAAACAAGTGCTGTTAATCTGCTGCCTGTTTGTATTTCTTTAGAGTCTCAGAGTGGGGGGGGGGGAGCAGAGACGGGGTCTCCCCTTTGTGTGGGGGCAGGGTCAGGCTATTGGAAGTGGAGGTGAGAAAACACAGAGGGGCAGCTGGAACCTGCTTTGGGAGGGAAAGATTTTTTTCGGCTATTTATGATAATTAGTGGGAAACGTTCCTCAAGCGTTTCAGATGATTCTGTAATGAAGTTGGGTCGAATGTTTCCGCTTTGTTCCCCTGGAACCATTAAAAATCCCCCTTCTTTGGCTGCCTTAATGCAATGCTGAAAAGGCACAATGGCATAAAAGTGGCTCTGGGCAGGGCGGCACGCCTCCCGCCCCACCAGATCGAGCCCTTCAGAGCCCAGATTTTCTGGGTTATAAAATCTCAGCACCCACAATGTTCACGCAAAAGCTGCTGTGGATCCTGTGCCCAGGGCTCCTTCACATCGCTGATGTGTGTGGGTGTGTGTGAGCACCAGCTTGGTGTGCTTGGGGGGAGCCACAGCTGGCACAAACACCGGAGTGAGGAAGGGCAGGCACAGCCAGGGATGCCATCTCTCCTCTGGTATAGCAAAGCTGCTTTCAGCCCGTGGTTGTTCTGGGAATTTGCTGGAGTGAAATGCTGTGCTGGGACAAGACCAGTGTCTGTGCAAGGGGAAATGGGGAGTCCAGCCCAAAGGAAAGTCCTTCTGAGTCAGTGTTGTTCTGGGCCAGATCCCGCTCTTCCTATGGGGCCAGGCAGCATCCAGGCACCTGCAGAGATCAAGAGGCCTAAAATCCAGCCATGACCCTCCGGGTGAATCATTAGCAGTCTCCTCTGAGCTGGCTCAGTCTCCTCTTGCTTTTAGCAGTGGAAAGCTTTTCCAGCATACGTGATGAAAAGAAAATCCACCTACCTGATCTCACACATCTATCAGCACTATTTCCCCAGAGATGATATATAAAGCTAATGGGAGCTCTCCTGCTAAAGCTGTGATAAAAAGAGGAAATAGCAAGAGCTTTTAGCATACTGGTGGGGGCTGAGCATGATGGATTTTGGTGTCCCCATCAATATTCTCATGTGGACTCCTGTCAATAGGCTTAGTGCGCTAGGCTGGGGTATGGGGGTACAGCTGGCCAGGAGGGCTGTTCCTCTTCTGCTTCACCTTTGGCTGGGCAAGGGTAGCTGGGAAGCACTTGGGCACCCAGTGTGGGCACCCGGCAGCAGCACAGTCCTGTCGTGCTGCGAGGGCAGGAGGGAGCCATGCCTGCTGGCCAGATACCTTCCCTCCCAGCCACAGTTGCTGTCTTATAGACAGCAGCTGCTAATTGGGATCACATTATCCTTAATGGCCACCCTCTGTCCCATGGCTGGAGCCAACATGCCCCTCTAAGGCACTAAATTATCAGGCTGTGGAGGAGAGGTTAAGGACTGAGACCATGGCTTCCCAGGAGCTGCCTCATCCCTTTCCTGCCCCAGTCATAATCAAGCAATCTTATCAGCCCCCTCACTCCTTTCATTGGGGGAAAATTTGCAGACAAATTCCTGCCAGTGGAATGTTGGAGCTCTCCTGGGCAGTGGGATAAAGATACCTGTCACCTCCGCCCGTCCCCAACAACAGCTCCTGCTGGGAGCATGGCTGGGGAGCTCCATGCTTTCCACAGGAAGTGTGGGAAAGGAAAGGACCGTGAGGGCTCCCTGGAGGAGCACATTCCCTAAGATAATGCATGGCCCACAGTGACACAATGAGCCCTGCTGTGAATAGGCTGGAGTCCTTACCACTGGTTTCTGTTACGGCTGGTCCTGAAGCACCACTTGAATTGTGATGCCTTTGCCAGTCCCCATGTCTGGCCAAGGCACAGTGTGTTTGAGGGACCAGGTAGCTTGGGTACCACCCTCATCCCTGCCAGCACATCTCCACCCCTTCACTCTGCCCCCCTCCCAGGTCCAACGATTGCTTTCCAGTGAATTATTTACATAAGCTCCCAGCAGTGGCTGGAGACAAAAACTCAGGTATAGAGCAGCAGCAAGCTCCTGACCTTTCCCACCGCCGGACAAACGGAGCCAGCAGCACGAGGCGGGCACACAAAGGCGCTGCGCCGGCCGGAGCGCTGACCCCGCCGTGCCACAGCTACCTGCTGCTCTGCCACAATGGCCCCGCGGCCCCGGCCGGCCTGCCGGGACGATGAAAAAGGGTCTGAGATAATAATGAGCCTGACTACCACTGCTCTCTTCAGAGAACCGAGTCAACTCCTTGGGAAGAAACAAAAAAAAATAAAAAAGAAGGAAAAAAAAAAAGAAAAACCCCTCTTGGATAATAAAGAAGTAACAAATGAAGACTGAAAGCCTATAGAAGGCGTCTTAACCCAGCGAAGAAAAAAAATGTCAACATCTGTGGAGCTGTCTGCAAAAACAGACCAAACCCCTAATGAATACCCTCTAGAAAAGACATTCACTCGAGGAAAGGCAAAAGGCTACATTTTTCTATGGAGGTATAAAGATTTTGATGAATCTGCCCTTTCCCTTTCCAGTGCAGTTGAACCAAGCACTAATGTTCATCTTCAGCTGTATTAAAGAGTGCAGAGGGGGGCAGTGGGGGGAAGAGTCTTGATCTGAAAGCTTATGGGGAGGATGGATTTAGGGAGCCTGGATAGATGTCGAGCACTAAAGCAAGGAAGAAAAGCAACAGGCATTAGAGAAAATACTGTTTAACAAGAGTTTCTTTAGTCAACCCATTTGAGCAGAGATTGGTGTGCCATAAACGTAATCCTCTTAGTGCTGACTTAAACATGTTTGTACAAAACAGGGAAATATAATATGAATGTAATAGTCACGTTTGCTAAAATGCTTAATAAAAAGACAAAAGTCCTTTATTTTGATCTTCAGCTCTGGTGCAGGCTTGGGGCACAGCAGATGTTTTCTCAGAAGTCTGCTGGAAAAAAAAAAAAAAAGAGAGAAATTGAGAAGATGGTTGTGTCCCGGCTGGCTGTGTCACATGGCACTGCAACTTCTTTCCAGGATTTGTTGCTGGAGAAGCCAACCCTTGCCTAATGAGCCCCCCAGATCTCCAGTGTGCCAGGAGAGCCAGGGGTTTGAACTTAAAAACACTTGGTGAGTGGTTGGTAAACACGGCATGTGTCAGGTGGAAAGGCACAGGCAATTTTCTTTGCTGTGCCCAGAAGATTTGCTGAGGGGAAACAGAGCTAAGGAATAGTCCCTAGCTGGTAAGAGTGCAGTCAGAGTTTAGGTCCTGGGCTGTCAGACTCAGATCCAACTGGAGCTGTTCTGGAGGGACCATAACAGTCATCCTCAGGTGCATCCTACCTTGTGCTACAGACACAGTGGGAAAACCTACGGGTAGAGTTGCTGTAATCACCATCCTAACATCTGTGTTAATCACAGATGAATTTTAAAGACCTAAATGTCTTTAAAAGTGAAATGGCAATGTTTAGTTTTGACTTTGCTTGATAAACTTTCAATTCATGTTGATGCTGTACAGCCATACTGACTAATGTTAAACACATGTTTATCTTGGACATTCTTGGTACTTCACACTGTGAAATACCAGCAATATGGGCAGAAGATTTGGTGATAAAGTCAGGTTACTTTTCCAGGTCTAATAGTCTAACTTCCCTATTCCACATTAAATTCCAGACCTTTCTTATGATTTTGGCCAAACAGGGGTGCTGCAGCATGGGACGGCTCACATGGTGGGGCAGAAAAAGGCATCTGCTATAAGTGCCTGAGAGGGTGGGCACACTGTGTTCCCCTTGGCTCTCACATGGCACCAGGGATCTGTTGATAGGACTAAAATGAAATGTTTTTCTCTATGTTTCTCAAACAGGTATCATATTGCCCCAGAAAGCTGTGGTTCCCCTCTGGGCTGGCTTGAATGGGTGTTGGTTGTTGGGACTTGGGCAAAATCTTGGGCCAATGCTAGGGTTTGTGCTGCAGATTTGGGTGCCTGGTCATGCCACAGTGCCACCTCCTGGAGATGGAGGGGTGACATGGGGACAGAGCTGCTTGCTTTCCACTGCAGCCAGTCTCAGTGCAAACTAGGTAAAACTTGTTTCCTGAAGAAAATTTCCACTCTAGTGAGAAAAGAAATGCCCCGGCGGTTTTGGAAGCACATCAGATGTTTTCTGGTATGGTCCACAATGTGTACAGTGAATGCAAGACATTTTCTGTGGAGAGCAGATATTTTCCACAATAACAACATATTTTTGTTTTTTAAAAAAAATCATCTGGTCTCCCAATTAAGAAGAAAGGAAAAGGGCTTTGAAAGCAGATATTTTCTGACTACCAAGGTGCTGTGCTTGGCACTGCAGCAGAGAGCAGCAATGGAGCAGTCCCTCCAGCTGCAGGGCAGTGGAGGGGAGCTTGGGGGTCAGGGGTGAGCTGTGTTGATATCTGTGCCTGGTGCCTGTTAGTGAGTATGTGCAGAGGTTTTATGCCATGGGATTCAGTTCCTTGGCATCACCCATCACGCTCTCTGTCACTTGCCACCAGGTGGGGAGGATGACAAGTCATGTGTTTCCCACCAGGCACCCGCTTGGCAAAGTCTGCGAGGGCCACCAAAACAGGTGGCAGCTCCAGGGAGAAACCAGGGGCATTTGGAGCCAGACTAACGCCTGAAATGCAGTTCATCCAGATTTGTGCTGGTCTTGGACAAACAGTTCTGGTTTGGATGTGAAACGGTGCAAAAAGACTTTAAACAGCCAACTTGCTGCCTGCAGGGAATGGATGCATTTTTGGTAGTGGGAAAATAGGAAATAAGATAATTGTTAGGGTCCACTGTCACTACTTTTTGGAGGCTGCTTCTTTGGCTAAAGGAAAATTAAACATAGCTGATTTTTCCACAGGGCAAGGAAGGTCTTGGTGCTCAGGGCTGCTCCTCTGGGTGACAGTGCCCTTGTTCTGTTTCAGGCAGCAAACCCCCTGTGCCATATCTTCTCAGGTACCGTGGGAGGCAGAGGAAGTGCTGGAGCACGGCAGAGCGAAGGGCATCTAACCAGAGCCAAGGAGCCAGCAGTTACTTGCTGTCTCCCTGTCACCCCTTGCACCCTGGGCCTGAACTTCCCAGGTGGAGGGCAAGGTGCGCAGCCCCACATCAGGGAGCAGGGGAACTGAGCACCGGCAGGCTGGGTCTGGGGCAGTTAAATGCAAAGGGCTGAAAGGCACAGCAGCCCTGGGGGCAAGCGTAGCATCTCCTTAGTGCCTCCTCCTGCTTCCTCCCACGCCTGCTTTGTTTCTCTCTCTATTACCCCACTGGTGACAGCAGAGCCTCCAAATCCTGCTACGTTTCCTTCCGGCACACCTGCTTCCCAAGCCTCGTGTGCTAAAGGCACATTTCTTCACCCGCCTTGTCGTTACTGTAACGGGAACAGCGCAGTTTACAGCCCAATAAACCCCAGGTCCTTCTGTGCAGGCTCCCCTTACGTGATGCTAATGCTTACAAGATGTGCAGCGCTGCGGGACGGCCCCGGGAACCAACGCCCAGCGAACGCCTCGTGTTTTACATTGCTCCGCAGCCGCAGCCTTTGCTAATTAATCCCAGGGACGCGCCTCCTGCTATCGGCAGCCCCACGGCCACTGGACGCCAGTGCCCATGGTGGGTCCCGCTCCCGGCAGAGCACAGGGATCTCTCCCGCCTGCCGTGGGTGCCCCTGCCGCAGCCCACCCTCGGCCCCCGCTCTCGTCCGCAGTCCGGGGACGTTTATAGCCCAGCGCTGGCCGCGGCTCGGCGGGATGCCCGGGCACCGAGGGAAGCACGGCATTGTCTCTCAGCGGCGTTGTGATCACACACTGCGGCTAACGTGATTTACATCCCATATTCGACCTCTGGCGACTTCAAAGCTTGGACGAGAGGGGGATTAAGTGGAGGAGCTGGGGCCAAGGGAGCCGGAGGGGGGCCTGGCTCACCTTTGAGCTCCCGTCATCCCCTCCCCACTGGACCCGGGATAATCATCTCCCTTTGTGCTGCCGGGGAAAGCTGGGGTGCAAACACAGGGACCTTGTCAATATTGGTTTTTGAGAAGACTTTTTTCTATTCTCCCATGTCTGGAGTTTTTGTACCAAAATCCCCCTGGGGCTGCCCAGTCTTCCCCTGGGAAATCGTGATCCCAGGGGTCCCTGCTAAAACCAGCCATTGATTGAAATTTCACACCCACCTGTTTGCACACAAGATTTAATTTGGTTGATTCTTCATGCCCTTTTCCTGTTTAATCATCAACCTATTGACCTTAATATTAAAAGGGGCTAAGGGCAAGGGAGAGAGAGACTACATTTCTGTAAGGGAACAAAAGCTGCCAGAGAATAAAGTAGGCACAGCCAGTGCTGAGCTAATGAGTCCCTGCTGCACACAGAAGCAGGAGGCCTTGTGTGCTGCCCTTGGCTGGTGCCATGCTCCTCTGCTGTGTGACAGGACACGTTTCACTGCCCAACCCTTTCCACATTGCCCTTTACAGGACCCACAAGTTTAAGGTCAGGAGGGTTGGGAGACCACCCAGGCTGAGTCTGGGCACCTACCAGCACGCTGTGGTTTGCTTTTCCCCCTGCACTTGCGCAGGGTGAATGTGCCTTATTGAAACGTGCCCTGTTTAACAGAAGATGCCAGGATGGAGGAAGCTTCACTCCTGTGATGCGGCAAAAGTAGCAGCAGTGGGCAGAAGTCAAGAGCATCCTGCACACCTGCATGGCATGCAGTGGTCTGTGCCTTATCTTGGTGTTTTCGTGTGACTCTTACACACACATCAGAGCAGCTCAGTGCCACTGCCTGCACCCAGGGATAACAGTGCACCCAGGTCCTGCCCTGGGCCTGGCCGGCATGCCCTCTGAGCTGGGCTGGGCACCTCTGCCTGGCACCAGACAGCTGTGGTGCATAGCTGCCCTGGCCTGTGAACTAAAAAGTGCAGGGGCTCTCTCAGCTCCAGGGCTGGCATTCACCAGAGCTGTCCTGTGGCATGTCTGTCACCACACAGTGGCCTGGCAGCCTTCCCTGTTCTCTAAGGGTCCAGCTGCTCTCATGCTTGCTCTTCCTCAGAGCACAGGCTGGGAAAGGGTGGGAGAAAAGCCTTTAGGTGTCCATCAAAGTTGGAGAGGGAGGAAACACAGCCTTTAACAGCCTGGTGGAAGGGAGGGTGGGATTGTCGATTCCCGTTGGCTGGGCTGGCAGGATGCACAGAAACCTGTGGGATGTCAGGCTGTGCTGGGACTGTGGAGGCAGCAGGAGGGGCTGAGTTCACAGGTAAAGGCAGGACACAGCCCGTGTGGCCCCACGTGTGGTGTGTTCCCATGGGGAATGGCACGTGGCTGCTCCTTGCTGCAGGCATGTGTCCAGCCCAGGGGTGAGACTCCAGGCAGCAGCTTTGGATGGGTGGTACCAGCCCAGCCCCTGAGGTTCTCTGACCACCTTCCATGCATCCCCCTGTTTCATGGGGTAGGTTTTTCGGTGGCTTCTACACTTGCAGATGTAATCTGCCTCCTGGAAAACCAAAACGGAAAAGGAGCTCTATTTTTTCCCCTGCTCTGCCTTTGCTGACATGAAACCGGAGCCGTGTGGGAGCGGGCGAGCATGTGGCTGTGTCACACGTGTGTGCGGCGAGCCGCCCGTCCCGCGCCCTGGCCGGGGCTGTGCGGGGGGAGCTGTGGGTGTGGGTGCATGTGTGCCTTCCCCAGGGGCACTGGTTTGGTCTGCAGAGTGCGGTCGTGTTTATTTAATATCTGACGTCCCTTCTGTCTTCAGCGCTGACATTAATTGCCAGACAATGAGCAATGGAGCCCAGATGTTCCCTGGCGGTGGCCTCCTTTCCTTCACCAGTGCTATGCGGGTGTTAAAAAATCCAAGGGGGAGTCATGTTTTGGCCGCTGTTGTTCCAGGGCCATTATGGGAGCACGTGTAGGGCTCAGGTCAACTGACCCAGTGGGGATGCCCACGCACAGGCAGTTCCTGCCCCAGCCCCTCTGTACCCAGAGCTTGGCACGGACAATGTGGAAGTCAGGAAGTCAGGACAACGTGCACAGTCAGAGGCTGTGCAAAGTGCGGGAGGTGAAAGCCACTGGCAGACGGGCTGATCTCCAGGACCTCCCCAAGCACCTTCCTGCCCTGACTGCAGAAAGAAGCTTTTGCCGGCTGTGCCCAGCTGCCACACTGCTGGAGCGCTCCCTTGCCAAACAGAGATTAACACTGCAGCCTGTCATTTCATAAATACCCTCACTCACGAAACAAGAGACAGACGTGGCCTTATCAGAGAGCCACAGTGCCACTGGGGCCCCCACACATCCAGCTGAGCACTGTGCTGTGGGTCTGCAGCTGCACGGGGGCCTTGGGTGCCCCCAGGATTTGTCCTTTAGAGGGGGGGCAGGATCAGTGGAACACTGCTGATGGGTGTGTGAAGACTGAAAGAGCTGGGATGGGTACAGGAAGGCAGCACTTCCTCTCCATCCTCTGCCATCAGTAGGACACACCACCAGGGAAGATTGTCAGGTGGTGTGTGTGGGGGGAGTAGCTCAATTTCTTGCTCTGCCAGGGGCTTAGTATGCACCCACCACTGATGATTAGCCATTTTTGTATGATTTGGAATGAATAATTAGAACAAAGGGCACTGGAGACTAGTGCATGGGATGGTGTTATTCTTAGAAATTATGTCCCTCACAGTGGCATCACTTCCTAAAGGGACGCGCGTGACAGGGAGCATAACCAGCAGATCGGCCTGACCAGCAAATAACCCCTTGCACGGTTTCCATATTGCCTTTTTAAACAGGAAGGGAACATGATACAAACGCTATGCGAATTATGATCTGAAAAGTTTTCCTGGCAGGTTGTCACATGAGTTGTTAGTGTCATTCTTTGACATGCACACTCAAAGCCTTTCTGAACCACTGACTTAACCCTCTCACCCCCCATGAGGGCTTCCAGGTGGAGCTTTTCTTATCCATCTTTTGAGTCAGCCCTTTTCTCAGGTACCCCAAGATACGATTTCACACTAATGCCTGAGCCAGGGCTCTGTAGCTGCTGAATTTCAGGTGCAGCCTGAGGGACTGGTAAGTCAGGGTAGGCAGGGAGACATGATGCCCATTGCAGCTATCCTTTCACCCCAGGGCTGCCAGGCTGGGAAGTGGCTAAATAATCCCTCCTGTGCACCACTGCCTCCTTACCTCCAGAGCACTGGGGCATCCTTTTCCCCCAAGACCATCCCCAGGCCAGGCTGGGAGTGTGTGGGGGCCCACTGGACTCAGTGGGGCTGTGAGTGTGGGCAGGGGTCCCTCCCTGCATGTGTGCTCTTCTCCTTCTGGGCTGCCTTGGCTACAGCTCAGTGCAGAGCCCAGCTGCACTCTGGCCAAGGAACATCCGCTGTGGAAACCTGGGAGGAGCTGACAATCCCCAAAGATTGGCTGCACACCCGGCCAAGCAAGAGCTGCTGGCTCCAAGCCTAATTCATTGCAAATGTGCTTCCATGTGGTTCCAATCTGGAGCCCCTGCTCCCCCCGTACTGCCCCCCAGGGTTTGACAGGGGCTGGGAGCAGCCACGCAGGACAGAGCCAGGAACAGAGCCAGGAGCAGCCCCAATGCTGGCCTGAGCATGTGATAACCTCCTTGGCTCCCTGACCTTAGATGTGTCCCCCAGCCAGTTCTCTCCTGCGGGGCACAGGGAACATCAACCCCCGCCATGGGGTGAGAGCAGCTCACACCAAATTTCTGCTGGAAAATGATGCCTGGAATGATCTTCACTAGCCCACACCCTGTGGAGGGGCTAACATCACTCCTTTGGCCCTTAGCCCGGCCCCAGGCACCGTCTTCCCATTGGGGTTTGATTTTCAACTGCCACTGGGACACCGGTGGGAGGCACTGGGTTGGCAGCCAGCAGTGCCCAGCTTTGCTTAGGCTTTGCTTCACCCTCCCCAGCTGTTGCTCAGGCCTGTGGCTGCCTCCTACCTGTCCTGGGGCACAGGTGGGCTCCTGGAGCACGGCACCGCTGTGCTGCCAGGGTGGCAGGGTTTGGGGCAGGAGAGACAGGCCAGGACCTGCCCCTGAGGCTGCTGGCAGCGCTGAATCTCTGCGCTTGCTCTGTCCTGCCTCTGCTGTGCTGCACCCATCGGTCCTGGGCAGTGTGAGGGACGCTGCGTCACCCCCACGCACCCCTCACACGATGGCTCCAGCAGAGATGTCCAAGGGCAACGACGGGCTCTGAGAACCTCTGGCCCTGCAGGTCCTTGCTGGACTTTGTTCTCCCAGAAGCAGGGCAGTTCTCTCAGCCCCCCACAAGGGGTGCTGTGAGGACCCAGGACCAGGGAGACCTCTGCCTACACCCTGGTGCACAGTCCCAGCACCAGCACTTCCAGGCAGGTCTTCCCCTTGTCCCGTGTGTGCACCTGGGTTTAACATCTCAAACTAGTGCAAACACCATAAATTCACTTCACATCTTCCACCTGAGGGTCTTTCCCCATCTTTTGGGGTCCTTGCCTATGTCCTGCAATGGCCCTTCAGGGCTGCCATGCAACTTTAAGCTCAATTTGAAATGGATCCAGACTCCTCATTCCCCAAGCTCATGCATTTGAAAGGAGATTGCATCAAAGCTTCATAAAAATCAGTAAAAAACTGCTCATTAAGTAAAGTTGCAGGACCTCTCCTTTCCCGTGTTTATAGCAGGATTAAAAATGCCTGGCACAAGGTTAACCCTCAGAGAACTGAAATAAAATGGCATAAAATGAGTTCAGTTCTCCTCAGGTTTCAGAAGAAGCAGGGTGAAGCATGTGGGGGAGCGAGCAGGACCGGGGCCAGCACCTGGAATAACATCTTTGGTGTCAGTGCAGCAGCGGAAAAGGAAATGAGCAGTCAAGGAGCCGGGAGCAGCACAGTGGTGGCCAGGCAGGCTGGGCTCTGCTGGTTGCCCCACCACCCCTCACCGAATCCCCCACAGGCAGTGCTGTGCTGCTGGCACCCTGGGGTGCTGCACTGTGGCCAAGGGCAGTATGGCCCTCTGGGCAACCTGGCACTTGGAAGCGTGACCTGGACATGTGGCTGCCGTGGTGGAGATGAGGAGATGGGGTCATTCTGTCACCCTTTACCTCCAGCCATCGGGGCGGGTCCAGGTGCCGATAAAAGAAATCTCCTTGGCAAGTGTTTTTGGATGCTGGGGAATAAGCAGCTCAACTGAAATGCAGCAGCAGCAGTGAGGACTGGGGAGGCCGTGGGAGGACAGGGATGATCCCTGCAGAGGCCTTTGCCACATGCTGTAACAGCAAGGTCATGCTGGGATGAGGTTGGCCGGACCTTGCAGAGCACAGGCTGCCTGGGAAGCTCCGACTCCACAAGGCTGGATGCCCTCCCTCTACAAAAAGTGAAGTTAATCCCTTTGAGGGGGCTCAGGGCTTCTGTCAGCCTTGCAGGGGCAGTGTTGGGGTCTACACTGGGGTGGTGGGGGAAAGCTGAAGCCTGACACCCTGCAAGGTGTGTAGTCCTCACTGTGCTGGAGTGCTGCTGCCTTGGTGCAGCCAGGCACTGTGCTTGTCCTTTTAAGATCAGAAAAGTTTTGGGGCTAACATTAGCTCTGATACGTGGAGGAAAGTGTACAGCAGAGTAATTAAAGTGTAAGAGCAAGGCTGGGTTTGCCTTTAATGGCTTGCAGCTGCAAATATTTTTGTCTTCCTGAGTCCACTTGTAAGCTGTCTAGCTGTATTTCTCATCCCAGCCAATTAGATTCCCATGTGTGCTGCAGGAGTGAAAATATAGAAAGTGAATAATCCTCCAATTCTGCTCCTCGCTGCAGAGGCCTTTCAACCTCTGGCTGCCGGGGCTCCCTTCCACCCCAGCCCCATCACCACCCCAGCCAGCCCTCTCTGCACCAGCCCTGGCTCCCTTCTTTGCAATCAAACTTCAGCAAATCTGCCTGGGCATCACCATGATTCATCTTCAAGCTTTTCTGATCAAAGCTGGGGACTATTTCCCCTCCCCCCCTCTTTTTGCTGAATTTTACAGCCATTTTCCCTTTTGGATGCTGGTTTTCTGCCAAAAGTTCCACTCTAAAATCAAAAGGGGCAGTCCATTAATACCAGGCAGCTGTAACAAGTACACTATTGTGTTGTCTCTTCCAAGGTACCCAGGATTTTTAATAAACTGTGGGGTCTGGGGAGCTGGTTGCCTGCAAGAAAGGGGGGCAAAGGGGAGGAAGAGGTTGCTGGCAGAAAAACCACGGTACCATAAAATCCAGCCCAGCGGTGCAGAGCCCACGGCACACTCAGCTCTGCATGGTGGTGGGAACGGTGAAGGAGGCACTCGGCAGTCTCCCGGCTCCATTCCAGCTCCAGGATCAGGTATCGGTTGGGAAACGCCACTTGCTTTGATCTCTGTGGGCTGATGAGGCTCTTTGCCAGGACCCACACAGTGGAAACAGGCTCACTGTCCTGGTTGCCCTGCACCAGGCACCCACGGCTGCCGGGGCGGGTTGCTCCAGGGCACCCATGCACCAGCTGGGAAGCTGGTAGGGAGCTTTGAGAAGTGCAGTGGGGTGTAAACCTGAAACAGATATGGCCATGAGCAGCCCAGACCCTGGTTCACAGTCAGGTTTGGGTTTCTCCGGGAAATATCCATGTTTTCTCTGGGAAATGTCCCAGACCAGCTGGGGAAAGTCCCCAAGACCTGTCTCATTCCCCATGAGGGACATCAGCCAGCACCTAATGGGGCCACATGCAAACTGCCTTGTCCAGTCAGGAGTCATGTGTGATGCCCCTCGAGACCCCAGCAACCTTGGCCAAGCTGCCAGAGCCAGGTGGGCAGAGCAAACCCCAGCCAGAACTGCCACAGCAGCCAATGCAGTCAAGCACCCCTTGCTGCAAATCCCTGAGGATTCTGCCCTCTGCTCCTGTGGGGTCAAGGAAACATGCTAGAGCGAGGTGAGCCGAGGGTAGGGAGGCAGGTTCCTGCACCAGAGTTTGGGAGAAGCAGGGCAGAGGGGCCAACCCTGCGGGCTCACCATTGCAAGTCAAGGTGAGGCTGGGCTGGGAGCAGATGGGACCTGTTCTGCTGGTGAAAGAGTGTTTCTGCTATTTATGCTAAGCGGTGGGAATGCTTCTCAAGCATTTCGGATGGCTCTGTAATGAGGCCGGCCTAAATATGCCAGCATTGTTTGTGCCGGACAATTAAAAGCTCCCCCTTGCCACATGAACGGTGTCTCTGGTGGCGGAAGGGCCCGGGAAGGCGCGGGCGAGGGCAGCCACAAAGCCCGTCTTTTGTTCCGTGCTCCTTTGAACCCGCTCAAAGCCCCCGTTTCAAGGGGTGGCTTTTGTTTCCTTTTCAGCGGGCCTGAACCCAGAGCCGTCTGTTGTTTAGCAACACAGAAATGTGACCTTAATTGACTCTGCTCTCGGGTGCACTGTGTAAATCACTTCTGGCACCCAGGGGAGTGCGTGACGTGCCCCCTCCCTCCCCAGCCCCGGTACACCCGGGAAGCATCCTCCCTCCGGCCGCTCCCGGTCTCCGGCAGAGTGGACCCCAGCTCTGCGCATCCCCGTGTCGCAGGCTGGCAGAGGAGCAGGATGGGAAGTAGGGCTGGGAATACTACTGTATCCATGGCAGAGGGCTTCCCATTTTCACGGGACAGCTGATAAAACCATTTCTCTCTGCTCTTCAAACCCCCTTTGCAGCCAGTGTCTCCTGCTCGTGTTTATGATCCAGCTGGGCTGGTAAGCCTCTTCACCTGCCTTCCCCGGGACTCACCGGGTTAAAGTGTATCGCAAGATAAATGAATTGATGATGATGAAAATGATTAAGTGATGAAAAGGTAACAACTCCTCCTGTGAACGTCTGACACACACTTAGCCAGACGACTTATTTGTAGGATACCAGGGGGCTGATACATTAACAGATATAATTTGCGGTCTCCCGAGGAGAGGTTAAGGGCTGGGAGCACGGCTCCCTGGGAGCTGCCCCGGCTCTCCACCTCGCCTGCCCTAGCCTTAATCAAGTGATCATCTCAACCCATGCCTCGCTGGCCCCCTCTCTCCTTTCAATGGGGGAAAATTTGCAGACAAATTCCTGCCAGCGGGACGTTGGAGCTCTCCTGCGTGGTGGGATAAAGATACCTGTCACCTCCACCCGGCCCCGCCGCAGGCTCACGCTGGGAGCATCGTTCAAGGAGCACCATGCTGATACCCTTATTTGATTACGCCTCTTCATGCCTTCCTCTGTGCGGGAAGAGCTATTCAACAGCGGCACCGCTGAGCTCCCAGCACGGGCTGGCCCCACTGCTGGCCTTTTGTTAGCCCCACTGGCGGCACGCCGGGCATCAGGGCTGCACGGGGGGACCCGCGCCACCGTCTGGGGCCAGGGCTCTTCCCGAAGCTTTGCAACAGGGCCTTGGACAGGCCATTGATTTTTAACCAGAAAAACTCAAAAATGAAAGGAAAATGGGACTTAAATAGAAATATGAATGACTCCATGAGATAAGGGCTCTGTTCCTCCTTCTGCTTTACCATGCTTTTGGCATGATGGAGACACACCTACCTGGTACCTGTTAGCTGTGTCCACTGGGAAAGCCCAGGGCGTGTTATTGGGATCAACCTCAGATGCTGCTGGGTGATCCAGCTCCTCTGTGGCCTCAGGAGTTTTTGGTCAAGTTTGTGAGCTTGCAGAGAAAGGATCAATTGTTCCTTTGCTCAGGAGTTGGAAGATCAGCACCTAGAGATCCCTTGGGCACAAAGGAAATCTCAATGGAAACAATTTTGCAGGTTCCCTGGTCAGAACCCACCCCAGGTCACACTACTCCTGAACAATGCCACCTGTACCTGCCTTGTCCCAAGGACCAGCGGTAGCCACCTCACCAGCCGAGCAGATGTGCCCTCTGGAATCCAAGCAGAGGTCCACAATGATGTCCCGGCCATAAGCCCCTTTGCCATCTCCACGAGCTTCTTGTACCTTACGTTAAGGTAAAATATGTTGCTCCAGGTGATGCTGAGGTGTGAGTCCCCAGCCAGCCCCGCAAGCATCCCGGTGGAGGGCATGCTGGGTTCCTGACTCTCCTTTTGGAGTTAATCACCCGGACTGCTGGAAATGTGGAGCAATTGCCCTTGTTTTGCTATTGCCTGCTAGATTAAAGAGCTCTTAAGTACCTGGTTTGTTATTTCTGCCAGGATACTTGCACACCAAGGTCCTTGTGACTGTAATCAAGCCGCCTCTTGATCTTCTTCCTGATAAACTAAGTAGGCTAAGTGTCCTGTCTGCCTCCATCGGAAACATCCTCAGCCCTTGTCTCCCTCCCCCGGGGTTTCTCTGCAGGGTCTCCAGCTTGGGCAGAGCCTGCTTTGGCGATGGCCTCGCATGAGTCAGGATTGGACTGCTATTGCAAAGTCGCTACCCGGTGTCAGCTCCTCCAGAAAGCCCTTAAGTCTTGCAAAGCCAGAGGTGGAAGGGACGGGGTGGCTGCACAAACCTCCCCGCACAAATCTGCCTGCACAGCTACAAATACCACCACAAAGCCTGTAAACTTCGGGCACCTGCCCCTTCTCCCCTTCCTCCCACTGAAGTTTGCTCTGAGCATCATCAAATCTCCCTTCAGCTGATTGCTGCCAGTTTCTTCACCTTAGCAGCTGATAGACCTACAAATGGCTGACTGGAGAGTGGTGACCAGAGTGGACACAGTGCAGTGAGGAAGACATCTGGGACCTTGGATACAATATGTCACCTGCAGGAGGCCAAAAACCTTGAGTCAGAGCCACAGTGCAAGTAGTGCCTGTGGTCTTTGCTGGCTCCACAGCTCACTGTGCAGAGAGAAGTGCCAGATGGGCCAAACCACCACTGTGTTTGTAAAAATAAAATGGCACTCTGCTACTTAATTAAAGTAGCCTTCAGTGTCTTACTTTTTATCAAAATACTCCCATATTGCAGGTGTTTCACAGCCTGGGGCTAGCTCCCATTATCAAATGCTTCCTGCCCTGCAGGGAACATCCCCCAGTCCCAGGTGCCGAGCTGGCTCTGCCACTCTGTGCACGCTCACTGCCTGGGCCGAAAAGTGGCATTTGCTGGACTCAGGTCACTGCCCCCCAGCAAAGGGGCTTTCGGCTGAGCCCCAGCAGCATGTCCTGCCACCGGCACCTCCTGAATGGGATCTTCCGCTGCAGCCCCGGCCCATTGTCCAGGGGGATAATTGGAGGGAGAAGTGGAATGGGGCTGTAATGAATTCTGCTGCTATTCAGCAGGGCTGAGAGGCAGAAAGCTCACTGCTTCTGCCAAAGTGCTGAGGCTGCTACTTCCATTCTGCGGCCAGAGGGGAGGTCTCCAGAGGGCAACTCGCTATTGAGGAGGCTCTGGGGTTGAAACAACACAACATCTGAAGGTTTACTCTTTCTGTGCGAATGTGCTCCGATATGGCTGTGCACAGGGTCCTTGCCTGCAGGCTTGGCAGGGCTGCAGCCAAGCTGTTGGTGCTCTCCGGCTCACACAGAGAGGTGCCAGGGTGTCCCTGTGTCCATCACTGTGTTGTGCTGGCACCAGTCTCAGCTTTGCTGCCCTTCTCTCTGTGCTGCCCTCGGGGACTCTGGCCTGGCCAAATCCTCATTCCTTCATCCCCAGGGTCCCAAGCAAAACTCCCTTGGCCACAGTGACCCCAGCAACCAACACCTGACCCACCCCAGCACCCAGCAACACAAGCACAGCTCCCCCAGACCCCTACGAGGGGTCGCTTTGCCCCCCTTCCCATGTTTTTGGGAGGGATGGAGCAGCACAGGAGGCAGACTCAGCCTGGGGGAGGATGGAAAATCTGTGCTCTTCTTTCCAGGCGCCCTAAGGCTTCGAAGGACTGGACAGCAAAGTGTCTGTGTGGTCCCTCCCGTGCAGGCAAAGCCCTGTGGAGGGCAGCTCCTCTCCCACACACTCCCGCCGGTAGCTGGCCGTCTCCAGACATCTTGCATCGCTCTGCTCAGCCCTGCCGCAGCTGCTGCCGAGCTCCTGCTGGGGTCTCACACTCAGGGTGGGGTTCCCCCTTCTCAAAAGCCTCTCGGCAGCATCCGGCTGGAGGCAGGGGCTCTGCCAGGAGCAGTCCCCTGGGATGCTAGGCTGGCTCCGGCACACACAGCCTGGGTCTGCGGTGCCTCAGCCCCTGGGGAAAGCTTTCTGCCAATATGCCTGAGCTGCGGAGGGGTTGGTGCCAGAAGAGCTGGCAGCCTGCGCGGGTGTTGGCCTTCTGCACATGAAGCCCGGAGGGGGTACGGGGGTGCCCCGCTGCCTCCCCGGTGCAGAGGCATACGGGGCCTGTGAGCTGGTGTCACAGGGCAGACCCCGGGGATGCTGGTGTTGCCCCTGCCCTGAGGCGCACCAGACTTATTTCACATCTAGAAGCTCTTTAAGCAAATGCATAAGTAATACCTTCTTCTTCTTGCCTGTAGGGATGACACGTTTTCAGACCTTTGAAGGAGATTTAGGACTTTTGTCTCCACCCGGCAAACCAGGTGGGTGCGCAATCAGCAAACCACTGGCAATTACAGCCATCACAATTTTCTGCATCAGTGCCATAAACAAGCGGGAGGGGGAACTCAGAGGACAGCACCCTGAAGAGGAAGACAAACAGGACTTTGTCCCAAGGTTTTGAGGAGGCTGCAGGCACTAGGGCTCAGTGCTATTCTTCCCAGCCCATGGTGCTCTCATAACACCTTAGCTCAGCAGAGCTTAGCAGCCTCAAGGAGAGCCCTCCTGACCTCCCTGGGAAATGACTCCAGCAAGCAATAAATTGGGTCCTGTTTACTTTGAGGGGTGTCTTGTCAAGCTTTAACACAGGAGGGACAGCTCTGAGCTGTGAAATGTGGCTGACACCGGAGCTGTGGCTAGAGCAGCCCACAGCCGTCAGCATGAGCATGGGGCCAGCTGGGGTCTGGGCCTCCCTGTGAAGGATGGGGCGCCCTACACATCGCATTAGACCTTTTCCTGTCCTTTTTCCCATGGGTGATGGCTAACCAGCCCCAACTACAGCATGCTCCTCCAGACTGCCAAACACTGGGCACTATGGCAGCCCTTGCCCCATGCAAGATCTACCATGGGGGTCAGGATGGGAGGGGGGAGCAGTGTGGCTGTGCTGTGGGCTGATCCAGCCTGGGAGGGGCCCCCCAATGACCCTCGTGCTCACTGTGGCACTGGATGGGCAAGCACAATGCAGCTCACAGCCATAGCACTCACCCCTTTGCCTGTTTGCTGGCTCTCATCCCACTGCACTCATCCATTTATTCAGCAGCTCATGGCCGTGGTGGTCCAGCTCCTTGTCCCTTTGAGGAGACATGACCCCACTGTGCCCATCACCAGACCCACTCCCAAACCTCTGGGGAGAGCTGTCCCGAAGAGGCAGCGCTGCAGGCAGGGGGCTGCCCACAGGTTCTGCCTGCAGCCTGCCCACACGCAGCTGAGCCCAGCGGGGAAGGCAGTGAGCACCAGCCCCGTCTGCGAGCACAAACATCTGCTTGGAGCCTGCTCAGAAACACCAGCCCAGGCTGTCCAGCTGCCAGCCCCTCTGTTTCAGAGCACAATAAAAGCTGAAGGATGGCTGAAAGCAAGTGCCCCATGGGAAGGGAAGCGCGGAGCTCTGTGCTGTGGTACACACCAGCACTAATCTCACAGCGAGGAGCGAGGCTTGGCTGCAGAGAGAAAGGAAGCATCCATCAAGCCCACCAGTCCTTGCTTTGAGACCCTGTGCAGATGCTGACCAACCAGATCCCTCCCAGATGCAGAGCTGGGGATGAGCACTCCAGTTTCCCTGTTCATTCACCATACATGGGACTGGTTTGACTGGGAACACTGTCTAGTGGAAGGATTTGTCCTGTTGCATCATCATCCCAAAGCTTCCCCTCTGCCTCCAAGCTCATTGTATCCTCTAGCACTCACTGAGATGAAGCCCAGAAGGATGTCCTGGTCCCTTCTCCATAGGCATGCAGGGCTCTGGTCTTTCTCTGCACTCACATGTTGCCATCAAACCCCTGAGTGTGATGGGCCATTTGCTCTTCCCCACCATAAACAGTGCATTTCACTGCTGGGACTAAAGCAGGTTGTCTTCCAGGTCCGGACACTATGCTGTTGCTGATGGAGGCAGGGATGAAACTCAGCTTGATACTGGGATGCAAACAAAGCCAAATGTTTCCCAAGCCTCGCAGGATCAGCCTGTGCTGGTCCTGCTTTACACCAGTTGTAGCTTCAGTGAGGATGCTGCTGGGCTGAGTGGGTTGAGGCCCAGTACCATAGCCCCTGTTTGGCAGATGCCCCATGTGTGTCAGTGCTGCCAAATGAGATGGGGGCTTATCTGTGCCTGGGCTGCAACAGGGCTGTGAGGGCCAGAGCCAGGCAAGATACGTAACTATGAGTTTCGGGATGTGTCCCTATATCCTGCTCCCTCTCTTGGTACAAACACTGTCCAGATTTCCAACGTCAGAGAGAGAGACACCAGCCAGATTGTTTTACAGTTTCAAGAACTCATAATGTTTTCCAGAGAACAGAGCTGCAGCCCATCTTCTGCAGTGGGACAAGCTGTGGAAGCCTCCAGTTCCTTAATTTAATCGTGGTGCTGTGATATGATAATAGGTCAAGCCGGGTGCTGCCGGAGGGGGACCCAAACACAGGAATCCCTGGAGTTTCATACCCTCACAGTCTGCTGCACATGCCTCTTGGTCCAGTGGTGATATTTAGTCATTGTTCATCCGGTCCTGCAGAGTCTCTGGTGACCGGCCACACCCCTGGCGGGCAGCACCGCAGCTCCCCGTGTCCTTTGTTAGCGGGTAGGTGCCCATTCATAGCTCGTTACCCGTGACTCCAGCCATTTGCCCCCACCCAAGGCACAACCTGCAGCTTGCGCACCAAACTACCTGCAGTAAGTGTATTCCTCAACAACCCTAACCTCCTCAGCAGCCAAAACCGCTGACAGAACAATGGAAAAAATGCAGGGCACCCTTGGAAAGGCTCCTGTAAGGCAGCCCAGTGCACCCATATCTAGAGGTGTTGCTGCCTTCCCAGCCCCGACGACCTGGAGCAGGGAGCAGCCTCCTCCTGGCATAGTAGATGTCTCCCTTGCAGGGCAGGCACCATCGCTGGCAGTCCCGGTGCCAGCGTGGCTGGGCACTGTGGAGGGAGGTAACAGTCCAGGGATGGCGTATTACCCCACCTGGGAGGAAGGATCAAGCAGAAGCTCCACTCCAGGGGCAATTTTAGGGACGACTTTTGGGGAGATGCTATGCAGCAGCAGGCTGGATCAGGGACATGCTATCTTTCTTTGGGGGGGCTGTGAGGACACAGAGAGAGACGTGGCTTTTCATGGAGTCACAGGGTGACCCAGCCCTGGCTCCCAGCCTCTGCTCGGAGCCTCTGGGCCACCTCATGTCCCAGTCCTGCGGTGAGGCTGAGTTCCAACCTCCGCTCTAACAGAGCTGCCCGAGCCATGCTGTTGTGCTGGCAGGCTCATTACAGCACGTCTGCTTTTAATTAAGCAGGATACTGCTTTTGTAAGGCTGAACCCCCCGGGAGTTCGGGCACAGACCCTTCACCCCTGCGGCTGCTCACCCCTGTGCGGAGAGCAGCAGGCAGAGGGAGCCGGGGCCAGGAGTTTTGGGAGCACGTGCTGGAGAGGCGTGTCCCACCCACACAGGATGTCAGCTATGTCCTCAGGGTGACATGGTGCAGTTTGTGCCGTGCCCTGCTGTGGGTGTTTGCTCTCCTTGGGCCGGAAGGCAAAGCCCAGGGCTGTTATCACGCCAGGCAGATAAGGGTTAATGCCCCACAGCTGTGCTGAGCTGGCTTTATTGGCAATAAACCTCGTCTGAGAGCAGCTTCTTAATCATTACAGATTGCAGGCAGCCCTACCTCCATGGCTGTCCTTCAGCAACAGCACCTCTGCCCTGCTGCCCCTGCACCCTCCTCGGCAAACACACCGGGGTCAGGCCCTCTCAGTTCCCTCACCCCTTCAGTGCCACACGGCCCCCTTGTCACCCTCACTGTGGTGCCACACAAAGAATACATGCCCCAGCCTCCTCCCAGTGCTCACTGTGGGTGTCTGCACAGGGCTAAGCTGTGGCTGTACAGGAGAATGGTCCAGAGGCTATGGCCTGCATGGATCAGATCCTCACATATAAGGCACTGGAACGGGTAGCTGGTACCTCTGGGGCACAGCTCTGCTGGGGCAGAGACATCAGAAATCACTCCAGCTGCAGAGGCTGGGAAGGGGAGGTGATTGTCCCAGCCATTCCCAGGACCAGCTGATGGCATGGCTGAGAATGTTTTTTAAATGAGAGTGGAGTCATTTGTCTGGGGTGACCCCCCCAGGAAGTCTGTGCTCCGCAAAACAAGCTGGGCTTTTGTTTGACTTGTTTTAAGTAAAACACATGTCACCCCTGTAAATCACAGGTCCCCTTCACTGCCCCAGGGGCAGCAGCAGAGCAGAGGCGGATGCTGGCCTCGAGGTGCTGGTACAAGCCAGAGCCACAGGCTGTTGGGTCTGGTCCCACTGCTGGGCTGTGTCCCGGCTGGGAGCCACGGGGCTGGAGCATCCCGGCCCCCACACCATCCAGCCACCTCAACCTGCTTGCACACCCTGCAGCACGCAGCGCCCAGGGAGGTTTGCAGTGCTGGTCCTGGGGCACTCTCGCCCTGGCACCCCTGCAACTCCTGCCTTGCTCCCCCAGATCTTAACCCGGCTGCCTGGCTGCTTTTTTCCACCATCCCACACTCCCTTCGGGCCAGGCGCCTGGATCCCAGCCCAAGGTCAGCTGCCGGCTGCGGGCCCTTGGCATGAGCGAGAACGATGGTTCGGGACAGCCGGCTGGGGGGCTGTGCCGCCACAGGGCCGGGTCCCATCCATGGCGTGCGGGCGGCATTTGGCCACGGGCTGCCGGCGTTCGGCCACGGGCTGCCGGCGGTCGGCCTCGCCGCCTGCCAGCGGGGGCCGGGGCGGGCTCGTGTGCCGGCAGCAGCAGCCGCACTCCCTCCCGCGTTCCCCACACCGCTGGCAGCTCGCCACCGCGCCGGGGGTTCGCTCCTTTCTCACGACCTCTCAGGTTCCTGAGCTCATCTGGGAGCTATTCATTTCCTGCCAGAAAACAGCCTTGCCTGCTAAAAAAACCACCTTGGCCGCAGAGCGGCCCAGGGCTTGGTACGAGGGCTCTCCCGGCTTAAATCATAAAGCTCCGGCTGTCTGGCTGGAATCAAAGGCAGGGCGGGCGTGGGGGGGTGCGGGGGCCTGTGCCATATGGTAGCACTTAAGAGCCAAGGAGGAAGCGAGGAGGGGCTTTTGCGCCGCTCACGAGGAGTGTGGGAAAAGTTAATTGACTTTAATGACAGGTTTCCCGGGACGGCAGCAGTGGTGGATGGAAGGGACCTGCAGGGATGCGAGGGACACCCGGGACAGAGGGACAGCTCTGTGGTGGGTGCGGGGCAAGGAAGGGTGCTGGGGGACGCAGAAAAAGCCCCCTGCCCACGGACTCCCATGCAGGTGTACTGTAGGCAGGAATGGAGCACTGCTCCTTCCAGCTCAGCACCCTCCAGGCTGCAAATGCACCCATCGGATTGTGGCAAAGTGCCTACCAACCCACGAGTGGTCATGAGAGGGCCAGACCTGGCTCTAGCCCCTTCCCAGGGTCCTCTCCACTGGCACGCAGGGCTCAGTAAGGTATGCAGGGAAGCCAACAGGAGCTGCATCCCATCTGGCAGCATTTAGTCAGGTCCCTTTTCCTACCTGTCCTGCACAGTCCCCTGCAGGGCCACAGCTCAGCCTTGTCCCTTCCCTGGCACCCCCCCATCCCTCCCTTCCCTTTCCCCGCTCATCCCACAGCACCAGTTTCAAGGCATTTGCTGCACCTGAAGAGCAATTCCCACACACAATGATCCATAGACCCACAGCCTGCATTTGTCATCCCAATTTGTCACGGGCTCAGTGAACTGGCACCAAGAGCACAGCTCCTGGGAATTGCTCTGATCCCCTTAAAGCTCACAAACTCAAGCAGAGCTCTCATGTCAACAGGCTGTGGGATAGAGTAAACACAGAAAGCCTTGGAGAAACCGGTCCAAGCATGCCATATCTGCTTTATACTAGGCTATTTAAACTCCATTAGCAAATAGGTTCATCTTGTCTTTCACTCCTGGATCTGCTGTGTGTTCTCCATTAGTCTACAGCGAAGTCTCTTTTTTCTAATGTGCTTTCCAAACCAACTGCTTCAGCAGAAAAGGAAGATACTGCTCAGCTGGAATAGCCTTCACTCTTACAGGTGATACATTACTGATCTACATCAGCTCCACACAGGTCATCCAGCAGCAGGAGTTGTTCTGATGCATTCCGAGACAGGTCCCGCAAGCGCTTCTCTGAACACAAGGCGGGCTTGGTCCTACCCTCGGTACCTCCAGTGCAGGAAAGTGACACTATGGCTGGCGGAAGGGAAGGCAGACTCAACCTTTATGGCTACACACTTGCCTTGGGACAGCAAATCCAGTATTTCCAAACCTTGCACACTAAACCTGGCTGCGAGATGCCTCTGTGAGGGTGGCAATGCAGGCAGGCCAGCAAGATGGTGGGAGACAGTTAATTCCAGGGAGATCAGCCCCTTTGAAAAGGAGAACTGCCACTGGCTGCAGCTTCCTCAGTATACCCTGCAGAGAGAGATCCCAGGCGTGCACCACCCCCCTCCAAAACACACTCCCAGAGGTATTTTCCGATCAGGAGAATGTGTTTCTTTACAGGGAGCAGGGAGGAAAGCTGGGCAGTCAAACCCCAGCAGGTTTAATCCGTCTGGTCTCACACTCTCCCCAGCTTTTATTTCCTCAGCACCTGGATACAGTCAAGCACCTGGCTGATCCAGACAAAATCCAACAAGCTTTTGCAGCAGGATTTGGAAAGAAACCCCAGTGGATCCTGGCACATTTTAAAGCTGTTCACTGTGAGTTAAGACTTGTTGAGAAGGGCAATGCAAGCTGTAACCTGAGACTGCTGCTCACTGCTATCTAGGGCTTGTATCTTGCCTGGAAATGGGGCATCCCCAAGTCACAGGGGTCAGTTGCAGCTCGTAATTATAGAGAGATAGCCCTCACAGCCCCACATCACTCCCTTGGCCACGTGTTTTCCATAGAACAGCAGAGGAAATGCCCAACTCTATCAAAACCACATGCAGAGCATTAATCATCAAGCACAGCTTGGCTGGTGCTCAGGGCTGGGAACAGCTCTGTGCTTTTAAGTCCAGGTGGAGGTGGTGCCCAGTGCCTGCTGCAGCCCTGTCAGCCAGGAGCACTCGTGTCAGGCTTGTCCTGTGGAGACACACTGCTTTTGTAACACGAGAAGCTGGCAGGCACTGCTCTCTCAGTCAACTGACTGGAGTCATTTGTGATTTACACCACAGCCTGCTCCTCCAGGTCCAGGGCAGGAGGCTCACCCAGGCAGCTGAATCTCTCTTTACCACAGCTACTCTGACTCCATCAGCTGAAGAGCCAGGAACAGAGTGGAGATGCCTCCTTCAGCATACTCACCAGCTCTGCAAATACAAGCTCTTTTTAACAAGTCTCATCAATTGAGCTGTTCCCAAAGAAGCAATAATTACACCTGCCCCAGGGCAGGGAGGGGGGCCAGGTAATTTCACAAGACAGAGAAGACAGAGGGGCTGAGTGATAGCTCCAGCCTGGTGAACAGGACAAGGCAGCCCAGGAGCAGCATGATCCACAGGCAGCCAGGAGCTGGACTCCCTACTATGCACGCATGCCAGAACTCCAACTTATCTCCAAAGGCCTTCCAAAATGGAAGGGAAATTTTATTTTATGAGCATTCAAAAAAAAAAACCAAAAAACAACAACCCCAAAAAACCACCAACAAAAAAACCCCAATCTTTGGCGTCACATAAGGAAGGGGAGGAAAAGGGAAAAAAAAGATCTCGTGTAAAACACGAAACACTGTCAAGGGAGTGCTATGGTACAAAGGCACAATCCAATATGAACATATAACCTATGTACAGCCGTGCCAGCAGCACGGGGTGCAGAGCCAAGTCCAGTCCGGTGCCCACCACCCTCACCAGGGTCTCCAGACCGAGTCGCCTGTGCCGGGTGGTGGGCCTGGTGGCGAGGCGGCAGTGGCAGCTGTGGGTGGGCCACCATACAGAGGCAGCACAGCTCCCCCAGGAGCAAAGGCAGTGCTGGGGATGAGGAAGGCAAACTGCCCATCGGAAGCCGGCAGCAACTGGAAGCCACCGTACACCTTGGCTGCATCGGCACCTGGCTTGCAAGGCATGCCTGGGAGTGGCCCCGCGCCACTGCCCGGTGGCACCAGGGGTGGCCCAAAGGCTGCGGCTGGTGGCAGTGGGGGTGGTGGAGGGGGTGCAGGATAGTTCATGGCGTTGATCTGGGTCATGCAGCTGGCCAAGTGGCCCAGGAGCCGGGTGCGCACTTCGGTGTTGACGCCCTCGCAGGTGGAGAGGAACCGTGTCACCTCGTTCATGCACTCGCTGAAGCCGGCACGGTACTTGCCCAACACTGTGGGGTCTGTGCTCAGTGCAGCTGTGGGAGAAGAGGCACACAGGGGTCAGCAGGCTCTACAGGGAACACGGATGAGCAGCCCACTGGCATTGCATCCTACAGCCCTCTGAGCCAGGAATCCACATGGGGAAAGCAACTTCCTCTGGCAGCGTCTTGTGTGCCCAGGTGCAAAGAATTCGGATGGAGGACACAGCCCCTCTGCTACCAAATCCACCAGCATCAGGAACTGAGATAGAGAACAGACAATTCCCAAGAGTCCTGCTACGTCCCTATATTCCAGGGATCTAAGCTGGAAACAGTTCCCCCAAAGACTCTTCTGCCTCTCACCCCCCCAAAACAGATCCATGTGGGGAGCACAGCTCAAGCTGGGACTGCAGCCCTCCCATTGCCCTGCAGTACTGGGAGACAGAGAACACAGTCCTCCAAACAGAGAACACAGTGACCTCCTCAGCTTTTCTGTACTGGGAATACATACACAGATCATGCTGCCCCTTACCATATACCTCAGTAGCAAAACTGTGCCCTGCATGACTCTCCAGTACTCAGGATAACGTGGTGAGCTACTGGCTCCTTGTACTAAGAATACAGGTACAGAATACGGTACCCTCCATCACTCCCTGAGGATACAGCTGCGAAGCCGGGCGCCCGTTACCCTCCCTACCGAGGATGCAGACATGGAGTGCGACGCCCCCAGCCTCCGGGATGCAGGCGCCCCAGCTCCTCCTCCCCGTTCCCTCCCGGGACTCACCGGTCATCTGGGCTCGCTGAAGGCTCCGCAGGTGCTTCACGGTCATCTCCAGGATGTCGGCCTTCTCCAGTTTGGAGTGCCGGGAGCTCTGCGAGAACAGGCGAGGCTCAGTCCGGCCCGGCAGCGCCGTTTCCCCCCGCGCCCCCTGCCCCGGCCCCCCTCCGCTTACATCCTTCTTCAGCGCGTCCAGGATGAGAGTCTTCAGCTGCCCTAGGCTCTCGTTAATGCGCGCCCGCCGCCGCTTCTCCATGATCGGCTTAGAGGACTGCAAGAGAGGCGGCGGTCAGCGCCCGGCGCGGCTCTGCACGGCGCTCGCTTCCCATTCCCATCCCGGCCCGGGCGCCCTTACCTTGCGGTGCTCCGCCGCCGTCTTCGGCTTGTCGGGCGTCGCGTTGACGCTGGCGGGGGTGGCGGCCACCGGCGAGGCGCTGCTCTTCTCCATCAGGTCGGCCGGCATCCTGCGCCGCCGGGGAGAGGCGCGGGGGCGGCGGCGGGGGGGCCGTGCGGGGCCGGGCCGGGCCGGGCGCGCTCGGGGCGGG
>JAWMRA010000009.1:11842769-12049403 GCA_035584735.1 Pseudotriccus pelzelni | reverse complement strand
GGGTGCCGCGCGCCCTTGGCCGCCCCTACTTATATAGCGCGCGCCGCACGCGCGCGGCTCGTGTGAAACGTCCCCCGCCGCCGTTCCCACACTCGCGCCCAGCCAATGGGCGCCGCCCGCACGCGGCCCCGCTCGTGGACGGCGCCCGCCCATTGGCTGCGCGCCGCGCGGCGGCCGCCGGCCAATGGCGCGGGGCGGGCGGCCGCGGTTTAACCCCTTGGGCACCGCCCGCGGGGGGGGCGCGGGGAGCGCCGCGCTAATTACCGGGTTAATTGGCGCCCGTGGCAGGCGCGGCCCCGCCCGCTCCCCCTCGGGGACCGCCGGCCCCCGGGGCGGGCTGCGCTGTGGGGGGCCGCGGCCCTCCGGGGTGATGGCTGGGACGCGGCGGGCCGGACCCGGCTGTCGTGGCCGGATGAGCAGCTACTGTGTGCGGGGGCTGCGGCTGAACCGCGGGCTGCGCGGCGGGGCTGAGCCCTGACACGGGACCCGCAGCGTTGCCGCGGCCGCCCGGGATTCCCCAGGGCCACCCGGGTGTCCCCAGGGCATTGCCCGGGCATTGCCACGTGGTGCTGCCACTGCCCTCCCGCAGGTGTGGCCGGGGCTGGGCACGGCCGGTGCCCAGGGGAGCGCGGGGCACAGGGCACGGGGCAGGTGTGCGGTGGCACACGCAGGACCGGGAGCAGCCGCCGGTGTGGGTTCCGCTCCCCGGGTTCGCACGCCGGGCTGACGGCGCGGCTGCAGATGCAGTGGTGCGTGCCCTGACATCGCGGGGCACAGGCGAAACCGCAGGGAGGTGCCTGTCCCCGGCTCTGCTGCTACCGCTGGCTGGTTTGGACAGTTTATGGGTTACTTTAAAAAAAAAATAAAATTGCCTGGGGACTTGAATCCTTTTTTTTCCCCTCCGCTTGACTGACTTTCTCACACTCCTATTCCCATAGTCTGCCAGCTAAGCCTGAGTCATCCTGCCAAGAACTAGACCTGGCCTATTCAGAAATGTGCTCACTCGTTCTTTCTTTCTCTGTGTGTGTCTCTCCTTGTTTCTTGGTTCTTTTTTTTTTTTTTTTTTTTTTTGAGTATACACAGTAATGTTTTTCCACCTCCTCCTGTACCTGATCTGCACCTGTACAGGGCCAATCCCACACGTATCACCCGATCTCGCCTTTTCAGAGACCGTGAGAAAAATAAAGTTCAAGAAAGAAGAGACATGTTTGCAGATCTCACCGGTGCAAAGCCCTCGTCCCTGCAGAGGCTTGCCTGCTGAGCCTTCAGAGTTTAAAAAAAGAAAAATAAATAAAAGGGAGAGTGTCATGTTTAAAACTGCGGAAAAATACAAATCCAGGCTTTCTTTTAGCTCTTTGATAGAGCCAAAAGCCTTTTGATTTAAAAACAAAGAACAGCCTTCAGCGTATAAGCTTTAACTTCAGATGAGCAGTATTTGACGTAAGCTTCAATTAGCTGGACAGCCGGACAAACTCGAGCAAGGAAAAAGATCGAGACTGCATTGGGAAGTCACTGCCGAAAAGGCTTTTCCCTGTCATCTTCGTGGGTTAATCGGAGACAATGGATTAGCATGAAAGCTGCAGTACATTTTTGGAGAGCCTAAAAAGTTCTCTGCTGGATCAGTATTTCTTCTAGTGCTGATATTTGTGTATACCGGGAGGGAGGAAAGTTATCACAATTACTGAGCTGGTGTTCTCCCTCCTGCGGGGATTTGCAAAGGGACGAAGAAATTCAGAGCTGGGCAGCCCGGTCCCTCCCGGCCGAAGTGAGAACAGGCTGCAATTATGTCTATGTTTGTGGTAGCCGAGGAGCTGCAAACCGCCTGTAATTGCCGGCAACAGGTCGTTGTCTCTGGGGGATGAGAGTGGGACAGGCAGCGATAACAGGCTGTCATTAGAAGTTGCCAGCGCTCGCCCACTCCAGGGACCTGTGAAATGCCTGCCAGAAGCTTCCCTTGCTGCACTTCCCTCCTGCCGCAGCCCAGCCCCTGCCCGCTGCAGAGCCCGTCGGGAGCCTTTTGCTTCTGGGGTGTGCGAGGAGGCTGTGGGGGAACAGGGCTTCCAAAAGCGTCTGCTTCTGTGGAGCTTTCTTAGATCCATTGGGCGAGGGCTGCACGGGGCAGCGGGAGGCAGTGACACTGGTGTCCCCGTTCCACATCTCCTCCTCCGCTTGCCTGCTGCTGTGAAATGCTTTACATGTGCGAGGGTTGTGATCCCCGAGCGGAAGCATGTATACTTGTGAATTCCCCAGGGATCAGTAGAGGAAAGGGAGGATTTCCATGGAAGAATGTCTCTAGAAATGAAATGGTGAGGCCAAGTTTAGGCTGTAAGGAGGTGGTGAAGGGGTTTGTAACTGTTGAGGGGACCTGGAACAGATCCTCTGGGCATCTCCAGCCCTTCCTTTCCTTGTGAAAGAGGTGTCAAGGGGGAGGTGAAACCCTGAGATAAGGGGCTGCCCCGGGGACTGGGGTGTCCCTTGTACCACAGTCCTCCTGAAATGTTTTTTTGTTTGTTTGTTTGCTTATTTGCTCCAGCAGTCATCTTGGATTGCAAACTGGGAGTTGTCCAAAGCACATTTGGGAAGAACCTTTAGATAGCACATTATGGCATTACTGACTGGCAGAACATCTTGCAAGAAAAATGTGTTGGCAAGAAAATTTAGACTAGTCCTGGGCATGGGCCCAGGGGCGGGAAGGAATAAAATAGGATGTTGCTGCTGGTGCAGCACGCAGGAGGTGAGGAGGTGGCAGGGCTGGCCATGCCTGCTCTCTGGTCCCTTAGGAAGCAGTCAAGATGAGCAAAATGTGCTTCTAGAGATCCAATAGTCTTAATATCGAAAGCTTGAAGGATCCTAGAAAATACAGAAAATAGAAACCAAGTTGCTTGTAAGAACCAGGTTACAGGCTGGATCTCAGGAATGGCACACAGAGCCTTTCCTCTTTGGGTCACAGGCTGAAAACCTATCCTGGTCACAGCTCAAAGTTGTCACCACCCTGAAGACTGGAAAACAAGTGCTGCATCTCAGAGACACGTCCTTGGCACAGGTGTCTCCTCTGGGCAGCCCTGCACACATGCCTCCACTCGTAGTTCCCGTCCCAGAAGCTGTTGTGCAATCCATATTCAACCGGCTCCCTTGGGAGGGGTCATCTCAGAAGCTTTAGGTGCAGGTTTCTGGATTTATTTCCCCTCTATAAACGTTGGCCAGACCTTTGGGACAAGGTCACTTTCATACGGATTTCCTGGCATAGCTCCCCAGATGAAACAAAGCTTTCATGAACATTGCTCCCGTACACACCAGATCCTCATAGTAAAGGGGGCAGCTTTTGTGCAGCAGCGTCACTGCCTGGCTCCCTCGATGGCAGGAGCAGCTGCTTTTAAGGCAGCAGGTCTGTTTTATGGCTGGTTCTGCCCTCTCTTTCCACGGGGTACCCATTTCCCAAGGACCTGCTGAGACCCAGGATCCCAGCACTGGCAGACATGCTGTGTGGCAGCTGCTCCCCAGGAGCTCTTTCAGCTGTTCCCTGGCTGCCACTGCAGAGGAGAGACTGAAGTGTTTATTCCTTTTACTCCTCACTGTGTGAGTCAGGCTGGGTGTGTGGGAGCTCTGGCCACTCTGTGGTGACACTCCTTGCGTGGAGGGGGTCATCCTGGGCTCCAGGAACTGGTGCCCTTTGTTCTGTTGCCCACACAGCCAAGGGGGTATCCCTGGGAATGGTGCAGGAAACTGTGGTATGAAGCGGCCAAGGCTTTGCTTGGCTAGCAAAGCATGAGTCCGAGAAACTCCAGAGTATCTAAGGAAAAACCTCTGAAGAACCATTTTCATCTCTCCATCCCATCCCAACCCAGGCTGGAGCACGGCTCTGTGCCGAGAAAGGCTCTGGGACAAGAGCCAGGGTACCTGGATCTCTTGCTAAGCTGATTCCTCTTGGCAGGCTCCTATCCTGCTGAACCAAGGAAACGCTGCTGGGGAGCTGGCGGGAAGGGCATTTTGGCAGCTGTGAAATGCCACCCATGTGGATGGGAATTCCCTTCCTGATACCCATGGTGTTACTTTAGAGATTGCTGGTTGGGCTGGAACAGTCACATGTGCTAATGGGCATGAGATGGTGCAGCCCCAGCTTTGCCCCGTGCGTCCTTCCAGAGCCCTGGCTCCAGCCTGGTCCTCTGCTGGCAGCAAGGGCTGGGTGCTGGTAGGTGTTGCAGCTGGGAACAAGCACTGGGAAAATACCTACATTGCAGGCAGGGCTTGGTCCTGTGTCTGGCACTGCCATTGCCAGCCAAAAGTTGCAAGCTGCCTTATGCCCTTCTCTTAGAGATGTTCTTTTCATGAGACATGACTAGAGTTCACCGGAGCACCGATTTGCAGTCTGCTGGCTGTGACAGGGCAGTCTCTCTCCAGCACAACATCCAGTATCTTTGGCAAGATACAGGAGCTCCAGGCAGAGGGACATGCAGCTGAGCCCCTGAGAACCAGAAATAAATGCTCAGTCATTGCCACTCTCCAGAGGGGAGAAGGAGCATCTTGGGCCTCATCCTCTCCCTCTGTGGTGGGAGGTGTTGGCAGTGAGACGAGTTATTTATTTATTAAGATCCTACTTGTGTTTCTGCCTGAGGCTGCTGTCTCTGTGCTGAAACTGTGGTGCTTGCGTGCTTGCAGGGAATGGAAAGAGTCTGCAAGCTGTGAAGCAGGGGGTACATACATGAAAATACTGCGAGCTTGGCAATGGTGAGGCTGGAGGAGGCATGAGAGCTCATTGGCACAGAAAATGTCCCTGTCCCAAACGCACAAGCAAACCTCTTGAGAGCCTCCAGATGAAGGTGGGCGTGCATCACCTACACATCCTGAGTCCAGTCTCCAGCCATGTTGCTCGTGCGATCCCTGACATGCTGTGGCTGCAGGAAGCCTTGCAGGCTTTTCCAGAAAATGGCTTAAGTCAGATCAGACCAGCAGTGTGGTTTGCAGCCCAGCTGTGCACAGCTGGGTTGGTGCAGCCAGGGGGTGGGAAGATGTGGGCGGGAGTGTGGCGAAGTGGGAGCCTTGCCAGCCATCCCTGGCACAGGGAGACTGTGACTGGGTGCGTCAGCATGCTCTCAAATTCCCAGCACACAAGCCCTTGTCTGTGCCCCCTCTGCCCTCTTCCCCTGGCCCTGCTGGCACCTACAGCCAAGGGCAGGTGGGAGCCATGGCATGTGGCTCCCTGGGGACTCAACCTTCACCGACTGTGGACTCATGAATCCCATGGGGCCAGCCCTTGACCGTAATGTCTGTGCTCCTCTGCAGAGTGATCAATCATATTTTCCAACACAATTCCTTCTCCTTGGCATGAGTCAGTCCAAGAAAGCAGCCTGGACTGATCACTGCCATGGAGGTTTCTGTTAAATTCACCAGCTTGATCAGCATCTCTTCTCCAGATGCCATGAACTGGTAGCAAAGAGAGTGGTGTGTAAACTGCACGTTATCCTCAAAACCCTGGCAACTGCAATGATACAGCAAGAAAATATTTGGAACCTTTGGGAGGTGCTGCGACAGGCAGCCCTGCCTTGCATTGGGAAGCTCAGCTGAAGCTGTATGGGCAGGACAGTCAGAACAGGGACTGCATGCCAGAGTTCTCAGCCCCCCTGGTCTGACCTGGTCCTGGAGCCCTTGGGACATCAGTCATTTCCCTTTACAGAAGGGATGGGTCACAGCTTGCCAGCCCTCCCATTTCCATTATTCCCATATCCATTTATTCAGGAAAACACAAGATACTTCATGGTGCAGCACTTTCCTACTGGAGAACAGAGCCTTTGCAGAGCCATCTTCTTTCTTGAGATATAAGTAGATGGACTCTTGATAAATCCAGGCTACGATGAATCAGTAGCACTTGGTGCCTGATCTTCCCAGGGTCTTCAGTTTTGTTTTGCTTTGCAGAGTTATGGAGAGAATTAGCCTATCTCACTAATATTGAAATGTATACATGATTTGAATGTTGTATTCCTAAAATCAATATTCATTATTCAAGGTGATAGGAAAGCTAAAATTAGTCCTTTAGCTATATCAAGAGTATCAGGATGATCACATATTATTAGGGTTACCGA
Organism: Pseudotriccus pelzelni; assembly: GCA_035584735.1. NCBI lineage: Eukaryota > Metazoa > Chordata > Aves > Passeriformes > Tyrannidae > Pseudotriccus > Pseudotriccus pelzelni. Next base: position 12,043,326 of record JAWMRA010000009.1, on the reverse strand, counting down.
CCTCAAGCAGACACACGGCTTCAAACACGTGGGTAGGGAGCAGGGCACGGTGCTAAGGTGCATGGCAGTGCACTCTCAGCATTGTCCCTGCCGCCTCCCTGCGGAGCCGGATCTTGCCCTACCTCCTGCCTGGGGCAGTCCCGGAGAGCCACCTCAATTACGGCAGAGTTCAGCCCTAGTGGCAGGTGAGACGATCCGGGGCGGCGTGCCAGGGGGACACAGAGACAGGGGACTTTTGTTTGTTTTTCTGCCCAGGGCGGTCAGACCTGACGTGGGAGGTGGGGATCTGAAGTCCTCAGTTAGCACACCTATGACAGCAGAGCAGGGTGTATGCTGGGATGAAGTAGTTTCTGCCTTATTTTTCTTCCTCCACTTGCTGATGTGCAGCCAAAACTCTCCACCAGCTTCTTGGCCATTGACATGTGTTAGCAAGGGGTGGGATTTTTGGAAAAGTCCTGTGCATTCTTCATTTGCTTTGGTTGTGCACGGCTTCACATGTGCTGGTCCAGAGCTGTGTGCATGCCCCAGTGCTGGAGATCACACTGGAGAATCATTCCCATATGAACTAATATGAGATCTTTTACAAGCTAGTCAAGAACTGATGTGTTACTAATTGCTGTAATAGAAAACATTATCCTTCAGAGGATGTTGTTGTTTTATAAACAAGGGGATAATTTAGAGCTGAATTGCTTAAATCATGCGTTAATTGCTAAGTGTAACGAATAAATACATTTGCAAGTACAACATTTAATTTGCACTGATTCCAGAAGTCTAGGCATTAAGAGGCAGATCATTATTTGATAAGTAATCTAGAATGTCGTATGAAATGACATTTATTTTCACATGATGAAATGTCCTGAAATGAGATTTCAAGGGCCTTGTCCTTCCTTCCCTGCAATGAAGGGCAGTGTTGTCATCGGCTGCCTCAGAAGGCTGCCTGAGAGCACACGAGCAGGCAGGAATCCTCCAGGAGCGACATGGAAAGCAGAGTAACAAGCCTAGGCTCACGCAGATGCAATTTTTTAATATTACAAAATGTAAAGAGAGAATATAGAGACAAAAATAGGGGACATCTGCAGGGGACTGGGAGGCTTCACATCAGTGCTAGTTGACGGTAGGATGACTGCGGGGCTGTGAAAAGCACAGGGAGGACCTTGGGAGGTGAGCAGGGAGTATTGGTGATGAAAGGAACGCATTAGTGCTTCTGCCTGGGCACTGGCAAGGCCTCAGCCCTGCATGAAGAGGCAGCAAATAAAACCAGCAAAGGGAGCTTTTGCAGTCCACTGCTGTCCAAGCATGCCCAGTGGCCACTGCTTGTGCTGCAGGATTTTTTGCAGGAGCGTCCTGTTCACCAGGGAGTGAGGAGCCCTGCCTGCTGCCTGCCCACTGCCGTGCTGGCTGGTGGAGCTGGGTCTGACTCCTGCTGCCCAGAGTAAGAGGCCCTGCAAACAGCAGGCACCTCTGTGCTTCTGTTGCTGCTATTGAATAATCTTGGGCTACTGATGCCCTTTCGCAGGCTCATATCTTTATTGGAGGCTGTTAAAGCCAAACCTCCCAACAGCAATAACATGACTACAAAGCATTTCTAAGAATAAAGTACGTGGGAATAAGGGAGATACTGAGATCCCAGCCAATCTCAGTACAATACAAGTCTGAAGTACCTTATAAAGTTAACAAGTCAAATTTAAATGTATACAAGGCTCAGGAGCATACAGGAAACAGGATCAGCCAAACCTTCAAAGGCTCATCATTGTCTTTCAAAAAGTCCACTGAAAAGCTCATGCCATAAAAAGGTGTATTCACATGGCTGATACAGTGATAATCCTGGTGGAGAAATGCCAGCAGCCAGAGCGGGCAGGGATGCTCTCTGTAGGGATGCTACAGTGGCCCAGCCTGTTTTTACGGAGTGCTTTGCCCTGCTCTCTCTGTTGCTGCCCTGCAATAAAATGGGGGCCTTCTGGTGTAAATCTGGGGACCGTTTGGCAGGTAGCTGCCTCCCAGACAAGCAACAACCCTTGTTATTGGCTTTACGACAGGCGAGCCAACTCTGCAATTTCACTGCTGAAGAGGTAAGAAAACAGTGGTCATGCCTTGCCCAGCACCATCTCCATCACGGTCCTGAGCAGCACGAGCTGCAGCACGCCGTTGATGGCTTCCCTGTCCCCTGTGACATGAACACCCTGGATGCCACAGGCAGGAGAGGACAGGAAAAGAGCTAGAAGATCCCAAGCTTGCCCTGATTAGTTCCCTTAAGTACCAGATTCATCACGTGGCAGAGACCCAGAGCTCTTTCAGCCTGCCTGGGTAGTGTTGGTGTGCTGAGCTTACTATGCCTGATCTTTCCTTCTCCTGTGTGTTATTTGTGTTCAGCAGGGTGTATTCTGCCTTCATCATGGGCCATTGTGTGCTTATACATTTTACCCATTCATTTGAAAGCAAGAACCAATTCCACAGGACTTACCAACCAACCATGCTCTCTAAATAGCAGACCATCCAAGGAAAGTGGATTGCAAACCATCCAAGGGCTGTAATAGAATGACAAGAAAATGCCCTGCTACAAAGACATTGGAAAATCAAGGTTGTTTCATGGCTTGTTTGTGAGTGGGAAGCAAAACCACCCCGATTTGGTGCCTCTGAAAAGGCCAGCAGATCTGGGATGAGTGTTGCAGGACCTGGCGTGTAGGAATTCATGAACCATAAGGCCTTGTCAAAAATAATTTTACAATGAAATGCAGTGTCCTAGCAAAACACATGCCTGAGACTTAAACCAAAACCAAAGTACAAAATCTGGTGTTTAGAGTCTGGGTTCCATCTCAAGTGAATAGAAGCCACATGCATGCATCTGAGATCAGATTTTGGCCTGATCTGAAGTTGTGCTTCAGATGAAGAGGCTGCAGTGAATGCAAGCAGAGGAAGACTTCATCACTTTTTACAATCCTCTAGGCAAGATCAGCCGTTCTGTGCTTTCCTAGAGTGAAAAGGTTTCTAACATCAGCCCCTGCATACCTTGGCTCCTCATTTGAGGGAGTGTCCCAGGGCTGCTCCAGGCAGCACAACAGCTCAGCTGCCTGCTCCACACCGTGTGCAGGCAGCAGTGAGGCCGCTTCCACCTGCCTGAAAGCCGGGTGCAGACCTGCATCTCTGTGCCTGTTCCGCCCATGGTGGGTTTCAGACCATGAGCTCCCAGCAACACAGCTCTGCACTGAGTGTCCTTTAAAAGTGTTGGTGCCAAGGCTTAACCTTTATTAATTGTGGAGAGGAAAAAATAATGCTGGCAAAATATTGTCAAATACTTCAAATTAATGATTAATTCTAGATGGAGTGATACTGTTTGATGTGGTCTTTGCTGGTTTAAACAGGAGAAGGGTGATTCACTCTAAAGGAATTTATAAAAACACAAGTATTTGCTCATGGACAATAAATACTGGGGCAGATAAAAAGGGGGATGAAGTGTTTGGTGTTGTGATAGCAACTCTGCTCAAGAAAACTTTTGACCTTCTCACATCTTAAATCAATGCGCCCCCCCTCGCTTTTCTCCAGGCCTGCCCTTGAGGCAGAGGGAGCGGGGTACGTGGGAGCGCACCAGGCTCACCCTGGGCTGTGTCACTGGCAGGTCCTCCCTGTTTCCCTCCTGTTCCCACAGAGAGGTTTGGGCACCCGCTGGCGCCCGGTGAGGGGCATGGGGCAGTACCTGACAGCAGTTTACACAGTTTATGTACACAGTGTAATCTGTCAAATTGCCTGCTGTAAAGGTAAGTGTGTAAACCTGCTGCTGAAGCTGCTGTGGTTTACAGACCTGCCCCGCCTGGGAAGCTGAGATTTACACTGCCCGCTAGTGATCCCATCCCATCCCATCCCATCCCATCCCATCCCATCCCATCCCACCACGTCCCCTCTTGGTGTGGGCAGGCAGGATGCCCTGAAGGGCTGGCTGCAGGCAGCGCAGAGCTCATTACCAATCCAGTCGGAGCTGCAGCAGAGGCGCCGGCAGTGCTACATGTGCCCCACAGTGCCTGACAGCCGGCGGATGGGTACCTGAGGGAGAGAGCCTGCTATCTACCTTTCCCGTGGGAATATGATGCAGCCAGGATAACCCCCAGACCTCGCTGGGACTCTGCCAGTGCCATTAAAGTGTTGACATCTGCTGATAACCCTGATGTGATGCTGGTTTTATTGAGACAAGATTAGCCACTCACACTTTGACGGGAGGCTGGGCACACACCGCGGCCGGCTGTCCCTTGTCAGGAAGGGCTCCAGAGCCTTTTTTCCCTCTGGTCTTTTTTTCTTTACAAAAATCTAACTATTTTTGGCCTAAAAAAAATAGCATGGGAGTGAGCATGAGGAGCAGATGGAGCAAAGCCCCTGAGCTGGTGTTCAGCCTTGCCGTGTCTGCTGTGGGCTAGCTGACGGTGCAGGGTGGCCCTGGTCACATCACCTGTCAGTGCAGGGCTGATGGAGCAGAGCTGGTACCCATGGAGGGGCCGAGCCCCTGCCTGCAGCCGTTCCTGCAGCATCGCCTCGCAGGCTGTCAGCAAGCCTTTCATCGCAGCCCCTTCTGACATCAACCTTTCCAAAACACCTGAGCTCTATGCAGTCCCTGTGCTCGTAACACTTGGAAGTGACAGCGGCTTCTGGTTCCAATTAACCCAGGGGCAGTTTGGGGACTATCTGATTGCACAACAGTGGAACAAAGAGGAGAAAAGACCTTTCTGAGAAGCGATGGAGTGTGTGGGTGAGGAACTTCTGAAAAAAAGCAGATGGTTTCTCTCTTTCCTTCCTTCTTCTTTTCCTTGACTTTTTTTTCCCTCTGAATTCCATGAAACAGACAACCCAACAGCACATTTTTCACCATCAAAGCTTTGCTGAAAAGAATTCTCCACTGCTATTTCATTTCTTCCTGATGTTCACAGACTGTAAAGCAAACAGCCTCTGGAGAACAGGGAGATATGTCCCAGGATGCCAGCAGAGGAATGGCCCGATGTCTTTGGTGCATGACAGTCTTTCCCCAGTGGCTGGCAGCCACAGGAAATGAACACACATCTGCCTTGGGATGCTGGGTACCAAACATGGCACCACAGCTGGCTGCTGCTAGCTTGGGATTCTGGGACACAGCAGTTTGCCAAGATCCATAACTTCTGCCTCGGACACCTGCACAAGGCTAACAGCTGTGAGCAGAAGCTGCTAGCAGCAGGGGAAAGCAGGCACCAGTTCCCAGACTGGCCCCGCTAACCTGGTTTGCTGATGCTGTCCTGGGAGGAGACACACTCACAGGCCAGCAAAGGCAGGTCCCACCTGCAGCCTTCCTCCCACAGCCTTCCCACGGTCACACTGCAGCCAGAGATCCCAAATCCTATATCTCTGGGAGAAACAGGGGGGAAGGAAGCCATAATCCCATGAAATCCCAACCCACAGCGTGTCAATCCTTTAAATTTCTCTCACTCACATGCAACATTTTCAATGCCTTTTGGAAGTAAGGTGGCTAAAGGAGGAGATGTGAATGGAGAATAAGCTTGAAGGGCTGAGAGGGCTGGAGGGTTCTGTCTTGTTAACCTGAGATCTGTCTTTCTTCAGTCACCATTTTTAGACCTGGCAATGCTAGTTGCTTGGTGCCCATTGCAATGCATGGCAATGCTGGCACACTGGGGGAAAATGTCGTTTGAAAAGAAAGAGTGAGGATTCACCCAGGAACTGCAGCACAGGGAGGGACAGGAGCAAAGACAGCAGCCAGTTGTGCTTGGAGGGCTGGAGGAGAATAATGGAGTTTCTGGTCTTCTTTCAGCAGTGACTTGGACACAAAAAGGGAGCATTGCAAAATGTGTATCCCCAGACACAAAAGTGAGATGTGGAGGCCAGTGTGGGGCTGGGAGCTGTTGCGCAGTCCCCCAGGGTAGGCAGGTCCCTGGACAATGTGCTTGCTGCAAGTGTACGGCTGAGTCAGAGGAGGTGAACTTTAGATGGGAATGGCAAAACTGGTGGGAAGACAAATGGGACTGAAATGGTTGCTGGGACCAGGAGGGTATAGGGCAACTCTCAGCAGGAGAGGCAGCAGCCAGAAAATAGTCCCATTGCTCACTGGAACCTGAGCCACATGTGAGAGGGATGAGCTGCCATGGGCTGGTGAGGGATGGGCATCCCCTGCACCATGTCTCCATGGCCTCATTCACCACTGTTCCCACAGGAGCACAGGCTTGTTCCTTGCTGTGAACTGGAGGAGGAGATGCTGAAGGCAGAGGTGAGGAGCAGCCAGCCCCATGGGGTTTATCACTGGGTATGTGTCATGTTTGTCACCTCTGACATCAGCTCTATGCCTTGAAGATGTCGTTTGCCTAAGGAGAAGCCACTTACAGACTCCAGACTTGGGATGGTGAATGGCAGCAACCCTGGGCTGGGATGTGGATTACACTGAAGGGATGATGCACAGTGATGCCACCCCACGCTGTGATGCTGCTGGCAGTGCAGAGCCAAGCAGTGTAAGCTGAGTCTGTCCCCACGTCCTGGGCATTCAGAGAGCTGCTGACCCAAATTTGGCAGGTTTTGGGTGAAAGCTGCTTCAGCCTCGCTCTCCTCGCGTCATAGGGATGCCTGGTGAGAACAAGGATACTGCTTACTTTCTCCCTACCTGCACCTCGAGAACACATCCAGCCCCCCACTGAACCGGCAGTGGAGGCGGTGTGGAGAGGACAGACGCAGGGCTCGCTGGCAGCGCGACAGAGCCCGGCGGGGCAGGAGCCAGCCCAGCCAGAGAGCTGCTGGTTTTCACACCCAGTCAGCCTGATGAACGGCCCCGCTCCCCCGGCGCTCAGCGCCTGCAAGGGTCAATTACAGCGATTACTTCAAGGAGTCAAACCGGCTGCCGGCAGTGCTGCAGAAAATCTTTGTTTCGGGTTTGGCTTTGTCGAAGGGAATGCGGGCGTGCGGCGGGGGGTGAAGAGCCTCTGCTGTACACAGGGCAAAAGTCAGTGGGTGGCTGGGTGTTTGTGGGGGAGGAGGGCACCCCCGGGACAGCTGCCCTGCTCTGTTAGCACCACTCTGAGCAGCGCTTCGGGCTCGGGCAGCCCTCAGCACACTTGGTCGCTCAAGAAGGGCCGTCAAGCAGCCCAGAGAGAAGAGAAGAGAACAAGGCAGTTAGTGGTGGAGACAGCCTATAAAAGTGAACGTGAAACCTTGGCAAGTTAAACTCACACTAAAGGGAATATAAAAGTTTGGGGAAGAACATGCTAACGGTATTAAAAACAGAAACTAAGCACATTTGCACATGTGCCAGGAGCAGGAAACCAGCCAGCAAGCTGGTGTTGGTTGTGCATGATGGAGGAATGAACAGAGCACCTAGATTAGTGCCTCAGCAGAAAAGCTGAAGGGTGACTTGAAGATTGGAGAGGATGCTCAGGCAGTATCCCTGTGGTAGCCTTCCTGTGTGGCTGTGCTGGGGGCCTGTCCCACAACAGGGGCCTGCTGGAGATGTCTTCCAGCAAAGAGAGGAGCTACAGAGTGGTATGTGTATGGGACCAAGCAATGCCATCCCAGCCAGTGTTGGTACCCAGCTGCTCCTGCTAGGACAGAGGGTGGGGAACAAAACACGAACTGTAGCCAGAGGGGCTCAGGGGATATCATGGGCAATTTGGGATAAGTCATCTGTAATAGTCTGGGTCAATGCAGCACTTAGGAAAGACTCAACACTACCTTGCAGGAGGAAGCCATGCTTACAAATCAGCCAGGTCACCAAATGTGGGGAGCAGAGCGTTGTGCCAGTCATGGAGCAGAGACACTTTCAAAATATGTTTTTCCCTTGACACATCTCCAAAAGCCCCGAACTCCCAGTCACCAGAGGGACATTTGCCTTGCATGGGGAAAACCACTGGTTAAAAGACTTACGGACAGCAAATGTAAAGCTGACTGCTGAGCAGGAGCTTGCAGAATTAAACTTCAGGCTGGTAAAATGGCAGATGAAATTCAGTATTGATAAAGGCAAAACAACAGCTCACAGATAAGCAGTCTTCACTAGCCCTTCAGTGATGCTGTGAGAGTGACAGGATAGCAAACATGATGTATAATTAGAGAAGGGAGAGTCTGAAGTCTGAGACCCAAAGAGTTGGGCAGGAAGCTGTGCCCTGTTTCTTTGTTTTCCGTGTACCACACTCTGGCTCTGAGCTGCCAGGCAGAAATGTTGCCCTGCCTGCTGCTGCTGCCTCCACTGCATAGCACCTTCACCCCTCCCTGGCTTTTATGAGCAAGGATTGACCCAGATTTCCTCCGTCAGATTGGCAAATGTCTTGAGTCAGGAAGAAAAAGAAGCTGAACCTGCCTCTGCATTGCATGCTGTGGCTGTCATAGGATCATAGAATTGGTGATTTGCATTGGAAGGGACCTTGGAGATCATCTACTTGCAACTCCCCTGCCACATACAGGGATGCCACCCACTAGATCAGGTTGCTCAGAGCTCCATCCAGTCTGACCCTGAGCATTTCAAGGGATGCAAAAGGTGTCTGGGCCATGGCTGCTGGATGCACAGCCCAGTGCTCTTGTGAGGAGAGCGAGGCAGCAGGGCAGCAGTGCTAGTCTGTCAGGGCAACGCCTGGCCTTTGGCAAGTGGGTTTTTTTTGGAAAGCCACTTGCTGCCTATCCGGCTGGCCAGCCCTGCTGTGAGCCTGGAGCAGTGGCAAAAGAGCTCAGCATCCTCCACAGCTCCGCACCAGCGTCCAAGCCCCGCAAATGCCCAGTCACGGGCAGCCCCCGGGCTCCTTCTGCCCGTAGCTGGCAGCCCGGCCAGCGCCCGTGCCCGGCACCCTGCCACCCGCCCCGGCTGCTGCTGTCCCGCACGCGAGGGCCGGGGGCAGAGCCCGGCCGCCAGCATCGCTCGCCCTCTGGGGCGCGGGCCTGGGGTGGGATTTGCAGAGATTATGCCGGAGGAATTACAAAGGAGCAGACTTTCCCACAGACGCTTCAATCGCTGCTCTGAGAAAGTGTGTGAGCTGAGGCGGGCCGCCTGCCTCACGGTGCTTTGGGGAGCGCACAGGAACAGCACACATGGTTTTTAATAATTAAGTAACTTTAATTGTCCTGGGAAAGCAGTGCTTGCCTTGGGGCACTCTGCGCAAACTCATAATTAATGTTACCGGGAGAGATTACGGGAAGGAGAACTGAGAAATGATTCACTTTTGCTTTTTAAGCCTCTCTGTGTTAAAGCTGTATTATCCCCTGGTTTAAAGCCTCATTTAGCTGTGAAGAAAGCCAGTGTGCTCACAGGGGAAGGTGGGAGGAGGAAGGCAAAGCACCCTGACAAATTATGAACAGCCGCGCCAGGCTCCACTACCAGCCCGGGTGGGATGGGAGCCGGCAGCCAGTCCGACTGGGAGCATCCCGGGTGTGCGGAGCAGCACCGTGGTGGAGAGCCCAGAGGAGCAAATGATCCTCATCATCAGCCTGGCCTGAGGCCGGCATGTGTGTGTAATTCCCACGTGCACCTTCTTGCTCGAAGGCTGCAAAGGCAGCTGCCAGCACAGTACCAGGGCAAAGACTGGTCTCTCCCAGTCCCCTCCAGTAGTGCACCACAGGGCTAAATCCCAGGGAGCCTGAATTTGGCAAAGTGAGACCTCCTCCTTGGAGTCAGAGGGTGACAGGCCCTTTGTAAATCCGATTTATTTCAAGTAAATGAAATTGGTGTTTAGCACCCTAAACTTGGCTACACTGCTCTCCCGACACTCCACAACTTGCTCCCAACCCTCCAGGGACCAGTGCTTTCCTGTGGCAGCATGTCGCCCGCCTCAACTGTGCAGAGAGCAAGTGCTCCTCAGGGAAATGCCTGGCATGGGCAGCCAAAGTCCCTGTGTTGGGGCATGTCTCAAGCAAGCTGAGCCCTCCGGACCCTCAACCCTCCTCCCCAGGCAGCTGCCTGCCTCTCTGTGCCGGTGTGGATTCATTCAGCTCAGCAGCAATGCTAGGAGCCAGCACTGCCCAAGCCCCGCAGGGAGCCCGGTCGACAGGCTTTGCCGGTGCAGCACAAAGAGATGGGCAGTGAGGGAGGGATGCAAATCCTTCCTGGTGTGTGCGGCGCCTGGGATCTGTGGCGCTTGCTGGCGCATTTCACCCACTTTAAAACCAACAACCTATTGGACTGGAGCGTCTCTTTCTTTTTTCCTTTTCTGTCTTTTTTTTTTTTTTTCCTTCCGCCCAAAGCAAATCACTGGACTCACACAGGACGTAAGGTATTTTACTCTATAGAAATCCTTTTTTCAGGCAACTATGTCAAGAATGTTTTCATACTTTGGGCTGGATGGGAAAAAAAAGGGCTTAATCCCCTGAGATGGTTATTTCTCTGAAAACAGACATGCAAATGCTGGACTTGTCAAACCTTAAAATGTTTTCTTTATTCAGGGAATTACTGCCTGCCTGCTGAGCCCGGGTAATGCTGACAGGCTAAGCCCGGGGCCTTGGCAGCAGAGCATGCAGAGTGTGGGAAAGGGCGGCTGAGGCACGCGCCAGATAAGATCATACAATAAATGATACAGCCCTCCGGAGCACACGGCCACTTTCATATGCAAACAGCCCTCCTGGTACACACACACACACACACACACACACACACACACACACGCACACGCTTCCCAGGCAGGATACAGCACCTTGCTGCATGCCCAGGCAGACGCACCTGCACGCACATGCACACGGCCACAGGGCTGGAGGAATGCAGGGGGTTGCATGGGGATGCAGGACAGGTTTTGCTCAGCTCAATGAGCATCCCAGGTGCTGGAGGAGAAGGGGTCTTCTCAGTGACCCACAGTTTGGCCAGGCACATTCTGTAATAACCCTGTCATGCCTCAGTGGCTGCGTTTTGATGCTACTTGTGCCTGTGTTCCTGCTGCAGCTGGAACTGTGGTGGCTTGCAGACCCTACTCGAGCCCTTTGAGGAAGGACAAGTCATCATTTAAACACTTTGCTAGCTCTTTCTTCCATCTGTGGGGTGAAACATGGAAACAGGACTCAAATGGCTCAGAAGGTGACAAAGGTGATTCAAAATGCACAGGAATTTTAGTTGCATTCTTTCACCTAGTACATTGTTTTGGACCTAAGTGAGGCTTTTTGCTGCACATGCTTGGGGCTGGAAAAAGCAGCCACGTGTTCTGCCCTCTGACAGGAATTCATTTCCAAACAGAAGCAGAGTGTGATCCCACTAATGGAGTGGCAGGACTGATGGTCCTGCTGCCCACAGAGACAGCGCCAACCTCCCCCAGGCATCCATAGATCCCTCATTTGAGCCATTTTTGTTTTCTTTGCAGTGTGAAAACCTGATTCAGCCATGGCATGGGTGGGCAGGAGGCTGGTGTGAGCCTCCCTCAAGCCCTAAGTATGGCACCTGCACATTTGCTTTAATAACCTGGTGCCTGGTGATCCGCAGCAGGCAGTGAGAGCTGCTGTCATGGGTCACAGTGCTGGTGGGTCACACAGCCAGCCACAGTTAATGATCCATGCTCCAAGTGGTGCTGGGGTAAGCAATGATGGCTGCAGAGCTACTGAGAGCTCAGCAAAAGTCACCGTGGGAGGGAAACTCAACAGCAACAGCATTTGGAGCCAAAACAGGCTCCCTCAGGGAGTGAAGTGCCACCTGAGAGCAGTGCTGGCACCAGCCCAGGCCTCCGTGGGCTGCCAACAGCCATGGTCACCCTTTCCTGTCCCCTCATGGCAGCATGTCCTGCTCTGACGCCACCACCCACTGGTGGTGGGTCCTGCTGGGACATGTTTTGCAGGGTGCACCACTAAATAAATCTGAGCGCAGCTCCTCCTAACCTGAGCTTAGCTTTCGACACGGTTACAGTTGTATTTTTAGGGCATGCAGGAGCCTGAGTGCGGGGGCAGAAGGCTGCTGAGCACATGAGGGGTGGCAAAATAGGTGGCTGGTGATGGATGGCTGCCCTGTGCACCTCCAGCGCCCCGCGCACTCACAAATCACTGCTCCTCACTCCTCGCTGCTCTCAAGGTAGCTGGGGAAGGGGGAGAGAGAGGGGGGGGGCCCTGGCGTCTTACTCCCAGCTTAATACGGTGCATTCACACAGATAATCTGTCAAGGAAAAAATGAGCCAACAAGCTATCTATTCTTGTCTGCGCTATTTTCCCATGTCAGAAACAGGCTGGGCTGAAAAATGTAGGTTTCCCCTTTCATCTTGCCTTTCAGAGCCCCTGAACAAGATGCCTTTCTTTGCCAGCACTCGCTGAGGAGATCTTGCCTTGAAGAGCAGAAAAAGGGGCTTTCTTCTTATTATTCTTTTTTTTTTTTTTTTTTTTTTTTTTAATATCTGTGCCCAGGCTATGCCAGTGGCAGGGATGTGGAGTAGCTTTTATTTTCTTTGGGAACTGAGGGTGCTGTGCTGGTCCCCTCCTTGATCTCCCACTGTTCTTACTGTTTCCACCAAGCTGAATGGGGGGGGTGACAACAAACCCTTGCACTGCTGGGTCATTTTATTTTTAACTTGAAAAGAAGTGTCTGGGGAGGCAAAAATAACATTTCCCCAGGTTGGAGGCCCCAGTGAATGAGAGACAAGTGATGAAATGCTGCTGCATCCTCCCCTCAGAAATGTGGGGCCAAGACATCAGTGTTGGACACCCAGCAACACCCATTCTTTCATGAGTGCTGCCATCCTGCTGTGCCTCTCCTCTTCATCCCCCTTCCCCATCCCAGCTGGCTCCAGCAGGGAATGTGTGTCCCTGCCAGCTGGGCATGCTGTGGTGGAGACTCTTCTCCCCCAATCCATGGGGTGGCAGGGAGCATGAGAGGCAAGCAGAGGATCCACATGCCTCATCCTTATGGGGCGGTGGTAATCGTTGCCCTCCTCTGTTCAGGTATTTTGGGCTCACATGCCCTTTTTATGCAGTTGCTTTGGTCTAATAAAAACAAGAAATGTGTTTTTATAGGCTCTGTGGTCTGTCTTTCATTAATCACATTTCTTTGTGTACTTGCTAGTTTGTTCTACTTCAGTGACTGGCAGTGGCCACCAGCTCTCCAGCCCCGTGGGCTGTTCTGCTGGTGCTGGGCTGTGTTTGTTGATTTATGGAAGTGGTTTTCAAAAAATAATATTTGAAATGGTCAGGTAACAGCCAAGTGCAGGGAGAGGACATATCGGCAGCACTTGTATAGCAGCAATGTAACTATTTGGTTTCTTGTAAAAGCAAATAGTTTAAAGGGTTTTAGGCTGTTCTGCTTCCCCCGCTATTTTGAGAAGGACTGAAAATTGTGGTCCTCTTTGCCATGGTTCCCCTGGCCTGGGGATCACACAGCAAGCAAATAAACCCTTTCTGAGACTCAATTAGTCATGCCACTGTTAATGAAAAATAACATTATTTGTTATTTTTAATGTATCTTTTTGTAAAAAAGAGGTGGATGCTCTTCCCTTCTCCCAGTGCAGGAAAGTGGAAATTCAGACTGTATTCCCAAGGCTTGGAGGAGCCTGTCAGCTCCAAATAGTGCTGGAGACTAGATGTCCCTACAGCCCATAGTGACACACAATCTTGATCAGCTTTTTTTCCCCTCAACTTTTTGTGGAAGTTTTGTGACGATACTCAGAAAGAGGAGACCGAGTTCTGAAAACAATTGGTTCATCCCTGGAGGATGTCTAAGCAGCAGCCAGACACCCTGGATATTTGGTTCCTGTCACCTGCAATGAGGACAGGAGAAGTAGCTCCTGCAGGGAATGATGCAGAAGAGGTGGCTGAAAGCTCAGGCTGCCACGAGTTGTGGCACCAGTCCCTGCACTGCTGAGCCTCACTGGTGCCTGAATGCAGGGCCAGCACCCACACCCACCAGAGAGCTGTTGGAAGAGCCACAGGGCAGGGGATATGCTGCTCCGCCAAAATGTTTCTGAGGCAGGACTGCTGGAAGGAACCACAGGGAAATAGGGAGCAGACAGAGCAGGCAGCTAATTGTGAGGAGCGAAATACACAGGTAAGATAAAAGAGAATGTTTGCATTGTCTGAAATCTCCAGGCCATCCCAGGTTTGCCTCCAGCTGTATGGTGAAAAGCCCTTTCCAACCTTTGAGAAGGTCATGGTTAGTCTGGAATCAAACGAAACGAGCAAGCGAAGGCGAGGGAGGAAGGCATGAAACCAGCTCCTTTGACTTTTGGGAGGACTGGGAAACTTGTAAATGCGATTGCTGGTGGTAGTGGTGTAGCACTGGGATTGCCACAGCTTTTGCATGACAGTACCGAGAGAGACCCCACCTAAGGCTGGAGCTGATCCAGTCTCTGGAGGGAAGAACCCATGGCCTGAATACACAAAACAGGAGTGGAAACGGGCAAGAGATGACTTTCCCACAGGCAGAGTGGGGCAGAGCTGGAGCTGCTGTCACCTCAGTATGTCCAGGCCATCAGCTACCTTGCCCTGGGGCAGGCTCAGGGCTCAGCCATGTAAACTTGTGGGCATGTAAGCCTGAGCAAAAGCTGGAGGAGCACAAGGAGTCCTTGGGAGCTCAGTGTGCCATGTGTGTGGGAGCCTGGCAAGGCTTGGAGTCACAACAGTGGATCAGAGACCCTGGGAAGCATAGTGTCACTACCAGCCCACTCAAATCCTTGTCCCTGCTGCTGAGCAGAGTACCTTGGCACATGGAAGTGGAACACTGCGGTCCTTCTTAAGCCTCAGCCTGGGAGTTTCCCCCAGGATAGAGGAAGGGGGTAGCAGGCAAAGGTAGGACCATCCCCAGCCTCTGCCTTCTTCCCACCAAGCCTGGCCATGGCAGGATGCAGCAGGGACTGCGATGTTCCTGTCCTTGGTTTGGGCTCCTGAAGTTGCTGAGGCCACAGGTGCTTTACACGAACGAGCATCACAGCCTCCTCCGCAAGGTTGGGAAACTGATGTTATCACAAGGGAGGGTTCACCTCAGCAGGGAGGTGAGGAGCAGCGCTCCCCCCACCCCAGTCCCACAGCCACTGCCCCAGGCCCTCTGGCACCTCTGTGGGATGGAGGCCCTGGTGGAGGCAAGCTGGGAACCACCTGGACTGATCCAGCAGACAGGGCAATGCCGGTCACACCACGCTGTGAATCACCAGCCCTGGTGTGCTCCCAGATCCTTCACTGAGCGGGAGCCAGGTACACCTGGGTACACCTCTCACTTCCCGACACGGGGGCCTTTCCCTGAGCAAGGGCAGGGGCTGTACAGTCTTGTGGCTGCAAGGCAGGGCTAAGAGCAAATTGGACTGCCAAAGCCCTGGGAGATATTCACCTGGCCCTCCTGGGAACCTACAAAGTGTTTCCACGTTCTTGGGATTTCAGGCCCTAAGACTTCTCCCATGTGTGAGATGAGGCTCTGAAGTCATCACAGATTCAGAAAAAATATCACATGCACATGAACAGAAACTCTTGTGAGGGCAAACCTTGCCTGAAAAGAGGGCTCTGACCCTGGGCATCTGCTCCTTCACTGCCATCCAAGGGAGTGTGTAGCAAGACCCTTTCCCTCCTGCTCAGGAGCTCATTTCACACCTCTCCCAGTGCTCTGCCAGGCTGGCCCAGCACCCACCAGTGAACTGGGACACTGCCAAACCCCAGCATCCCCTGGCTGGCTCCCTGGGCAAGCTGGCCAGCCCGCCTGGGAAGGAGGCTGGTGTCTGGCAGGAGCAAATGTGCCGCTCTCCTGGCTCCAATGCTTCCTCCAAGCACCAACACTGGCCCCGTGTTTATCCCACCTGCGCTGGGGGGAGCGCTGAGGGGCGCGACGGGAGGTGGGGCAGCGCGGGGAGATGCCCGTGGGGCAGGCAGGGTGCTGGGTACCGCGCCGCGGGCTGGGAAAAGCCGGGCAGGCAAAGGGGAGCCAAACCCCCGGGGAAAGCTTGGATCAGTGCCTGTCCCGGAGTGTTAAGCAGCTCGCACAAAGCTCCCTGAGCCGACGCTGGCTCTGCCCTCTCCACTGCCTTCTCCCTCTGCGGGCAGGGCTGGTGCCAACGTCGGAACCTGCTAATCAGTAGCTACAGCAGCCGCAGCCTCCCTCCAGCCTCCCAACCTCCCTCTCTCCCTCCCCTCCCTCCCGCCTTGACTGCCGGCCAAGCGCGGCCGAGCCTGCCGGCGCAGGAATGTGTGAGAGCCATGTGTCACTTCTCCAGACTGTGGGAAAGTGCTGCTCCAGTGAACTCACAGCAGCTGCCCTGCCCCAGCCCCGGCCCTGGCCCCGGAACAGGAGCTGGGCTGGCCGCCCTGGGACGCCAGTGCACTCCAGCTCCGCTCCCCTCGGCGCAGGTCCCCTGCCAGCCCCCAGCCCCGCGGGTAACAAAGAACATCTGAGCCCCCAGCGCATGCCACGGCCTCCACGGGTGGGGAAGGAAGGTGCTGACCTGTTTTTCCTTTAGAAACAGTTGTTTCTTCCCACCTTTTTGTGGTCTTTTTTATTTATTTTTTTTTCCCCTCAATGAAGGGTGTGGAGGGCTGAGAACAGGAACAGCCACCCGGGGAGCCAGGAGCTGCCCCCATGCCGTGCTCGCACCACCTGGCACTTGTACAAGACTCTTCGTCTTCAAAGCCCTGGACAGACAATGGCCCCTTTCAGGCTGTGCGGTGCCTGGAGCCGGCCAGGGCCCTGGCTGTGGTCAGCTTGCCTGGTGTGGGCTTGGCCCTGTCTCCAGCGCTGGACATGCCTGCTTTTGTCTGCAAGGGAAGGCAGAAGATGCAGGATGCTGAGGGCAACACTCCTGAACCCACACCCCAGCTCCTGGGGGAGTGTTAAGCCCCTTCCTCCTTTCTAGCATTCTCCTTGCCCACCACAGCCCTTTCAGGAATGGCACTGACTGTCAGTATGGTATCTCCCAGAGGAGCTTGCCCTGGAGCCCCAGAGTGGCCCTCGGCTCTGTGTGGAGGGGTTGGCTGCCTCGCTGCGGGAGCCCCCATGCCACCAGCTCTAAACTCACACAAAAGCAAGACTAAGCTGAATAGAGGGTGGGGAACAGGCTGTCCCCTTTTTCCCCCAGGCCCCTGCTGGGGGATTAATTGCCAACCCAGGGAGCAGGAGATCCAGGCCAGGGCTTGGCAGGAGGGCAACAATGCAGAGCACGGAAGCAGCATGTTCAATGGCTGGCTGGTGCCCCCATGCTTGCTGCCAGCCCTCCCCGGCTTCCTCCTTGCCTTGCTGGCCCCAACTGACCAGGCTCTACAGCCAACCACCTATTTCTGCCCTCATTTTCATCTCCTTCTCCTAAGCCTGCCATGGGCTCTCATTAAAGCTGCTTGCTGGGGACTCATTAACTTGGCAGGCTCAGTGAACTCAAATCAATTAAAATAAAGCTCCTTAGCTTCTCTACCCTCTGCTTTTCTGCAGTGTTACCCTGCTCTCCTACTCCTGTCCACATCCCAACAGGTAGAGCAAGGACAACAGTCCCCAACATACAGTGTGTCCTGGAGGTGTGCTATCAGTCCCAGGTCCATCTCTGCCATAGCTCCTGGCCCAGGTTAGCACCAGTGACTGGTTGATGAGAACCTCTTCCAGGGGAAGCCACAACTCCTACCAGAGTGACTGAGGTATTCACAATGTCACGAGCAGTGTAGAATGGCTGAAGTCTGAAATTGCACTGTCGATGTGTCCTTAGCCCCTGCTAGCACAGCTGACCTCAGTGCTCCTTGCTGGGTCCAGTGCTGACTTTGTCCCTGCAGACCCCAAACATCATCTCCCACCTGGTCCCTCTAAAGTATGAGCGGTGCTCAGGAGCAGAGCTGGCTCCCCAGGCCCTGTGGTGCCCAGGATACGTTGCTTGGCCAACAACTACGCTTGGACATCCAATTCTCCTGAGACTTGATTCCACACCTCTTGCTATATTTAGTCAAATGTTAAGATGGGTTCATTGCCAGTGATAGCTTTAATGGGTGAGAAGAGAGAGAGAGTTGCTCCTTTTTCACCCAAAAAATTGCTTGGATGCCCTGCAGCCAGTGGAGAGCTGGAATATCCCTGATACTGCCCTGCTCTTGACTTCTTCATGACTCCAGTCAGCATGTGCTGCACCCTTTGCTATTTCATAAACCTTTGGAGACTGGTGATGACTACCTGGTCAGAGCTACACAATTTCAGAAGGACAGGCAGAAGCAGAGCTCAGGCTTTCACCCTCTTCTAAATCCCTTGTCCAAATACAAACAAACCAAAGCCCTAATAAAATTAACTTGGAGGCTTTCCTGGGTTGCATCCTTGCAAACTGGAAATCTGCTGCCAACGGACAGATGATGATATGAGTGGGTACAGAATGAGGCCATGGGTTGTTAGAGACCATGGGCCAAGCCAAACATTGGGTGTGAATGCTCCAAGGCTCTGGGAAAACTCCGACCCAGGCACTGACTGGACAGGGTGGCTCAGTCTTATCTCTGCAAACTGAGGACAGCAGACTGGTGTCTCTGGCCCTTGACTGTGGATGAGCTCCAGCACAGTGAGAAAATCTGGAGCCCCAGCACCCCACTGTCACCTTTCTCACTGCCTGGCCACAACTGTGATGGCTCACAGCCTTTCTCACTGCAAGGACAACATCTGATGTGTCACTGCTGCACAGACAGGCTGTGTCCACCCTCACAACAAAGGCAGACCCTGATTGCAAGCTGTGCCTGCCACTCTCCTGCTTACCTGCAAGTATCCCCATATGGCCTCTCAAGTGGAGAAAATGTTTGCTGTCAGCATTAGGTTTAGACCTAAACTCCTTGCATGAGAGCCCTTGACATGGGACAGCTCGCATGAGGAGGAACTGTGCTTGGAACCTCAGGATGAGTATCTTCTCCTTGCCAGAACTGAGCAAGAAAAGCAAACAGCTTCTGCATCCTTTCTCTGTTTCGGGTTTTGTTACACTTTTCAAACACGTCAGTCAAATATTCATGAAGTATCCTCCGAATGTTTCCAAGACTTACAAGCTGGGTTCCAAATGAGCCTTGGCCTTACTGACACTCTGCAGAGGTCTGATTGCACTGGCAGGAGGAAACACAGAGTGTGAGGTTTAATGAGCCCTTTGCTATGGCAGCACGTCATCTCTGTAGTGCTGGTCCAGGTCTCTTTTAAAGGCAAACTGGGCTCCCCTTGTTGCTCTGCCCCTCCCCAGTGAGTCACTGGAGCATGTATCATACATGTACATAAGTGCTAATGACCATGTTTATGTCCTGGGCAACATTTGACTCTCACAGGAAGCAAAAGTGGGAAGAGTGAATTAGTTTTCTTAAACTATTGATGTCTTCATGGAGGAGCCCAGCAGCACCCAGGGTCACCAATGCACTATCAGTGATATTCCTGGCCTCGCTGGGCAGAGTCATCCCACGGGAAAGGAAATGGCTGTGTCCTTGTAAAGGACAGGAAAGCAGCCTGCAATATCAGCTGAAGGCTCAGAAATTAGGGACAAGGAGAAGGCAGATGATGGGTAGTTTGTTGTTTCATAATTAAGGAGTTTGGGGGTGCTAGAAGTTGTTGGGAGCTCTAAAGATGAATTAACCACTTTCCATAATTCCTTCTCGGGAGACATCTAACTGCTTTCTTAGCCGTAACACCCATCTCCTACTAGCGAAATGAGAAATGGTACACTGCGCATTCCAGGGCTGAGCTACAGCACACATACATGGTGGAGCTGCTGGCTGCCCCAGTCCCACTGCTCTCTGGTCCCAGTGCTGCGGTGCGTGCTGGGGTGCTCCCAGACACCCCCTTTGTGTGTGGAGCCGGAGCTCCCCCCGTGCTGCTGGAGGTGTCACAGTGCAGCCTGACCCTGTTTCCAAAGGCACAACTGCAGCAGCATGGAGCACATCCCCACAGCTCCCTCCCGTTCAGCCAGCTGGGAGGCAGCAGGTTTGGCAGGCAGGGCAACAAAAATACCGACAGGGAATTGCCAGCAGGCTGAGGGGTCCGACAGCTTCCCCTTTGCTCTGACCTTAGCTGCTGAGCGCTTGCGGGGCCTGTCAGGATAACGTTTCTCTTCGCTGCTGATCCCTGCTTAGCGGGCACATTGCTGGGATGGTAGAGCCACCCTGACCTCTCAACACCCAGTGCAGCCCACGGCTCAAATTCAGGGCACCTGCTGCCATAAGGCAGCTCAGGAAACCTGGCCAAGGGGCTGTCACAGCTTGTGGAGGGCTCAAACCCTCTGGGAGCAGATCCTGCACTGCCACGTGCAGCACATGGAGCACAAGGGATGGCAAGCAGGAGAGCAGATCACACAACACCTTGGCTATCCCAAACCTGCAGAAAACGGGAGCCCAGTGAGACACTCATGAGTGCTCAGCAGGGTATGGGGATCCTGCACCCAGGGACAGAGGTGCCACCTTGCCCCGCAGCCCCAAGTTGGGTTGCTGTCTTCAAGGGGCAGGTCTTGTCTCCACACCAGGAGAAAGGGACTGTTGTTCCCCAACACCACAGGCTTCCCCAGTGTCAGCACTATGACACCATGAGCCACTTGTCACCAGTGGCCCAGGGAGAGGTCAGGGAATCACCATCACTCTTCCAGCATGACAAGGGAGGAGCAGGATGCTGTGACAAGCACCCAACCCTACTGAGTCCTGGGACCTCCTGCCACTTTGGAAAAGGAGGGACTTTGACTTTGATAAAAAAAGAAAAATATTTTAGCCAGAGGTTTTCATTTTTTAAAATGTTTCCAACTCTAGTTTCTAATTTAAATTTGAAAGAAAAAAATCCCCAAAATGCTATCTTAAAAAAACATCTGGTTTTATTCAAACACTACTATGACAGAAAACAAAAGCTCTTTTGTGCTTGAAATCTTTATCCTAAAACCAAATGCTTTCTGTAACAATTACATTTTTAAGACCAAAAAAATTTCAACCAAAAATAGTTCTTTCATGCTAAACTTTTATTTTGGTCAATCATTGGTCCTATCTTTAATCTGACTCAATCCAGAATGGGAGAAAACTGCAATGATGAGAGTGAGAGCAAGCACAAGAGCTGGGGTGTGGAAAGGAAACCAGGACAGACGGGCTAGAGCTTGGCTACCTTCAACCAGATACCTCCAGGGGAAGGCAGGGGAGGAGGAAGACTTTAATAATTAGTCCTGGGTTCTCTGGAGCATTTCCAGTTTGCAAATTACCACAGCTTTATTAGGCTCTAACTCAATCTGCTCCAGCACATTGCTTGCAAAAGCCTTTTTGAAGAAGAGACATGGGAAGTGCCCTGGCATGAGGCTTGTGCATGGTCTGTGGTGGCCCTGGCTTGGGTCCAGTCCCCCTTCCCATCGGAGCAAAATGTGACCACAGGGTTGCTGGAGATCCCTGCATTAAGTGCCCTTGTGGCATGAGAAATTCCACTTCCATGATAGGAACATGTATGTATATATGTTATATGAACATATATATATGTCTGTATGTTAGTGTGTGTCTGTAGGATCACGTTTGATGGAAATCTGGGCCTCTTTGACAGCCTGGGCAGTGATGGTTGGGTGAAGGGCTGAGGAGCCTGCCCTATCCCAGCCCGGGCAGGAAGAGTGCCTGAGCCTGCTCTGCACGGGAAGAGAGAAGAGGCTGGAAGGATTGTGAAGCCGGTAGCACCATCAGAGCTGCCCGTGTTCACAGCACAGCCCAGCAGCAGCTCAGCAGCCCACCTGCTTCCCCCCGCCCTGCTGGACAACCTAAAAGCTTCCCAGGTTCACTTCCCAGGCCAGCTGGGTGGAATAGGGTTTTCCATCACTGTGGGTCTGGGATCGCATCCATACCTGGCAGGGAGGTGTGGCTTGCACAGGCGCACATGCACACATAGCCTGCAGTCCTGTGGCAGAGACCTTGTGCCAACGGGGGGTGTGCTAGTGGGGTCCACAGGACCCCAGCCTCTGAAAATCTGCCTCCTCCCTGTAGGAGATGAAAAAGCAGTCCTTAATGAAAGCATGGCAACTCTGGTTTTTGGCTGAGAGCCCATGAGACTGCCCAAAGGAGAGTTTGACTCAAAGCCATTTCTCGCTGTCAGCCAGATGCACGTCACCCATGAAAAGTGTATGCTTGGACATTGCCATCCCCTGAGATGCCCTTTCCCTATAAGCTCAACTCCTTGGTTCAAAACTGGATGATTTTCATCAAAGGAAAGAAAAAAGGGAGCGAGATCCTACAAGGGGTCTAACAGAAAGCACAAGACTGAACCCCCCTGCTCCTAAACCCAGAAAAGAGTCAGCCTTGGTTCTGTCTCCCCACACATGGCAGAGAGTTCCTGCGTCTTCTGAGTTCACTTCTAAGAATGAAATGCTCTGGCAAACAGGGTGAAAGGAGAGGGTGGAGAAGAGGGAATGAAGAGGATGAATGGGAGGGATCAGCCCTGCTCTTATCTGATGGCTGCTGAGTGAGGCATGATGAATTCCCCAGCAACAGGTCTGTTTTGTCAGGAGGCCTCTTATCAGATGGCACAAGCTCAGTGGTCCGGCCACGGCCATTAATCACCCATCAGCAGCTCTCCTCCAAAGAGAAAAGTTTTCCCCCTCCTTTTCCCTCTTGGTCCCAGGCCCTGCTCCCAAATGCTGCAGGAAGAAATTTCCACCCAGCCAGAGCTCCCACTCCCAAAGGAGTGCAGGAGATGGCACCGTGATGGGGATGCTGGAGACCCCAGTATCCTTCAGATAAGGGTATGGAAGTGGGTGGGAGATGTGGGAGCGCAAACCATCCCAGCCCCACGAGTCCTCTCCCCTTTCTGTGCTGAGTGCCAGGGACATAGTGACAGACATACTACCAGGACCTGCTGGTGTCCATCCCTGAGCTGGAAGGAGCAGTATGGGCTGGAACAGTGGGGTAATGGGGCACTCCAGGCTTACCTATGGCCCCCTTTGCCTCACCTCTGCCAGCACAGCTGAAGCTGCAGAGCTTATGACACAGCATCACTGACACCAGGGGCTTTGGGGAGCAAGTCTGGGGCAGTTTGGCTTCCCCACCATACCAGGGGCCTGGCACCTTCTTTGCTTGTGCTTCCTAATCCCCAGCCTGCTGCTCCATCCTCTCCACACAGCTGCTGCTGGCTGCTGGGATCTGCACAGGGCTCTCACCTCACTCTGTTTTCACACAGTGTTTGTCTGCAGCGCTCGGCAAGTCGAGCTCTGGGAAGCCCGTTTTTATATCATAACCTGTCTTTCCTGGGTTAGCTGGGACTCAGGAGTGCAGATGGCCCCACCCCAGGGTGTTGGGGTACAGGAGCAGTTGCAGCTTTGCAGTCATGAGAAGCAACTTTAATGCAAAGCAACTTCTTGGAGCAAAGGGAGAAGATGCAAATGTCCATATGTGTCATCTCATAATGTACGTGGGCACATCAGAGCCCTAACATCAGGGTGGCCCCAAAAAGTGGGGGACGTCTCATGATCAAAGATGTCCCTCTGTCTGACAACTCCTCACAGCTATCTGGAAGCAGAGCAGGAGGGCTCCTGCTCCAGTGCTCTGCAGGATGCAACAGGAGTGAGATGTTTGCCCCTGGCCTTGGCTGCAGCAGGACTGCAGGCTGGAAAATTTCTGTCAGAAGGAGAGAGGAGGGGGTCGGTGTCAGGAGCTGTCAGAGGGGGGATGGTGTTCTCTTACCTCCCTCCACAGCCACGCCAGAGCTGCCAGGGGAGCTGTCTGCGTGCTTCGGGTCTGGTGCCATCAGCACACGGGTGACATTTGTCCCTTGGTCATGCTTTCCCCATGCCCAGATGGTGCAAAGTCCTTGCTATCCCCGTGTCAGCTGAGGCACAGGACAGGGATGCCAGCTCGGCGGCTGACACTGAAGCCAGGCAGGTGGGAGAGTGCAGGCAGGGGGTTGCCACGTGTGGCTCCTGTTTCAGGGAGCTGAGCACATTCTCTCTCCCTGGGATATTTTAAATCTTGCTGTCTCTTTTCACAAATGGGCCAGACAAGCTGCTTCTGCCCCCCTGACAGAAATTTTTCTTTTCCCTTTTCTGTGCTATCTCACATGGGACTGCTGCAGCAGTGGGCCACTCTGGAATAGGATTTATTGTCACCTTTAATGGGGGATTACTGCCAGAAGGTGTAAAGACCTTCCCCGGATCTTCGTTCGCGAAGACTGGCCATTACTTACTGCCGGAAAATCCATCCTGGAAAAGCAACAGTCTTCCACCAAGGGTCTGACTGGAGGTGAGGTCCATCACTGTGTGGTGGCAATCTGTTTGCTCAGCTTCTGGAGCATCCTGGATTGTGCCAGTGAGGCCAGCACTGGGCCCCACCGTGCCACACCAACTTGATGTCACAGGGAGGAAAAAAAGCTGTGAATGAGAGTTCACGGTAGTGAGTAATGGAAAGCAGTTGTCCGCTGTAATGCCTGGCCATAAAATATCAGATAGATATATAAGTTATAAATACATCACAGAGCAAATAATTACAGTGCAGCACTGTCTCCTTGCTTCAGGAGAGCTGCTGACCTCCCCAGGCACCTCCCAGCCCTGGGTAGATGAGCCAAGAGCAACTTGAGGGTGAGACCTAAATGTGTGCAAACTCCCTTTGCTGGCAGGTCCTGATCTGCTGCCCACGGCGGTTTGGGAGGGTGCTGGTGCTTGCAGGGGGTCTCAGACCTGCCCAGTGCACTGCTGAGTCTCACGGGTTAGTTATCTGAGCGTGTGGCTGTGTTGAAGGACAGTCTGTGCCCTGTGGTGTGATTAGCTAAGTGAGAACCAAGGGCAGACACATGCCCAGCTGCACTGACATGGGAAGCAGCAGCTGAGGACACAGACCATAAGGTTTTAGGGGGAGTATGTTCTGATGGCAGGGAATTTCTCAACACGTGGGAGGAACAGCCTCTTCTCAGCTGTACAACAGAGCACCATGGATTGGGGTGTTCGAGTACCTACCAGTGAACCATATTGAAGGAGGAACAGGAAAAGTCCAGAAGATCCCCACTCCAGCCACCGCTATGCAAATGGCACTGGCATAGCTGTCTGGACAAGGAGTTAGGAGGTGCAGCATTCCCTCAGCACCAAACCAATGCAGCATTCAAAAAATCAAGAGGCTGTGTGGATGCTCAGGAACAGCATCCAGAGCAGGGTCCTGTAGAGGACCAGCACAGGCAGAGGGGCTTGGTACACTGCCCTCAGTGACAAGAAATTACCCTCCAATCACTTGCCACTGTGGTGGGATGTCAGAATTTCCCATATATATATACATATACATGTGTGTGTGTGTATATATATATCAGAGAATCACAGAATATTCTGAGTTGGAAGGGACCCACAAGGATCATTGAGTCCAACTCTTACGTGAATGGCCCATGCAAGGATCAAACTCACAACCTTGGTGTTATTATACATGTATATATAAATATACACACACACACACATCTATACATGGCTGTAGCAGTTGAAGTAGACCCCAAACCCTTATAGAACATTCCTGGGAAACCTGTCACTTCTGCAGTGCCAAGACTTCAGAGCATGGTCTCAGAGCTCCAAAGGTACAACTTGAGGGTGAAACACAAGCCTGGCATGGAATTCCGGCAGGAGGGTTTCACAGAAGGGCAAGATGCAGAAGAGAAGGAGGACTCACAGGAACAGGTGCAGGCAGTCTTGCAATGCTTTACCCGTGTCTACAAATACACCAGTGGAAATAGTGAGAGGAGCAGAGAGCAACGATGCAATAAATCTTTTAAAAGAAACAATAAGATCAGGACAGCTGGCTTAAAAAGGAGCATGTTCCCTTGGCTACCAGTGACTTCAGGAATGAAAAAAGTGGAGTGACTGAGGGACAACATAGTGGCAGGGTAAAAACAATGATCCCAGAGAAATTTAAATCCTGGGATACTGAGAAATATTCCAGGGCAAATTGGGTGCTTTTCAAAAGACTTGGAGGAGAGTTACTGTCTGTCCAGAACACCATGTGAGGAAAGGAAGTGCCAGACATTGCAGTGCTTGAGCAAAATACCAAAGGAAGAAAAGCAAAGAATGTGGGAAATTTTGGGTATACCAAGTAGGGATGGGAGGAAAGGATGCTGAGTGAACAAATGTGAAGGAAAACCACTCATATGAGATCTTCTGTGTGCTTTACACTTGGGTGTTTCTTTCTAAAACTCATGAATATTGTGACTAATCTTTAGCCCCCAGTGCCTTAGCCAGAGAAGCACCCCACCACTCTGATACCCAGCTCCATCCTCAGCTCAGCTCACTGGTGTCTTAGGCTGAGTGTACACTCAATAAAAATCTATTTCCTTCTCTTTCCACCTGGGATTTTACTACCTTTTAGTTTCCTTGCCTTACTGTCTTGCTCTACTGTTGCGAGACTCAAGTCTCCTGAGCTTCCCCTGAGTCTCCCCTTCTCCTAGTTATAGTCCCTTTCCAAAACAAAATGAGAAGCAGCTTCCCTTCAGGCTGCCCCTGTGTATGCCCCCAGCTTGTTCTCTTGGCTACGTTTCTCTTGAGGAACATGCTGGAATGCTAAAGCCATGATAATGAGTAACACACTTCTTCAATGGGATGATGCTTTCTGAATGCACTGTGCTTTACAGCTACCATAAATAATGAAATCAGTATTTGTAAACTATACTTTAAGGAATCCATTCTTTTCCAGAGATTTCAAAAAGCATGTGATTTTCCAGATTGAGAAGTTTGCCAGTTCATCTATTTTTAGAAATTCTCACTCTACTGATGTGGTCAAGGCAGTCCTTAAACAGAAAAGAGTGGCTGCATGCCTCGAAGGTATAAACAGTGAGACATGTGATGGGAAATGCTTCAGAGGTGAGCTCGGCAGAGTCCTAGACATCAAAGTTGTTGGGTGGTGAAACTGCAGAGACAAATCAGTGTGCAGGATGGGGAAACAGGCACTGAAAAACATCTTAGAAGTAACTTTTCTTGGAGACCTGAAGAGTGCTTAAAATAGTCTCACGTCCCAGGAAATGAGATAGATCCTGCAGTGTGGCCTCAGCCAGCAACGCACTTCCTTGGAAACCTTAATGTGTATAAACATAAAACTAGGAGGAAAAAGCCAAAATAACCTAAGCTGTCCAGGAGGCTCCTCTGGGCTCTGCACTCTGCCAGACCCACCAGCTCGCTTAGATCTTTCATCTCTCTCATCCCTCAACCACAGCAGAGCCCTGAGGGCTGCCCAGGGAGCAGGGACAATCCTGCCCTGAGCAGGAGCAAGTCCCGCAGATGTAACAAGGGAAAACAGATCCACGCCTGAAGACTCCCCAGTATTTGATATCTCCCAAACTTGCTATGGTCATGGATAGAGCTGATTGTGATCCTGCCCTTTTCCCAAGGTTGCCTTCTTGCTTCAAGTTCAGCACAGCTTGATCTGATGAAGCTGCTGGGACTTGGAAACTCTTTGAAGCCTCTATTGCTAACTTGTTAAGTATAAAACAGAGTCTTACTGCACTTAACTTTTCAAAGATGCTGTTCTGTCCTAAGTGATCCTGTGTGAATGCTTTTTTCCTACTTCAAGGCTGTTGCTTCTTTTGCTTTAGATACATGTATGTATTTATTTGGTTACTGGATAACAAAACTGGGTCATGCCTTGCCGTAAGCCTGAGCTGGGGCTTTGACCCAAGATTACTCTCAAGTCTTCCTTTGAGCCATAACTTTCCCAGGCACCTCTGGCCTCCTGGGCTGACCGTGCATTTGCTGGGGACCCGTTAGGACTGGCTGTGACCCTGCAGCCAGGTGTGACCCCATTCCTGGCTGTATGGGATGAGGTGTACCCCGTGGGGCAGCCCCTCTCCCTGTGCTTTCATGCACCTGGAAGACCAAGCAGTAGCGCTTGCAGGTGGGAACAACCCTGCACTGTGGACACCAGGCTTCTGGTGCAGCATCCTGCCAGCCCAGGCATGGGCAGGGCTCAGGGAAGGGTTTGCAGCTCCCATTGCAGAACTCACCTCAGCTCTTCTCCAAGCTGCCCAGCTGGGCTGGGAGGCAGTGACACACAAACACCTCCTTCTCAAAATTTTTTCAAACCACGTGGCTTTTTCAAACCACGAGACTCCCATCAAACCTGGCCCTGCTCCAAGGTTCACGCAGGCGATGGTGGGGTGGGAGGAGGAGGGAAGCAGAGAGCAATCCATAACCTTTGTAGCACTCTTGAGAGCAGCTGTCTGGCAAATGTCAAGCACTGTCTAGGGCTATTTTGGGCACTTTATATTTATAAAGCATGCTTTGAGGTGGGGGAAGGGTGCAAAGGGGGTTTTCTAATTGCCAACACCTTAAGGAATAAAACCCCAGGGAGGAAAGTTCAAGAGCACTCCTTGGTTATGTGGCCAATGCCACATCCCATTGGAGCATCCTTGGAGGCTCTCAGATGGGCAGGTAGTTGGAGAAAGACCTCGGCTTTTCTTGTGACTGAAGACTTCCAGAAGAAGGTGAGATCCAGGAAGTGGAATTCAGGGTGAGGATGTGGAGGGGGCTCATGCTCTGGACATGCGTATGCCATTACTGCAAGGGGGACCAGCATTCCATCATGCTGCCCAGGTCCCCAGGAGGACTCCTGGGTGAGAAACCACTAGCTTTTAAATGTCCCTCCTAAGGACTCTCATAAATATAACCTTAATTCTGGATGTTTTCCTGCTGTCCCATGGACCCAAACCTCCAAGCCCTGAAGAGCCCTCAGACTTCTTCACTTTGAGCAGAGCCAAGACCCAGAATCAAGATATTACAAGGAGGAGCAGATCATCTGAAAGTTCCTTGCCTGAAGTATATGCAGCATATAACTGGAACATCCAATAGGAAAACATTCCTATCGACAAGAAGGGATGGAAACAATTGCAGAAAGTCAGTGTGCTTGTCTTTGCAAACCTTTCTTCTGGTAAGCATGGAGAATAAAGTTGTTCTCATTTGTAATAGTTTGAGGGTTCAGACTCTCCACGTATGCCTCTTTATCAGAGGCAAAAGTACCACAAAAGTAGTATAAACAACCCCTCAATATTTTTTACTATAAAATGTTACATAGTGTGTTTAGTGTTTTAAGACTGGTTGGGCCTAATCCATTTTAGGATTAAACTAGGATCAAACTCCCTACTGGAATCTCAGAGACATCAGTGGCAGCACCAGAAAGAACCTCTCTTGGTAGCCCAAGACCAGCAAACACAATACCAGTCTAACAGAGGGACAAAGGAGGAGTGGGGGTCTACAAACCAGTTATCACACTTCCCATCCCACAAAAATGCTGGCATGAATAATCCAAGACAGTTTTGAGGGCATCTGGAAGTTAGTACAGAGATGAGTAATACCTGATATGGCTTTGTCAAGAATGAGACACGTCAGGCCAATTTAATTTCCTCCAGCAGCAGGGTATAACGAGCCCACAGATGGTGAAGCAGCGGTGGCTGTGGGATGGGAGTACTGTGCCTGCCCTGCCATAGGGTGGAGGGGAGTGGGGCCAGGAAGGGAGGGCAGGATGGGTGCACAGGGAGCAAGGGGATGGTGCTGCGAGAGCAGCTCTCAAAGGCTCACTGTGGGGCTGGCAAGCCACCATTGAGCACTTCCATTAACAGCCAGCGTGGAGAAACAGAGAGAGCATTTATTAAATTTGCATGCCATGCAAAGCTGGGGCCACAGACAGAAAAAGGATTGTGGCAAACTGGAGAAATGGGATGAAAAGCTAGGAGGAGGCTGAAGGAGGGGTGTGCTGTGGTGTGCTCCTTCAAGAAGGGGACGGGGGAAGCTGTCCCCTGGGCTGCTGCTGCCTGACACCATCTTCACTGCAGCCTGGAGTTACGAAGGGAGCCCCAGAAGGTCAGGAGGGAGTCCCAGGAGGTGCTGCTGACTGTGGAAATGCAGACAGAAGAGGTCCCTGTGCAGCTCTGTGGAGCCTGCAGTGCCTGGCAGAAGAAGGTGACAGTCGCCTGTGGGCAGCTGCTGCCTCTGGGCTCGATGGACCGGAGCAGCTCTGGTGCACAGAACGTGCCATGCAATTTATATTCCTTTAATTCACAGTGCTGTGGTCTAAGCCATTTCTGTATTAAGCTGAATTGGTTTAACAGGAGAAGCTGTCAGCACCAGCTGGGTGGCCTCCCTTATGGATGGTAGCACAGGCAGGGCATAAACCAGCAGCAGCCCATACCCTCCTGCACTGGTCCCAGGCAGCTTGTCCCTCTGCAGTGAGGAAAGGCATGCCTAGGAGCAAAAACCTGGTACCCAGCTGCAGCCAGCTGCTTTCTGCCAGTGCTGGGATAAGGTATGACTTAAAATGAGCTACCGAAGGTCACAGTGAAAAATGAAACACAAGCAAACGTGACTCCCTGAACCCCCTGCCTGCAATGGGAGGGGGACGCTGAAAGGGAGATGGGACTGCAGGAGAGCTGGGCACCCCATGGCTGAGAACCAGTGGAGCTGTGGGGCAGCTGCCAAGCTGGGCAGGGATGGCTTTCACACACAGCAGCGCCAAACAGAAATGGAAAAGGGTTAACTTTTGTATTTGTCAGCTGGTGGAGCCAGAGTGGAATCAACCCCCTCAGATCCTGTTTTTCTGTGCTCTCAGAAGAATGTAAACCTTTTTAAACAAAACCCAAACTTTTTAGGAAAGGAAAAAAAAAAGAAAGAAAAAATAAAGCAGTCTTAACTGTTATTTGTGGCGAACCCCAGCAATCCTCAAATTCAACAAGAGAGAAACCCTGGTGGGGAGATGCTGAGACCTGCTGACAGCTGAGCCCTCTGGTGGGACACGACCCCCTTCTTGCCACCCAGAGAGGATGGGACATCCCAAAACTGTCCTCCCCCAGTCCCAGGGCAGGAGCCAGACACATCCTGAGCCACTGTGGCCCCACAAGGGCTCGTGCCGAGCACTGGGAGCGGGACCCCCACTCGGCGACAGGCTGGGGTCAGCGGAGGAGGCTGGGGCGGGGCAGGAATTTGCCAGCGGGTGCTGGCTGCCTGGATGGTCCCCCAATGGCGAGGCCATGTGGTTTCCCTGTGCAGGGAAATAAAAGGAAGGCTTTGAAAGTTGGCGTGTGACGGGGCGTCCCCCCGGGGAGCGGGGCAGCAGCGAGCGCGTGCGTCTGCGAGCGGCCCTGGCCGAACGCCACGCTCCTTCCGTTTATTGACGGTGGTTTATCAGGGGCTGCGGCCTGCGATAAAGCTTATGAAAATAAAAGGCATCTCCAGCAGGCCGGGGCGAGAGCAGGCCCTGCCGTTGCTTTCCCACACTGATTAGGATCTGGGCAGGCTTCGGTGCTCCAGATCTCCGATGAAAGCAGCAGGACCGGCAGCACTTCCCTTCCTGGCCCCCGCTCAGGGCCAGAGGCAGTGAGAGGTCAGCAGGCTGCACGCTGTGCACCACGCAGTGCACACTGCGCTGCACATGGGGCTCCACGCTGGGCACTGCAGGCTCCACACCACATCACATACCAGGCACCACGCTGGGCACTGGGTACCACACTGCACCACATCACATGCCAGGCACCACGCTGGGCACTTGGTACCACACCACACCACATCACATGCCAGGCACCAGGCACCACACTGGGCACTCTGAGCACCATGCTGTGCCACATCTCATACCAGACACTGGGCACCTCACCAGCCACTCCAGGTACTCTGCATTGAGCACCCCACACTGGGCGCTGCACCACCCACCATGCACAATGCTGTGCAAGACAGGCACAGCACGCTGTGCAAGACAGGCACAGCACACTGTGCACCACACCATGCCCCCCGGGCACTGTGCACCCCACACCAAACACCACCCTGATTCCCACACTCTTGAAACCTGGGGATGGAGCTGCAGCTTTTCCCTTTGAAGAAGCCTATGCATATGGGGCAGCACCCAGGTAAGGCATCTGGCTGCGATGCATCTGGGGCAGGACCAGGCCTGTCCCCTGTGGAGGCAGCACGGTCCCTGCCCTCGCTGGCCACCATCCCTGTCCCCAGGATGTTGGCCAAGGTCACGTCCCCTTTCCGCCAATTGTTTGGTGGTGGCCGGGCTGTGGCTTCCTCTTGGTCATGAGTCTGACTGTCACCCTGGCGTGAGCACCTCAATCCCTGCTAGGCACAGGCACTTCTAGGGCAGGCAGACTCCAGGGAACAGAGTCTTCTGCAAGCAGCACCTCCAGAGTTCACCAGGATGCATTGCCAGGCAGTCTGGGCAGAAACACTCAGGCAGACAAGGAACAAAACACAGGGTGTACCGGCTAGAAAATAGAAGTCTGATCTGACTGCCGCTGGGGTTGAAAGGAATGTGGGCAGTGGCAGTAATGGAAGGTTCTGTCCCCCAAGTGCTGCAGGGCTTGGAAATGTTCAGTTAAGTGTGGGTTTTGTGGGGTATGGTTTTATTGCCCTTTTTCACCTCCAGCACACTCTCGAAGAGGTGCTGGGAACTGAAGCACTTAAAAGCAGCTCATGATGAAACCTCAAACCACACAAATCGTGCTTGGTCTGGGTCCTCAAAGAAGCCTGACTCCCTGAATGAGGTTGGCTCACAGCTTGTGGTTTTAAGAGAAATGCAGCTCCTCCTCCCTGACACCTTCTCTCTTCTTATGGACTATTTCCTTGCCTGAAAAAAAATCAGGTGGATGCTCAGAGGCAAACTTTGCTTCGGGTGATGCAGGATCCCTGCATGTACCCTTCTGGTCCTCTGGGAGCCCTCCCACTGTCACCCTCTGCAAACCAAACCGCGGGGAGGGCTCTTTCCTTTCTTACACCGAGTGTCAAGATTTATGGGGCCCTGGCAACAGATCAAAAGCAAATTCAGTCATTTACAGTAAAATCAAAGCAGGCAGAACAATGAATATGAAGCGAGGTTAAAACACCTTGTTACAGGAACAAATTGTGCAGCTGACACCAAAATAATGGAATTTATGTCCCCACTGGTTGAAGCCAAATTATTTTCAGTGACACTTGTCTAAGCATGAGCTCTGGGAGACGTGCTTGATGCTGCTGCTGAGATATTTTTAGGTCAGGCACCAGCCTCACACGCTGGAGTTGCAGGCAGGAGGTGCCCAGTGGAGAGCTGCCCACAGAGCCCAGGCTCAGGATCTGGCTCCTGTCAACTGTTTCCCATCCTCTGAAGTGGGATGACGTGGGGAACCCCCTACACCTCCTGGGGTGGGTGATGCACCGCCTGTGTGGTCTGTAGACGACTTGCCTCAGCTGGAAAACATGGATGTGTTTCTGCTGCTGGCACCTGCCCAGGAGATGCTGCTTGCTCCGTAATGAATTCAATGTGCCCCGTAGCCCCAGAGCCACATATCAGGTGTGACGGGCCCCGCATGCTGCTTGCTCCTCACCCGAGGTGGCCTCCTGTCTGGGAGGCATCGCCAGCTCCCTGGGTGGCAGCCGGAGTTTCATCCCACCCCTCAACTCCTTTGTCTTGCCAGCACTCTTGAGCAGTATGTCCTTTTTCCTTGCCTGCCTAACCCTGGCTGTGCTCATACATCTTGTGCTTGTCTGACTGGCATGTCCCAACAGATGACACGGCTCTAAAAATCCACTTACTCCTTCCACATCCCCCCATCAAAGAAATAACCCCACTGCCACCCCCAAGGACATGGATTGGGCTGCCCAGTGCCTTGGGATAATCCCTCCCTGTCCCCTGCCCATGGCCCTGTGACAGGCTGGCAGACCCTTGTGTGAGATGACCACCCCTGGGAAGGCAGGCAATGCATCCCACTCCAGCAGCTCAGCCTGCGTGCGGCATGGCTGGGCTTGTTTTGAAAATATATTGTGAAGCACTTCATTGCTATGGAGACTTACTTTATGGACAAATAAATATTTGGCTGTTTTTCCTCTTGCCTTAGAAGTCTGTCTCTTCTCCACTATCTGCATCCTTTCAGCTCTCTGTAGGGGTGTTGTATTGCAGGGTGTTTTTGCTGCTTCAGCCTTCTTCATCCTCCTCTCCTGTCCACGCTGCACATCTCTGCATGTCCTTCATCACCCCTCAGCCTCCTCCTCAGCCTACAGCTCAGTGTCATGGGGCCCATCCAGCATGAGAGAGAAGGAGGCTCCCTCTCATCTCCGTTTTTAAGCATTTATACATTTAATGAGAATCAAAAATATTTTATCCTTTTTAATTCTCAGGATTTGCATCCCAGCAGGAAAAACGCAGCTGTTTTCAGCTTTTCTGGTCCCAGTGCTGTCTCTTTGGTTGGACTCCCCTTTCCACATCTTGTGTTTACATCAGGATGGTTGATCCCATCACAGTTGTTTCTCTCTGTGACCTCCATGTTTCTTTTGGGATTTTTTGGGATGTTTCAGGAAATCTGGGTGAAGATTTGCCTTGCACAAAATTTTGCACAAGCAAGATCTTCACCCAAATCTGTTGAAAACCCCCAAAAGCCATTAAAAATAGCAACTGGCAAAGCAGCACCACCAATTCACTGAGCAGGGGAAGCGAAGGCAGGATACAAATGAACCTCCTTCATTAATAAATCCTAACAGCTGTGGAAAGTTTGAGGCAAGTGAGAGCACCCAGACAGAAAATTAAAAAACTAATAAAGTCCTCAGTGTGGGGGCACTGGCATCAGGTCAGTTTTACTTCTCTAGGCACCTCGTAAAGAGACATTCCAGGACACTAACTCATAAGGGAAAGCTGCAGGGGTCAAGGAGAACAGTGGAAAGCTAACCATGGTAACTCAAGTATACTGGAAAGGCAGCAAAAAAACAGCAAGGAGTTTGGTCTTTTTCTTTTCCCCCTCTTTTTTTCCTCTCTCTGTTGGTTGTTGGGCAAGCAGAGCCTGCAGTTTGGAGAGTCATGGTAGGTATGGTGGGGCAGCCAAGCAGAGCCTCAGTGAAGAGCCCTATCCATTGGAATGATTGGGAATGGGAACCTGAAGCACAGGCTCTTTCCAAGCCAGAAGCAGAAGCTGCTCACTGCCCTCTCCCTCACACTGCCTGCCCCAGCGGCACCACTTCTGCCGATCTGGGGATGTGCAATAGCCCGAGACCATATTCTAAAATGAGCAATATGCTTCAGTGTTAACTGTAAATCTAAATGGTGATGCTTTGGTGTAACAAGGGCAAAAGCTGAAAATTATTCCTTAATATTTTATATTTTGGTTTGTGCCCCCAGCTGGTGCTGAAGCTCTTAGCCCTGGAGCCCTCTCCCTGCCTTTCCACTGCCTCTCCTCCAGAAGGTGGGGAAAACACAGACCCTGGGGTGGAGGGAGCTGCTCACCTGCAGCATCTCTGTGTGGAACCAGAGATGCTCACAGCTGGGTGGGGGCATGTGTGTGTATCCCCCTGCAAGGGAAGCTTCATGCTGTGACTTTGGGGGCCCAGCACCATGCCCAGGGGCTTGCTAACCTCTCTTTTCTTTTCCAGTCTTCAAGGTGGAAAGAATAAGAGAAAAGAGTAGTCTTGCCTGCCCTGGGAGATCAGACTAACAGTAAAATTCCAGCCTGCAAGTGCTCTTTGCAGCTCTTTAAAATAGGCAAGGGATGGGATGAAGGGAGGAGGCCTGGATGCACCTTTGTCCCATGGCCAGGCAGTGTGCCCCAGGAGCGAGCAGCCAGGGCAAGATGAGATCCAGGCTCAGTGTGCTGCCATCCAGGAGAAACTCTCACAGTGCTCCAGCCACACCATAGAAACCTCCTTCCAAGTCCTGGGCTGGAAACATCCCTCAGCCATGGCTGTCTATCAGGCACCTGTACCAGCGTGCACAGCTCTTGGTCAGGCTGCAGGGGAGGGACACCATGGGAGCACAGGGATGGTTACTGCAGAGGAGTGTGAGGTGGCTTCCTGGTCCTTGTCTGGTGGCCAGAAGCAATCAGGACTCCCAGTGCCACACCCTCACCCTGCCAGAGCTCACCAGAGGTTTGGCCCCTGGCTCTCGTGCTGTGCCTCTGGTTTGTCTGTCGGTACATTCACCTCGTTGTTTGCATTGTCACGTCTCCTGGGATCCCAGGATCCCACGGTGCGAGTGCTGGCCGGGCAGCCCTGCCCTGCCCTGCTCTGCCTGCCCTGCCTGCCTGGGGATGCAGCACTCTCCCTGAGGCAGGCAAGGACCACTCTTGGGGTCTCACAGGGCTCCCAGGGCAGTGCGCTGAGCCCTGCTGCCCACACAGTTTGCTGAATGAACCCCCTCGGTTTGCCTGCCAGTGAGAAGCAATGTGCAAGGGTGGAAGCAGCTGCATCAAATATTTCAGCAGAAAACCATGAGTTTCCCTGGCTTACCAGAGCCCAGCCTGGAGGGCACTTTCTCAGCCAAGCTATAAACCTTGCAATCAGGGGTTTCTAATGGAAACATTGACATAACCTGTAGCTGACAGAGCAACAGCTCCGTTCACATTAAGCCTGAGTTTTCATCCCTAATCCCCCCAGCTCCTGGCCTGTCTCAGAAACGGACCTGTGCAGCTGGCTGAGCATCCCGAGGGACACAGTGGGAGGCTGGGCTGGGGGGTCGCAGGGGTTTGGCTGCTCCCTGCCCTGCCAGCCCCAACCTGCCGTGCTGCAGGCAAGGGGCTGATGTCTGGGGGAGCCCCTCTGCTGCAGCACGATGGTCCTCTGCCACCAAAAAGGCGAAAGAAAAAGGCAGAGTGGTTCAGTTGGTTGTAAAAATTAATGAGTTCAGATACAGACTTGCTTTATTCCGGTCCAGCTGCGTAACCACGGCGATCGTGTCCGGCACACTAGACAGTTACATCAGCTCCACACCCCTGTACAATAAGACTCTGTTTGATCTCAGAAACAAGATCAGACTCCTGGGCTTTGCACATCCTGCTTCCTACATATGTAAAATCATTTTATTACCAGCCAGGAGAGTTCATCTAAGCCGCTCTTGCTGTGCAGCTGATGTGGAGAGAACATGCCCCTGTCTGCACTTTTTTTACCAGATGGAGATCTACAGAGAGATTGCAGAGCTGCTACTTCTCCAAATTTGTTTTGTTCTGTTTTTTTTTTTTTTTCTTATTTTCAAATTCCTCATCTTAGATTGGAAACTTGGGGGGTAGGACCTGAGCGTCCTCCTGTGCTTGTGCAGTCCCAGCACAGTGGGAGGTGTGTATGGCTCAGCTCTCCTGAATATAAGTGATAAATAAGCAGCCATGTGTTTTTGCTTGGCTTTACCCCCTTTTGTCCTATCTGCCTAGGAGAGGAAGTTCCTATAAAAAGTCTGCTTTGCCCTTCAAATGTCTGTTTAAATCCCCCTCTGTTTGTCAGGTCCATGAGACACTGGGGAACTTACAGATATTTAGCATCCTCCTTGTGTTTGAACATTTTCTCTGCCCCACATGAGTAACCCCACTGTCACCAAGGTAGTTATGAATATGCCCAAGCTGCTACAGCCTCATCCTGACCAGCCTCAGCACCACGACTCTCTTTTGCTGATCGCAGATCACTCAGCAGTGTTCCAAGGCACCGTCTCCCCTTTAACCATGGCTATTCCAGTTACATGGTACCACTGGTGCTCCTCTGTCACTGGGCTCGTGTATCCTGACTGCTGAGCTGCAGCACACAGATGCTGGCTGTTGTGCTGGGTGGCACAGCACTGGTGTGCAGGGACCGCTGGGTTTCAGGATGTGTCTGCAGCACTGGCGCACATCACTGCATCCCAGGATGCCTCTGCAGCACTGGTGAGCAGAGAGTGCTCCAGGGCACATCCAAGTGACAGCACATTTCCACAGAAAATACACTTTTCAGCCCAGGTGTCCTCTGCTGCTGCTGTCTGCAGGGCTGCATAGCCAGAGCTCAGTGACTCACTGCACACGGGTCATACTGCAGCTGCTGGGTGGTAACTCTTATTTACTGCTCAGTTGTGGTTGGATTTAAAGCAGCACAGGCAAAGGGAGGGGAAATCCCCTCCTTCCCATCCCAGCCCTGCAGAGTCATCCAGTCTAACTGGAGCAGCTACTCTCTAAGTGCATCTAGTTTAGGGCTTTGCTTTACCCTGAGCTTCTAGCTCTGCTCTCCTCGTTTTGTTAAATTTCCAGTCCAAAGGCTTCTGGGTTCTTACAGCTCTGGAAAAGGCTCTTTGAGACCTAGCCCAGGTCACACACCCCATACTGCAGAAAGTTAACACCAGGATAGGTCTATTCAGCAGGAGCAATGAAAATTTCTGTACACATCATCCTGTTTGGAAAGAGAAACCAGTGACACAGTGTACTACCCAGTGTAGTAACTACCAGCATGGGCATGGGCATCCCCATCCCATACAGTCCTCATACACATCGTTGGCGTGGGAATGCTAACCTGCTCGAATCAGGCATGACAAAAGATGCTGATGAATCCCTTTAGCTGAAAGCCATTGCCACCCATGTGCCAGACCAGATTAAAGTTCAGCTTTCCTGTA
The DNA here is from genome assembly GCA_035584735.1 of Pseudotriccus pelzelni. Taxonomy (NCBI): domain Eukaryota; kingdom Metazoa; phylum Chordata; class Aves; order Passeriformes; family Tyrannidae; genus Pseudotriccus; species Pseudotriccus pelzelni. The sequence continues at coordinate 12,005,247 of JAWMRA010000009.1, read as the reverse complement.
TAATGTCCCCTGAAGAGCTTTGCAGATCAAGTCATGCTTGTGGGCCACTGTGCCACCGTTCTGACTCATGTAAGATGTCAGTCCCCTGTACCTCCCATCCTTGCCTCTTGGACCCATGAGTCAAACAGGGATCTCATCCTCTCCTGGGGCCTTTCCTTCTAAGACTTGGTTTGGAGAAACTGAGGCTGGCACATGTGCAGTGAGAGCTGCTCGAAGAAGAGGAAGCTGTGGGAAGATCTGGCCACTACTGTCCCGGCTGCTTTCACGCTCTTAAGTGTGTATTTATCCCTTCGCTGCCAACATAATTGCCAAAGATTTTGCATGTAGCAATGACTTCCTCTCCCTGGGGTTCTCCCCAGCTCTTCCAGAAACATTCCAGGCAATTTTCTACTGCATCTCTCCCCATCCTCTCTAGACCCTGCTTTTTGTAAGCAGATTTTGACCTCAGCTCAGAACCATGTGTGCGTGTTTTTTACAAGCAAAGTAGACAAAAAAAAACACCTAACTGCTTCTCCAGCCATTCCATCGCAATGCTGGAGTGCCTGCCACTTCCAGTGGCTTTTCCTGTTGTCGGTTTGTAATTACCTTGGGATGCCATTCCCCACATTGCTCCAGCAACTGGGATTTAAGGCCCTGAAAAGAGCAGAGCTGCCTGATCTCCAAGCCCTCCCAGGTTTACAGCCAGCATCGTTCTCATCAATCATCTTCTGTCAGATGGGGAATTTGAGCAACCCCAATCCTAATCGGAATATGGAAGGGAAGCCCTCTGTCCCACCCTCCCCTGTTTGAGAGCCATGCTCGAATAAACAAAACCTGAAAGGGCCAAGGCAGCTCAAAAGGAAACTGTAAACGATCCCATCTGTGAGCCTTGGCGAATATCTCCTCCAGGAGGGGGGCGTGGGGGAGAGAAAACAAGTCAAAGGGTGTTTTTTTTGCACTCAGAAGGAAATACCATTGCATTCAAACGTTGCTACTGCTCCAAATGTCATTCCAGAGGCCAGACCCAGGCTCCTCCTCAGACGGGTCTCTTATCCTGGATGGTGGCAGGATCCTTTGGGAGAGATTGTCATTTGCAGGGATAATTAACAGTAAAGCTATGCTGAACACAGGTGAATTGAAGGCGGGGTTGAAGATGTGGATCAGGGAGCAAAAGCAGATGGTATGTGTAAAAGTCATATTCCATAGTGATAAATGTGTTTTGCAAGGCAGTAAAACAACATCCCTGCTCGCACTGGAGACCCCAGCTTGCCATGTTCCTGTCCATGACTCACAGGCACTGGGCTCTGGGTGCTTAGCTGGTCTTGGTGCTCACAGCTCAGTGAGTGGCGGCTGGCTGGGGACCTGGAAAAAGGCAGGTCCTGGGGTGGAAGCCAGGAACAGCAGCATCTGGGTTAGGCAGCCAGCCTGGAAAGGTTGTCTGTGGCCAAGTTTAGAAAGGATAATCCAGGAGCATCCAGACATTCATTATCCTTTGCCCATTCTTGAAGCCTGCCTAGTTTTCCAGTTTTCCAGTTATGAGGGCTATGGCATCGCCTGTTAGACTGCCCCCCACTACCCTGAGACTTCCCAGGGAGCCTCTCTGCCTGCTGGCCCCAAGCTCACAGGTTGGGCTAAGCACTTGATAAGGGACATTGCAATTGTATTGGCAGACCCAGTGCATGACAAAAGCACTGGCATCACAAAGCAGCTTTATCTCACCACATTCCCAGCTCTGTTCCCCAGTCTCAAAGGCTGGGATTGTGAGTAAGGGCACTTTGCATCTTCAAAGAGCAGGAGCAGCTTCAGGCTCAGCCCGGGGTGTCCTGGGAGACCCCAGCAATCCTGCCCCGAGGGAGTCTGAAATGCAGGTCTGGGCTGAGGAGCAGGAGCCACACGTGCCAAAGGCAACTGGGCAGACCCAGGGGATGGGCTTGAAAAATGCTCTGTGCATCACCACCAACCACTAACAACCCCTACTTGTTCAGTCAGAGAAACAGCTCACCAGAAACAGATGCAGAAGGCAAAATATTCCAGTGCTTTTGACTAATGATTGGCCTTTAAACACGAGTTAATATTTAATTGAGAATTAGCTTTCAAGCATGCCAGTGAGAGTGAGGAATGAATGTTAATTGCACTGGAGATGGGGATCTGAGGCAGGGAGAGAGGACCAGCAGGTGCTGGAGGGCTCAAGATGAGAACTGAAAGCTTTCTGGCCCTTGGAAGGATTTGGCTCTGGCAGAGTGCTGCTGTGGCTAAACACCAAGAAGGTCCTGGGACACTGGAAAGAGCTTATCACCTTCTGGTGCTCACACTGCAAAAGTGTGCTGAAATGTTGGCGAGTGCCAAGAGAGTCATAAAAATTACTTGAAAGCAAAAATTAGCTTTCTAGAGAGAGAGCTGCTCAACCAATTTTGCACTGAAAAAGCAGCACTTGGTTAAATTTCTAAAAGTCGTCATAAGAAGAAGAAACAGAAGAATATTGAATTTAGTAGACAACGTCATAACAAGAATCAAAACCAGGAAAGGGAGTCGGGACACATTTAACAGGAAATCAGGCATTTACCTTTAAGTGATAGGGTTAGAAACCACTGTGACAAGCAAGGAAAAGGAGAGACACATGCTCAGTCCAAGGAGAGATGATTTTCTAGCTCTTCTTGGGTTCAGCTTAGGCATTTCTGGGCAAAATGAGATGCCTGTGAAATGCAGACCTGAACAAATCCCACCAGCTCCTGCAGCTGTAAGCAATACATGCTCACAGACCCAGGAAGAAAACCGGGGCAGTGACATCCAGGAGCAGAGTGGGTGGGTAACAGGCACTGGTCCTGAGCCCCCTGCAGTGGCTGAGGGTGAAGTAAATGAGCATGTGGGTGTAACTCCTGTGGATTCCTGTCCCTGGTAGGGTGGCAGGCAGTTCACTTGATGCCAGGCTCTTCCCTTCCACCCTCCTGAAAGTGCCACCCATTCAGCTGACCAGGCACACACATGGGCCTCACATGCCCTGAGACACAGAGACTGGCTGCTCCCTGTCCCCTTTACAAGCACTGTAAAGCAGAGCGGGATGCTGTTTCTGCACCTCTGTCTCTGCTCATTAGCTAATGTGAATTAAATCCCTTTTATCTTCACACTCATTTTCTAAGGATAATAATCCCTTTTTGTGTGCACCCACTTTAACTGTTCCCAAACTGAGCTGTAATTGCTGATAGTAATTAAGTTAATACATATTTATAGCCATGTAGAGTTATAGAAGGTCTCCTGTAGTTTTATTTGAGGCATTTTCTTTAACCTGCTATAAAATCATCAACAAGTTGTTCAGTGTTAATTGCCTCCAATGCCGACCTCATCCCCTTGTCTTCGGACAAGACAGGGCAGCAGATGGCTTCCCTGGACAGCCACTTTCTCCCTGCTCCCACCCTGGCTTTTCTGCGAGGCAGAAGTGACCATTACCTCTCTTTCTTACCAGTTTTGCTCCAGTTTTTGGCCAGTTCATCTCTATGGACAATTTTTCAAGCCATTTGCCAAGATATCCTTGCAAGGGTTTACATGCCCACGTCCATGTATGCCATGAGGATGGGGATCTGGGACCCTGGGAGAGCAGGGATGCAGAAGGATGAAGCCTTGGCCCCTGCCTACAGCTCTGTTGAACACTGTGGCAGCAATCCTCCCATGCCAGATTTTCTCCTGCTTGCATTTGTGTTTTTGTGCTTGCCAAGTGCCCCAAACCCCTCAGCAAACAGCGTGTGTGGTGAGAGATCACCGCATGTAATCTCCGGGTGAATCTCCCCATTATACAGTTGGCTAATTAACTCCGGGTACAGGGTCAGGATGAGCTATCAGCTCCAGGAATGTCCTCCCCAAAGGGAAGTAAATATCACTGCGAGAGCGGGGAGCCGCTTTCTGTGGCAGTGAATCCTGATAAAGAGCTTCACTCCATTCTCCTGCTGCTGGCTCCAGCTTAGTGTTTTTAAAGCTGATTCGCCCTGTGCTAATCTGGAGGGTCCATTCAGCCCAAAGCTCAACATCAGAGTCTATTTGCGAAGTGTGCAGCTGTGTCAATTTGTAAAGACAAAGGAAAGCCCCTCTGTCAACAGGTCGGGGAGCTCAGGTAGCACGAGCGAATTGAGGGCAAGAAGTCAAAGTGGTTTCACAAACCATCAGACCATGTTTAAATCCCCTCCAGCCCGAGAGGCCAGAGCAGTGCAAGGGATAAAGGGAGCATAGAGGAGTGGGCTGAAAGGCCAGGGCTGCGAGGCCGCCAATTAGTGCTATTAAAGAAAGATAATTAGATCTGCTCCATGGAAACCCCAGAGGAGGCAGAATGCAATTTCCATTTGGGCTTATTGTAATAAAAGTTAGAAATGCCAAAATTGCACTGTTGGCAGTATGAGCAGGGCTCTCAGTGTGGGGTAGAGGGGTTACAGGGCAGCAAGAGGGGACCACAGCCCTCCCAGGACACAGACGACTGTCTGCGCAGTATTTGTGTCCAAGGGATGGAAATTGAAAATTTTGGAACACTTCCAGATAAAGAAATCCAACCTCCTTTAAAAGCTCAACTTTTATTTTTAGGAATTACTCTGCACAGGGGCAGAAGCCATGCTATGCTTAGTGGTGATGTGCTCTCAGCTGAGAGTGGGACTAGGAGCAGCCATTCCCAGGGTGCCCAGGATGGAGTTGTGAGGAAGGCAGGAGGCATCCTGGTGTCCTCTGAAAGAGTACAAAGAAAGTAAGTCCTGAGGAGGAAGTGGGACTTCTTACTTATATCCCTAATCTCAGTGCCATCAGGTCAGAGAAACCCTTATCCTTAGTTCACAAAGGCAGAAAGAGAGTCTCAGCAAGTCAAGTCTCAGATTTCTGAAGTCAGCCTGTGGTTTAGGATGTGGTTTAGCCAAGTCTGGGCACTCCTTAACCATTGGCAATTGAGGACCATGACACTGCAGAGCCCTTCACACTGGTGGCAGGGACCAGCTAGTGCTCGAATGGAGCATGAGAATATTTCTGTGGGCATTTGTAACCTTCAGAGAGTTAATGAGAAAAGAAAGTAAGGAGTCATCACACAATCGTGTGGGAGAAGGTCCCAAGACTCCTCATTTCTAATGATTTAAATAATTCCCTGTGATTCAGAGATCTACAAAAAAGCTGTGTTTGAGCAAATCCATTTTGCCACTGAAAACTTCCCTATCAGAAAACCTTCCACTAGAAATAAAGGCAGCTTCAGTCCTTCTTTGGGTTTGTGAGACACAAAGTAGGACTCTGGCTCAGAAGGATTTTGCCAACACTATAACTTTGCCTGCAGGCTGACACTAGACGTGGGAAAGAAGAATTTCAAAGAGAAACAGCTGGAAGGCTGAAACAGCCAAGCGTGGTTGATTTTGGTATCAGTCATGTGCTGCTTTCACTCCCAGCAGCTGGACCTCCCTGTGCCTGCGGAGCAGGGAGCGAGTGTAACTTCAACAAGCCCTGTTTGGAGATTTAGGTCCATTAGGTAAATATTCACAGATATGCAATAATAAACACCATTAAATAGCATTAACTTAGCAAAATATACATCACATATACTGTAGGTGTGTCTCTAGTGAGCAGGGAAACAGGTGAACACTCATGTTTGTGTTACTTCATGATACAAGGTCCAAAATTATATTCTGCCCAGCTACTTCTTCCTTCTAACACAAATTGCCAGAGAACATATATAGAAATGTATAAAATTTGACTAGATACTACATTTTTCTTTTACAGGTAAGCATATTTATTTTGATAATGTCTGGCAATATAACACCTGTGAGATTAATTAACACTGTCATCCCTTTCAAATACATTTTATACCTACTGTACGTTTTTATTTTGAAATAATAAATCAAATGTATAAACCTTATTAATCATTTAAGCAGGCCCTTAAAACACTGTTGAAAAGATTTTCCAACTCAAACACCTTTTAAGACACCATGACATCATGTCTGTTGGGACATTGTTATGCAGTGAAGATTGTGAGACATTTTCCCCCCATAAAGTTGCTGTAATAAAGTTTGTCACTGCAGTCATTAAATCCATCTTTTCTCCTCTTAGCTTCTTCCTTGCCCTGGAGCCACCCATTGTTAGGAAGAAAGAGAAAACATGTTATGGTGAAAAACTTGGGGATCTAATCATGAAGTCTTCCACGAAGCCAAATATCCATTGATTTCAACAAGGGTTGTAATCTACCAGCCTGTCTTAAGACCTGGGATACTTGGCTCCCCTTCAGCAGGTAGAACAAGCACAGGGAGAAAGAGGAAGGAAAGACTTCAAATTCTAGCTGGAAATGGAGAAAATCTGAGGAAATTATGTTGTTTCATGGAACTGCCTCTCCTGGCAGGTGGTCCCGACGGGGAAGGGCAATGCTGTGGAGTGTGTCCTGTCCTGCAAGTGAGGACATATGTCTGACAGCGCAATGAGCAGAGCACCTTGAAGAGCAGTTTCAGCCTCAGTGTCTCAAAGGTGAAGACCAGAAGAGCCTCCTGCATGCACACAGAAAAATTCAGCTGAATTCAAACCCATTGGTTGACAGAAGATAGCTCCACGTGGCACAGGGATTTGCCTACTGACAGCTGATCCCAGTGGGGACCAAAATGGAGCTGAACTTGTCTGACACCCAGCTTCCCAACTGCCCTCACAAATTAGCTCAGAATAAAATGCCTAAACCAAGCTCTGACCTAGCCCTGTAATTCCCATGGCAGGTTTAATTTCCAAAAGATACCCTGGCCAACTTTAAGCCAGTTACCAGGGACACACCTGATGCTGATTAGAAACCATTTCAGATGCCCAATGCCCCCGTGCAGGGCTGTGCCACTGCACTGCCCACGATTCCAGAGGTCTGCCTGTGGGGATGGTGGCACCTCCTCTGCCTAGGAACCTGCATTCCTGGTCATCTTCCTTCTTGCCTGAAAACTAGTCAGAGTGCAGACCCCTTACTAACTGAACAATTAAGCTATTAAGTTACTCCGTTAATAAATTCAGATTTTGCCCTAATACATTTCTAATGACCTTGTCTAATAAATTCTAGGCAATTTGGGAAGAATGCTTGTTGCTGTATTTTAAAGCAAAAGTGATTTATATTTGCTGAGAGAACAAAGACAGCCGCATGTGATTTATTACTATCAGTCACTGTATCTTTCATCTCTTTAATTATTTTCTCTACAGGCAGCTTCAAAAGTGCTCTCGAAGGCCGTATGGTGAGCACCTTTCAAGTTGAGGTACTTACTGCTTCGGTCTGAACTGCTGATTTTTTGCCTTCATATCTGTAGCTTCAAGTATTAATCACTGAGCTGCAATTTATTATGCTTAGATTGGGCTTAATGCAACAAATGATTTTGCATGCTTGGTAACCTACCAGAACCAAATGCCTGAAACCTCGAAGGCTTTTGTCCATCAGCGATATTTTCCAGCATGAAAGCCAGCAACAACTACCAGCATTCATAGGCTGACTGAGTTTATAACAAGGTTTAACTTTTGTTGTCAGGAGGTTTGGGAGCAAGTCTGAAAGCTGCTCTGGTTTTATTGGGTGAAAAGACCAACTTTTCCATCCTTCCAGAGAGGGGAGCTCACTTGGCATTCACCATGCAGCCAAACGAGAAGATGAACTAAGTGTTGGAAAGCCTGAAGCCAGGACACCAGAAACACGATTACATGAAGAAATTAATCTCATTTCTAGAAGGAAAAAGGTAGGAATCACCACGTAAAAGCCCTTCTTCTGTCACGAATGTGGGGCGATTTCCAGAGAAGCCACATGGAGTTTGGCTCCCATGTCCCAGAAAGATGGGGACCCAAGTTCATCTGTCACTCATGTTCTTTGGAAAGCTCAGTTTAGAGCAGCAGGGAGATGATTTATATCCTTGCTCTCTTACATACCCCAGGACTTCCTAAGATTTGAGAAAATTGGATCTAATCTTTGTCCAGCTTCCAGTCCCTGGTCAGGGCTCAAACTGTGGGAATTTTTTCCGCGGAGACTGTCTTCCAGCTGTTTGCAGGTAGCTCTCAAAACAGGCCTGGCCGGGATTCAGACAGGAAAAACAATTTCTACAAGATTTTCTATCTGGCTTTACAAGCCCTAAAGGTCTGGAGAATATGGATGAATCACCCCAAACCTCGATAAGTGCCTGCGTGAGTCACAGACAGGCTGGACGTCAGGGATGTAGGACGACATGTGGCTCTGTCCTTGCAGAGAAGCCCAAACTGCCTGCCCTGAATGGACTTGACTCCCATCACAGGCCCTGGGGAAGGAGCAGTTCTAGCCTATCCAGGTCTGCATGGCCTAGAGAAGTGTTTGTCTTCCAGAGCTCCCCATGGGCAGTGTTGCAATGTCAGTGTTGCACACGCTGCCTTACGTGACACGGTCCCAGCCACTGGCGTCTCGCTTGGTTCGAGTGCCCTGCACTAAACAAAACAGTAATAAACAAGGAGCTTTCAAGGGGTTTCTTCTTCCCCAGATCCCTCCAGTCCCCACTCCGCTCAAGCATACATCTCAAATGACATGCCCTGGGTTGAGTCTCTACCGTCAGAGGAAACTCGCAGCAGCATTTTTTGGGGTCAGTTTTTCATGACTGAGACCTAGTCATGCAAACAAAGGTTTATTTTCCTTCTGACCAAAACAACATTAAGGAGAAAATTCTTTCCCATGACTAAAGCCAGGCAGGAATTTTTCAACAGAACGTCAAAGCAGAAAGTTTCAGGGAAGGGGTCAGTTTGGGGCAATTTTACATGTAATTTTTCTTTTTGTTCTTAAAATAGGAATAAGTCCACATCTTACATTTAATGATTGTTATGCAAATAAGCATGGTGGTCTTTACCAAGACAAGAGTCCTGCCCATTCTCACTGCTACCTAGAACCAGTACTAGCATCAACTGGGGTTGTGTTGTCTGGCTTATGTGTCAATTTTCACCATGAATGAGGTGAGGTGCCCAATCATCACGATTATTCACAGCCAGCTGAAGCTCAGCTGTCCTATACCAAATGCCTCAAAGCTCTGGAGGTATTTAAAGACTGAGTATCATCCCCACCCAAGGGCCAACATGCATGAACATCAGGACCTTGGTTTTGTCTTTGATCTGAAAGGTAGTAAGTAACAAGCAGGGGCACTGCACCTCCTCAGAGGAGCGTGTTAAGGACGGTGTTCATCAGCCTGACTTCTGCCCTTGCACGTCCCTCTCCTAAAGCAGTGGGAATGCAGAGGGGCCATGTCTTCTGTGCAGTAGCAAAGGGTGAGGACCCACATCAAGCAACAAAGGGCAATACCTTGCCTCAACAACAGAGACCTCTGCTCTGTTCATTCCCATTATTTCAGGGGATATTAAAAGGATTAATGTGGTATTTAATCAAGTAAACACCAATAAAGCTTTGAAGAGTCAAGCTTAGAAGAGCTCAGAACACTTGCTCTTACTGTTTTCTGCCATGATGTCATTGCCCTGATGTTACAGCTGGCAGAGGGAGACCAAGTTGCTACACTGCAGGGAAGTGCAACCCTTCCAAAAGCAGTTCCAAAGCCCAGCTATCCATCTGACTGCCCAAATAAAATGCAGCAACAATAGAAATGGAATTCATTAAACTAAAATAGACATGATTTTGCTCTTGTTGGCCTAACCCTGGTTCCTTGTACATAGAAACCTTCCATTTGTGGGCCTGGACATTAACAGATGAGATATTAACTAGCCATGGCTAATTATAGATAGCTGCATCACCTTCTTAAAAGGGAGGCATTGTCAAGGGCAGCTAGGGCCAAAGCTGAGGTCTCATGAAGTTAATCTTATTGTAAAAACCACTCAATAGAAAATATTTTTTCTACCTTCAACTTCCACTGAAAATAAATTTTATGGTAATTTGAACAGTTTCCTAAAGTGTTTGCAAAACAACCATCAAAGCAGGGTGGAGGTAAAACAGGTTAGTCTGTCTTCATTGTCTGAGCTGGCAGTGAAGAGCGTGTATCGGTGAGAAGGAAATCATTAAGCCTTTAAACTTCCTTTCATTTAGATGATATACAATACTGTTAATGAACAGAGTTATGGGCATTTGCCTTCCCTAGCTGTACGACTTTTTACTTAGTACCACACTTTTAATCTTCCCACAGACTTACAGAATTGTTACCCCTGAAAGGAAGCGAGACCTCCCTCACTGATGGATTTAGTTTGCTAATGTGTTTTGATGAGGCAGGAACACAGTGTGGAGGAATTAAAGGAATAATAAAATAAACATTTCTACCCACAGAGAGAGGAACCCACCCTCCCAAACCACCCCTGGCTGGTTCATGGGTGTGTGTCCTGCCTTGGGGCCACACCAGAGTCTGGGGTCCTCCTAAAAATGCTCAGCAGGAGGGCAGAGCAGGTTTTTGAATGGTCTGAATGGAGGGAGGGGGCTAAGTTCTGAGGTGGTGGAAGCCAGTGTTGGCGACTGGATCCTGAGCCAGTGCTGATTTAGCAACGAGAGTCAGGACCTCTCCAGAATATCTCCAAATGAAGGCATTTGTGACATTAACTAAGGCTTTCTAATTAGATGGAGAAAACAAATCTGCTCCACCCCAGGCAGCTGCAGCTCCAGCCAGCATGTTACTTATTAGCTCAAATTATTATTATTATATAAAACACTTGACTTTCTTGTTCAAAAAGTAAAAAGGGATTAGTGGGGTCTCTCAGACAGCTCTCCTCAGACCAACCTCCAACATCTCAGACAAAGCCTCAGCCAGAACAGAGACTTTCTCAGGGTATGGACAAAACAGACCCCAAACGGCTGCAATAAAAAGTCAAAGGCAATACTTGACACAGCACTCAACTCTGTTTGCTGACTTTTCCCAATACATACAATGAAATTCAGCTCAAATATGTCACTGCTGCCAATTACCCAGGGCAACAGCCGGACCCTGGAGCTGGTAAATCAATGGAGATGCCAGGGAAAGCTGCTTTCCCCAAACCTGAAGTAGGTGGAAGACCATAATGTGAGAAGCGCACCAGGAAGGATTAGGGGCTGCAGAACAAAACGCGCTGGGAGGGTTCCAAGCGAGTGGGTCCCCTCTGCACATCCCCCCCTACCAGCTTGGGCTTTACCTAGAGCAGCACAAAGTCTGTCCCTGGGGAGGCTGCACCCCGGTCCACTCCCATCAGGAGACCAGAGAAAAGAGGGATGACTCATCAACCAAATGAGGATGCCAGGAAACCCCTATAGGACGTCTGAGCTTCAGCATGGAGGAGATGGGGCTGCCTGGAATGTCAAAGCCAGCTTTCCCCAAGGCAGCAAAGCCCCAGGCTGCGTGGAAGGGGGCAACAAGGGATGGTGTTGGCATTTGATTAAAAATTATTTGATTGGCAAATCCAAGCTGCCTGGGACTTAGTAGATAACAAGCCACAGCTTTGGTGTGACGAGCTCTCTTTAACCTGAAAGTATTTTCCTATTAAGCAAACTCCATCACACACATCCTCATCTCTGCCAGCTGTGCTCACGGACTGAAACTGTTCCCAGTTTTGATGGCTGAAGTGCCACAATAAGTGGAATTCAGTAATTTGTATGGAGATGCTGAACAGTTGGTGTTTTTAGTCAGCCAGGCCCACCACACGTGGCTGGGCGCTGTGCAAACGCAGTCCTCGGGGGAGCAACACTCCTCAGGATACAGCCCAAGTTTGGAAAATGGCTGAGCCTTTGCCACAGCAGCTTCCTCACCCCTTCTTCAGTTCTTATGGGTAAAAGCTGTGCCTCCCAAGGGCCTGCAAAGGACTGCAGTGGTTTGTGTCAGAAGGATTTTGAGAAGCGAGATGTTCCACCACTCCCCTTCTGGGCTTTGTGGCCGTGCGTGGTGTGTAATGGTCCAGAGAAAATCAATTGGACACTGCATTTGAGAGATAAGGGTTGGGATTTTATTCTGAATAACCTGGTGACCCCAATCAATCTCTGTCCTGAAACCTTCTGAAAGTTTGATACTCTAGCTTGCAATTAAGTTTCCACAACCAAGACTTGCAGCAGATGTTCCAGTTAAAACACCTTTATTAACTATTTATTTTTGATGAATATCATGAGATACCAGCCAGTGTATTTCAAGGCAGACAACAGGTTTTGCCCAATGGGTATATGATCCAATTAAGATTTTGAGTTATTTTTCACCTGCTTTTTAAGTTTTCAGGGTTTCTATTTAAGCTGGTAAAACTAAAATAAACTGTGAATGCCCCCAAATTTCCCATGTGATAGCAACTCTGGGAAAAGAACAAAGAACTTAATCTAAACTGTCACAGTGTAAAGAAGAGAGCTTGAAATGTAAAAGGGTATTAAAGGACTCTGTCTCCCTTTCCTGAGAGGGACAGGGGCTGGGATGATGCTGACCTGGGTGCACTTGTTCCACTTGAATCAAGCAAGAAGTCGTACCTGGTGGGAACAACTGCTGCTCAGGGCAAAGCAGGTGCTGGAGAAAAAGAGGAGTCTAGAGAGCAAGTATTGAACACAAAAGTCAATTCCTCAGATAAATATATTTCTGCTGATCAAAACTTAAACTTGTTTCCTGCTCTGGGATGCCTCTGGGACAGATGTTCCCTCTGGTACATGCTGCTGCTGCTGCAGGTCCTCCTCGTGTGCTTTAGGCCATGGTTAGCAAGGGACAAGAGAGGAATAAATCCTGTGCTCATCAGGCAGTACGAGGGCACAGAAGGAAGATGCTTTCCAGGGGATGCACAAAAAACCTCTTTCCCACAGTCGCTGCCTTCAGATATGGCCGGGGCACTCCCTGGCAAACTCAGGCACGTGGGGTCATCCCACCTTATGGGCCGAGCTTTTGGCTCTGTGCCATGTGGCAGCAGGACCAGAGCCCTTGAAAGCTTTTCTCTGTCTGCTGGGCAGCTCAGCCCAGAGTCCCCCCATGACTCCTGCATGTGCAGGCAGGGTCTGACCCTGAAGTGCCCAAGGCGGTTTTACCTGGTGGATATTAATGGCGGTGAGTGATGCCCATTTACACATCATGCACAGCCAGCTCTGCCTACACCAAATCCCCTCGAGCTGGGGGGGGGGGAAAGGGGCCGTTGGTGGGAAGGTGTTTTTCATCACCCTGAGAGCTGTGTCCGATGGCATTGTCAAAAACAGCAGGTAGCAGTGACAGGCAGGGTCATTCCCCTGCCCAGCCCCAGCCCCTATTGTGCTGCCTTTCAGTGCAAGCTAAAGGTCAGCCCGCAGCCCCGGCTCCCAGCCTTCGCTTTTTTGTTACGATTGTCACAAGGTAAATTAATCAGATTTACGGCATTAAGCCTTGCCGTATCTTGAGCCTTTCAGTCCTTTCTGCCCCCAAAACTTCCCTCATATGAACAGGCTCTTTGTTTATCCTTGCCCATACAATCTTCCTTTGGTGATGGGAGAGCAGCAGAGGGACAAAGACTGGAAGAGAGGCTGCTGCCCACAGGTACCCCAGGACAGCAGCGCACACCACCCAAGACACTGGTGGTTCCATTGCTTCAAATATTTCTTCCAGCTAAGCAGATGGGGAAGATCTTGTTCTCAGAGCTGTGGTGCCATGAGCACATCTTTTGGGAAGAGTTGCTGCCCCTCCAATCAATAAAAGATGAAGGCAATTCCGCAGCAGGGGCAAGACATCCCCACTGTGAGCACAAAGCACAATTTATGTCTCTCCAACGTACCTACAGCATATGGGACCACTTACACAGTTGTTTGCCTTGGTCAATGGGTCTGCTGAGCCATTGGGGAGCTGGGTCTTATTTCACTTTCTGACGGGGATTTGGAAATGATCAGCCCTGCAGCCAGCACGGGGCTCCCCAGCCACGCTCCCAGCATGAGCCGGCAGCGAGGCCGGGTGGAGGTGACAGGTATCTTTATCCCACCACCCAGGAGAGCTCCAACATCCTGCTGGCAGGAATTTGTCTGCAAATTTTCCCCCATTGAAAGGAGTGAGGTGGCTGATATGATTGCTTGATTAAGGGGCAGGCAAGGTGGAGACATGGGCAGTTCCATACTCTGTGCTCCGAGGAATTCCCCTCCTTTTGGAAGACTGTGATCCACTTCTTCCCTCTATTTCACACGCACAGGATCACATCTACAACTGTCAGCTTTGTCAGCGAGTCTCATTTCTGCAGAGTATACAGCTTAAAGGGACCTATACTTAATCCATCCATATGGAAAAGCAATCTTTAAAGAAACAGCAGTGAAACTCAGAGAAGGTAATAAATGCAACTGCAGTGAAACTCGCAGCCAGAGTGAGAGTGGGTTGGAAACAATATCAGCAACCTTATCTTCTGTAGGTGCATTTGATTTTGATTTGATTATTGCCAGGGCAACTCATAACCATGAAACATAAAATACATTATTGCATTTGTTTCGGGCAATGGCATCCAGATAAGAGGAGGTTTTTTAACTTTTACACAAAAGAAAAAAAAAAGGCAAGATAATCATACATAGTGGGCACATTAAAATGACATCTCCATAATCAGAAAACTTTTGGTGTATATTTAAATTTAAAAAGGAGAACCAGATTGATATCCTAAATTCTCATCATCCATCATTCTTTGCAGAAAGACCTCTTCCCAGAGACAGCTGGCAGGCTGACTGCCTTCCCTCCAAAAATAAGCAGCGTGGGTGAGATCACACATAATCTTTTGGCCTGGTGCTGATACATAACCCAAAGATGCCTGTAATTTTTTGGAGTGTGATTGGTGTCACATTGAGTGAAAAATGAGACCTCATGAGCTGAGGATTCACCGTGACACAGAGCTGATCTGTGAATAAAGCCAGCAGCATTGCTTCCTCCCCCAGCATGGGGGCTGTCCCCCTCACAGCCCCCAGCCATGCTCCTCCTCCTGCAACCCTGGATCCATGACTCACTAAAACTGGGAGGACTTCAAATATCTGGGTCAGATCTTCCTGAAAGTCAGAGTGGGAGGGTGAGCCTGGCATGAGACCACACGTCTGGTGAGTGTCCTGGGTGGTGGCAGCAATTCATCCTCAGATAAGATTCAGTTGAGAGAAATTAAGGGATTGTTAATAAAAAAATATGGTCCGGCTTTGACGAAGAGACTGATTTGGTTTTTTTTGTCGCTCCCAGTGTCCCACTGGGGAAGCTGCCCAAACTCTCCACCTCTGTTTGCCCATGCAGCACATCAGCTCTACCTGCCTCACGGGGATGAGGTGTTTGCAACAGGTTTTTTGCATTTTCAGATGAAAAAGCCTTAATCAGTATAATGTGTTTGCTAAAAGAAGAAGAAAATAGATGTGATTCATGTTTTCAGGCACAGATCTACTGAAATATTTAGCCAGCGTACATCAGCTACAATCATCATGCTGATTTCCTCAAGATTAAAAACAAAGAAGAGGAGGGAAGAACAGGCACTCCCAACTGTCCTTGAATTAAAAAAATGGTGTCATTTTTTTGGCTCTGTCATTATTTTCATTTCTCTCTTCTCCCTCTTCCCTAGAAATTATTAAATCATTAAAATGATTTAAAAAATAGCAAAGCAGATGTCTGGCCTGTTTGATCTCAAGCCTGAATATGGAAGAAAAAGGAGTCAAGACTTTGATTATGGGAAAAAAAAAAGTAAAAGAGAGGAAAAAAATTGTAACAGGAAAGTCATGAAGGAGAAGATTTGGCTTTGATCTCTGCACTGCACTGGCTTCGCCGGGTGGGGGTCTCTGCTGAGCAAAGCTGGGCTGTTGTGTGACTGCTTCGTGGGATCACAGGGGCAACACTTTACACCATCTGCTCAAAGGCAAACCAGTCACTCCAGGCGAGATTTCCATTCTTTGGGTATGAGAAAGCAAGCAAAATATGGATCTGATGTTTGCAGAATGAAGGTAGGCCTCAAATCTGGGATGCTGATTGGACTTTTACAGAAGTAGCCTCCTTCAGCTGAAGGAGACTGATTAACAGGCTGCAGTCTTGGCTTGCTCAGTAGTTTTAGTTCCTTATTTGTAAACCCTCCACTTTCCCTGCTGTAGGGAATCCAGATGGAAGGAAATGGCCATGAGAGATCAGAGCAATGGCAGCAAAGAGCATTAGCAGGTGTACAAAGCTAACCTGCTGACATTGCTTCTGGTGATTTTCAACAGTAGAAAGAATGTTAGGAAGAAGAAGGGCTCATATCTCATGTACTCACTTCTAACACAGTCTCTAGGTGTGTTGCAGGGAGACTGAGATTTCAGCCATTTACATTTTCACCAGATCTCCATTGGTCCTCTGCCTTTGTGGACTTGCTGTTTATTAAATCAGTCTCAATGACTGCTTGAATTGCTTTCTAGCACGAAGGAAAATGACAAAATGGTGAAGATGGTCTGAGAGCAGGACATATTAGTCACATTCCACCAGAATTTGGTAGCTCTGATACAAATACGAAGTGGTACCATGGTGTGTTTGGGACTGCAACGACCTCCACCCTCAAAGCGCCATCAATGCACTCCAGTCCTTTTCTTGGTAAGATGGAAGGACTCCATCCTGAAAGACAGAACAGGAACTATCTCCAGGACCTGGTTTTGTTTGTCTAAGAATCAGAGGAGACTGTAGTGAAAACCGTTCAGTCTTGCTCACCACACCTACTCCTTCCTGAGCTGTGAGTTTTACCTCCTACTTGCAGACTTCTACCAGGTGGGTCAGGCCCAGAGTGCCCCAGCTCTGAGAACCCAGCTCAGGTGTTTTGGAAGGAGAAAGAAGATCCACAAAATGTGGAGGTGGGGGAAATCTTGCCTCACACAGATCCTGCCTGAATTACTGGCAGTGATGGACTCAACCTATAAGGCATGTATCTTCACATGTCTTCCAGGCATCTTTTAGGATTAAACATTTTTAAAGTCTACCTGGCTGAAAACAATGGATTCATTCTTTTTGTCAGTGCAGCTCTGGGGGACTGAGGAAACTGCTGTGATGTCTTGGGCACCAACACCCAATGGAACTTGTTTCTGACAGCAAACCCTCTGTAAGTGGTGACTGTAGACTAACGAGCTGCAGGCATCTGCATCCATGTAGGGCTCCTGGAGAGAAATGCTTCTTTTCAAACACTTGTGTGGAGCCATTTTCCCGGAGGTGATTCTATGGGAGAGTGATCCTCCTGCAGGATCCCTGTTATCCAAACGGGTCTGCCCTTCAGGTGTTGGATGCAAACAGCTTTTCACCAGCTATCCCACCAGCCGTGGCTGCCTCTCTGCCTGTTGGAAAATTTGCCCTTAAGAGTTCGAATGAGAACAGACCTGTCCTGAAAATCTGCCACTTGGAGTATACCAGGCATCTAATTTTCCAACTGGAAAAGTGTTTTACGTTAGCCCTGCTGATGAAAATTAATTGAAGACACATGTTCACAAGACCCAGAGGACATCTGTGTTAAGCATTCAGTAAGAAGATCAAGACTAACTCACACCAAGAAGCCATGTGCTTAACCAGCATCACCTGTACTGCTGACTGCAGACACTCAGGAGGTGGCCTTGGGGTGCCAGGACACCCAGCTTTCATCTTACTCGTGCAGGGAACAGCCCTCACTGTCCTCGGTTATGTTTTCAGCCGTCACCTCCATTGAGATGCAGAGCAGACAGTGGCATTTGCTGAACGGCAGGAGCAGCCACTGATCAGAGAGGGAGCCTGGATCTACCGAAACAGGCAATGGGATGAGCAGAATTGCATAGCAGGAAGCTAATACAGAGGATGAGCAAAGTTTGTGTTTTGTGGTTTTTGTTTTGTTTTGTTTTGTTTTTTTTAATTCTAAGCTCATTCATGCACTCATTCAAAAATAATAAATTCAGCATTTCACAGTGGAACAAGAGATCAGAACTTTCTCAATTCAAAGTGTGTGTGTTATATTCTTTTTTTACACTTATTCTCCATCTTTCTTTCTTCCCAGATTGCCCACTGAATAGCATCCAAGTTCATAAACAGCTCCAGCCACTGTGAGCTTGGCCACCCTGCCTTTCCACTGAACCAACCATCAGCTCATGATGCCAACCAGTGTTACTGCTGCTGCCCTGAGAAAAGGGATCTTCTTCTATTTCACCAGGATTTCTGACACTGTCCGGGAAGTTCGCTCACTGGCAATGAGCTGGCCAAAGTGAGAACAAATTTTCCAAATCTAGAGGTCCCAAACTGGACTTTTGGTAGAGTTGTGGGCAGTTGAAGAGAATGTCCTACAGCTGAGGCTGCGAGAGTAGATGAACCAGCACCAATAAGCTGCTGCAGCCTTGGTCCTGCCAGTGGGTGCTTCCCATGAAGGGACAGAGTGGGTAGAAAATATGGAGTTTGCCTCATCAAGGCTCACTAGAGTTCGTCTGGAAGCCTCCTTGAGCAGTCCAAGGGACCTGTCTACTTTGAACTATTTTGCACATGAAGTTAAAGCAAGTAAAATCCAAGTGTCAGTTTAAACCACGGTTGATCAAAGCACACGAACACAAGGCAGCATTACTCCAAGCTAGGAATTTACCCCGCTGTCAAGTGTCTCCCAAGCACCTCTCCCAGGCACTGTGATCTTTCTGGGGTTGTCACCAGCCAAGAGCCAGCGTGTGTAGGGGATCTTCCACTGACGGCACATTCAACACACACCGGTGCTTTGTGCAGAAGTGAGTCTAAAAATGGGGAAGGCAGGGAAGGAGTGCTGGATCCTGCAGCCCTTCTTGCCCCGCAGGCAGCAGGAGCAGCAATCCCTTCACTTGCACCAGTGGGGAACATGTGCTGCACAGACATGGCTGAAAAATGTAGTGAGCACTCATCCAAAAACTCAGTGCAGAATGGACTGCTTTAAAACTGAGATTTGAAGCAAATAATCTCATTGCCTGAAAAGCCTCTAGCCCCAAAACAAGAATTATTGCTCAGTTTTTGCAAAAGAAAGCAGTAAAAGCATTAAATCCCAAATGTAGGCTTTATCCAACTATGTTTCGATAGAAAATGCTTTTCACTCTCCTGTCTGTTTTGATGTTGAAAATGCCTGGTCTTGCTCACTGACAAAACTGCACCTCACGGACCACCTCTCACTTCCAAGGAAAACAGCATTGGATGCTCTGCCAGGGAGCATCTCTGCACCTCTGCCTCCTGTGGATTTTGCCACTGGCTTTAAGGGGAGCAAGACCCAGCTCAGCACTCCCAAGCCATTTGGAACTAGTTTGCTCTGCATCCCGCTCCTCACTTGTTAGGGATTAAGGGAGAGAGGCGTTTAAAGCTGTGGGCTGGCGTGATGAGCTGGGACTGTCTCTGGGGTGCAGGCAGGAGGGGCTGGAAGCAGCCCCAGGAAGAGAGCCCATCTCCACAACACAGCAGGGAGACAGCAGTGGTGCCCCTTCCAGCTCTATGTCCCACAGCACAACACTACCCTCTTCTCCCAGGGGTTTGTACTCCAGCTTCATCTTCAGAAGCCTCCTCAGACTGCAGGAGGCACCTCTGCCCTGGGTCCATGGGCAGCACAGCCCTTACTCTGGAAAGGAAAGCCTTTAGCTGCCAGCTGGTCTAATGCATGAGAGCCTGCATGTCATGCCACAAAGCTGCTGCTTGGAGGCTTGTTTAATACCCTTATATCAATAGCTCCTCCTGGTTCTCATGGATGTGAGTGATGTAAATTCAGTCCAGCCCATGGCACAGGAGTGTGTTTTTGACCAGCTTCAAGTGATCTCCCAAAGCAGAGATAAAGCCTGAACCACTTGGACCTCGTAGCTGGACCAAAGCCATGAACAGCTTTTGGAAGACCTCAATATTGATGTTTGCAGCTGGGTCAAAAGCATCCTGGCAACAGTCCTGGCCCTGTCCCAAGCAGTACCTTCCCCAGGCAGGTCCAAGGGATTTGGGGTGACATCTCTGCTGATCTTTGATGGGGGTGTATCACAGGCTGCATGGGAAGCAGTGCTTGGGGCTGCCAGGGTGACCCTCCCCTCCACAGCACTGGTCTCCCTTTGGGACCGGAGAGCGAAAACCAGGTCCATCTGTCCATCTGCTCCTGCTCCTTCCTCATATCCTAGTGTCCGTTCCACTGCTCAAGGTGGCATCTGAGCCTGCTTCAGAGCTGAAGTAGAGGCACATGAAAGCTGAGTTATGGAGAGACTCCTGACAGGCTGGCAGCAATCTCAGTGACTCACTAACTTGTGATTTCCTCTGTGGTGGTTTTCCAGCACAGCTGCTCCCGGCCGCAGCACATGGCGAGTGCTGGCAGAATGAGCACCGTGTCATTTCTCAGAAGGCCAGGCTAAGCGGGCAACCTGTGCATTGCTCATGCAGATCTCCACAACAAACTCCAGTAATTGCCTCAGAGGATAACAGACCATAAATCTGGGCAGCCACACATGTGAGGCACGCATGGTCTGGCTCCTGGAATCAAAGCGCGTGTGTTTTTGCTGTTTGCAGTGGCTGAATGTGTTTCTCATTCTGGATTCCCCTTCTCAGAGGAAACTCCCTCCATCCCCCTCGCTTCTCTCATCCTCTTTATGAGAGGACCTCAGGCACTCTGGAAACATGGGGAAAGGTTTACACCACTCCTGTGAGACATCTCGCAACTTCTTCGTGCCACATGACACATAAGGAAGCTGAATACAGACTAATTTTCTACACAGAGCTTGTAGGAGATGCTGAGTGAAATAAATTATAATTCTTTGGCTTCTCCCATATTTTTTTCTCTAAGTTTGAAATCATAGAATTTCTTTTTGTCCACAAATTCAATTATGAAACACCCAGACTGCCTGGGTTACAGGTTTATTTGCAAACCTGAAACTTGGTTCTAGGGTCACAGACCTATTTTGTGCAAACTCAAGGCTGAAGTTTGAGTGAAAGAAGAGAGAAATCTTTTTCTCCACAACTCCATGAAGGAAAAAAAAAGAGAAATTTAAAGAGGCTTTGTCAAACAAAACCTAACCTGGCCGGTCCAGGAACCCCACACAAAGGGGCATTGTGCTCTGCTGAAGAAACAGCAAGTCCAGTCTGTCAAGACTGTGTCCTATACTGCCAGTGTTCAAGAAAGCTGGACTCAGGTAGCCAAATAACCTGATGATTTCACATCTGAGAGCTGGGTAAAAACCATCTTCCTGCCTCCTTTCCCTTCCCTTTTCTTTATGAAAGGGACTCGGCAGGGCAGATCAGACTGCAAACACAGCTGGTAGGAGTGAGAGGGAACACAGAGTCAGAGAACCAAGGTCAAGTACAAACCCAGCCAGTGGGAGTGATCAGCAGTGGAACTGCAGGGGGGAGACCTGCTTACCTGAAGAAACGGTCAGCTATGAACATGGGGAACAGGAGCAAGCAGGAGGATGGCTCTGCCCTGTGTCAGAGCAGCCCAACACTGTGATACCCTGTAGTTCCCCAGTAGCCATCCCTGGTGCCCAGGATGCTGATGCTCCTCGGAGAGCAGGCAGAGCTGGGTGCACGCGGCTGAGTGAGTTCAGGGCTGTGTGTGATCGCCTGGGCTGTTGCACACAGCTGCCAGCAGCAGCTCACCTGTGCTCTCTGGAGGATGCCACCCTTATTTCTCCAGGAAATAACCTGCTGGGGTTTCCTAGCTTGACATGCTATTGCATTTCCCTCTCTCCCTGACATCTACCACTGCACACTGTTCCACCTCATACATTTAATTTGCCCTGAGAGTAGAGGGTACTGTTCACAGAGATCCAAATAAAACATCAAGGAGGTGACTTAGCACGGGCTTCCATTTCAGTGCTATATTAAGGAGCCTTAGGAATGGATTCTTCCCCTTGAAAGCAAATCAGTGCCTGTTCCTATCTGACAAGGAAACCAAACCCATGCAAACAAGTGCAGCAGCTCAGATCTTGATGCAATATGTGCGCACATCATCTGTATGGCATCCATACATCTTTTATTAGCATCTTGGGAACCTGCAGCATAAAAAGGGTTGCCAGCATCAAGATTTGTGTCCAACCCATTGCCAAGATATTGAAGCTAAACAAGTGATCTCCCAGAGCTACACGTTGCATGTGGTCAGGCCTCTCCCTGATGTGCTGGTTTTCCGTAAAATAACTGAGACTTCAAGCCATGCTTTAAATAAAACAGCTGTTTTGGCCACTTACAAGAAGGCAGGGAATGCAGTCACACTTTTCCACCCATGGAAACCACATGAAAAGCTCTACAAGCAACTTTCCCTGGCATTCCCACTCTCTTTCTTACGGGCCAATCTCAAGAACAGCTTGGCCAGAAAAAGATTTGCAGAGCTGCGTGTCATAAATCCAGGGTTTCACTAACATTCACTAAAGGATTGTCTCTCTTCTAGGAGGCTGCCTAAATAATCCTTGATGTGACTTTAGGGAACAAAAAAGACTAGGTCTTTATTGTCAACAGTATTTCTTCTTTGTCTCTCCCTGATGAAACTGTTAGCTAGATTTCCAGCTCCCTTAGAGGAGGATCCCTCCTATCCCTTACTTTTCATTCTTTCCGGTATTTTTCCCTTTTGTTTTCAGCTTTTCTTTAGCATTTTACTGCTGTCAAGCACAGCAGAGATACTGTTTCACTTGTAGCTATATTTACTCTCTGGTGTCCACACCAGACTGTTGATCCAGTCTCATTTGTAACTTGTGAAAAGTCCCCTGGAGCAGAGCAGGACAAAACCTGCAGGTCATACAGGAAAATTTTTAACAGTCTAAACAGCTAAACGGAAAACAAAGCCTTTTCTACCACATTTTAGGAGAAACCTACAGCTTTAACAGGGAATTCCATTTCCATGGATGAATTTATAGGTTGTTTTAAAAATATAGAAAAGTAAGCACTTCCTGCCTAGAGATCTCTGGATTTGAAAGCACTCCCACCACAAGGATTGCTCTTAAAACTGAGCAAATGTTGCACTGTGGAACTGAAAATCGAGGTTTGCTTATTGAGTCTGGGACGTTCAACAGAACTAAGGTTTGGGGTTTCAGCAAGACCTGTTGAGAAGTTCCTGTATCACAGCTCAAGTAGATTGGTTACACAAGACAGAACCTTTGGTGCCACAGTAACCTCCAGAAGTTCTGGGAGAAAGAACTGGGAGCATAGACAAGCTACAGATGGACTTTCTGGGCTTGACAGCGTGGGAGCACAAGCCACCCGTTCAGCTGAGCAGCAGCATGGCTCAAGGAGATGGGCTTGATCCGTGGGGGTTTGTCTGATGGCCTTGGAGGACCTTGGGATTTCCTCCAGGAAGAAGTGCAGGATGGGGAGCGGCTGGCAAACTTTTGCTGTGCCCTGGCTCAAACCCTGGCTATTTCCACAGCCATTTGTAACCTTTGTAAAGGACCTGGATGGGCCCACATAGCCTTAGGGACTTCATTTTGTACTGCACAGGAGGTGGGAAGGACGGCTTTTGTTCAGGCAGCTGGGCTGGCCAGGGATGTGGGTCACACTGTGACACTGGTGGGCTGCAGGTGGCTATGCCCTCCCAGGTACCAGTCACCTCTCCCAAATCAGCCTGCTTTCCACCTGTGCAAACCCCCC
Source organism: Pseudotriccus pelzelni (assembly GCA_035584735.1). Lineage (NCBI taxonomy): Eukaryota > Metazoa > Chordata > Aves > Passeriformes > Tyrannidae > Pseudotriccus > Pseudotriccus pelzelni. The sequence goes on along the minus strand of JAWMRA010000009.1, from coordinate 11,981,914 downwards.
ATAATCCACATGTGAAAAACATCCTTTGCTGCTTTAACAAGGCCATTACAGATTAGTTTATTTACTTCATTAGGCACCACTTGCCTGCTCCCTTGCTTTTGGGCTGCACTAGGCATTTTTCTCTCTCTGGCTTAAAAAGATTTCTTTTTCTGGTAGGTGCAGTAAAATTGCATCTTGTTCCTGCTCTATTATCCAGGCTTCCCATTTTCCACTAAGACTGTTTATCAGTTTTAATGGCTGTTCCTTTCTCTCCTCACAACAGGATGGATGAGGAGTACTGCCATATCCTGAGCAACCAGAAACTCTTCTTTCAGAGCTGTTCCTGAACTGGGGCTCGTCAGTAGCTGCCACACTGTGATTGCTGCTTATTTACTCCCTCTTGCCCCTTTTCCCATAGCGCAGCAGTGCTCTTAGTATCTCTAGTACAAGCAGGGCTAAAACCCTTCCTTTTTTTGCCCCAGCTTGGTATTACACAAAGCTGATTTCATGTTTAGAGACAAAACTCTTATTCCTCTCCTTGTATTTAAGCTCATCTGTGAGAAAAGCCTGTAGAAGTGTGACAGCAGTCAGAGTTACATCCCCTTCAGCAAACCTGGCTCCAGTGTGGTCTCAAGCAGTGCTCAGCCCCCTGCAGTGAGCTGCTCTGCCAGGGCTGGCTTAAAGGATAGACCAAGCAGGCGTCTACCCACCCCCAGGAAACTCTTGGGCTGCTAAAAGGCAAGTTTGCTGAAGTAAAAATATTTATTCTCAATTTCCTGTTAAATTTGGCAGGAACAATGAATTTTTTCTTGTAGCATTTTATTAGGAGATAGGGATTTAATGGGAAAACCCAGCAAAACATAATCTGCCTCCCCAGCAAACAGGGTAAGTCCAGGGCCACATTTCCCTCTCACAGCTTTAACAAGGACACAACCCTCGGCTTTACCCTTGGACACTATGGAGAAACCTCTGATCTGATGGCTTGGAGGCACAACTTCACAGCCAACAGGACCTTAGCAACAAGCCCCTCAAAAATACCTTGAGGAATGGCATTTCGGGAAATTAATTGCCTCTGGTGAGAGTGGCTGCAGTGCTAAGGTCACCATGTAAACTGACTTGCCTGGCATTGCTCTGGTCCTTGCCAAGCGAGTCAGACTCAGCCAAGCTTTCAGACAGCAGCATAAATGCAGTCTGAAACAGCCTCTGGCTTGCAGCAGGCAAAGAGGGCAGAACACAGTGTCTTCTTTTCTGGCTGGAAAAAAAGCTAGAGTTAAATACCTTCATGTTACTTTGACAGAATTGGTAAGTTATTTCTTTTCCATGCTTTCCTTTAAATCACCAGATTCACGTTAAAACAGGAATGTGCAGCAGTGATCTGAGTGCGACAATGAACACTGGGGACCTCCCCACGTAGGCTTGGTTGTAAACCTAGTGCTTTGTATGAAATATTACAGTGTGATTCATCACATGGCAATTAGGCTTTAATCCAGCTGCAGATTTAGCCACTCAATGGTTAAACCTGTCCTGGTTGCTGAAGACTTCCTAATAAGAGAGGTACTGGTATTTTGTTCTAATTTAGAACGTTTAAGTCCTATATCAAGCTATTAACATGAAATGAAGATTGGCTTGTAACACTGGGGAACAATATAAAGCTATCTGCATTTATTTTGCATTGGGCAGCATAAAAGCCATCACAGTTACTGTGCCACCACCTTGCAGGATGGATCAGATGAGCACAGGCACTTCATGTACCCTCCCCCAAACACAGTTCATCTCAGGAAAGCTTTTGATGGCTCCCTGCAACCTCTTTTCACCCACATACATCCCTTCCCCAAACCTATCTCCTCAGAGCCTTTTCTCTAGAAGCACAAGATTATTTGCAGGATGAGAGGACAACGAGCAAGAGACTTTGGATCTCCAGAGACACCCATGAGTCAGTCCTAGACCAGACGCCACCCACATAGGTTTATCTCCATTTTCTATTTGGAGCCTCTCATTAAAGTCAATCACTTTTCAGCTGCCCTGTGTCTGATTTCAGAGACTCTTCTGTTACCTCCCTTTTTTTTCTCATCCCTAACACCGAAGCTTGTGGACTATAGCCAAGGCCAGAAAGATCACATTCCCAGAAGACCTCCCCACCTTAGAGCACCCCATCTCCCTTCCCTGGCAGCAAGCCAGGCTGTTTCCTCCTATTCCCTGTCCCATCACCTTTTATAGCCAGAACAACCCTTCTCTGGTGAGAACACACCAGTGGGCCTTATTTTCCAGTTTTGCAGTCCCTCCTCTTGGTTTAAACACAGCTGTTCACACCAGGCACAGCTGAAGGCCAGTGAGATCTGCATGTCCTGGCCCAACACCAAGCAAACCAAGAGCACTGTGTGTCTGTGAACGGTCACTGTGCAGGAGCTCACCCTGCTTGCACCATGCAAACAGTTTCCCTGCAGTAAGGGCAAGCTTGTTATTGCCCTCCTCAAGATCCTGCCTTTTATTTCAGCATGCAGGGGACGAATGCACTGACTACAGAGCCCTTTTAGCAAGCAGCCGTACAAATACCGTGGATCCCGTAGTAAAGTTTTGCAGCATTAGCAGATGGGAGGAAAAAAGGGACTTGCAAGGAACCAGGATTCACTTGGGAAATACATACCCATCCCTCTGGCAGCTCAGGGGCTGCCAAGTACAAGCTCCCTCCATTACCAGGAAAGCAGCTGGCTTGTGCTCAAGGGAGGAGCTCCTGCAGCTACCTGTGAGCCTTCCACTGCCTGCTGGGGAAAGCAGTCAGGGCTTTGCACACAGCAGGCAAAACCATCACTAGACTCTCTCCTGAATTTTCAGCTGGCATGGCCTGAGCCAGCATAACCCTGTTCCCCAGAGCAGTGTGTCTCTGTGGGCAGAACTGCAAGGTCAGGCTGTGCCACCCCTTGCTGGCGGCACTCCTGCCCCTGGGGTCTGGCTCCAGCAAGGCTCCTGCGCCCTGGGGTGCCACTGCCCATGGAGTCAGGGAGGAATTTTTCACCTTTACTTAGTTTGCTGGAAACCAATTGTGAATACAATGGAAAGTTTCATGCTGTGCAAAAAACTCCTTCCCATAAAGCAAACATCAGCAGATGGAAAGTTTTCATCCTGTCTAATGCCAGAGCTGGGAAAGCAGGGCTGCACAGCCACACCAGAAAAGAAAACCCTGCAAATTGCTGTGCCCAGGATGCAAGGGACAGGAGACAGTTATACGGGAAGCAAATAAGTGTGGTGGAAAAAGACCACCCTGCAAAAGTCCCATTTACAGTTGTCGCCCAGTACACCCCAGTATGCAGTCCAAAGTGCAGGTCCTGGTCTGTGTGACCTGCATGGACTGATAATGTGCCTCCATCTGAAAGGACCCCCCCCTTTTCAACTCCATCGATTTTGTTTATTTAATGGCTTCAAAGACACTTGTGCTAACGGGCTAAATCTTACCTGGTGAACAAGATAACCATCACTGTGCACCAAAGCCTGCAGCAAAGTCAATATTGACGGAGCTGCCCTGGCTGCATCCTGCCTGGCTGGGACTCCCAGGTGTGCAGCAAGGTCTTCCTCCGGGAACTGCTCAGGTGGGGACCAGCAGAGATTAAAAACAGGAGCTGCAGAGCATGTTAGACAGGAACAGTGAGAGCAACATGGGGTTTCGCAGTTCCTCAGACACAAGCAGTTCTGTTGGCTACAAACAAATAGCAAAAGTCGTGCAAGTAAATCACTTTCAGACCAATGTATGCATTATTGATTTTAATAATCAGATGCAAATGGGCAGAGCCATCCAGTAATTATTCCCATGTTACAAGAAAACATACATAAGCCATAGGACACAACAACTGTGCTGATGGAAACAATTTGTAGCTTTACTTTCTGTCTCATGCTATTTTTCACTTGTTCCTCTATCCCAAACACATGTTCATCTTCTAAGTGCCCTGAGGCTTTCTGTGCAGAACTCCCAGGCAGAAAGGCCAGTCCCTAGGGGTGCAGACAATCCCACTGGAGTCCCCCACCTGACCATCATGCCTGGCTGGTTCACACCTCCCTAGTCACTCACGGCACGCTGCTCACAGTGGTCCTGCAGCACGTTGGAAATACTCCCCCGGGTCAAACATGAATCTACTAGAGGCAGGAGGTCAGGTGAACCCTAGCTCTCTGAAAAGCATGTTATGTGGTGCAGGGGTCTCGCGAAATGTTGGAAAGGAAACGCAATGACGGGTGGTTTAAGTGAGCAGTCACATACTGCAAACAGCAAGCTTCCAAAAAAGCAGTTGCTACAAATAGTTTGCAAGCAGCTTCTGCACTGAAATAGCACTTGAGCAGTCCTGAATGACAAATGTTGAAAGGAAAAGTCAGTTCAAAGAGAAACACTGGTCCTCCCACAGGAAAAAACCCTTGGGGGGAAAGAGAGATAAAGATCATAAACAATTAAAGAGCAATGGTTATTGAATATACTACCCCTGTGATTAGAGCTCCTGAATCTGTTTATCAGGAGTGGGATGGGTGCAAATGAATACTGCATAGCCAGAAGCACCCAAATTGTTGATGAATCATGAACTGCTCTGTCAAAACAAAGCTTGTCCACAAATGGAAATCCTAGTGTCCCTAGCACTACTGGCTGCTCCAAACAGGAAACCTTCAGTGTGAATTTCACGGTAAACATCTATCCTCCGCATTTGTCCTTCAGAGTTAAGACAGGAGAAGTTCAGCTAGAGCCTTTCCTGAGTCCACCACAGAGAACAGGATTTGTGATGAGATCAGTTTTTAGGCTGGACTGAATGGTTAACCAGTCTGATTAATAAATGCCAGGAGGAGGAAATAACAGGCAAGTTAAACAGAGGAGAAAAATGTCCCTGTACATTGCTATAGAAAAAATTTACAAGAATTCTGTGCCTTGTGGACAGTTTTAGAAGCATGATTGCAGCATCTTTCCAGTATGGAAGGGGTGGGGTTTTCCATGTCAGCATGTTCCTAAAGGTTCCCAGCTATTTCCTTCTCTCTTCTCACTTCCTGGTGGAAATGAAAGATGGGACACATGCCAACTGGCAGGAGTTCTTACTCCAGCAGTATTATCTGATGAAAGATGGTTGGTTATAAAATATTTCTTTTGTTTCATGGAAAAGTATTCTATTTTTATCCATTTATTGTGAAATTTACAATTAAAAAAATTATTTTCACAACTTCTCATAGGAATTGCCTGCCATTTTCCAGCTGTGGCAGAACAGAGGTACCCACTGGTACCTTGTCTGGGTTTGTAAGGAGCTGAAGAGCTGTGTGCTGCAGAAAGGAGAGGAGATTCTACATATATGCAAAAAACTCCCAAACACCAAAACAGTGGAACATCCAGTGGATGAAGGTTTGGGAGAAGCTTTTAATTCCTGAGATCCACACTAACCCATCTCCTGGTCTTATGTGAGGATGTATTTGAGTATTTAGATAGTAAAACCTCTGCTCTTCATGCTTGGGAATGGGGTTCCAAATTGTTACACAGAGCATGTCTGTAGTGAAGCAGGCTACAGGATTACGTGGAGGTGCAGGGATAGTCATGATGCTGTGAAACTCTCTCGCTCAGATACCATCAGGGACAGATGAAGATCCTTGTGGGCCATCTGTCCTGCCCTTACCTTGCATTTTGGGAGCACTGTGCTGTGCTCTGCACCACAGTGAGGAGCCCACTAACAGCAGTTTCCAATTTCAAGTGATCCAGAGTATTCACACCCATGGCCATCACAGCAGTGCCTACAGCACAGAGCATAAAGATCTAGTGACACTGTTAATCAGGTTAAAGTCATGCAGGCATGTAGTGATTTAGTCCTTATACATATATACTGGCTTTCAATTTTGTTGCAAGGATATCTTTGTAAAAAGCTGGAAAGGCAAGAGAATAACATGAAACCGAGCCCGTTCCTGCTAGAATTCCTGGCGAGTTGAGACTGGTGGAAAAGTGAAAACATGCTTCATAAAATGGCAAAAAAGCCTGCTATTTCTAGAGATTTTTCTCCCCACACTGCCTACTTCAGCCTTCTCTCCCAGGCCAAACTAACAGATGGCTTCTGGCTGATTGTACCCACAGAGATACTGAAACTGATGAACCAAAGAAAAGCCAGTGGGAAGTAATTCTGGGACTCTGTGGTCTATTTCTGCTACACAAAAGCCTATTGCTCCAGCTCCATCCTTAACACAAACACAGCATGTCCCATCCCTGCATCCAGCAGCTGCCACGTGCTCTCCCCACACAGAGGATGATGGCTTGTGCCCGGCGGGCACTGGGGGGACAGGCTCCTAGCTGGGACAGGCTCAATAGGGCTCTTGTCTTACTCAGGCTTGTGGTCTATTGCATCCTGGAGCTCTGGAGCCCTCTGCTCATCCTGACACAAACCTCGGAATGAAAAAAATGACAACACACAGGAAATTTTTACTGTGTGAGCAGAAAGGATGTGGGGATTATACTGTGCTCTTCCAACTCAGAGAAAGCTGCTAGAGAGGAAAGGATGGAAACTGTTTAAGAACAATTCTTTACTGAGGCCCCAAATAACAATAAACTCAACAGTAAAGTCAGAAGCTGGGTGTTTAATGGGGAGATGACACTGACCTTTAATGCTGCTGAAAAAATTAAATAGGAAAGCTGCTGAATAATATGTTCAGTGATTTTTTTTTTCTTCAGGCATGTGAACAGCTTTTGATTTATTTTCACTTATCTATTTGAAATATTTCTGTAGGCTAATTGAGCCTTCGTTTGGAAACAGTTTTTCAAGCTCAATGCAAACATTCGATATTCAAAATTGGAGTAGCCTGGTCATGTTGGTTTGGACATACAAGTCAGGTGTCATTTTTTTGGACAAATGAATGCAAATCTTGGAAACACTTCAAATGGCCTTTTTTTTAGGTTTCAAATGCACTTCAGGTAAACATTTGCTAATGACTTCAAACTGACCATGCCAGTAAGCTCATTTGCTAAAAATGCAACAGAAAACTAATACAAAAGGATTGCAAGTGCTGCAGTCAGCTAAAATGCAGACCCAAGATGGCTGTGACACTGAGGAGAGTTCTGTCTGGCAATACAAAAGTTCAGACTGTCCTTTCAACAGCAGTCCTCATTTCCTTAGCCTGCCATTGGTTGCTACAACGTGCTGAAATCTGCAGCACGACTGTGAGTCATGTGGCTCTGAGCATTGTGCAGCTCTACCATTGCAGGCTGTTATCACTTTGGATGTATCGAGTAGCACTGAAAATGCACAGGGCCTGAGACAGGATCACTGTGCTCATGAGCTCATCTGTTCTTTCTAACAAATTAATCCAAAGTATTAGTCCCTCTTGCCAAAGTATTGATCTGCTGGTTACTAGGAACACACGTGTGCATGGGAAGAATCAACTGCAGTCCTGCAGCAGTGCCTGGATGTCACCTTTCAGGCTGCAGGTCTTCCATGTCATCCAGAAATATTGCTGACTGTAGCTATAGGCACCTTGCCTGACTTTCATTTCAGCGCCTGGCACCCACCTCACTAATGCTCCACATCACTGCACCTCAGTCCTATGGCTGAACAGGACCTAGACCAGAAATGAGCCAAGGGTCGCAGAGATAGTCATACATGAGTGAATGAACATTTTGTATTTTCAGCCTAAAAGTACATTTGTGCCAAAGTTCTTTTGAGGTTCTTTTCCATAAGCACTGTTTGATCCCCATTGCCTGGCTTCAGGGGAAGGTGGAGAAGCTCATGCAAACACGAGATCACAGGATCCACTACTCTCCTACAGCGCTGCAGCTCTTTCCATAAACACCAAAAAACCCATGGACAAGCTATAGGAACTTTCCAATGTCAGAAAATAAGGGGGCAAAGCCTCAAGAGCAATGAAACTTTATAAAATCTCTGAAAGGAAAAATCCTGTCCTCCTCAGAGCCTCCATCCTATACTGCCCGTGCCCTCCACAACCCCTCTGTCCCTGTACCCAGCTGCTGAGCACAGCACTGCCAGGGAGGACAGTCCTGCATAACACAGGGCCTGTAGTCTGATCACAGGCTGTCATCCCTTGTGCAGAAAGGTGATGCTCAGAGCCTAGATGGCTCCATTCACACAGCCCCTGGCTGGCTCTTAGTCACACACAGGGCCAGACACATCGGGGAGAGGAGCTGTAGGTGCAGCAAAGGCCACATTTGCAATAAAATCTTCCAAGTGCATGTTTTATCTCTCAGTCGTAACATAAAGCTACTTTCCTTAGGCACCTACCTTCCCCAGCCCCCCCCCCAGTCTATCTGTAAAAACATAAAGTCTTTATTTGTGTGGAAAAGAAAGCACACAGAGCCTGATATTTAAAGTGTAAGACATGTTGGTTTAATCCTGTCAGGATTTTAATGTAGATTATATAGGGACAGGCAATGACCAGAGGGAGGGAGAGAGGTGTAAATAATCTAGAGGAGTGTGGACTTGTTGGCAGGGTGGATTTATGTCCTGTGTTAATAAAGTGTCCTTTCATCTCTGGAACCTGGGCTCAGAAGCCAGTCTAGACAGGAATTAATGGGGCTCCTTCTCCACTTACAGATCTCAAGGTTTCCCAACACTGAGAGCTCAATCAGCCATGGATTCTGTTTTTTTGCAATGAGCTTTTAAACAGAAGCTCTGATCATTCACTGAAGAGGTTCTGCTGCTAGGCCAGGAGACAAATTAAATTCACTTACTACAACGTTTTTTGTGTTTGCCACCCTAAGATGAAGCCAAGCAATTGTGAGCCTGTTGTAAAGGGATGGACCAGGGCATGCCAAGAAAATACTAGTGTGCGTTGGTGTGGACCAGAATTTAGCTCTGCCTGGAAACCAAACCTAAGAACATGAGTTACTCAAGGCAGTACAGCGCTAGGGCCTGAAGATGCTGCATTGTGTGAAGTCTCCAGTGCTGAAGGAAAATCGCTGATTTCTTTTCTGTTTGCAGTGAACCTTCCCTTCCGTGTATTTGTTCCCTTAGGGGTCCAAAAGTGTAGGTGGGGATAGAGCATTCAAATGCATTTCTTGATAAAAAATCTGGAATTTCACTGGCGTGTGCAGTCAAGAGAAGCAAGGAAAGCTATGAGCAAAAACATACATGCCCAGTGTGATTTGAAGTATTTAAAGCAAAATTCTTTGGACAAAGGTTTGTTAAGGATTATGACATCTTGAGCTCTTCAATTTCTTTTCCTGGGAAAAGGGTATATCCTAAATTCTCATCTCAAGCTATTTACAAGGACCCCCAGATGCAGAGACATTCAGCTCCTAATTTTACATTTGTTTAATTTTTAACAACAGGAGACAGGGAGCAGCAGGATGCACTGCCAGCTATTAAGGAGCCCTTTTATTATGCAAAATTTGCATCTTGTCTAAGTATAAGGCCTTAAATGAGTAAAGACAGAGCCAGTTAAATAAAAGGAATAGAAGAACAAAGTGGTCTCCAAAGGCACAGCAAGAGGTAAGAGCCCACTGTATGCAGCGATGGACTTTGTGACAGGTTCTCTTACCAGGGTATTTCTTCTACAGACATTTGGACCGTACATTTGGAAGTGGCAATAGAACTTCCTTCTGGGATCTCAATGGCTGCCAACTAGGCAGAAGGACTGTGCAATTTGTAAACTCTTAAATTAAGATATACAAAAGTCACAGGCAATATATAAGCAGTCCTCTGCATGATATTTTATTCTGTTTATAAAGCTTAGCACTCAGATGGAAAAAACATTCATGTCTCTTAGTGATGGTTGCTCTGGGCTGCCTGTACCATGCCCAGGGCAGCAGGAACCCTCTCCTTCCTTCTCCTCTCTTCTGCAGGGTCAGTTTGTTACCAAAGCTCACAGCACTGCTGCATGATGATCCTATGCCTATGGAAGAAAGGGTGGCAGAAGCTTTGCATTTGAGGAATGATGGCTGCAGGACCATGGGTGATATGCTCAGCTCCATTCATTAGATAGCAACTGCCCTCTTTGCCCCAGCCTGGGAATCTCCTGGGACTGCCTCTCAAAGCAGGAGCCACTGCCAGAGAATATGATTTAAATGAGCTCCAGGCCAAAATGCAAGATAACTACTGGCCTGGTGAAAGGCAAGGTTTCCTCTCTGTGCAAGAACTAGCAATGAGACCTTGGGAGAGGGAACACCTGGGATCAGCTAGACTTGCTTCAGGATTACACACTTTTTGCCACCTGCTGAGCTGTGCCATCCCAGGTGGGAATGCTCAGCTACACAAGAAGCATTACAGGGGCTAGAAGTAAGGAAGGGTGAGGAAGAAGATCAAGGGTTTCTTTGTCATGCAGGGTTTTGAGCAGTATTAGAATTCATTAGTGGAGTCTGATAATAAGGAGCAGTAATAAAGTGCATTAGGCCACCTCTGTGCCTCTAGAGCTGTGCAAAGCCAGCCTGCGGCAGGGCACAGCTTCAGGCCCTCTTAGCTCATCTCTCAATCTGCAGCCAGAGCACAGCAGTAGCAGGGAAGATCCAAACCAGATGCAGCCTCTCAGCTTTAAGAAGAGCTGATGTCAACGAGTACAGCCCTGTTCTCCCAGCTGTGTTCTCCAAAGCCACTCTCCTGGGTCAGCCATGACTAAGCTGTAGCACAAAGCAGTGCAGGCAGTAATGCATGTGCAGCGTGAACTTTACCTCTCACTGCTTCAGTCACAACTTTGGTCGTCTCCATGGAGGCAGGCTGTGCTTCCTCCTGACAGGTCCCACTGCACAGATAATTTATAAGCTGGTACAGGCTCTTCTCAGGTTGTATCATGGATGCCCTGGTGTATTTTGGGCTCTGTGCTAGCCAGCTTTTATTTTGCAGCTTCAATCATGCCCAGGGCTGGGTGCTGCCGTGTGGAACAGGAGAAATCCCCCATCACACACCCCTCCTAAGAGCTTATACCCTCTCCGCTCACATAGCAATTTAAAACTTTCCACTCCCTGTCAGATAAGAAAGATACAGAGAAGTGGATGGCAGGTGGATGACATTTCTTATATTGACATAGCTGTGCCCAGCACCCTGTGTGTGGCACAAGTGACCATCTGTGTGCAGCTGATGAGGGTCTTGCTGTTTCTGCCACACCACCTCACTGCTCTGCAGCCCTTTCCATCCTCTCAGGAAGACTCGATGCTGTCTTGGGGATGTGTCAATAAAGGACCAGCCTGCAAGGTCTGTATTTGCAACTCTTTTGGCACCTGCATTTGTTCTGTGCTGGGCAAGTGAAGCTGTCAGGGACAAGACCTAAGGCACTTTTTTCCCAGCATCACCCCTGCAGTTGTTGAGCCAGGTGGCTGCCATTGGCATGTGCACACAAGGCAACAGTTCCCTTGTCATTGCCAGTGACAAGGAGCTGTCACCTGGTAGTCCAGCACGGCTGTCACCTATCCCTATCTGCCCCTGCTGCCTGCAGCTCTGACACTGGTGGGTACAGGACTGAGGGGCTGTGCTGGGGGGATGAGCCCTATGCTGAGTGGGGACAGGAGGGGTTGGGCTGGCCCTTCTAAAGAGAAGTTTGGGCTTACGGCCCCCCAGACGGCATGAGCAATTTGCACAACTGAGAAAGATGCTGCCTATTGTGGACCAACAGGGACTGGTTTGAGCTCTTCCTCCCACCTGCACTGTTGCCTCCAGTGTCTTGCAGATGCTAATGGGCTGTGGGGGAGGCTGCCTCCAGACCCAGGGATGCCTGTGGTGAATTTTCCTGGCTCCTTCAGCTCAGCTCTGACCAGCATTTATCAAGCAAAACTCAGAGCTATGTGTCCACAGGGCCTGCAAGTGTTTGGACTCCAGGTCCTGTGCTGGACCCAGCACTCCTGGGCTCTTGGTGTGGTTGTAGGGAGGACAAGGAAAGGTATGGATTGAGGAAATGTGAAGACATCTAAAAAGCATGATAAAACTGGAGATGAATGAGATGGATCCTACACCATAATAAGACAAACACGACCTGTGCCGTGGGAACAAAACTAGCCTAGCAGAGGTGGCTGCTCTTCTCTAGTTTGGTCAGGGTCAGAAGTGAGAGGAGCTGCAAAAGCCATGATGCTCCATAAACCCTCATATACACTCACAGCCCTCTACCCCATCAAGGTAAAGCGACCTAGGAGCAGAAGAATTCCAAGCCCACTTTCTTTAGAATCCCTTAACAGCCTTGGCACTTCAGTCCCACTGCTGACTGCCCACTTGCCTTTGAGGACAGTCACTACTGACTCTCACTTTCAATCAAATGAAAGGTGTCAGAGCCTGCCAGGGAGGTGTGGGTGCTCTTTGGGGGTGACCTTCAGGCTCCACAGAGTACCATTCCAGTGCTGACATGCTGCCTTGAGCACAGCATAATGACAGGGGAGAATCACAGCTCAGGGGAAGGGGATCTGGGTTTTATCTCTGGAGGGGGAGTCATAGTTAATACCAGCATTTGAAAAAGGAGAGGGGAGCTATGGATCCACAGTTTGTGGGCAGTCGTGGAGTCTCCTCAGATGGACCTGCATTCAGCCAGCTCCAACTGTACCTTTGGTCCCAAAGGAACAACTATTCTAAGAGCTTGAACCAAAGTGAGTTAAAAATTGCTGTTAATCACTGACCCCTGTGATGCCGAAAGTGCTTCGTAAGGGAGGAGGTATGTGCATGAAACAAAAGCCTGCAATTCCATTCCAACAGCAATTAAACTGACAGAAGTTGTGTACCATAATACAGCATTATGGAAGTCAAGGCAAACAAGATTAACCCACATTGACAAGACATTTATCCATGGCTAAGAAGAGACCCATGCCACAGCACCTCTGTCCCACAAGTTTACACCAGCCCACAAGAGCCTAATCCCTCATGGCCTGTCAAGCTATTAGGCAAATCTCTGGCTCTCATTTGCCTAATCCAATAGCCCCCAGCTTCATAAGAAAGACCTCCTAGGGGGCCTTAACAACCATGTTTGTTAGGCCTTATATAAGTAAACAAAGCTCTTAAAGCCAAGCAGCTTCCTCTTCCATATGGGATCTCAACACCCTCTTAACCTGGAGATAAAACCAACCACAGTCAGGAAAGGAGGATGTGTTTATAACACGTTGAGTTCTGCCCCCACAATAAGCAGTATCTGAAGGATTTTGCCATCACTAGCTCTACACATAACACTCACTGCAGAGTTGCCTGATTTCATCCCAGAGCCTTCATATCATCATGGATTTATTACATAGCTGATGAGGTCACAGTGCTCATTTCCTGTTCTGCCAGCTTCAGTGGAAGAATAAGCAGTGTTAAAGCATCCTTTGAGGACCAAGGTGTGTTGTGTCCATGTGCAAGCATCACCAGCAGACCAAACACTTCCACAGGCTGGTACACCTGAATCTACAAATGCCTTCTCGGAAGCCCTCTAAATATTTTCTGAATCCCGTCACTGCCAGTGATACCTCTAACATTAAACAGAGTAGATGCACTCCCTAGTCCTTGAATTTTAGGACACCACCACCTCTGCTCTAGGGATATATGCCTCTCTGATGGTTTGGTGAAGGATCCAAACTGTCTCAAGGCTCTCTGGATCTCCTGGGGCTGAGAGCTGCTCTTATCTCTGACACATCATTAATAATGTCCTTGACAATGCGGTTTGCTCCACAGACAGGCTCAGTCTTTAGGGAGAGTTCAGGCAGATGAATAGTTAGTCCAGGCTTGGCTGCCTACCAATCTTAGCCAGGTTTCTGGGGATTTGGAAACTAAGCTGAAAATATTGCAGAAAATGTTTCCCAAGGGGCTTCCCCATACAGCTCAAGTGAGCCTGGGGTCAGGAAGCCATAATCACATTTCCTCCCACTTTTTCCATGAAGGGCATTTGCAAGGGCAGAGTTGAGAGAGTGGATTTTAAGCAGAAACACATGGCCAACAACACTGAGAGGTCCAGCGAACAGGAAAACTGGGACAAACACCCACAAGACAACCCACAGACTGTTACTGACAGTTTGCCACTGCCTGCCCCAACCCCAGGCAATTCGGAGATGAGCAGGTTGCAGAAGTAGCAGAAGAGCTCTGTGGCCACAGACAACACCTGAAGGAAGATGCAGAATGAGCTTTGCCATGCTGTCAGTACTATCCCTCTCTATCAAACCATCGTGGCACTGCAGAGGAACAGAGGGTCTGCACATAATTCCAGAGCTGTGCATGGGCTGGCAGATGCACAGGACCATGGAGGACCAGTAGTCAAAGCCTGGCCTCCCTGGGATGATGAAGGTTGGCTGGTTGAGCCCTTACTGCTGTAGCTCATCTTTTACAAATAGCATCACTTCTCTAGGCACTCACACAAGTATGGGCAACACATGGAGAGTGAAAAAGCACTCCACTCCTCCATCATATGCATAGTAATTTCAAGGGACAGGGGAAGTAAGCATTTTAACTTTAAAATATAAAAAAGCTCCAAGATGCTTTTTTGTCCTCCAGCCTTTGCCCCTGCCCAGTCTCCAAAGATATAGGTATGAAACATTATGTGTTTTCAGCAGCCTGGGGTAGAGTTCCCTCAGAGACTGGTGGTGAGCAGGGACCTGATCCGGAACTGTAAATCCTTCACATCCACCAGCTGAGCAGCTGTTCAGGTTAGGTCTCATTTACATGCAAACCAGTTCAACCATCAGCAAGGATCTCTACTGATGTAAATTAGTCGTGTGTCATCTTAGCAATGAAAGTCAAGGGAGCCCTTATTTGCTTGAATCTAGCACATTTCAGCAAAAGTGCCATTTAGTAAAAAAAAGGAGATTTTTACTGTGGGTTTGTCCCACCACCCTCAGTCACTTTCCAGCTGAGATCACAGCTAAATCGCTTATCTGTACATTTTCATACAAATCTGATTATCCTTGAACAGCTAATTGTTTCATAAGTGCCACTTGGAAGCTATCCATTTCCAGCAGAAGTGAAGCAATTGCACTATAAAACTGTCTACCTTTGCCATGAGTCACTTTAGCACATAGGATGAATATTTGGCACTCTTCACTTTTTCAGATTAACTCACATATTTATTTTGGAAGGAAAAAAAATGGATTGCTTTAATTCCTTCCAATCAGAATTCCTCATATTTGCTTAGCTTATTGAAACTTTTTTAATAGACCTTACAGTATGTATGTTATATAGTGACTGCTGATGGAGGAGACATCCACATCTCCTTTCATGTAAAAAAAAAAAAAGCAGAAAAATTCTACAAGAGCATTTGATACTTTGTTAAGAGAGTCAGTAAACCCTACAGATTATGTCACCTGCCATGAAGAAAGGTTTCATCCCTTTGGCTGAGGCCATGGAAACATCCAGCAAGGATGTAAATTCAGTGTATCCTGGATGGAGCATGTGTCTCTCTTCCAAAGAGAAATTCTAGCATGTTGCAATTAAATTTCTTAATGATCCATTCTGAGCTAGGCTGGGAAAACACCCGAGAAAGAAAAAAGATTCCAGTCTTTGGAAATTAAGTCAGGGATTTCCTCAGCTGCTCTCTCAGTCTCATGAGAAAGTGGTTATAAACCTTTGCAAAAGGATGTCACTTAGACTGAGGAAAAAAATTCTATGTGTTGTCCCATGTCACCACATAGCTAAAGTTTAAAAGAACAACCAAGTTTAGCTCAGCATCAGTTAACCACAGAGTTTATAAACATCTTTGGATGTTCTTCTAGATGAGCCTGATCTAAATGTCATATCCAGGAGTTCTGACTTCAGTTTTGTGTTTTGCCAACAAAAATCCTGGGTGGAGGGACTGCAGGAAAAAGAAACAGCAAAAGTCATGAACATCTGCAAAGTACCACTGGAGATCCAGGACAAGGGATGTGCCTCTTTCCTTCATGCTATGTATTCTTGGTCAAGTCACTTATCCCTTATGCAAAATGTGACATTAATTAACAAATGGCCAGGGAAGAAGTTGCAGAGCAATATGAACAAGTGGTATATCATTATGAGTAAGGCTTTGTATCAAAGCCTAATATTTTTGTACATTTAGGTGAAATGGATCTATACAGTGACCTAACTAAGGACTTGAAAGCTGGGGAAATCAGAGGTACTTTATACAGACAGGATCCTTACGTGCTA
The DNA here is from genome assembly GCA_035584735.1 of Pseudotriccus pelzelni. Taxonomy (NCBI): domain Eukaryota; kingdom Metazoa; phylum Chordata; class Aves; order Passeriformes; family Tyrannidae; genus Pseudotriccus; species Pseudotriccus pelzelni. The sequence continues at coordinate 11,965,937 of JAWMRA010000009.1, read as the reverse complement.
GAAGACTCTGCCTCTTCCAGGAGCTACATGCCCTCCATTCCTGTCAACTTCAGCAAGAGCTGTGAGTGCTCCTCCCTCCCTAGATCGAAGCCTAAAGTTATCAATTAGGAAAACAAATGTGGGTACTAGACATCTTTTTGTGAGTGTCAGTTCAGCAATCACTTTATTACAAGTAATTTTAGTATTGAATGTAGCGCAATTTTGGTAATTTAGCAAAGTACAATGATGGATTAAAGTGCTTGGTGATAGATGCTTATTTCACCTTCTGAAACACAATTATTATGCACTTTACTCAATAATAGTGTCTTGTTCCAACTAAAATACACGTTGTGTAATTCTTTAAGCCATAGAATCGTAGCAATTAGAGAGGGAAATGGCTATTAGGTCATTTATTCCAGCCTGTTGCCAGCCCATGATTGCTCCCTGCCCTGTATCAGCTAGAGTTTTCCCCAAATTCCTTTCTTTTACATGTTTTAGTAATATCCATTAAAAAAAAAAAAAGAGACTTCAACTTTCACAGTTGAAAGATTCAGCCTTTTAATGAAGAAAATCCTATATATTTGGAGTGGGAAGGGTTTGAGGTGTTTTCACCTCCTTCTTATGGCAGATGGCTGAAATACTTTCTACCAGAATGCTCTTCAATGACCCTTCTTCATAGAAGCAGCTTTGCTGAAAAAATTTCCCAGTTTCCCTTCTAAATAAAATGTGTAAGTCCTGTATTTCAGGCTGGAATTCCTCTAACTACTTTTAGCCTAATGACAGCTTAATATTTAGCATTTGCTAAAACATAAACAGAAAGAAAAATGAGACTGAGTGAAATTTTACTCAAGAAAAGCCACCGTTCCTGACCTGTACTGTCAGAGGGACGCTTGGGATGTGGTTTCTACTGCTCTTTTTAGGGAGCTCAGCTGCCCAAGCCATCTCACTGCTCTGAAGACCAGACTCTCTCTGCTGTCATATGCTGGATGGCCCTCATCACATCCCAGTCAGGGGCACCGAGCAGACACCAAGAGCCTAGCATTTTATTACATGTTTAGACATACCTGCCTGCAAGTCTTGTGGAAACACCACTTGTGGTGCTGGCTTTGTGACTTCTCTGTGTTTATCCGCAGGTAGTGTCCTTGAGAGCAGGTGCAACCTATGGAAACAGCACATTTTAAATAAGTAAGAGAGAATGTCTTGAGAAAGGAAGCTTTCAACATGAACTTGTGTGAACAGCCAGGCGGAAAAACCCGCGCTGTGAAGTTGAGCTCTTCCAAACGTTGAAGAGACAGACCAGCAGGGAGCTGCATGTGCAGATGACACCCCCACAGTGTAGCCATCCTTTTAAAGTGTTGCCCAGCTGTGGATTGCCCAAGCTTGACAAGGCCATCAGTGCCCTCAGGGTTTGCCATGCAGCAGCTCGGGCAGAGGGCATGATATTCAGACACAGAATATGACAACCTCTCCCATCATGGGTAAGCTCAACTAGTGACTAAAAAAGAAAGAAATGAGTGATCCTTCTGGACAACTCAACCAAGCAAGCAGAGCCAGAGCATCTATCATCCATCCATACGCCCAGTCCTCACTCCATTTTCCAGCTTAGGAAGTGGCTTACTCTACGTGTCACTGGAGTCAACAGACATCTCCCGGAGTAAAACACTTCTGTGCAAGCAGATGTTGAGCTCAGCCCCATGATGTCCTTTTTCTCCATATCTTACTAGCTCCCTGAACCCTCCTGCCTGGTGATCCCCCATTAAGGTTATCCTGCAACTGAGCTGCACACTGGAACAGGAGTACAAAGATGCATAGGTACAAAAGACCCAAACTTAAACACCAAACTACTTCTATTGAATTTCAGACCTTCTGAGGCTTTAGCCACAGAGTAAATGCCTGTGAATCTGGAGACCGGGAGAAAAAAACTCCCTGGTGCAACTGTCGGGTGCCATTCAGCTCCAGCCATGAAATCACAACATTTACTTTGTAGGGCTGTGCCTGTGTCTTGTCAGAGGCAAAGCCTCTCACAGCACAGGAACAGGCTCTGTTCCCAGCTCTACCACAGACTTCCCGCATCTGTCTGGAAAAAAATCACTGAGAAGCACATCTGAAAAAATGTTACACACTCAGCTCCAGACATTTGATCTAACACCTGGCCTAGCTCTCAGCGGCACTGGACACTGCAAACACTGTTGGCTTCAGCTGGAGCACTTGTAAAATTCAGACCTGATGGGCAGTGGGGATGGAGGGAACATCTGCTTCTTCACTGCACTACACAAACTTCACACTAAGTCACCTTTTCAACGGAGCTGTGTACAAGTCAAACCAGTTAAACCAGTGAACAGTTGCTCTTTGTTCTGCACACATGCCAGAACATTAAAAACTCTCACAGTTTGGCACCAAAAAGACAGAGACCCAAAGCTAGTGACTGTGTTTGGAAACAGGAGACATAAACTCTTTTAGTTTTGTTTTCCCACGTGTAAACAGAGGATGCCAATTTCTGCCCGGTACTTAGGACTCCCAGGCATTTGGAAAGCACTGAGGGTATCCCATAGATGACATAAAAGCTTGCAGTACTTCTTGCTTCATCTGTTTTTAAAAAGTCAGTGAGGTGCTGGCTGGACACAATTATATTTGCTGTGTCAAGCACAAAACAAGATACTGTTGCTCACGCTATAAAACAAATTACTGTTGAACATGCTGAATACAGGGGCTGCTTTTTGACATTTCATCTGGTGCATTATGTTCTGTCTTAGACAAAGAACAAGTGTGTGGAAATAGTTGAAAACTGGAGATAGCTTTAAAAGAAGAGAAATAGAGAGTTTCAAAAGTGTTTCTCTGCCTTGCCATGTTTTTTTGCTCATAGCTCTCCCTGTAGAAGAGGAGGAATTCACTTGTGACAGTGTTTGCATTTACAGGAACCTTGTTGGAGCAGCACACTTGTGTTGCACGACCACCACCTACAGCAGAGCTGAACATGCTGCTCTGCAGCATCGTCTGTAAGGAACAAGCACCTCATGCTCCGACAGGTATCAGTGGTCTGGATGCGTCATCTCAGCTAAGAGGCAGAAACATGCTGGCTGCTCACTGCCAATCGGTCCTGATGCAGTGATTTTGATGCCATCCCAGGAGTTGTATCTTCCACTTCAAGAAACCTGGGAATGGGTTTGATGGGCAATGTCTGCTGCTTTGGGGAAAACAGCGATCTCAGACCTCCTGCATGAGAGAAACCACGGGCAGCAAGGACACTGCAAGCAAGCTTGTCAGTCCCCATCTCCTCAGGGGCAAGTCAGACAGTACAAGGCCCTCACTGTCACACTCCACCAAGTATGCTGGGACACGTCATGGCCAGGAATCACTCCTTGTCAGGGCTTTTTCAAATAAGTAAAAAAAAGTGAAATGTCAAATAAAATAGAATAAGAAAAGAAAAGTGGCATCTTGTGTTCTTCTTATCTCCTTCAGTCCCAGGAGTCTCTGATGCCTTAAAAGAGTGGCAACCTTTCTGAAAGCAAACCTTTTGATAAATGATGCAGTTATTTATTTTGCAGAAAGTTGAAATTTTTCTTGATGACATTTTCAAAGTAACGCAGCATCTAACAAAGAGAATCATAGGTGATTTACTGCATGGCACTCCATTTGTCTCAGGGGAAGAAAGATCTTGTTCGAACCTCTCAGGATTTGCACCTGTAATTCCACTGAACCAAAGGCTTTGAAAGCTGAGGCTCAGCAGTTTTCCCCTCAAGATAAGACTAGGTTTTCCTGTTCCCCATGAATTACCACAACCCTGCAGGCTGCTGTGGAACATGAATTGCCTACTACACAACACCAGCATCTGTACATCCCATAAACTGCAGGGGCCACAAGTGCCATCCCAGATTTGCGTGATTTTAACCAGAAGATGACAAACTTGGAGCTGATCTGGAAGTCCTGCTTAACCTAAATCCCCTCCGCCCACCCCAGGACCCTGGCACTTGTCCTGCAGCTGAGAACGCAATCTTTACAGCCTGGATCAGTGCTTTGCCTCCTCCGGGAAGTGTGACCCCATCTGTCTGACTGTTGGTTGTGATGCAACAGCCAGTCATTGCACCAGTGAGGACCTCAGAGACAGCCCCAGGGCTGCACTATCATTGCGAGATAAACACACGGAATTGCTCAATAGATCCTGTGTTGATCTGAGGGTGGAAGGACAGCGCTTTCCTATGCTGCTCTGTTGACTATCACACCCATGTGTGAGGCTAAAGGGCTACTGTTCCTTGGGACATGGCAGCCGTCCTTGAGAAAGTGACCCTGAGCCACGACACCATCCCTGTGCTGCCAGGGAGGGCTGGCTCTGGACTCCCAGCTACTCCCCCAGCCACTGGCAGTATGAATTGTGGCATCGAGCTGAGCACAGACAAAAACACTCTGGGGTTTCCAAGGAGAGAAGCAAGCAGTTGTTGACAGCATTTTCCCCAAGTGTTACCCAAATCTGCAACAAGTTGTAACAGGCTTGTCATAAATTTGTGCTGCCAAACTCTTTGGAAGAATCTCTCCTGACACCCAGCAGGGCAGACCCCCCTCCCTGGAAAGGAGGGGCAGGAGGCGGCTGAGGTGGGTAACCAGACACTTCTTCACCGTCTCTTCTCTCTGTGTTCGCGCAAAGCAGCCTGCCATGGGCACGTCTTCGGAGGTCAGACACCACGGGAGGGTGGCTGCCTGCCAGGCAGGCTGTGGGAGCTGGGCTCTCTGCCTGAGACAAGGCCACGAGGAAGGAGAGGCTGTCTCCTCCCCTGGGAGATAAACCTCTGGCTTTTTCTCAGCTCCCTTTGTGAGCAGCTCAGCCATACCACCCATGCTGTGCTTCACGGGCCCTCTCTTTAGACCCAGGAAACCCGTGTTCTAAACCCAGGGTTAAGTGCTGGACTCACATACAGTTAGGAGAACAACCGTCTTCATCCTACCTGCAGGTTGTTTTAAAGATCACACCTTCACCTCAAAGAGCCTTGGAAGTGGGAAAGAGGGACCAGGCAGGTCGTACAAGGCTTTTCTACAAGAGAAGGAGTGGGTCATGGTTAGAGCATAGGACAGGGAATTAGGACATCCAGGATAGGATCTCTGCTGTCAGACTGGGCAGCCCAGCAGGCATGGTGACGACCCACATCTGTGGGAGCTTGATCCTGCTTAGCTCCAAGCCTCTCTGCTGAGGTGTCCTGTGCTGTGCCGATGCTGTCACGCTGGCAATAATGTGTCTGTGGGGGATCTGCAAAACAGCTCTGAGAAAGACTTATTTTTCCCACCAACTGCTCCACTTTTTACAAGCAAGCTGTAGTAAAACAGGGAATAACCAAAGAAATGTTAGTTCCCAGGAGATTTTCAGCTGGAGGGAAGTTACAATGTCCTCGGACAAAGAGAGGGAATTCAGGCCAAGCAGAGCACCCAGATCAGCTCCCAGATCTTCCAGAGAAAAGCATCCAAACCACATCTGAACTGCAGTGTGGAAACAATTTGCAAAATGCAATCAGAGACCAACTAGCCCATGCACACAACCTGCCAGGCAGGTGCCAGCAGCATCACTACCCTCTCCTCTCTCCGTTACTATCACCTGCCAAACACGAGAGCAAGAATGTGGGCACCTGCTCCTGCCAACCCATGAACCTGGAATCAGAGAGAGCTGCTGTGAGATACGTGTGCCAGTCCTGCCCCTGGCTCCCAGCACTGCTGCCCACAGCAGAGCCAAACCAGAGTATGCTGGTTACTGACTGGGTTTTAGCAGGAAGAATTAGCAGAGAAGCTTTCATGGCCTTGGATCTTAATGAGATTCATTTCCAAAGAAGCCCAGGGTCTCACTGCAGTTTCCAAGCAGAAAGGGATCACCTGAGGGCTTTGAAAGGGAAAGAAGAGGTACTTCATTAGTGCTACAAGAGCAGAGCTCAGCAGGACGGGAGAGCAGAGAGTTGAGCCCAGGCCATGCACATGGCAGGGCAGGGTTTTGCTCCATCCATGGTATGGACATTCAAGCATGCTGGATTCCAGGTTAAAGGAATACACACTTATGCACATTCTTCTATAAGCAAGTGAGATGCCACTTAAAGATCACACTGAAAATGGCCTCTCTGTGATTCCCTAGGAGTAAAATCAGATTTGAAGCTATAGCAATTTAAGAAAAAAATACCAGAATTGCTGTTTAGGCTGCACATAGCCTGGGATCTGGTTTCAGGGGTTTTGCAGGGACATTCCATGCTACTTCCAAGGACTTGTTAAAAAATAGTTCATACCATCAAGCTCTGTGGGATTTTTTTCTTGCTAGTCCTGCAGACTACCATGGGGAAATTCACTAGTAGGATTTCTGTAGGACTCTGACTCACACAGGAACTTTTATTACTGCTTTTAAATGTTTGACTGCCTTTTGGCTGCTGGCAGAAAAGTTATTAAATGTTTTAGCAGACGTGGCCAGAAACTCTTTATAAAACCATCTTGGCCTGGCATAAAGCATATGTCTCTACTTATCTCTGTAGCATATGCTCAAAGCTCTCACATGTTCCCTGGTAGTGGAAGAAACTCGGGACCTTTATGTTTCTAGGCTGTAGATAAATAGAGCATCCGATGTCCTGTGCTTATGTGAGTATATCTCCTGGTATACAAATAGTCCTGCTGCAATGGGCAAGATATATCAAATTTGCAGGACTGGAGAACACAAGGCCCTGGTACAGACTTTATGGTTCATATCCACAGCTCTGTGGCCTGATCCTGCCCGGAACTGTCTACTAAACCACTTAACCCTTACTCAAGGGATTTAATTGAGTGAGGATCTCTTACTCCTGCAAGTAATTAATGTCACTAGGTTGGGTGGCATTTTCAGTACTGCGTGACATGTCGTTTCTTTGCTCAAAGCCCTTTCCCCTCCATCATTGTTTTTTCTCCTTTCGTCTTCCTCATTCAAATTAAGATGAAACAAAGAAAAAGCATCCCACAAACCAGAGCAGAGAACTTCATCCCAGTGCTGCATGGAAGAAAGCAGGAATAAAATATCGCTGCCTGTTTCTGCCTTCGCAACAGCAGCAAATCAAAATGTTCTGCTAAAGGGTTCATCAGAAGGACTTGCACCTGATTATTTAGTCCTGTGTTACAATGACCAAAAGCAGTGAGTTTTCACTAACTGTGCCTGATGCTTACATGCTTAGGTAGCTGTGTTTCAGGAAAGTAACAAATGCTGCTTCAACTTCTCTGCATCCTTTTGTGGGCCTCCTGTAGCTGAATGCACCTGCAATAGGGATAAACACAGTGGGTAAGGAGAGAGGATCTGAATTATCAGGGGCAGAGCAGACTGGGAGCAGTCCCATTCCTACCTCATGGGATGGGGATACAGCTCGACCATCTCCCACTTTAAAAGGGTTCCCTCTAAGAGGACCAGCTCTGGTGCTGCCATCCACACAGCCGCGGCACCTCGGTTTGCTGGGGAGTTCATGCTCAAGCAGACAGGCTGCTCTGGGCTCCTCCCTATGCTGGCAGCAGCGCTGGAGTGCAGCAGCTCGGAGCTAGCTCGGGGCTGTCCCTGCGGGCTTCGCTGGAGGCAGATCTCGCGTGTTACACAGCTGTCAGCGAGGCTGAACTCCGCTGTAATGCAGGGAAGACCCGGGCCCAGCCTCTGACCTGCTCCATTTCACTGCAGGTTAACTTAAAATTCCCACATTTCAGTGACTTGTGCTGGGGTGCAGATGGCAGGGTCGGGCCCCGCCAGGCAGGAAGCGCACAATGACCATTTGAGGATGCCCTCCTGGGTGTGAGCCCTCCCTCCTCCCAGCCACGTGTGCCCTGCACCCACACACACCCTCACCACTCCATCCACACATCGCTCTGTGCGTTGTGCGTTACCACCAGCACCCACGAAGGCCCACGGGGGCGAGCAGCCATCCTCCGAACGGGAGGAGCAGGATGGGTTTCGTTTGCAGGCTTCTTCCTCCCAGGGTCCGCAAGTGCTGGGAGCAGCTCCCGGTGTCCCGGGGAGCCGGGCAGGGCAGAGCCCGCACTAGCAAGGGCCGCTGGTGCCCCCTGTTGTCACAACAGCGTATTGGAGCTGTTGGGAGCACGAGTGGGACGTGTCACCCGCGACGGGACAAGGGCATCCGCCTCTTTGAGCTGCGGGTGCTGGGACACGGCTGAACCTGGCAGCGTGCAGGGAACAGCCCGGGCTGGCTGCAGAGGTTTGCACCCACACAGGGCAAGAACAGCTGCTTCTCACTCAGCTCTTTCACCTCCTGGCTGGCTGCACCAGCTGGGGAATCTCAGTGCATCCCAGGATCCCTTCCTAAATATTTAGAGAGATGCATCTGAAACAATCCATGGAAATCACGTCGAGGCTTCCCAGCTAAATAGTACACGAGCAAAAGAATCTGCTTTTCTTTTAAAAAAAAGGAGTGCAACATTGCAGTGGGTGAGGGCTGATGGCTCAGTACATGCCGTGGCACCGAGTCATCTCTGCTGAGGGCAGGGTTCAGCCCTTGCTGCCCAGCTCAGGGAAAAGCTGCCAATTCACACATCACTTTTCTCAATACGACACACCAGCACGTTCCAACGCCGACCGCTCTTATCATTTCCCAGACTTGGGCAGAGGATCACACTGAGTGTCTGCAGGGCTGTAAGTGCTGCCAGGAGTGACACAGTGACTTGTCATTTGCTTACAGTCCTGGCCCAGAGACCCCCAGTGTGGGCTCTGCAGTCTATGGCCCCAAAGGCACATCTGACACACCACCATACAGCACAACTTCCCCCCGTTCTCTCGAGGGGCACCATGACTCATACCAGCCTCCAAGCAACAGCAGAACCCTGGGCATCATTCAAGCACAACGTTTTGGACTCTGGGAATCCAGGTTGCAGCCTCCTACCTCATTCCCAGACACAGCAGGATGCTTACATTCCCTACTCACCTTCTAATAGAAGCCCAGCCCTGCTGAACACATCCGTCTGTCCTGGGGAGTCCTCGGGCTCAGACACATTTCAAGGCTTGCAGATGATACGATGATACAGCCATCACTTTAAAAATTAATATATGAAAACAGAGTCTTAACTGGAGCAGACAGATTTGACTATGTTCAGAACAGAACAGACATCAACAAGAAGTGGCTGGATTCCACATCCACAGCAATGGTCAGCTGTAATTTGTGTGCACATCACAAGGCAGGACTAGTTAAATATTATTTTAATACTAATTTATTTAGCACCTATAACAAAAAAAAACCATTATGGTCTATATATATTTTTAGTAACTAAGTCTTAGCATGAATTGCTATCAGAGATGAAATAAAAATTGCTATCTGGTCAACTTAGTTGAAATTTTACACTCTGTAAATTATCTCTGGAAAAATGTAATTTCTCCATATTTGTTATTAAAAACAGCTGCAACAATTGCAGCCTGTGATTCCTGTTAACTTCTTGCTAATATTGCAGCTCAGGAGTTTCAGATGTAGCAATTATGTGCTGCATTTCTACTGTTTGGGAATGGTAGTAATGGCATACAGGAAATCTCTCCTAAAAAAAACTGCATTGCTTCCTTCAAATCCCACAAACACACCTGCCTCCAAAGGCCTCAACATGAATATCTGTGGGAATTACAGGCTAAGGAGTGACAGCCACAGCTGGGCCAACTCACACAGCTCTGAGAACAAATATCAATCAAGTACTGGGCAGTGCTGCTGCGCCTTGAGCACAGATGACCCTCCCCAGAAGTCAGTCTTCTCTGAGAGGGCAGCAGGACTCTGGTTTTCACCAAAGGAAAGTTTTCACACAGGCTGTCTGAAACTCTGCACCATTGCTAAAGCAGGCAGTCACAGAGCAGAAACGCAAGGTAGTACAATGATCTGTTTTCTTCTCTGGGTTCTCACAAGCATGACTGAGAGCAGACCTCACACTTGCCATGGCAGCTGCCAGACTGGACCCCAGCCCTGCATGGTGCTCCCTGCAGGCAGAGCCTCTCTGTGTGGGCAGCACTGCTCGCAGTGGAGGCAAGCACTGCCAGCCTGCACAGCCTGCCCTAGGAACTCCTAGATCAGTGCTGTCTATTTTATTTAACAATCCCATTTCCTTTTACTAAATTTCTGGAAAGAGCGTGGCATAGATCCAGGTTTTTCTCTCTAAAGCAAGCGGAGAGAAAAGCATTCGGAAAGGGATTGGCCACAATAATTGACTGAACATCTCCAGCAGCACCAAGAGATGCTCAAGGAGCAGAACAAGGTGCGGAGCTTCACACCTTCTCCTGCAACTGCAGTCTGTTTCCAGTGCCAGGTATGTTTGTTTGTGCATTGTGTCCCTCAGCTGTGCCTGTCTCTCCATATTGATCCGCTGGAGGCAGGGACTGCCAGGCCAGACAGGGCTCCTACACACAGGGGGACAATAAGTTTTAGGAAGTCCCCTCTGAAGGGCTCATTCATTGAAACAATTGACAGAGGGGAGCTGAGAGAAGAACCAAACCCCTGGCTACAACACTGCAAAGAAGGACCCAAGCTGGTCTTTTATGGTCAAAGTTGCTCTTTGTTTCATTTGAAATTTCACAGTTTAAGGGAGCTGGGATTGCTCAGTCTGGAAAATGGAAGGCTCAGGGGGATTTTCAGATGTATATAAATATCTGCAGTGAGAGCGTAAACATGACAGAGCCAGGCTCTTTCCAGTGATGCCCAGGGAAAGGAACAGGCAATGGCACAAGCTGAAACACAGGTTAAGCATAAGAAAATACATATTTACTGTGAGGGTGGCCAGATGCTGGTACAGGTTGCCCAGAGAGGTTGTGACACCTCCATCCTTGTAGGTATTTGAAAGCCAGCTGGACACAGTATGGGGTGACCTGCTCTAGTTGACTATGCTTTAATCAGAGATGTGGAATAGATCATCTCCAGAGTACTTCAGATCTCAGCTATCACATGATTCTATGAGTAGAGATGAAGATTAGAATGAATAGAAAATAAAAATATCACAAAAAATTGGGAGAAGCTGTTGAACGAGGCATGCCACAAGTACTTAATGGATGCTTCAGGGAAATGTCCTTTGGTTACAGGTGTTACGAGATAACTGCACTGTGCTTTTTTGCATCCCAAAAGCCAAACAGGGACCAAAGGGAAGCAAAAAAAAGGAAGCTGGTGGTCATCAGGATTAGTGCTTTCACTTGTCAGACTCCTTTCTTTCTGAATGGAAGAGCCAAACTAACCATTGCTAAAAAATATATTTTTAGGATGATCTTAATATTTTTTAAATTTTATTTTTAAATAAATTTTATTTATTGTTTTATTTTAAAATATAGCCTTTGGTCAGTGCAGTTTATTCAGTTTGACCCTGTATTTCTCCTGGAAAGTAGGATTTATACCCAAACTCGACATTTTTCTGGGCTTTTAGATGCACAAATTAAACACGCAGTAAAACTAGATATGTCCCCCATGGCAGGTAGAGAAAAGCACAGAATTCTTGGCATTTTAACCACCCCATGAAGATCAATGGATGCTTTTTTGTCGAGAAAGACAGGACAGGAGAAAAAAATCACATATATTGATTCTCAGGCATCAGTGAAATGAGTAATAGGGTGAAATGTCCTACGTAAGTTCTTTGCAGGTCTTGTGAAAGCTGCCTGCCAAGGAAATGTGGCTGTGCATGTAGGTTGTGATTATGCTAAAGAGGCACTAAATTAGTACATTACATGCCCCATTTAGCACTACCGTGCAAAATCTGAGAGTGCTAATACATTTTGTTTCTAGGGTCAAGAATCATTAAAGAATGGATTCATGGTCATTCATTAGCCAGGAAATTAAAGTTTGACAGCTGCTTTTCAGTTCTGATTTCTCTTAAATGGCAGTATTATATTAGGAGGGTTTTTTCCTTTTTTTTTTTTTTTTTTTGAAACCTCTGAGGCTCTAGAAAGGTGTCATCCCTAAAGCACAGTATCCTCAAGCCATCCAGCCAGACTTTCTTCATAGAGTGCTATATGGCTTTGGGGATTATTTACAGGAAATGTTGCTGTGTGCTACTGAGAGTGGTTTAATGCTTAGCTGCACGGTTGTAAATGATCCGGGTTTGGAGCTGTAACCCTGCTGGCTTTGCATTACAAAGGAATTCTACATTGTGCAAGCAGAAACAGGGCCCTGCAGTCCTCTGTGGGCCACCAGGCTCAGGAGGGCAAATGGCAGGTGTGTGTTTGGAGAGGGCAAATGGGTGTTTGCAGAGAATGAACCTCTTCATTAAAACAAAAGGAGCAAGTAAACCAGCAGTCCTCTCAACTCTCAGCAGGGCTCAAGATACGAGAAACCCTGCTTGCCCACTAAGGTAGGCACGTAATGTAGGGCTCAGGAAAAGTCCTCCGTAACCCTGACAAAATTCCTTGGATTAGGGTCTCTGATCTGCAAAAGCCTCTGCACGTGAGACGCCTCCCTGAGCTCAATGGTATAACTCACGTGACGACACGGCACAGACACAAGTGTTTGCCAAACTTCCATCCAGCTGACAAGACATGTAGTCCAAAGCAGAGATTAGCCAACACTTGGGATGGCTTTGTTCCCTGTTCTGTATCAGCAGCCACTGCAAATTTATAAGCAGACACTCCTCTTTTCTGTTTTCCAGTTTGCTTCTATGAAATTTATATCAGTAGAAAGGGTTTTGCTTGCCCCACGCAACAACCATCCTAATGAGAGCCATGTTTTACACCTCCACAGCATTGCTCTTCCTGACATGCCTCAAAGCATTTCATACACTACAGCCAACATCTGAGCATCCCAAGTGTCCTGTGGAGCTAACCCTGATTTTCTGAGTGAATTGAACTAGGTTCACGCTGATCTCTCTGAAGAACTAGTACCTCTCCTTATAGAAAATCAGCTCTGAAATGGCAGCTTTGCATGGTAGAAAAGCTTAAGGACAGAGGGAAAAAAGTTACTCTCAGAAAAAAAGCAAAACAAAACAAAAAATCCAGCACCCAGAGCCTTCTATTGATCAGAGCCCACAGACTGCCTTTGATTAATAATCTCTGCATCAATACTGCAACTGATATAATATCTGAATATATTGCATTAAAAATGCCAATATCCAATTGAATTGATCTGGTTATTTGTACTACAAGAGACACTCAGTTCCAGTAAGAAGAATAGTGATATGACCGACTGTATGGCTACACAGTAAAACTTACAAAAACATTAGAAAACATAGAAAAACCAGCTATTTTACATTGCACTCATCACAAAACACTGTCCCTTCAAAAAACTCCATAAAATTACAAGGTACATCTGAAAAACTAGGACACTTAAAGAGCAGAAACAGACTAAATGCAATAATTTATTCATTAGAAATAATTTCCTCCCTTATAAATTTGTAGAATCGAAAGGCCATATTTTATAATGATAAAGCATTGCTCAGTTCTAAGCATCCTGTGCTCTTTGATAAAATTTATGCTGAATGCATTTCCCTTTTGCTGAAATGTTGCTGTCTCCAGAGAGCAGAGCAGCAGCCAAGGAGCACTACCAGCCTGACTTCAGATTTAAGTGCTTTACCAAGTCCTGTATCAGCAGTCTTCTTTACCAGGACCACCTGCCTCTATCCTTGAGGCTTATTCAGTTGCTTGAGGATTAAACACCTTGCTTTTACTGTGCTCCTAGCCCCAGGGTGACATGATGCTGAAGCTGGGCCTCAAGGTTGTTCTGGTTGGAAGGAGGTCAGTGCAGACGCTGCCTCTGCAGGATATGATCCCAGGCTACCTTCAGTGGGCACCTTGGAGCCTTCATGGTGTACAATGTTTCTTTGACCCATGGAATTATTTCCACAAAATGCAGCTGACAGTCTGCCATAACCAAGTGATTCCAGCAGCTGCAGCTATTCTGAGAACGCAAGTGTACCTAGAAAATACTCAAATACCTGGATCCTCAAACCAAACCACAGAGATGCTGACATGCAGCTTTGGTGCTGGCAGCCTAGATGGTGCTTTTTTAGTCCCTGCTCAACTTCAAGTTGTATTTGCTAATACAGTCACAACTGAGAAGAGATGGGGACCCAGACAGCCCTGCTGTGCTGGGACCAGCCAGCACAGCCCCACAGTCAGGTACAGTCATGTTGTGCCTTTTCCTGCTGCTGCTTTCTGCCACTAGACCCAACACAGCCATCCCACTCTGATAGCATCTCTGGGCCACGTCTCACAACGCTGGCAATGATTGTCTTGCCAGGCTGTAAAAAACCAACTCTAATTAGTGTTTTCTGGAGAAACTCCCTCCCCACCACCCAAGAAAAGATACTGCAGAAGGCAGATGTGCAAGCACAAGGTGGTTGGACAGAGAGGAGGGTGCTTGAAAATACTCCAGGAGTCTCCTGGGCCAAGTGTTATCTCCTGCTTCCTTTGAGAGCCCACAAGAGACAGCCTTCCCAAAGCTACCTCTGCGGTGGCCTATTCAGCTTTTGTCTCCCTCAGCAAAAAAGTTTCTGCCCCAGCAGCTCCGAACAAGGCTTCCATTAACTCCGTCCCAGCGAGGGCAGCACGTGGGACAAAAAGCCCAACACTGTGTCCCGGCCCTCAGACAAGCCTGGAAACAAACGTTGCAGGAATTTGTCAGAATAAAATCACCCGCTCGGTGTCACTGCATAAATTTACCTACCTCAGTGCCTATTCAGGGCCCTTCCAAAAGGGCAATATTAACAGAGAGAGATCGGACACCATCTCTATAGCAACACCAACATGGAAAAGTTATGGTTTCCCCAGCAAAGGGAATGCCTGCTTTAGGTGCATCACCAAGTCTACGGGTTAGTCTTGATTTTAAAAACAATTCCCCTTCGACTTACTTTTGCTTCTTCTGACAAAAATTATTTAAAGAACAAGAGCAGAGCAACCTGAGTGAAAGGAGAGCGACTGGAGGAAGTCCAGCACAGAAGGGATGCAGCAGAGTGAGGACACGCAGTGTCTGCAACACACACATCTGTCAACAACTTAAATCACCAGCATGCTGCTGTGGGGAGCTTGCAGGCAGGGAGAGCTTTTCTGGTGCTATTAGACTCACAGCAAATCCGAGGGCACAAAATTATCTGATGCCACACCTGAAAACTAGGATAAAAAGCATAGATCATACTTCCAGTTTTCATTGAATCAGTAATCACCAATTTCCCTTCAAAGAAAGTTCCTGAAATTAAATTAAGTGCCTTTAAGGCAAGAAGAGCAAAGAAAGCTGTTAGAGAGCATGAACTGGAGGAGAAAAGTAGGACTCATTGAAATGAGAGCTTGATCCTGCAGAGGATATTAAAACCAGTCTAGCCAATCTAAAACAACCTAGCCTTTAATTCTAAATCACTCTAAATCTGCTGTATGTGGGGTAGAAATGAATGAGAATTTAGTTACACCCCAAACTGGATGAGCACAATGTTTGTGCATACAGAGATGTGAGCCTGAGAGCAGTGACTGACTGGGTGACTAATGGGAACAACCATGAGAAAAAGTGTCATTTGGGGAAACCAGCCCATGCAGGGTTACCCCTTGCAGAGCCAATACCAACTTTATTTGCATGGTTTTTATGCTAGTGGCATGATCCAACCCTTAGCCTCTGGTAATGCTTTCAGATGCTTTGGAAAGTATTCCAAACACTTGGAAGGTTGGGTCTCAGGTGATGAATTTCTAAATGTAATATGCAAAAAGCAGTTTTGGAAGGTAGGCGATCCACCAGCACTGAAGACTCTCACTTCATGAATCTTGACAATTTACAACATTGATCTGCATTAAAACCAAATGAGAAAGCTTGAAATAGCCCCATAATTATGCCGCAGAGTAGCCTTAGATGACCTTCCATTAACACCGGCTCTGCACTAAATGCTGAGCATCAATTCACTCCAGCATGAAAACTGGGCTTGTAGCTAGGTGTGACAGAGTGTTCAGCACCCCATGGCTACCCTGACTGCAGATTTGTCCTTCTGCACACCAATATCCTAGTGAAGGTATCCTGAGTAATGGGGAAGGCTCAAAGAGTTGTTAGAGAGGGCTCTGGGTGGGCATCTGGAGGAAAGACCCTAAAGTGCATAGCTGAGCTGTGGCTTTACACCTGACTTTCTCCCACTAAAGTAAAGACTTCTGGAACTATCATAACCTGCCTGGTGCTAATCTGTCTGTCCAAATTCCAGCTGCAGAGCAAACTTGTCCAGCTGAAATGCCACTGGAAATATTAATGCTTAGCAAATGAATTTAAGTCCTGGGAAGGCAGGAACTAAGTTCAGATAAATAAGAGGAAGTCTACTTCTAAGTCATATTTGCACAGCTACATTTCAAGTATGCTTGCCAATAAGATGTACTGTGGAATGGCTTCAACAAGTAGAAAAGATAAATTGCAGTATATTCGCACCTGATAGTTTCACTAGGAACACCATGCAGAGGTGCCTTCTCTTCTCTGTGATTCCTTTCTCTCACAGGTACACGAGATTCCTCCCTTTGCTTGCTCTCCCACTCTTCCCAGGTCCATCAGCTTTTCCAGTTTCATAGCACTGGGCCCAGCATCAGCAAGCTTCTTCCCTGGAGCTCTGGAATTCCTCAAGGAGAGAGAGTGGAACAGGTAAGAAAACACCGCAATGGAAACCCCCACTGCATGGCTCATAAGATCTCTTATCCATGGCCAATACGCAATCACAGTTCATAACAGAAAAGAGCCCCCTCCAGACACCTGCCAAAAGCTTTTAGAGACCAGTACGATCATGAGAGATGCTCCCTCCTTGGTCTCTGTTTCTGCCCTGTCAGATTTACTGGATAACCTTTTCTGCACAGTGATACTCTCAGTCCCAATGGTAAGAAATATTTAGAGGCTGATGCTGCACGTGATAAACAGCACAACCCTTGGCAGCAGTAAACCAGACCCTTCTCCTCAGCTGTGACCACAGCTTCTCCTTGCTAAGCTCTTTATGTCATTAAGTGGCCCCACTGGGAACAGCAGAAAGCACAACTGGGAACATTAATGAAGATCTACAGCATTACAAGAAAAAGCTCAATGAATCAATGCCTCGTGCCTTATTCCCATGGCTGTGACCTGTCCCCATTAGTAACAGGAGAGGGTTTGAAATGGGAGAGACCTCCCCTTCTCCTCTTTCTCCCTTGAGAGGTCTGTACCGCTCAGCACTGATAGATGCTTGCAGGCAACAGAGGTGACTCTGGCTGACTTGTTGCCCTCATGCATCCCTTATGTCAGTCCAAACTCCCAAATGGTGCAGACTCCAGCAGCTGGGACCAGCACTGGCTCTGTCACACATCTCTTCTGTCAGCTGGCAGCAGCTATGCTCACTGAAAAAACAAACACCCACCTTCTCTTGTGACAAAAAGGGCTCAAAAGTGCAGCCAGCAGAAAATACGAGGCAGAAAGGGAGGATTAGAAGATTTTTAGGCAGCTTTAGGAAAACCCCAAAAGCATGCATAAAACAGCAGCTTGCTCAGCTGAGAAGCAGCTCTTACGTCCTGAAAGGAAGATCTGAGGCGCATGTTCAAAGTGTACCATAGGAACCCAGGTGCACGGCCAGGGGATTAAGAAAACTCTTTACACCTGCCCACATTCATTCCCAGCTGGGTTCATACTCTGATCAAACAGCTCAAGCAGCGGGAGAGATTGGTGACAGAAGGGGTCAGGGGGATGAAGCTTCGTGACCGTTGCAAAGCGATTAAGACAGACCCACATCAGACACAGCCATGAGCGGTTGTACTACCAGCATCTCTTGTCCAGGTCCTCTGTCCGGCTGCACAGCCCTGGGGAAAGACAATTGCTTGAGAGATTCCTACACCCACAAGGACTGTTTGTGCGAACAGATGTATGCCTTTCTGCACTGGGTCACATCATAGGAGCATACGGGTTTCTATCTGCAGGAATGAAGAATGATGAAAAACTTGGAAACTTGATCACATTTTGCTGATATTTCCTGTACGTTCTTGGCAAATAAACCAGTAACTCTCAGTTGCTCAGTTATATTAAATTCCTTACTTAGAGTCATTCAGCTGCAGGATAGGGAGATACATGCGTGTACCTATCCATGGCACAAAAGCAGCTCCAAGGTTGCCTGCAGGGAATTATTCTGCAACACAGACCCCGGTTTCCCTTGCTGCCCTTAGTACCTAGTATCATATCTTTCCTCGAGACTAGTGGCAAGGACTATATGAAATTAAATGATTTTGCATTTCTTCGCAAGGGATTTTTTGGTAGAGGCAGGAGTTCCCTCTTCAGCAATGGTAATACGAGAGCTCAGTGTTCACACAGGACAGCACTGAGGGCACACAGCAGTAATAAAGCTTATACTGAGGGTAGATCAAAGGACCTCTGGACCTTTAGAGCTTTCTAGGAGACTTGGCAGGAATTTTTACAGCACACTCATCACAGGTCCGGGACACTGATAACGGTGCTCACACTGGTACCAGTCAATCCCATCCACCTTTCCCTAAGACACTGCTTTCTTACAAAAAGGATTACCAACACCAGTTGCCTGTGGAAAGGAAGAGAAAAAAGTCATGGATTTGTCCGAGCTCCCTGTGAATATGTCAGGAATTCACAGCCTTCCTTTCCTAGGCCTGTTTTGCTCCTAAAAAAAAAAAAAAAAAAAAAAAAGGGGACTTGAGTTTTATGGCTTCCTTGTAAGCCTGCTTATCCCTCCCACTAAGGTAACAATTTATCTGTGAAAAGACTTCAACACTTCTCTGTGTTGCCTTTCTTTAGGCACAAACCACAGCTCCTGCTCTCTCCAAACCCTTCTCCACTTCACTAGTCCATCGGTGCCTCTTCTTCCTCCAGGGTTCTCTTCTTGGCCCTCATGGGTGACCAGCGCCACAGTCAGTCCCGATATGAGCAGGATGTGTTCCTGACCCAGTGTTCCTGACCCAGTGGCCATGTCTGTTCCTTGCAGAAGAGCTTTCCCCAGGTCACCTCCTACTGACTTGCATGGCCAGTTCAGGGAGCTACAGAGAGGGACTGCCTGGTACCACACAAACATTTATCCAAGTGACTGTGATGGGCTCATTCAGACCTTGCCATCAGGCAATTTAACCTCAGGGATTTAAAACTTTAGAGAATGTCAGCCAGATAGTAACTTGTCCTCAGATTGGAAAATCCCAGAACAGGACAGTGCAAAGCAATCCCCTTCAGCAGACAGCAGCCCCTAGCCCAAGAAGGTCATAAATCTCCCTAGAAAGAGAGGACATAGAAAGGATTTAATCTGTTTTGGCCTCTTTTCTGGAAAGCACAATGAAAGAGCGCATTAGCAACAGCTCACACCAAAATCTGCCTTTCACACCACTGCAGTGACCAGTGGCATTAGCAGTGGTCACTCTGCCTCTTCATAAACACCTCGAGAGCAAAGTGCAACACCAGGTCCCGGAGCCCAGTTCCAGCTCATGCTGCCTCATTATCTTCTCAGTCTTTGTCTCTGATGTAGATGGTAAACTCTCAGGAGCAGTGACCATGACTCAGTTCACTTAGTGCCAGACAACTGCTGGAGCTCAGTTAATGATGAGACAACTCCCATGGGCCCATTGTCTTAAGTGGGAGTTTTGGCTAAGTGAAGACTTCTGGGATTTGCCCAATAATAAGTCAGTAATTCAGGATGCACTTAAAGACACATTCAATGTGCCTTTGCAGCAACATCCTTGGGAAGTGAGCATTTGTACTCCAGACCACAACTGCGAGGAAGTCTAATATTAATTAGGAAGCAAATTCAAGGGCCCTGAATAAGCCCTTATAACAAAAGATCTTTTATTGAATAACTGTAGAGGAGTGCAATGCCAAAGTTTTCATGCCAAAGTGACAATAAACGAACTGCAATTAATGCCTTTAAGGCCAGTCTGTAAATTCAATCTTAGCTTAAACAAAACAAGGAGCTTCTAAAAGCATCTTTTAAAAACAGTAAGAGGAAAAAAAATGAATATAAACCTAAATAAAATACACAGGTTGATTCAACCTGTTTCAGCTGATAAACGGCATGGTACTTGTTCTGTGCCAAAGTGACACTTGACCTCTATATATCTTCTTAATGAAGTCAGCAGAGAAAGACACCCAGTGAAGCCTTTGTAACACTGCAAGCAAGTTGCAAGCTGGGCTTCACTAATGGGAGCTGTCACTTGGTTTTTTCCAGGTCACAAACTAAGAAGAGCAATTAAATCAAATTGGAGGCTGTACAGATTGGAGCAAGCCTCAATAGACCAGGTACCTAAATCATTAAAGACATAGTTCTTTTCCATGATAAATTGTTGAGGAGACTGAAACATGCTGCTGGCCATTAATCTAGGCTAATCAGCTTGAAAGCTAGGTTGTTTTATTTAGTAATTAACTGGTTATTTGAAAAAAATGATACATGGCCTATAGAGCTGCAATCCAGCAGATAATAATGCAGAGCAATGGGGAATCTCTTGAGGGCAATTCATGCCTTTTCAATTATAGCCACTGGCAAACTCTGAAAAATGGCTCTAGGTTTGTATTGACACGTAGGAAAGAAATACACTCCAAGCAGCATAGCAGGCATCTTGTGCATGCTGGTAATTGCTCTGGCCTGCCCCTTACACAGACCATGATAAGCAAACCAAACATTTTGTTGGAGTCCTTCTTCCCATCTCTTTGATTCAGAGTTAGTGTTTGTCAGACCCTTCTGCTGGAATTGGGGGAAAGGAGCTGTTGTGTGTCGATGGCCAGCTCTGCAATAAAGGGGGTCCCAACCTACGCTTTTACAGATGGGGGCTGCATGTCCCCACACCGATGCACAGCGACCAGTCTGGCCTTCTCCAGAAGAGCTCCACAGGGTCCCTGACTGGCTGAGACCAAACACAATTCAGGCAAAGAAGGTGAAGCCTAATGCCTGGGAAACCTGCTGAGAAGGGACGCCTGTTGATCAATCCTTGCTGTCCCACCTGGTTATTGACGGACAAAATACACAGGACTGTCTGTCTGTCTCTGTGCTGCACTGAGAAAGTATCTTTGCAAGAACACGCGTTAGGGACAGTGTGGTTCCCCTGAGAGGAACCAGCCAGTCCCACCTGCCACGTCAGTGGAAGGTCAGTGTCTCCCAGACCCAGCCACAGCTACAACAGCACACTCAGCCCTTCCAATCATTTTGCACAGGGGCACCTAACTCCTTCGCTCTAGCCATGGATGTATAAACAGCTTTCATTTGGTGACAGAGACAGGCCTTTTAGCATTACCAATAACTGCTTCCAGGTGTCCACAAAAAGTCACTCAAATGTAGGGATCATGTAAGCAAACCACATGTCCCCAGAATATTTTTTGTCCCTTGTTAAGTACAAAGGTCAGGAGAGTAGTTAAAATTCTGCTAGTAAAAAGCTTCTGGACATAGAAGAAAATCTCCGTCAAATTATATTGAATTCATAGACAACAGCCCTGGCACAAAAAGCTCCTAACCACGGGTTGCTGGCAGAATTCACTGGAGTATCATGCTCACATGTCCTGTTTTTCACTCTACCCTAGGCATGTACTGCTGGCAAAAGTTGGAGACAGGATACTGAACTACCCAGACCAGTGGTCTGGTGCAGCATGACTGCTCTTTTGTTAGATATGTCCTCTCCTCTAAGATTCAGGGGAAAAGAAATATATGGCTGACATGGCAGCAATAAGGCTGGAGGGAAGGGCAGTACCCTTAGTAGGTGGGTAAGCACTGTGCAGATGGATGGGCTTGTTGCTCAGTCACTGTATCTAACCAACTGTACTTCAAAAAATATTTCCTGTTTTGAGAACCTTTGATGGAGATTTTGGAGGCAGGAGGAGAAAAAAAAGAGCCTACTCAATGGGGTAGGAAGCAGCATCCACCGTACAAAAACAGCATCCACCATATACACAAAGCTTGCAAACACAGGCCATGTAGGGTTATTAAACCTGGTTGTGGGGCTCAGGAGAGCCCCTGAGCCAGTAACATCCCACAGAGTAAGCAAAGCAAGTTCCAACCAGCTTAAAAAAGCACCCGCTAATGAAAAAACTTTACCGGGAAAGCAGATCACATCAAGGCCACACAGAAGCCTCAGATCCTCTAAGCTGCACTTTGAAGACCAGTGGTGACAGACTGACAGATAAAGGCAAGGTCACAGGCCATTGAGACCCCCTCCAACACACCGTGCAGCTGAGTTGGAAAAAAGAAGAAAAATCATTGTTGCTATTTGACTAAACATTATAAACTAAAAATAGCTGAATATCTCTGATTAGGAGAATTCCAAAGGCTTACAATCCTTGCCACTTGGGGTCCAATTTTTCTCTCTTTTATTATGGGCATTAGGTTTTGGACAATACCATGGCTACAGAGGGCATATGTTAAGTTAGTCTAAGCCGGCACCACGCGAACCTTTGCACTCTGTAGGTTACTTTGCCGAATATTTCTGTCTCCAAATGAGCTGTAAAGGTTGCAGCTTTTCTGGCAGCAGCCAGCACAGCTCCCATTAACACATGTTTCATGAGTATAATTTTCAACAGTATTAATAATTGTCCTCATAAAAGTCCATGAGAGGAACTTAATGGACTAGACTGTTTTATTTCCATGAAATTCCTGCTCTTTTAAAAGCTCTCCATGCCTGGATTTAATATTTTCGACTTTCAGACCTCAACCAACTGTTTCCAGGCATAAACTTTCCGAACGTCAAATGAAAAGCAAAGCGATTTGAAGTTCTGCCAGACCCTGCAATCTGTGTTGAAGAAGTCAAAGATGAATGGGGTGCACCTGCCAGGCACCCTCAGATGACCAGTGTGGGACTCTGGGGAATCATTAGCTCTAAGCAAGGATTTTTTTAATTGCACCAAAGACCTCATCAGGCTTTGGGAATGCTCACTGCAAGGCCTATCCCACAAGGGATGGCAACCAGCTGGCTATGGCCACACAGACGTAAAACCATGATCCACTTTCAGACCAGGACCTTGGGCCGGGAGTCAGGTAGTAACGGAGCAGCATCCAAGCTTGCTGAGCTGATCTGTTTGCCTCATTCAGCCACTCTCAGTTTCCATCAGCAAAGCAGGGCACCATCTCTGCAGGCACTGAACACTCTGAGCGTTGAAACGCAACAAGCACAAAGTATCCTGGCTGAAGGTGGGAGAGTCTGCTTAGAAACCCAGCTGCAATACCTGTGCCTAGGGTAGTAGGGAGCAGAAAAGCCAACCTCTAAGTACAACATGCAGGTGGTAATGTTTATCAGAGACTGTAACAAACTTAGAAAACTTACCTGGTTACAAGATCCATTACAGAGGATTGTTACATCAGGCCTTGAGGTTTCTTTATCTTCTAGCCCAGCAGAATTTAGAAATTTGGTGCAGATGGCCACAGTGCCCCATTCTGGTTTTACCACCTGGAAATGCCAAGCAGTAGGAATTGAAACACATGTAACAAAGTGATTAAAGCAGGTAATAGAATTTTATTTGCTCTCTGATGTCTCTAAATTCCCCAAGACAATTTGTTACAAGAAAATAAGGAAGAAATCTCAGATGTAGAGATACTTCTCTTCATGAAACATTTATCTTGCACCGGAAAATGGCCTTTGTTTTTATAAAAACAAAAAATCAAACAAGAAAAAGCACGAAAGCTGTGTCTGGCTCAAATATTTCATGTCAAGGATTGCTAAACTCCTTTGATTTCCAGTGTCAGTGGAAACAAATAGCAAGAAAAGTTTCATTTAAATCAGAGGACCCCCACCCAAGCACTATCCAGGAACCCTGAAAATCCAAGATTAATGTTGACAGAAAGATACCAGATTTGTGTGCATTATACCTCAGAATCTCTCTCCTTTGACCAAGTAAACACCTCACCTTGGGTGTATCTTAGACCTAACAGATCTGTTTTCAGCTTATTATAAATTAAATCAATGTGTGTTATCTTGAAAATGTTTACTTGAAAAGTTATACTTACTGCCAGCTGGTTAACCCTGTTGTCTTCCTTATCACAGAAAGCCCTCGGTTTTGCATGTGGGTCTTTGACTGGGACAGTCTTTTCTGAATTAATTCTGCCCTTGTTTCTCATTAGAGTAATTGCAAGCAAACTTCACAGCACTGTCCCCGTGTTGGTTGAGCAAAACGTAAGTAACAGGAATGACATTCTGGGGGACCTGAAAACAGGAATACTGGCAAAATTACTGAAAAGAAAAGGAAATACATAAACACATGGGAATTTATGCCATAGTTCTCCCAAAAGATTTTTGACTTAGACTTTGCACACCCCATCAGTCCTCTATTTCCTGACATGATGTGATTTCAAGGGGATCCTTTTGTCTCTTGACTGTAAATTAAGCCTTATATACAGGAAAGCTATTTCCAGAAGGGCCTGGAAACAGGGGATTTCAGGCAGCATATTTCAACCATGAGGCATTTCCAGAGAAAAGGACGTACGAAAGCACTAGTTTTAGAACTCTAACAAGCAAAAAAGCCACCCTTGTATTTCTCGTCAGCCACGTGGGTTTGCACAATTAAAACACAATAGTTTCTTCCAGGGCTTTGTGGAGTCCGGAATAGCCCTATGTGAGTGTGCAGTGTGGCATACCATGCCCATTCTCTTCTCTCTGCAGGTCTGTCTGCCCAAGGCAGCTCCTCTGCTCCATGCAAACCTGTTTCTCCCTGGCTGTTGTTGGAAAGGAGTTGTGGTTTTACTTTGCTGAGTTTGAGCAGTGTTTCTGATAGTGTCTAGGATCAGGTGTTCGTAAACTCCAGGAAATACTTAGTTCAGATCACACCAAAGCCTTTGTTTGATGAGTATTTCATTAAAGCAGAAAATAATTTTCACATTAGCATTTATTCTATAACTATTATGTCCAATGAACCCGAAAAATTCTGGGAAAATGATACATTTTGGAGGTCCATGAATTAACATTTTTGATAGAGAAAAGGTATTATGCAGGGGTTTTTACATCTTACTGAGGGATTCTTTTCATCCTAAAATTAACTGTGCAGGTAAAAACTAGTGCAGCCAATAGTTCCAAGCTGAATGTTTACTATACATTCTAAATATGGCTTAAGGCCCATTTCCACACTGTCTGAGGTGAAGTTGATGTAGGCTAATTAAAGACTGCTTGATTCTTCTCCATTATACATTTCTGATTATCAGTGGATGAAAGAACAATTACCAACATATAACCGTTAGTGATAAAATTTCATCTGCTTGTTGGCTGATTCCAGATGGCCAGAACAAGAGCCACTTCTGCCATCCATGTTTGTAGGTGGACACAAAAATACTGCAACCTTTGTGATGGACAGGCTCATCTCTCTCACAGGGCTGATGTTGCTAACTTTCTCTGTCCACTTCACAGTTATGGCTGAAAAACAAAAAAAAAGAAGTGCTTGCTTTTGCAAAAGCAAGAAATGGGTCTGACTTCTCCCTCATGGTTGGGATTTCAGTCAAGGCCAGCACAGTGAAAGCCTTGTTCTCTGGAAGTTCAAGACAGTTTTGTTTAGGGGAAATAGAGGCTTCACCAGCTGCTTTTTGGTAAAAAGAACCTTATAGACAATAGGTGAATCATCCCTAAAAGCAGTCACTTGACATCAGCCACAAAAGCTTTCAGCCTCATGATCAACGAGCCCCTCTGAACTAATACAGGAAGAATTACGATGGCATTTTCCTGAAGTGTGCAGCTTTGCCTCTCCCTTTTTCCTGGGAACACAATTACAATCCCATCTCCCAATCCCTTCATCTCTGAGTTACCCAAGACAAGTCTGCAACATGGCAAGACGGGAACAGTAGATCATAGGACTTGTCCTATCTCAGCAACTGGCAGTGAAATCCACACTGGCCTCTTTCCTCTTCTATGACCTTAGACTTCTTTTTAGCATGTGACTGCACAAACCTCAAAGGCAAAGCTGTTGTTTTTCTGAGACACAAAGGAAAAGGAAGCACCAGTAGTTGAACCCGAAAAGGCAATAAACAGCATGTGCTGTACCTATTTGTGTGTTCACCAAGGATATAAAAAGCCGTGGATTAATTTTTAATATTTCTGTGGAGGGGACCAATTCTGCAAGCTGGTGGGCACCAGTCTAGAGCAGAAGGGTCCAATTATCTGCAAATGCTCTCTTTCATGCAGATTCACCTCTGATCAGTGTTTGGGATAGTGTTTCATATGTAATACTGTAACTGCAGATGTGCAGTTAGATACTTTTCAAACAGATTCACTGTGATTTAGGTTCTTTACCATTATAGCTTGCAAACTGTTCTAAATAAAGATTCCAAGCACTTCATATGCAAAACAAACTGTAGGTAAAAGTGAAGATGTGAAGCAAAAGAAGGGCAGGTCTGCTTTAATCTTCATCCTTGACCAAAATATGAAGTAAATAATAAAGCTGTAGTAAACAAAGACCAAAGGTAGCAGGGAACAAAATCATTATGAATGACACCCATTCTTCTGGGGCATGTCCCCACTGAATTGCACACAACTGAATCACTCCAGTCAGATCCAGAGGGATGACTCACATTAGCAAACAAATGAGCCAGATATGCCAGCAAAGCAGAAGGGGTTGAAGCAATGGGTGCTGGAACACAAATGACCCCGAACATTTACAGTAGTCATGGGGAGGTTTAGTTTTGGAGAGCACAGGGAAGAGGCAAATAGCAGTGCTCTGCTCAGGTAACAGGATGCACGTGAAGGAATTTTTTCAGCAGCATTTTGGCTTATTACTATTTTGTCTCTTCCAACATGGTGTCATGGAAAAGAAAGAACTGACAGTGGACTTGCAATATACCATTTCCTATCCAGTGGCACCACCGTTAACTGTACCAATCCACAGTGATTTTTTTCTGTCAAGTATTATTCTTCACTTTCAGCCTCTTGAAGCCTAGTCTGGGCTCCTCAATATAGACCTGCAACAAAATAAAGGAGGGTGGTACAGACAGGTTTCAAAAAGAGAAAAGTGCTTCTTCAACAGCAGCCATGCTGTTGCCCTCCAGTGTTTTCAGGAAGAAAATGGCTTGTTTCAGTATCAGTTTGAAGTAACCATGGCAGAGACAGATGTTTGGTTTCAGAGAGCAGGCAGTAAGTTTATATTGTCAGAGCAAACACTTGGGACTCCAGAGCACAACATCCCTTGTTGTTTACCAAGTGTGTTATGCCAGAATCCGACGTGAAGATGCACTTCATAGTAACAAAAGAGGACAATGCCTTGATCCTGCAATTGTCAACAGTGTTACAGTGCTGAAGACTTTAGTTCAATATTTGCCAAGCAGTAAAATGAGCAACGCCTGTCAGTTTATTGACCTAGATGCATCAGCTACTAGAAAAACTATATTGAACAGACAGCAGTTCAGTTTCAATTGTTGGGGACCAAATTCCAGCCACAGAACTAAGTGCTATTAATTTACATGAGATTAACAAGAAAACTGTTGGAGTCTTGTTCTGATGCTGTCACTGGGATACAACAAACAAGCATCCTTATGGTGAGACACTTTGAAACAAAGTATATCAACAGTTTTGTCAGAGCCAGGCACTACAACTCTTGCAGACTGAAATTCCATGGGGGATTTAAAATGCTGTAAACATTCTTCCTGGAAAGGCTGAAACACTAAAAAAGAAGTTACCTTTGCCTTAATACAGACTGTGGCTTCATTGACAGATGTTCTGAAAAGATTAAATTACAGCAAATGTTGGTAGGATGGTACATTTGTACCAAACCACAATTCTGTTCAGTTACCTGCCTCAGCACAGCCAGGAAGGTTTGAGTTGGAAATCCCTCCTGGGAAGGCTGATGAGCCTGAGAAAATTCCTGCTCTTGCCACACACCTGGGCAGATAGAGGGACGGTTAGTACTCCAGTTGCACTCAGCCCTGGGTAAGTGGCACAGAACCAAGCCTGACAGCAGCCTAAACGTCTTTCCCTTGCATTGTGTGACACCTCCGACTGCCAAACCACTGTGTCACTGATCTACAGCTGCAATCCGTTTCCAGGAAAGTCACAAGCCAGTAGAATGGGTTTGTGCTACCTCAGGGGACAGAGCAAACAAAACTTGACACATTTCTGCACAGAAAAACATGCAACAACACTGAATTACAGCAAAGATGAAGCATGGTCTCTTCCGTTTACTGCAGGCACTGTTTCAGCTTCAAAGGAATGGTAACATTAAGGCTTCAGCTAAAGAGCTGAAAATCATCCCTACCCCACCTGGCCAAACATGCAACTTCATTCCTGTAGGTAAAATCAGTCAGAATCAGGACAGGATCAGCATTCATAAGAATCCCTCTTTGCCCACACCACAATGAGAGAATTTTGCAAAAGCTTGATTGGTGAAAGCTGCTGTAGACTGTGCCTTTGTGCTGCACTGGAGAAAAGCTGGCAAAATACTTTTCCCCATCTTGCCCAAGGAATCTCCCTTTCACAGAGCATCCCCTGCTACTCACTGGTCTGTAACAGTGTCTTGCATCAATCACACACTGAAACTGCTTCCAACTTCATGGACTCTACACACTGGGCGTTTACTGATTAGCAAGCACACCAAAACTGGCATGACAAATATCCAGTATGTTAAAGGCAGAGGCCCACCAGTTGGCTTCAACCCATGCTTTTCTAAGACAAAGCACATATGTCACAGAGATTCCTCTCCAGCTTATCTAAGCTCTCAGAAAGGCTTTTCATTAAGTTTTAAAAGAGGCCTTGGATGCTAAGATACCATTCTGCTTTCTTAAGTAATGTCACAAGACTTCTGGTTTGGCCACACAGTTGCTTTTTAGAAATGAAAAGGAGATTCCGTGCTTCTGCTTGGGACAAGTGGCAAAATCACTGCAATCTTTTTCATAAAGAATGGAAGGGGAAAAAAGAGGATCAGGAACTGAGTTCACTCACTCTGGGAACCCAGCCTTTATGTACTGTTTACCAAAAGGATGAGCTGGGGAAAGGGGTGGGAGGCAAATGTGTGCATTACGTCTCACCTGCTGATTCTCAGGAGTCATGAATATTCTCATAATCCCCAACTCTTGGCCCAAGAGGCTGCAGGCCTTTTCATCACAGAGCTTGATTTCACTGAGGATCTGGGAGTTGCTCTAAGCTTCAGCAAGTGGTATAATATTCCCTTGTTTCCACATGAAAACAGCCTTTTGCCATGAACCACTCTACAATGTTTCTTCTCTGTTACTCATCTATTAATGGCATTTGTCTTTCAGACCAGATTAGATAAATTCTGTTTTGGGCTACGCAGAGATCAGTCAGCAAGTCACAATTTCTGAGGTAGTCAGCATGTTTTTTTCTTCCATAGATATGCAAACATAATATATATGATGAGATACTGGCATACAAATGTGATACACTCTTGTAGATAAAACCAAGACAGCAGTAACAAAACTGAAAATAGACATGAGCAGTAGCGGCAATTTTACCATATACTTTCAAGCCAGATTATTGTAAGCATCTGATCTGACCTTCAGCATCTCACAGGCCTGAGAATGTCACCTGGTTCGGGCATAGTTTGCACACCCATGCTGGCAGGGAAAGCAAATAGGGTATGCAAAAACATGCAACAAAGCAGCGTCCAGAAATAAACCTTCACCAGCTAACCTATGGCTGGCAGTACTTCCATAAGCTTTGTAGAATTCCAATTTTCAGGCACCAGGCAATGGAAAATTGCCTTTTTTTCTGAAAAGGGAAGCATTATCTCCTCCATCTGAAGGGATGGATTATGTAAAAACTGACAGGAGGGAAAAACGACTTTTTAAAAGGGAAGCTCTTATTTTCCTTACAGCAATAGTATCCAGTGGTAATGAATCTTGAGTCATGAAAGAAACATTTAATAGCTTTAAAAAATGCCTTCTTGGCAAAAGATCTAATTGATTAGAGCTTCCAGAAAAAAGTCCAGATAAAAACTTACCTTCTGACCACTGGTGAGAGCAGAGGTACTACACAACAAAAGCAAAAGGGGTATCATTACCTTCCTGATTATTGGTGGAGGATTTAAAAAATGTGTAGTTATTTATATATATTTTTGAAGGGCTTTATACAGTTAATATTTCTTGCTTGTGAGACAGTAGGCAAAGCCTCACACAAAGCTATGTATCAGCAGTAGTGGAATCTTGCAGAAGTATAAAGTGTTTTAGCAAGAAAACCATGAGGTGGGACAGGAAGCTCTTCCATTTGGATGAAACATTTAGTCTGTAATTACTCCTAAATTACAAAATGGTTTGCACATGCAAACAGCTTTCAGGTTAGATGGGTTTGATATTCCAACTGTTAAATAAACTCATTGTCCACCTGAAATATACAAACATATTCCACAGAGGAATCACAAAAGCAGGAGCAGAGTTTGCTTTGGGAATGCCCTGAATCTGTGCAGGATGTGGAAGTTTGCTTTTCAAGCTTAATACGACTTATTCCATAACATGTCATTATTATATATATGTAAGTGATGACGGAAATACGTTAATACCCATAGGCTTCGATGTGATAGACAATATCGCCTTATGTTTGCACATTCATGGTACAGTCTACCAACATAAAATAATTAATATTTACAATTTTTAAAGCAAACAGGTGTATGGCCATCCTCATTCATCCTCTTTACACCTGTGTCTTTCATAGCAACTCTGAGGCCTGATGTTCTGGCAGATTTGTCCCAGTGCCTGCTTTGGCTTGTGGAAGCCTTCAGTAAAGGATCCATGGAACACAAAAGGATGGGCTCAAATGACAAACAGGCCTCTCATTAGGTTTCTACTGGGCTATACAGGTGGAGACCATTGAATAGAACTGAACACTTCGGATACTGCAAATATGGCAAACTTACTATGTACAAGTTAAGAGTTGGAGAGAGCAGTATTTTTGCTGGGCCAGAAGCTGAACTTTGATGATTCTTGCGGATCCCTTCCAACTTAGGATATTCTATGATTTGAGACCTTAGGAATCCATTCCTTGGGAGATATGAAAGACCCTCCAAACATCATGGCATTGACAGTGCAGAGGGCAAATTTATGACTATGCAGGACAGCTAGAGAGGGGTGTTTCCACCTCATGTTTTCCTATCGATCAGATTCCTCTAGCCTTCCTTCTAAAAAAGTATCTTCAAGGGTGTAGAGCTCAGGCAGCTCTGGTGTGAAAGGTCTTGTTGCTCATAACATTCAGTCCTGGCATGCAGGAAATCATTGCCTTCCTTATCATCCAAGATCAATCCCTAAACAAACAAATATGACTCTCTTCAAGGAGTGCTGTGCCAATTTCAGAGATCGGTCAAAAATACTCCTTTGCAACCCACTGTTGTTTAGCGTATGCTGCACTCAGCTCTTGCCTCAGCCCTCAGCTTTTTCCCAACTAAAACACATAACACTGGGCTGTTCAAAGGTCATTCTTTGTTTGCTTCTTGTCTGCTCTTAAGACAGATGTTTCAAGGCATGACAGGATATAAACACGTGCACACTGAGGGGAAAAAAAGGTGTCCAGGTGTTTAAGCAATGCTAAATATGAAAGAATTCCAATTCACTGCTTTCTCCTTTAATCTGGCAATTCCAAGGGACCAAGCGTGTCACAACTTGTACCCAGAACACTTTCCGC
This sequence comes from Pseudotriccus pelzelni, assembly GCA_035584735.1. Taxonomy (NCBI): domain Eukaryota; kingdom Metazoa; phylum Chordata; class Aves; order Passeriformes; family Tyrannidae; genus Pseudotriccus; species Pseudotriccus pelzelni. The sequence goes on along the minus strand of JAWMRA010000009.1, from coordinate 11,934,553 downwards.
TCGGGTGAGCTCAGACAAGGTCTGCATTAACTCCCCAACCTGCAAGAAAATTATTTGAAACAAAAGGTTCAGATATGTCCTTTTCCCTTCAACAAGCCTGGAAACAAATGGTACAGGAACAAGGTCAGAAAGGAATCATCCGCCTACCATACCACTGAATTCATTTACCTACCTCAGAGCCCATTCAAGGGAAGGGGTGGGATGGGGAACAAGGGATGATATAAAGCAGAATGAAGCTCTGGGGTCGCTCGCTACATTACAAGATTTGACAGGCCTTTGCCAGCCTTCAGCTTCTTTGTGTCTTTCACATAATAGAGAAACACAAACTGAGCAGCCTGTGATCTGGGGGTTGCACTATTAGATGGAGCAAACCCTTTGCAAATGCTAATAGTATTGTAGCATCCTGTCAGGCAGCAACACAAAAAAGGATGTTGATTTTCACATGAACCAGAACAGATGCATTGTAAGGAAGGGTGCAATGAATGTTCCATCTCAACACATCAAAAGCCATAGGCAATTGGCTTGTGGACACGAGGCAAAATACTGCTCCAAATGTTCCTAAATATAGGGGGCATACTGTTACCTTAATACTTATTTCAGGAGGCTGGCAAAAAGAAGGCAGTTGCTTGAAATGGAAGTGAAAATGGTCTCCAGTCATGATTTCTATATTAAATAATATCTAGATCTAAAGAGGCTTTTGTTGTGCAATCTACTATTTCCCAGCAGTCTAGAAGAGATGATCCTTTATGAAACATGAAGTAGATTCAGTCAAAGGTAGAGTTTATGTCATTTCCATATGGTAAGGTTGATATTAATAGAGCAGAAGCGTCTTTGTCCTTTGCAGTTCTAAGGATGTGGCAGCTGTCAGTCCTGTTCAGTGGTGCTCACCCAGCTCTTTCCTGAAAAGGTCTCTAAAATGTTAAAAGGGATATAAATTTAAGTTACTTCTGTCCTAAAACTTATTATAAAATACCCTTTTAATTCAAACTTCACATCTTTCCCTATATTAGGAATAGTATAAGGTGTTAATAAATGCATCACTCTGATTAACTTTCAAAAAGTTCATTGTCCTTTGGGTGAAAAACTTGAACAAAGCTCATCTTGCTGGTTGCCACTACCAAGAATAGTTCAGAAAGCCATTTTAAAGTCATAATGCAAAATCACCACTGCTCTGGGAATCCTCCTGGGGCCTACAGCCTCCCAAGAGCAGCAAATAAACAGTCTTCTATCAGTGTTCTGCAACATAAAACATACAAGCATTTGTAGCTATGCCCTGTAAACAGCCTTTCAGCAGAAATGGCTAGAAATATTTCTGGAATTGGCTGTAAAACAGCACCTAAAACCAACACCAAGACACTTCAGAGTCAATTTCAGAAATGTTTCTAGAATAGTTTATGAGGTTGGCTCTAGAACTGTTTCACAAGCCATTTCAGAAGTACTTTAAGAATTATTTCCTAAATCACTACTAGTCAAAACTAAAATCATGTCTCTGATTTTAGCACTTCTTACAGAACAACAGCCTGGATAATTTCATTTTCTGATGTGCTGAAGCACTGAGATGATGGCAGATGCAAGCAAGACTTGGGTACACTAAAATACGCATGGGTTTTCCATTCCAGCACCACACCATAATCATCACAACCTCTATATCCTTTCAGCTTCTTCTCTTCCTTTCTGTATAGTATTCTGTACTGAAAAATTCTTGGCATCTGCCATATTCTGTGAAAGGTCTGTGATTACAGCTGTGTAGAACACACAGCACTTGTGACAACCTACAGCTTTAGGAGATATCTGACTATGTCGGACTTGTAATGTTTTTACAATGCATTTTATCTATCTTACTGAATAAAAACTAGTAAGTGATAGATCATGGTTTGTAAAGGCTACTGCAAGGGAAGATGGATTAATGAACAAATTACAAAATAGAACAGGATCCAAGAGTTCTAAACTCACAGGAAAAAAAAAACACACCAAAACCCAGAAAGTTCTTTGGAGATGGTAAGTCATTAAGATGTTTTTTTCAGATATCCATATATGCTAAGTTTTTCACCACTGTACATCACATCTGTGTGAGGAAATATTGCTCAAACATTTCCTTAAAGCACCTCAAGACGTAGAACACACTCCAAACAGTCAAAAAACCTCTCATGCTGCAACTCTGCAAGAACACAGAAGTATCACCACAGACAGTTCATATGGCAACACCTTCCCTGACACGAAAACATCCCACAGACATCTCCGGTACCAAATTCCACCAAGAACGAAGAGTTCTAGCTGACTTAAGGGGTCCTGGGTCAGATTTAGAGGTATATTTCAACATTTCACAACTGAAGTGATCAAATCTCTTGCATCTTTTTTAAACACAATTGTTAAGAATTACAAAGTTACTCTTAAGACATATGAAAATTAAATTCTGTAAACTTTTGCTTTGAAACTACCTCATAACTCAGTTTAGGCTCAAAATACACTCAGTAAAAAACCAGATTAATGTATCCTTGATGGTGAAATAGAGCATACCAACACATTTGAAATAGCTAAGAACTTCACTTGATGTTTTCACCCTCTAACTTTATGCTTGCTTTTTACACTTTTAAACATTTCCAAGATTTTCATCTCTCTCATGTTCTGATCACTTAGGAGGAGGTTACTAGTTACCCCTCAGAAGGAATAATTCTTGAAATTTGAAAAGACACCACTGTACCTTTTTCATGAAGAAGTGCCAGAAACCCCCTTGACCGTTAATATTTAAACCTTGGCTCATAAGCGGTTCATCTTATGAAAAACAAATATCTTAGTGTATCTACAGGACAGTAATGAACATGCTTTGGAAATAAAATATCCACTTATGGAATAAGAATATTTGCATTTGCTGATTCCCCTCCCCAGTCTCAAAAAGATACAGAAATTACACATTAGTCGTTGCTCCTTACAATAAATTGGTTTAAGCAGAATCTGAAGGTAGGGAAAAGTATCTTGAACTTGTGCAAAAGAGTCTGGAATAACATACTTTTCAGTACCACATGAATTTTAGACACAGTTCAAATAATTGTGTTTTCTATCTCAAAATTGTTAATATTCAGCACATCCTTCTTATGCTGCTTACATAACCCCAGATAATCATTTAGTTAGATACTCCTTGCAATGAACAACTTTCAAGTGGCCAACTAACAGCACTTATGCCCATTTTTACTAACTTATTATTAAGATACGTACAACTTGCCATAAGGACTGTTGCTCTAACCTTAACACAAAATCCTACAAAACCAGCATAAATCACCTGTTGTTTATTTGTCAAGATGATTTTTGGTTAGTTTAACCATGAAAGCAAGCATATGTAGAGCTACAATCGTTCACTGACACTAATGTGCCCATGTCTGTAATTCAAGCTTCGTGGAGCAAATCTGCAGCACCTTCAATATCGCAGTCACCAACCAGTAAATTTTTACTTTTTTTTCTGATTTTGTAAAATTTTTCTTCATCTAAAAGAAAGAAGAAAAATAAAAAGAAAACCGTATATTCCTGAATTCGTGGGCTGGTAAGCTGACTGCTCTTTAACTCTCAAACCCATTGTCCCAGTCTGCATGTTTATTTTAAATGCACCTGAAACTAGCACTCGGTAACAGTCTTCCTTTATATGCCGGGTATCAGTTCATTATCTGAACTTCCAGAGAGAAAAGCTTCCAACGCAATAATTTTTCATACGACATCTTTGTCTAAACGTATTATGTAGATGGTACCTTAATTTATACGGTAAAAGAGAACACTTGGTACCGTTACCCCTAATTTGGTGCCGGCACAGCACCTCCGAATCAGGCATTTTGCTGTCATTAGCAGTGTACTTGTTCACAATTTAACAAATGAGAAAAAGAAGTTCAAAGTGACTTCTCAATTAGGTGCAACAGCACCATGTTCAAAACCCACATTTTATTATTCCTTCAGTTACATTTTTATTCAATAAATATCTAGTTTCCATGGAATACATCATGCTAAGTCTTAGATGAGCAGCACAGAGAAGTCAGAACTAAAACCATAAGAACACACTAGAAGAGATGAACACCGGGCCACTGGATGCAACATTTTGCAACATTTATATTACACAGAAGTTTTAAACAGTGATCTCTAGGTAAATGCAAAAAGTTTTTTTCTTTGTTTTGTTTGGTTTTTTTACAAAGAACAGACTTCTTTCATTTGATATACACTAAGGTGTCTGCCTTCAAAGTTGTGCAAACTTACATTTCTGAAGTTATCTTCAGAAAATGATGATGACATGCCAATTTTTTCCATTTTTCTGTTCTCAAACACTCATTTGCAGGAATTAATTAAAAAAAAAAAAATCTTAAAACATTCAGTCAGATCATCCTGAAATGTTTAACCTTTCAACATCATTTTACAAATAGCTCTGTTAGCTTTTTGTCCACATGGATGTCCAAATATTTGGGGAACATCTTACCAAACTTTGTGTTTCCTCTGAGAGTAAACCAAAACAATATCTGTTGGAAAACATTCAGATTCCTTTCTTTTCATTTCCACACATAAAAATCAATCGCCTTTTCGAAAGGGAAAGATAAATCTAGGTCAGTTTTTCCGTACATTATCAGACAACTGCAAAACAAACTGTTTCAGGACTAACACCTTCTTCCACACAAGTATTCAGAGGTGTATCCAGATCATTTGTGGCAAACTGTGGGCAGAAAAATATGGTGGTGATTAACCACCAGGCACCTATGTCAGAGAGCTTGTATCATGCTTAACTTTGCCAGAAGTGACATTTCCATGGCAAAACTGAAAGGCAGTGGAAGAAAGATTCGTTACTAATTTTACTATGCTGAATGATAAACATCAAGTGGGTGCAGAAGGACCTTGTGCACAACATTCCTATAGAAGTGATTTTGGTCTTAGAGTAGTTATTAAAAAAAATGAAATTAATGACACTTTTCCTGTTTTTTAAGTTAGAAAGTCAGAAAAGTTGGAAATTGTACATTCTATCCTTCTACATTTCACACATACTCGATCAGGTTACTCTGTACCTATGGTGAAGGGAGGAGCTAATAAGGAAACCCGAGTCTGTGCAATCCCAGAAATGAAATGTAATTGGCTGTGATTCAAGAGTAACAACATATATCAGGAAAGAACAGGTAGAAGGAGCAGTTGTTGACATTATTTCCTGAGCCTAAACCTTTTAAGATGTCACTGAATAGCAGTCTGTACTTTCACTTGAGAGCATTAAAAGAATTATCTGGATGACATCTCTCAATAGTTTAGGAGTTTAACAAAATCCACAACTTCCTCGCAAGATCTCAAAACCATGCTTTCAAGCCCGTACCACAGTGATCAGCAAATGCTTCAACACAGAGCATAACAAATACAAATGGCATTACTTAGAAGGGTGTTTTAATGTATATACAAATACTAAAATGTTATGTCAAATTCCCAGGATCATTTGCAGGCAAAAAAATGACAACAGATAAAATCATTTTATGAATGTGATCCAGCTCTACCATACACGACAGATACCAAAAATAAAAGCTTTTTCCCCTTTCAGGAAAAAACCACCTTAAATGTACAACTTCAGCAAGCTCCCAAGCTATGTCATTGATACACAGGTCAGATTCTTCTGTGCATGTAGCTTCAAAAATTAAATGGGCAAGTGGATTTTAACTGAACTTCTTAATCCCATGAGACATTATTTTCTTTCTCCTCCAACGTTTCAGGATGCTCCCCAAAAGACAGGAAAGAGAATGGGACACAAAAGCCATTTCAATTCAGTCTTTGTGCAAGGTATCCTGGAGAAGGCTGCATTCCTGTGTAAAGTTCTGTTGAAACAGAAAGGCAATCACAAATGCATGACAGCACTTGGGCTTATGGTTTTGAGAATTAATATAGAAGAAATTTGGAAATTACCTGCATGCACATAGTTTTGCTAACAATATACAGTTCTTTAAGCAAAACAAAAGAACCAAAATGCCTTCATGGAAAGCGTTCCGTTAAAACAGATAAAAATAATGAACTGAGAGTAATCAAACAGCCTACAGTGTTTGACAACATCTAAATAACTAGCCACTGATTGTATTTCTACTAAGTTTCATATCTGCTTACAGCATAAAAGCTGAAAGTATAGTTCTGCAGTTTAGAAGCAAGAAGGAGCAGCCAGGCAATGGAATAAAAGACGTATTTTCACGAAGTCTGTACGAAAACATGCATTTAAAAGAGACAGATAATAATTTTATACAGAAGAATGAGATAACTGTAGCAATCTTTTTATGACCTAAACATAATTACCTGCTTGAACAATTTATTTTTCTTGATGGAGGGCTTCTATGAAGGCTTCAAGTTTCTCCTGGATTTCCCGAACTTTTTCTGGAGGAATTAAAAAGATCACCATTCAAATACCTATTACTAATAAGTACCTGGGAACAGGTACAAAAAGAAAAAAAACAAACCCAAACACACAAAAAATAAACCTGCAAACACGAGCAAGAACTAATGCTGTCATCACTATTACTCTATGCATTTTCTTAATTGTGAAGATTTACAACATTTTTCTATACCAGAAAAAATGAAACCCTGGCCCATTTGAAGAACTCCTACAAACATATTTTATGATTAGCATGCTAATTTAATGATTCAAAAATTAACTGAATGAATCCAGTACTAGAAACATTGTATTTCAAAAACCTGAAATTTCCATCAGATGATGCACGGAGGAGCTATCGTACACCTGTTATATGCAGGTTGTTAGCTTTTAAACAGTGCCCACTAACCCCTTTTTTCTTCAACCAAATATTACTCTCCACAGCAAGCGTAACCAACACCACTAATCATTCTAAATAGAGCTGAAAGCTAGTGCCCTTCCACCACGGAGAATTTCAGGGAACCACATGTCAGTATTCAAGACATCTCCTCAAAAGGGAATGCCCGATGTTAAGAATGTTTAAAGCCTGCACTTTATTTCCTGGCATTTCAGTAGTAACCAGATGATGTGGGCAGAATCTCATTTTATGTAAAAACTAAAGCTGGGAGTTTATTTCTCTGCAAAAACACGACTTGACCACAACTACAAATAGTTACTAAGAATGAAAAGGCAACATTGATGGGGAAAAATCCAGAGGCTCAGGCATTTTTCCACTCTTTTCTTGATTCCATACAACACTTGTCATCATATAACCTATTTGATTTATTAAATTGCTTATGAAGCAAGATTTAGAACATAGCTGGAATCCAAAGCCTATGAGATTTCCTGCTTCTCTCTCACCACATCCTCATTTGAAGCTCCTTCTGTGTGTGATTACAGCCATGAAAAACAGACACTTCAGAAATATGAAGGAACAGGGGGAGAGCAGCAGGACAGACAATAAGTTAGATGAGTATAAACACAGACAAATATTTTTTTCCAAGCTAAAAATACTATTGGATTAAAGCCGTATGTTCCCTTGTAGGAGATACAGAGTTTGAGCTTTTTTAAAAAACTTTTATTAATGTTTTCTTCTCTCTAGCAATTCCGTATGTTATAAACTTGCTTTGCTGAGCTAAAGTAACAGCAAAACAGAAAGAAAAATAGAACAATCTTCTTTAAAAGGGATACATAAGAACAAGAGGAAAAAAGTTATCTCCAAAGAGAACATTTTAATGTAGCCAAGGGAACCAAAAGTTTAATCGAACAAAGTGACAACCCCATAAACAGACATAAAATGCATTTTAGAGTAATAATAATAATGATAACAATAACAATAATAACAACAACTCAACAAATACCTGCAGTCCTTTTCTGACAGAAATAAAGAGTTTTAGTTAGCATTTCAAAATATGGAAAATAGGCCAACTGAGGACGAAGAAACCTCAAAGTTCTATCTTTATCTTGTAATTCTGAGGTGACGAAGGGCAAGTCACTGAGACTTTCAACACTTCAGTGTGCCCTTCCCCAGTGGTGCTCATCTACAAACACAGAAGTACAATGAAGCTGAATCACACTCTAGGCCCCAAATAAAACACCTACGAACCTTCTTGGATTTCAGCTGATTTTTTTTTTAAAGTACTTTGATATTAAATGAAGATTACAGTCAGTGTGAGGGCAAAAACTGTACCTTGGAAGTTAAGAAACAGCAGTAGCTGATTTTTACCAGGTTAAAAAAAAAATTCTGATTCAGTTCAGCAGAATCTTTGAAAGCTGTCAATGGAAAGAAAAAGGTAGATCCATGATCACTTCTCCTCACTAAGCACATTCAAACTGTTCCAATTACTACCTTTTTAAATGAAAAAAAGAATATGCATTGTCTGCATCTCAGTATATAAAACTGTTGTGTAATGAAAATGTTATTTTTATGGCATTTATTTAGGCAAATAGCTCATTTCCAATACTGCTGCTCTACGAATGTTTACAAAGTTAGCCTTTAAAATAATGCCGTATTATTTTGGACAGAATTAATATATTTGTTCACCACACCTGGACAGATGGGGCTTTGAGCAACCTGGTGTAATGGAAGGTGTGTTTGCCCATGGCAGGGGGGTTGGAACAAGATGATATTTATGGTCCCTTCCAACTCAAACCATTCTATAATGATTCTGGTTTTGGAAATTACTAACCCTGAACCTTGGACTCCAAAACAAACAGCAGGTGCCAATGATAAAACCTGAGATTAGATCTCACTACTCAGAAGATGTCTTCACATTGTGCCTTCAGTAGCTTTCTGTGATGCTTTCCCCCCCCAGTTGCTACATGCTTTCCCAAGTGTGTTCTTTGTATTGATCAAGCCATTAGACCCACTGAAAGCAGGCAGATTTAGCAGTATTAAATGCAAATATTTTCCTGCCTCAACCTCTTGTTAATGAAATATTCCAGTCCTGAAAATTAACAGCATCAGCAAAACCCTGTAATTATTATTTCACCCTTAAAAAAAGGTTTGTGCCAACAAATCTATTTTAATTTTCTGATTATGGCATATTAAAATAACAGGATAGCAAATACATATTCCATCAGAATATACTGAATCAGCTGTGTTTGCTCAGAGAGCAGACATACTCAAATTGACTTCATATTATGAGCACTTTATTAGTTTTTATACTTGGACTGAATTGAAATGATTACTTAACTGTAATAATTACGAGGTCTTGAGGTAATTTAATACTTTGAAATAACATGCTGGCTATTCTTAAAAAGAACAGTTACAATGACTGCCAAATAGCTGCAATTATTCATCCTATGCCCTGTATTTTTAGCTGCAGTAAAGTCCTTTGCAGCAGCAGACCCCAGCCAACCTATTACACTTTCCCACAAATCCATTCTGCAGCACAGAGCCGCAGTGTGATGAGTTGGTTTACTCTTTAAATAGGCTAATGGCAGAGTAGTGCATTTACACAACCGCAATCTTAATAAACTCGTAAATATAAGTGCTCAGATAGAACTTTTCTAATGAGTGCAAGTGCAGGGTCTGCAAGTCTGGGATAACCACCTACAGTTTCATGTGATGTTGCATGTGGAACAACAATTAATTCTTAAAATTCAAGACAGATATTACCCATCTTTAAGAAAGTTTTCGGCTTTGTGAAATGCACAAACTCTGTACCCACATTTGCAGGGTTTTGACTGACACCCAGATCAAAATACTAACTGATTTAAACTTGTAAATTACAGTACATTCTGTTTTGAGGAAGGTTTATCAACACAGCAAACCCAGAAAATCCTTTGGTTTTCAGATAAGAATACCTACTGCACAAGTAAAGTAAGGGATAGATAAAGTGACCTGTTGCACTTTCTAAGTTTTATGATGCTGTGTTCTAACATGTACAAGTAACCCACAGATTAAAAGCATTCAGCCTGCTACCAAATTACTTTTGTAACAGGTTGAACTACCTCCCAGCACTGTTATACAATGTTTTCATGTCACAGAAGGCTGTTAAAGCACTACACTCTTATTACACAGTAGTGCAGAAATTTAAATATACAGTATTGCTTACACTGGATTCTAGAAAGATGATGTGCACTTTGGTAGTGCTAATGCAGACTGAAGTTACAAATATGCAATTCTTCCAGCACCTGTTAGACACTGATCAAAAATTAAATCAATGAAGAATAACTGTAACTAAACCCTTGTTTCCATCTTAGAACAGTAAAATTCACAGGCCTAGAGGCCATGAATGGCTATTCTATTTCCCATTTACCCCATGTTTACTTAAAAGATAAGCTGTTCATACATCAACTTATTATGCCTCTTGATCTGGTCATGAATATTCCCATAATCCTCCCTCCATATCCCATAAAACTTCACTGACAGAATGAGGAAATTCTTTATTCAGATGTCTTGAGATCCTTATTCATGTTCAGTCTCTCCTGATCTCCATATGAAATGTTATTGCTACCCGCTCATTTTCTTTTCATTAATCCTGTGATCTTAAATCTAAAGGGCTCAAAACCAGACTAATTGATCTGTAATGAGGATTTGGATACACTGTGAACACAGAAAGATACAGGCACAGACAAAGTTTGGTTTTCCTAATATCATAAGCTGGTCAAAAGGGGAACCCTTGAAATATTCATTCTTAGAAGGAGTGCTTGTTTTCTGACTGCTGCCTTACATGCCTGAGCTTATGAACAGTGCTAAAATGAAGCAGCTGAAACAAGTTATCAAGTGCATCTCTCGAGGTAAATAATCTCAAAATACTATGAAACACAAAAGCTAAGTACATTACTGATTTATTTCAAATAAATTCAAAGTAGCCAGAAAAAGTTTTCTGGATACTTTTCAACGCATTAATTGGTTTAATAAAAGATGTGGCCTTTGCTCATAAAACCTATTGTTTATGGTTCTGAAGATAAATGAAGTTTGAGACATTCAAATACATATTTACCTGTATAAAACCGGTAGTTTTAGTATAGAATTTTAAAGATGGTCATGTTTGTCTAAGCCAGAACAGGCAGAGAACTGCACAAGTGCTTTCGGCAAATTAAAAAGCTTTTTTCCATTCCCATTTACAAATTTGCCCATATGACATCAAGTTTCAATTGCAGCATCAAAAAAACATGTAAAATCTGTCTCAACACAGATTCATCTTTGTACTTTGATGAAACCTACAGCATTAAACAACCACAAAAAAAGTGTTAGTACCTTATTACAAATTCTCCTGTTCTACACTGAAATGGTATCTACCTCCAACAAATGTTTGCGTGGCTTTGATATTTGAAAGCTCATGCTTGTTACTCCTTTGGCTCTGGATTGTGTTTAGACTTCAGTTCTCCCCCTTCCTTTTTTTTTTTTTTTTTTTAAATCTTTCTTCCTTTCTTAATCCCTTCCTTGCCTATAAACATTCTCACTGCTTGCTGTGCCACTTCTGTGTTATGGTTAATTAACCGTAGAGGCAGAAATGTTGAATTTACCACTGTGAATGCATCATCTTTCCTCTAATAAAAAGGAAAGTCCAATCAGTCAGAATACATCAGAATGCCCAGAAGCACACCATTAAGAACTAGAGATGTAGACCCAAAGTTTTCTACTGAAAGCTGATTTTTTGCTTAGGGCTACCTAAGACGCAAACCCCATAGCTCTGTATAATCCCTATGAACAGTAAGATGGAGAAGAGATGGAGGAAACATCTCTTATTCCTTGATTTTCCAAGGGCAGTGAGAAAGCTTTACTTTTTGTGGAAATAGTATGAGGCAGCATTCTTACAGCCACTCCAAAAAATGCCTCAGAAAGCAGACTTTCCACCCACAGTTATAAAACCTGTATCAACATGCTTACTCATGTCTCATGCAAACACTACCATAATTCACTGATCATTGCAAACTCATGTCCTGCTCAATTTTAGAAAATCCTTTGAAACTACCCATCACATTTTTTTTGCCAGTTTCCTCTTGTTCACATACCATATTTCCATCTGGGTAGGACCAAGGGAAAGCCAAAATTTTAAGGGGGGGGGGAATAAAAAAAAAGGCAAAACCACCCAGGTTGCCCTTAAAGAGACAGATCATCATTTGTCATCTGCAAAGACAGATTTATAAGTAGAGGGCCCCCTCTGTTCCTTTAAGGCTGCATAACAGATGGGAAGTGAATGGACAGTCAAGGGGTCAAGAAAACACATGGGAGGTGCTGCTTGTCTGCTGTATGTATGTTCCCAGCATAAGAAAGAGGTCAAGATTGTAACTGCATGGCTGGGTGCTGGAAAGGCCTTTTCTTTAAGCTGTTACAAAGATAAACGCTGTTCCTCATCCTGTTGTCAAACCGCTATAAATATTGTTCATCGAGAGAGTTTCAGCAGCTTAAAGTTTTTTTTAAAAAAGGCTGGGCAGAAGAATGAATCATGCGAATGATTCTTAAACAATTAGCTCATTAGTGTAATAAAAGCACTGCAGAACCTTGAAAAGTTTAAATGGAATTTATAATAGTTCATGAAGTAAATCCATGAATCATTAAGAATATATAGCCTTTAAAATGCAAGCTTGCAGAAAATAGCCAGCATGCTCTTTAGTTACCACTAGTTATAGTGAATGAAGATGTTAACTGATGCTACATCCTAGTAGCTACATCACAGCATTGTTACAAAATGTTTCTTATGTGTTGCAACCCAGATTTAAATTTGCATCGAGTTTGAGTTCTTTTTAAAAATTCTGACTTCAGTTTGTGTTCTTTATATACATTTTGACTTCAAAGAATACTCACTGGAATGGGATAATTATGATATAAACCTGTTGTAAACACATTTATAAATCAGGCCTCCTCTCTCAGACACAGAAAGCCATCCCACCATTATATTCACCAGACTCACTGACAACTTTTTTGCCTGCCTTAAATCCCTTTACCATCCTGAGATAAAAGGTATTTTAATTTGGGCAACATCTACAATACCTGTATTCCAGTTATCAGCTGCAGAAAGACAATGAGAACGACAAGGAGATGCTCTAACTATCCAAGTGCAACAGGTGAGATGCTTTCATTATTACACAGACAAAGATAATACTTCAGTGTCCTCAGAGAAATCTTTATTTTAAACCCTAGAATAAGACAGGGTGCTAAACGAATTATTTTAGTATCACTATGAAAATCTCCAAGGGTCAGACAACATATCAGTTTCATGGATATGAGTTCATCAATAACTGCCTGCTGGTGACCTGGCTGAACATTTCCTTTTGCATGGCCTTAATAGGAAAAAACCTCAAGGAGCCTGTTTCCTACAAAGATATATTTTCCTTTTCCCTGTTGTAGGTAAATCCACTTCCAAAACAGGAAAAGATTGCCTCCAGATTGTATATTTAGCCTGCTGTAGAAACATAATAAAATTAAAAAGTCAGTTTAGACAGAAAAACACCCTGAGTCACAACTGCATCATTGAAGTCACTTTTATTGCAATTATTATCATATCAATTATTAATCCCTGCATAGCATATCTGAGCAACACTGCCTGTACAAAAACAGTATTACCTTTATTTTAGACTGAAGAGAACCAGGCAGAAGCAGAAGAGAGCTTGTCTGAAAGCACTGGAATGTTATTTTAGCATTACTAATAATGATTTTTAGTTCCAGAAATGGGACTTGTGTACTGTGCTGATGAAATTGTAGATTACTAATCAATGTCTTGATCTACAGCTGCTCCAGATTCACAAGTGAGAGCTCTGGAGATTAACAAAATGTTTTCGGCCACAAGTTTCCCACCTCCCCCTGTGGAACAGAACAGAAGCTGACTGTGTTTCTTGGAGCAGTCCCCAGGGCTCCTGAGGCTGGCAAACACAAGATCCTTCTGTCTCTGACAGAGCCTTTGAGAACTGACAGCCAGGGCTGAAGCAAAACTGATAACTATGTAGACTACTGACTTTATACCGGACATGCTTCTGTGGGTTATTACACATCAGTCCCACTTGTCTACAAAAAGGAAACCAAATATTACCAAACCATGATGCGAGATCATGAACAATATATATTTCTACACTGTCATTAAGGTCAGCCTAAGGTACCAATGATATTACTCTGTATTAAATTCCAAGTTTATGAGAGTCACAATGTCTGCAACAGCAAGGTAGGAGTTGGGCATCTTTCAGTCCTCTGTCTCTACCTTAGTTTTTTTAATTAAAACAGTTCTAATAACTCAATCTTTCAACAGAATTTAGTTGTGCTGCTTACTGGACACCTAGAAGGAGCTTAGTAGCAGAATGACAAGGCAACCTTATAAAGCAGACTCATATCTGGAATCAGACAGATACAGAAAAACTGAATTTCAAAATCAAAACTGTTAAGCTAGAATGAATCAGAACATGATAATATTCATTATTTTGGGTAAAAACAGTGAAAAGTATAAAGGCAAACCAGAAATATTACCCAATGATTCATTCAGTGATATTAAAAAAGACTATTTTTTTCTTATGCAAAAGGACATATACAGCTATAAAGGTAAACTACTTATGTAAAGGCTACTGTAACTGTAAGGCTATCAAACTGTAAAGACACTTTAACATAAAAAATAACTGATATATGCTGTTTCTCAACCAAAAGAAAGCATACTCAGTAATTAGATAGATAATAAAATAATATGCCATCAGGACCATTTATGTGAATTATAGAATATGGCAGAAAATAAAATGGTGATGAGATTAATTTTTAGATTATAATAATAACTGAATTTTTGACAGTCAGAAACTTAAGTCATCATACCCTGAAGAAAAACATATGGATCTAATTTTTTTTTTTTTAGTTTGTTATAATTTCTATCTGAAAGTATTTCCTTCTCTTTTTATACAGACTTCAAAATTAGAAGTGGAGTCCACTACAGTAACAATTAACAATGTGCAACATGTATACACTACACTGACTTCTCCAGCTTTCAGAAATGTGAATGTTATACTGGTATATTTAAAAGCTTGTATTTATATAAACAGTAATCTCTCCGTCGTAAGTACTTAAATTCTGACTAAAAAGTACCCTCATAAGCAACCAGTGCTAAAGAGAAAATAGCATCCAATTAGATGTTTTGATACTTTCATCATTAAGGAAATTTTAGGGAAAAACATATATTGGGCAGACACCAGAATGACCCTCAAGTACAAGAGACATGGGCCTAGGGTAAGATTAATTGGCATTCATGGCTAGCCTTCGCGAACGAAGATTTGCATTAAATGTGTTATTATTCACGTAGCAGTTTATCACTATTTTTCAGTGTCAACTTTAAGTGATAGGCTTCATTTAGCCAGTGATAAATGTGCTGAACTTTGTAAGGATCTGTTTTAGGACCTGGACATCAGTGCCTTGCTCTTCATCAATAACTTAAGAAATCACAGCAGACAGGCTTTGGTCATCTGGGATTCTTAAGTTAAGTAAACCATCACTCCATCACAGGATATTTACAAGTGATGTATGTTCTCCCTTGAGGATTACTTCCCTCTCTGAGAAGATGCAGCTTTCTAAAGTACTTTCTGCCATGACACAAAGCAGAAACCACCTTATCTGCACTTTGACACAGGCCCTCCTAGACATTCTTCTGGTTTTAATTCATTAGTTTCAAGCAGCTGCCTCAAAACTCAGGAGAAAATGAAACAAAACAAAGAAAGAACTTGAACATTTAACCAGTGTCTTTCACATCAAAGCACACTTGTTTGGGTTAATTTCTAAAATTATCCACATGGAATTAAAAACATGATAATCATGCAAAACCAATTAATTTGCATTCCACCAGAAAGTAAGCAAATCTACTATGATATATTGTGACTTGCATACGTTCAAAGGTAGGGGAAATTGAAGACACGACCACACAGACTCATTTCAAGCACACTGTCCCCCAACTTCCTGTGTCACAGAGCACCAGGACCTCTACAGAGCCTGGAAGGAGCACAGGAGTCATGCTGCCACCAGGCACTGGTGACACCAGCGCAAGCTTGAACTAGTTAGACACAGATAGCCCACACGATGTGACTGATGGAGATTTAGGCAGAAATGAATGTGCTCTAAATGATGACCGGCCTCTGATAAGATACAGGGCGATGTTAATGTCTCTGGGGAACCTGCTGGCAGGGGATGGGGCAGCTACTCTGCACATGCTTAGCAGAAGTTGGAGATCTGTTCAGTGATTCCCAGAGGGAAATGGCTGCTCTGTGTCCGTCTGGTTAGAAGGTCACCACATTTCCTGGTGTAATGTTCTGCCAACTCAGGATCAAACGAGAACCGAGTGCTCCTCACTGCTACAACCAGAAGACAGGAGCAAAACAAGGCTGCTGCCACCTCTGGTATTGTCTCACAGCTATGAAGTAACTATATTTTTACTTAAGTAGCTTCTGAAGCTCCAATATTCGGGCATCGTGGAAGAAATGAGAGCACAAAATAACCCTAATTCTTCATATAATCTTATTCAGATTATAATAAGATCACTCCTCCATTTGCATTTCCTAGGATGCTTTCCTCTTTCCCATGTCTGTCTTGAAGCAGTAGGGGCAACATCTGGGCACTACAATCAAATGTCTTGAAAATGATACCTTTTTTCTGTATCTTGAAAACACCAAAACCCACATTGGTTCTAAACAAGCACCTTAAGGACTGATTTAAGGACTACTAATCATTGCCTTTGAGCTGTTTTTTCGGCCTCTGGTTTCTAGGGGAAAATTACCTAAGATGCTCTTATTTGAGAGGTCTTTCCCCTTACAGCTGAGCTTGGCCCCTATGAAATGCTGTGACCTTTTGAAAAAAGTTAAAGCTCATAATAGAAGAGCAAATGAAAGTAAAGACTTTAGAGAGCCAAGTCAAAGCATAATTTTAAGCAGCACATGTAATCAACAATATCATGCAGGACAGAGGTCAAATCAAAATACTGTTAACAGTCATCTCAAGGAACTGAAATTTAATTAGTCTACAATAAAGACTACAATGTAAGATTACTTTCACACAACATTTTTGTTCTGCAGCTAAGAGTAATGAAAGAAAAAAAATGTAATCACAGAACAATTATATGCAAAGTACTCTTCACAGACTTTATCCCCAACTTGCATAAATGCATAACAAAAAAAGGAGACTTGCTTGGATCCAAATCAGTTTGTTACATACAACAGACACAAGAGAACCCATTCAGCTTAGCCAAATACATCACAGGAATTCCAGACCCTGAGTCAGCAACTTGCATACGGAAGTACCAGCCTTAGCTAACACTAGCCTTCTAACTCCATTAAAATGCCAAGTTTATTATGATATTAAACCTATATGATATTAAATCATTCATGCCAACTTGGCAAATGGTTTACATTCAACACGAGAAAAAGTAAATTAAAAATTAAATGCTGTGACTTCAAAGCAATGACTTTAGATATAAAACTTACTGTAACTCTGGTTTGTTTAATTTTTATATGTTTTAGTCTTTACAGGAAAATAATTAACTTCTGCAAACTGTTATATTTCATAGCTTACAAAAATATGACAGAATCGAAACAAATGGCCCTAAGCTGTCTTTTCTTCATGTGAGGGCTTTCTCCTCAAATGTTTCAAAAAGTTTTTGTGCAGAACAAAGTCTCAGCTAGCTCACGACACCTATACAGGTGTCAACATTACTGACAAACGAACTTGGAGGCTGATCTGTTCACGTTCGTACCCAGCAATTTCAGGATCAAGTATTCACAGGCATTCCCTCCTCCTGCCAATGACTCTCCCATGCACATGGTTTTACTAATAATTTGGTGAAGTTCTGGGCTTTCCTTTCCAACTTGTGAGGACACAGGATATTGGATGAACAGCAGGATATTGGATGAACAGTACGCTGACCTAGGAAAGCTGCTTTGTACATACTATGCTATGTTTATCCTGTGCATGGAAAGGATGCCTTTGCAACATTCATGATTTTTCTGTTTAACAGGAATAAAGGAGCAGAAATAAATGAAGACAGGACGTGTATTTCTTTGGGGTTTGTGAGATTTCAACTCTAGTGAAGTTGATGGCAAAGCTCCTGCTGACTGCCTGAAGTATAAAACATCCTGCACCATCTAGCACACTTTAAATGCTACTGCAATATGGACAGATGTAGCTTAGCTTTGGGATAAAAGATACAGGAAGATTTCCTTTCCGAAAGGATTGAAGCATTCAGTTCCTAACAGCTTTTTAGTAACAAAGCATACAAACTAATACTTTCCATGCAGTTGCTAACAAGAAACATGTAGCTGAGAAAAAAAATGACCATCCTTTACAATCTTCATAAATTACATAAACAAACAAGACCTGGCGAGAGTGGAAAACACGAGGAACAAGGATAGGCAAGTACATCTTCCTTCCAGAGGAGAATGTTTAGCATCCAGGACACCAGTGCCCAGTGCCTGAGCTGCGCTCATGGGAAGCAGCAGACAAGCAGCAGACGTGGGAGGCCTGGCACCTGACTGGCCGTGGGCTCAGCCTCCCGTGCCTCCTCTACAGGCCACTCATTGCCATCTTGTGTTGGGAGCCTGTACGGCAACTTACTGTGCAGAGTTCACACTATCAAGGAAGTTTGCTTTGGCCCTTTAGACAAAAAGAGCAAGTCCAGAAGAGTGGAATTCTGGAAACAATTAGGTAGTGCTGGGAAGCCTTTTACTGGGACCTCGATGTTTTCAAAAATTACCATGTTAAAAAGTAGCCTACAGAAAGTTAAGATTTACCTACATGCTATCAGTTTTGCAAAGAACTATGGAGTATTTCTTCTGAAATGACTACTCTATCATTTGTGTTAAAAATAAACCAGTATAAAATACATTATTCATGTTGAAATCACATTTTTGCACCTATATATTCATTTATTTTCCAGAAAAAAATCGTATCCCTATTTTGTCCTTCAGAAATGAGCACAGTCAAGATGCAGGTGCCAACTAGAAAGTCAGGATAATTCTTCCTGTTGCTGATGAGGCTATCTAAGTCAGGGTGAAAGACCTGGCTATGTTCTTTAACTGGCAGACAACCTGGGAAAAGACCTTCAATATAAATAATGCACCAGAGTTGTGAGGGAGGTTTTAAATTGCATTAAAACAGGTTCCTGCCCACTGCTGAATAAGCCCGAAGTTCCCAGTTAGACATGTAAGACACAGACAGCAAATTCCTCGTTTCTGCATCCTCAGCAAAACAATAAACACATCTCAACTATATCTACAGTTTAAAAACATGACAACGGAAATGTCACGACTGTTACTTCTCACAAAAGAAATTGGGAGTTGTAGCAGATAGTCAATTGCAGCCATCAGCTCACTGCTCAGCAGCAGGCAAAAGAATAAACAGGCTACAAGGAATTACTGTAAAAAGAGCAGAATAAAACCCAGAAAGCATCACAATGCAACTGTATAAATCCATAATGCAGATACATTTCAAGTATTTTGTGCAGGTTCTGTTCTTTCACCTCAAAAAAGGTTTTATAGAACTAAGAAAGGGGAAAAGAGCGGCAAGGCTGATTGAAGCTAGGAAACAATGTCCATGCAAAGAACAACTACACCATGAGAATTCAGGAAAAAGATCAAGTGCAGGTAGCATATCCATCTATGAAGTCATGAATGGCACAAAAAAAAAATTGAATAAAAAAGATTACTGAATGCTTTTTACAGAGCAAGAACTGAGGAGAGCCAAATGAAACTGGCAGGTGGTTCAGAAACAAACAAAAGGAAGTACTTTTTCACACAATGTGTAGTTGAACTCTGGAACTAATTGCCACAGGATGTTGCAGATGCCAAAGTTTACTTGAGTTCAAAAAGCAATTAGAGAAATTCACAGGATGGGAAAAAAACCCCCTTGAATGGCTATTAATCACAAAGATATTACCTCAGGATTAGGAAATCTTGGAACCACAGATTGTTGGACGCTGTTAGAGCATAACAGGCATGCACTACTGCATGCTTAACCTGTTCTTAGGCTGTTCCCACATCTGCTCATTGCCAGGAACATGACACTGGGATACATCAGCTGCAGGTGTATCTTTCCATACTGGTATTCTTAATCATTGATTGCATTTTAGGACACTTTTAAAGTAATTTTTTAAATTCAGCTATTCATATTCTCTTCTGCCCCTTTTTTGCACCTTATGATACTTTCTTCCTAATAGTTTCTAATCCTAGGGCTGCTTTATTTCAATAAACTTAGTAATTGCTCACTTCACTGGTACAAGTATCATGATAATATACTTCTGTTAAGGAGTACATTTATATCACACTTAAATCCTTCTTTTTCAAGAAAAAACAACCTTCAGTACATTATAAAACTAGTAATTTGATAGAAACTATTCAAAAGTTCCGTTTACATTCTTTAAAATACCTAGAATAAAACCTGAGACATCAACACTGAGAAGCAGCAAGACTCAGGGCATAAACATCATCAAGAAATATCCTTATGTGGGATTAAAATAACATTCAAGGCTGTATAACACAGATAACAAAATCTGTTGAAATAAGTTTTGAGTCTTATATGAGCTCTCATTAAGATACTGGGTCACCCAAGCTAGTAATAGTTTGCCATTAACCAATGTCCTGAACAAACAATAAAGCACTTCCAGTGCTTCAGCATTAAAAGACTGATGGAACAGCAGTGAGACAGTGTTGCCATACCATCATTATCAACAGGAAGCATCCCAACCTCAGGTATATAAATAATTTACATTTGCAAGTACGGTTTCTAATCAGGAAGTGAATCTTAGCCTCATATTTACAAATTTAGACTGGAAACTAAAGGACTATTTGAGAGAAATGACATCCTGGAACACGTTTTCAGTGTGGGGTTTCAGCCTCAACAAGTTAACTGACTTGAAGACAAAGCTCAAGATATTCCAATCAGCTGGGTTATATAAACACAGCTGACTGAGATAGAGAGACCGGACTTGGTGATTTAGGAGATCACTTCCTAACTAAAATACCAATACTTCATGAACATGTGTCATAGGATTCAGGATTTTTTTCTCCTTAAGCAAAGTCCTGATCATCACTAAATGCTACAAGAAGGAAATTACTTGTATAGCTATTTGAGAGTTCAGTGCTCTATGCTTTCAAAATCTGTGTCAGTGGTATAAAAAAAAAACCACCCTGCACCAAAGAAAGGCACTATCTACTAAGGGAAAGGCAAAAAACACCCGTTTTACTGTCATTTCCCCATAAAAATTACTGCCACTTAGCAATAAAAGCATGCAGAAAGAACACAACTGATCTGAGTACACAGCTAAGCAGTGGTAGTTTTAGAATCTTCCCACAGGTACAATAAAGCAGAACCTGCCATCATACATTGTTTTGTACTGAGTAACAGTTATTTCCTTAGAATAACATGTGTGGGATCTCTGACCTCCTGAACCTAAAGAAACACAGTGCAGTGACATGTTTTTGCTACATAAGAATTTATGAAATGCAAACTACACACTTGAACCATATATACCAGTGTACAGACACCTCAGGTTATAAACACACAGGCTGCTCCTGCAGGTCTAGTCTTGGCTTACAAAATAACAACCCCAGCTGTTACTGCTTTGAAATGGGAGCTTATTGCTGGGGCTCTGGACCTGGGAGGAGCAAAGTTGACAATGCAAAAATTCCAAGTCGATTTCAGTGCAAAATAAAGCCAAGTTAACTTAAACATTATGTGCTTGTTTAGTGTTCTTTTACTTTGTTTTGAAACATGGAATATCGAAGGATAAATAAAAATTGCCAGGTTTTACTCTATGCCAGTGTCTTCTCAGGAAAAAAAAATTCAACATCCAGCATCAAAGCACGCAAGCAGCACTGCTCACTAAGAAAAGGAGGTAATTTCCTCATTAAAGGTCTGCATCCTACTCTGCAGGCTACCACTCATTTTACCTCAACACACATATAGAGGAGGAAACACCCTTATTTTGTAAAACAGTTTCTACCCACTCTAAAAGAATGTTTACATGAAGGCTGACATAGTGTTTCAAAAGCAACACAGGATGTGTGAAGAGAATTGTGCACCTATCACAAAAATTCTATAGTCATACCACTTGTTTCAGAGATCAGTCACACAGACCTAGACAATTTGCCCAAGATGATCAAAATTCCTACTCACGGTTCCAAAATATTATGGAAACTTTCTAAAGGACAACAAATACCACTGACTGAATTTAATAACAACACTTCCAATAATAAATAGCATTTCCAGTGTAACTAAACCAGCACTATCAAAAGTAAATACTCAGATTTTGAGTTTATTATAAGCAAAACATTTCTTTTATACTACATTTTGGATGCAAAAAATAGAAGACATGATTCATACTTAGGAAACTAAGCAATCGAAGGCTTTTCTGTCCCACTAAACACTTGATATCAGAACTTTGCTACTTAAAAGAAGAAACATTGACCATAAAATTAATTTATTCTGAATTAAATATCCAAAGGCATATTTTAAGACAAAAATAAGTTTCTAAATTGAACACAAAATACAGGTCTAAGAAGAAAGGTCACCTGTGATGTCAACATGTACATATTTATACAACTACATGAACTTCATTTATCGCAAGCTTTTTTTTCCCTTTCCCTTTTGCACAACATTATTTTTTACCCTACCAGTCCAGGTGCATAGTTGGGGTTTAAGTGGAATTCTCACAGAACAACAGAAGAATCCTGCCAAAAAATCAATTCTATATGTGCAAGACAAGCCTCATCAGATAATAGTCAGTTTAAACCCTATTGGATATTCAGGCAGACAACAGGGTTATCATCTCAACCTGTGCTGTCACCTGAAAAACTTTCACTGTTTAAAGCCTTAACATATTAACCACAAAACCCCTTAACACTTTCTGAGTGACTCAAAGCATTAAACTACTGTAATCCTTCTGGAAGTTAAATCTGCCAGATTTTCTTCCTTGTTAAATCTCTTTATGTAATGGCCATCCCATCTTAATAAGCACAACATCACAGAACTTCATGTCTGACAGGTTTTTTTCTACATTTGGTAACTACATTTTTCAATTTACTGATGCCATGTATCTGTGAAATTCTACTGTTTTATCACACTATACTACTCATGTCCACCTTTTAATAAGATCTGCCCGTATTTAAGAAAAAAAAATCCATGTGATCTTAAATAAATGCCAGCACATGAACAACCCATATCACACTGAATGTTCTCATGGACAGTGGTCAGAATTTGCTTCACTTCAA
This sequence comes from Pseudotriccus pelzelni, assembly GCA_035584735.1. NCBI lineage: Eukaryota > Metazoa > Chordata > Aves > Passeriformes > Tyrannidae > Pseudotriccus > Pseudotriccus pelzelni. The sequence continues at coordinate 11,911,497 of JAWMRA010000009.1, read as the reverse complement.
GTTCATTCCAAAACACTACAGGGTAGGTACTTACTGAGATCCTCTGCAAGCTGGACTCTTTTGCCAGTTAGGAGCATCACCTTTTTTTCATTGTCCTCAGCAAAATCTTCAAGCACTTCCTTCACATTCTTCTCCAAGCGCCTTACTGTAAAAAAGTCAAAACAACAAAGCAACAAAAAAAAAAGTAAGTGGTAATACTTTTGTATCTGTAATGACCTAAGGACAAAATTGGAGAAGGTCTGTTGGAGATGCAGTGTATGTTACAATATTAACTAACTGGTTGCAGAAAAGTCAAATTTCTGAACACAGAAGCCCCTTCTTTGGGCCAAGAAGACAGGAAATTCTTTGAGAAAGATTGTTAAATTTCAAAGGGTATTTGCTCTCTCAGCAAAATTGCATTACTTTCTTAGAAGACAATTTTTTGTTTCAAATCCCTCAACTGACTGTGAGCCTTACCTTCAGTGTTAGTAAGCTGCTGCCTCAGTGTATTTGCTGTAATCGCCAGCATTCGCTGTATTCGCCAGAAGAGGACGATGTCATTACATTCGAGCTGGAACAAGAGAAGTTGTGGTGTCAGACCTCTGATGTCCAGTGAACACCCTACAGGTAACAAGAATCTCTTGACTTTCTTAGCAGCAACTGTAACCTCATGGATGCATATACTGACCTCGCACAAAAATCACACAGAATAACTGGTGTAAGTAACAAACACACACATCAAAAATACCTCACAAGAACCACATTAGCCTTATTTAATGCACTGCATTGCCTTCATACCTGCTATTTTTAACAGAAAGAGCCATAGCACAGGAAACCATGGAAAAACAATTTGCACACACTGTATGAAGGCTGGTGAGTGTAACCTAATGCTCACTGAAACACTACTCTCTTCACAGCAAACATGCTGAGAGACAACAGCTGAACTTCAGGTTGTGCCTCCCCGTCTGACAAACACTTCTGAAGACAGTGCTGGACAAAGGCAATAGAAGAGACAGTTTCTACTGTCTGCAAGGATGGCAAGAGGGAACATTAACTTCACATTAGGACACCTTCAAAAAGACAGTAACATGAATAGGAGGTTAAGTGTCATGAAGTGGCAGCTCTCCATGCTGTAATCTCATTGCTTTATCCCTCACAGGCAAAAGTATGTCTAAAGTAGCAAAGACTTCTGGCTCCATGGGAATCCCTGTTGCTTACTAAAAGAAAAACAAACCTCCACAGGAAGTGAGGAGCTCTACCTTTTCCAGTAGTTTCTTTTTGATTTAAAATACAGTGCTAAGAAAACTATATATTCTTTGTGTGAATACATGCATCCTGTCATTTGTTGCACAAGGTTGGGTTTACAAGGCTGGAAAGTAATTTATAAAGATCTGTTTGAAACCTCCATAGTTATTTTTTTCCCTATTGATCACACATAATACCAAGTACTTGCTCTAAACCCTCACTGACCATACTTTTCCTATAAACCCATAAATATGTTTTCTGAATTTTTTTTGTATCACTGAGGTAAATAACTATCAGTGGGAAAGTGGGAGGAATGGATAACAACAAGATACCAACAGAAGTATAATACTGCTTTTAGTTGTGTATTTTCAATACACATTGATTAGTACCAGATGTTTAGGTCATGGCTGATACCTAGCGGTCATTTTATATAATTACCACCAGGATGGCATTTTATCCATTGTAAGCCTCATGAAAAACATATCTAGGATCACCAGCTATCTGGTCAGGCTTCTTTAAAGTATTTTTAGATTTTTTTTCGATTGAGATAGAAATAGTGAGGCAAAACACCAGTGTAGATGAAGAACATCTGCTCTTCAGTTTACCTCTGAGTCCACAAAATGCCTCTGATAATAATAGAAGCCTCTTCGACATAGATTGCAGTGGTTCAAGGCAGACTTCAGGAAGAATCTTCTGTAAATTTGGTGCCATGTGTCTTTAATCTAGGAAAATAGTATTTAAAATTGACTAAATAAATAAACACATACACTTGCTCTCGTGCATAGATTAATGATTGCATTTAATGTTAAAATGTAACTCCAAATTCCACTATCAATATCACGTTAACATATGTTAAATATTTCTCCGCAATTTGTCTGCAACTGGGCTATGATTAATGTGTTATTTACATTTGGCAAACATTACAGATGACTGTCAATTTAAAAATCCACTCTTCCATGCACATAACATAACTGAGTGCTTAAAAATACCGTCTGCAGCCAAAATACATTTAATTACATACTACAAAATAATCTTTACATTAATACTGAAAATACATTTTTTAATTGTACCCATTAATTTAGCAATTAAACCAGACTAAAGCATAGAAAACTATTTCATGGGTCTTATGTAAACAAACATTTGTAACTTTCCTTGATTAGGCTTATTTATATTTCAGTTCTTCAAAATTAAATATGTGTATTGATATGCCTCTTTGAAAAACCCATGAAATATAATTAAGAAAATAAATTGCTTATCTAGGAGGAAAACTCAATTTGCACTGAGCTTCCTCACGTAGAGGATGTGGATCACTAATATGACCTTTACAAAAAATGGTAAGTACTGTACAGGAAAGGAGCAGCAGGTATTTAAATGACTCTTCTATCTAGAATAAGCATAGAAATTAATGTTGAAAAGGTAGCCAAAGTTACTCCAGAAAATAAATCACCATTAAAGGAAATCTACATCTATTACTTATTATAGTATGCATTCTCATTTATTTAAAAGCTTACTTTTAATTACCCCTAGGGGCCTTACACTGCAATGAGATACGTCTTTTTCCAGAACATTTCAAACGTACAATACAATCCCTTGGGACACACTTAAAAAATCCTGCCTTTCAACAAGTATTTTTAAAAAAATTCTCTCTTCAATGTACCAATGAACTTCAAACTTCACATACAACCACACTGAAAGCTTAAGGATGTACAATATGCTTTAACGGTATCTTGCTCAAAAAAGGCCTTGATTCTTCTACATAACATCTGAACAATAATTTCAAACAAACTTTGTAGGTAAGAAAATCTGCTCAGCAGATTCTGATTTCAGTCTAAACTGACAGATTCTGAAGTGTTGTACTGCATTTGTCTGACAGCCAACAGAAGTGTGTGAATTGCGTGCAAGAATTCATTTAGTATTTCATTTGGAAACATCTGGATTACAAATTCAGTATTCAGAGGGAGTCCCCTGTATGCTATGTAGAAAGAACAGTCAAGTGTTCACAGGGGGCTTCCATATGTCTTGTTACAATTCTGCCTCTTACCAGACACGGGTCCACTGTTACTCCTCTTGCTTCCAGATTCTTTCTGACAGTCGTCACTTCATCATTTGCCAGATAAGCTGCATGGTCTTCATTGCACCTGATTAATTTTTCGAGTTCGTTTTTTGTTTCATTACGAATATTCTAGGATAGTAATGATTAGTTAGAATTAATTATTATAGACTCAGAGATCATCAGCACCTCCTCAATAAACACTCCATTTGCTTAAAAAGCCAGAACAGAAAATACCTCTGATGCCATTAACTATTATTTTTAAGTGACTCCAAAGGGTAGTTGTGCAAAGACACTTCAAATATAATATTTTTAAGGGATAATTCACTGTCAATTTTTAATATTTTCTTTTCATTATGCACCGAAATTCAGAACAAGAATAAAAGGGTGGGAAACAAAAATCAGATGTGTTAGCCCCCTTTCCCTCCATGAATATCCACTACCAGCGTTCACATTCACATACTATATGTGACACTGATCAGAATGGGAAAAAAAAAAAAAGAAATTCTTTGTGGTATTTAAAACAATGAAAAGTATCTTTTTTTTTTTGCAGTCAGCTAAAATGTGTGAAGAGGGTTGGTATTTTTTGAAATTCACTCAAAGCTTTACGCAAAGTAACAATCAAAGTTTTCCTAAGGTAGTGAACTACAAATTCTTTATAATTTATTTCCTTTTACCTGTTCTTTGGTGCGGCCTACCCAGTGTAACCATCTTTTTTTCCAGTCTGGACCCACCATATCTTCAATAACAGATTCAGCTGAAACAGGAAGCATGATATTAACTATCCCACAGAATGAACACAACCAGCCAAATGTACAGTTCTAAACTTGGGTACATGAAGAAGAATGGACATTTTATGTCAAAGAACATAAGATATGCCATACTGTGTTTTTTACTTGAAGCAACAGTTGACATATTTTACTAAAATTTAAAAATGACTGCCAACCAGAAGATGCTTCAAAGAAGTATATAAAAACAACAACCCTCCACTGAGACAGCCCTCCTGGTTTCAAGTCAGGCTTTAAAAAAAAAAAAATCTTACCTTGCTGCAACTTGCATCAAAACCAATTACGCTAGAAACCATAAATGGACCACCTACTTTCCCTGAATCTATTCTGTTCTCCTACGTGTGCATTTGTACCATTTTTTGACTCTACAGATCTCTACTGCTTATCTCAGTTGCTTCATTGCAAGAGCAGGAGCACAAGCACTTGAGGGTGTACTTTGCTAAATATTTCTATCAGTACCATTTCAAACAGTCACCACCGTGTCAGTTGTGCTGATACAAAAGCTTGCACTGCAGTGAAGTGAACCAGAGCAAGACTGGGCCAGACTAAAAAGCAGAGAAGAGTGGAATACATCACACAACTCACTGTCTTTGAGCCGACTTTGGAGCGTCTCTTCCATAAAATGAATGGCTGCATCCCACTGCTGTTTGTCGGATATTGACCGATCTTCCAAGGCATTGTGCTGGATCACTCGCTGCAAGACAGAATGGACTTTTAGCATGCAAAAAATAATTTACTCATGATTTAGTAACAAGAACGTTTCTAGCATTCTTTTCATTTTTTAATGTCTGATAAAGCAGCTTGTATTGGGCACATGTGATTTATTCAAGAGATACTATTCAAAGGATTGCCAAAATTTTTTTGTGTGCCTTTAGTTTGACTTTATTCCACAGCCTAGCATAGACAATGTAAAAAATACAGAAGACATGAAACCCCTCTGGATTACAGAACCTATAAAGATGGTAATGAAATGATGTTATTTTATGTGACTACACAAAACAGAACAAATGAGCTGATGCTAAATTCTCACCAGGCTGTCCTGCAGCCAGTGGATTATGGATGACTTTTCTGAACCAGTCAAAACAGTTTTATTAGATGCTATTTAGGGGGAAAGTAATAAAAGATAATAATGAAATGAGCTGAGAAAATGTATTAAAACATTATGTAGAAAATATGAGATGGACACACCTCCCTGTCATTTCAGGATTACAACAAAAGAATGCAAAAATACTGAGTATACAACTTCAGTAAAGAAATTTCAACAGCACTTAATCAACAAGGCAAAAACCCCACTACATTATACCAGGCTATCCTCTGCTCTCTCGTTCCATTTATGCCGTTTAATAGTTTCTTCTTTGACAGCTTGTTTCAGTTTATCAAAGATATCATCGTGCTCCTTTCCCTTTTTTTCTGTCATGAAACGGGAAAATTCCTCTTGCAAAGTCTCCCATGCCACCTAGGAAATTAGCAAACAGTTCAGCCTGAAATGGACCATTACACTGTGCTTCAGCTGCTAAGCGAACATTTATGACAATTCTTGCAAGTATAAAAATTTGGAGACTTTCTGAAAAAACATTCAAGCATAAGAGTAAGTCACTGACTTCTCCTTTTTCCATTACCAGTACAGGCAACACTAAACTTGGCTTCACTATATTGTAGCAAATGGATGAATATACCTACTTGAAGGGTTTAACCTTGTAAAAATAGGTTTTTTTGCTCTGTAGTAAACAAAATTCACCAGAACAGCAAAGTACAATGTTTCTGCTCTATATGCTTCTGAACACCAAAATCTTGCCAGTCTTTTCTGACATCTAAGTTGGTTAAAAGAACTGCAGTCAGTCCTTCAAACATCACTTTACTCTTCTGGAGTTATGCTGCCATTTTAAATGGCTTTGCACAGATTGCAGGTTTGTTTTTTTTTTTTATTTAAATAATTACATTCTTACCTCTACTGCTTTATTAGGCAGTTGCTTATCAGTCCACTGCTTCAGCTTGATGTCCACAGTGGTGTTAAATGTCCCTGAGTTTGTAGTCTGTGCTGCTGGAAGGTATATATTCTCAATCACGTGAGTAGATACCCTTTCCCATAAAGTTTTTTCAAGAATCTCCTCCCTAAAATGAAAGTTGTAACACATGTGATGATTTCCAAACAGGCAACTAACAGGTATGGATTCAATTTATTAGAAACACTAAGAAAACGAGACTACAGAACGCAGGAAATACTCCTTAACATCACAACAACTTCAATCAAAATCTGCATGGAACTAAGGACACAAATGCACAATGTTTTCAGCAGCAGAGAAGTTGGCCTCTAAGACTCTCACAGTTGCCACTGCACTGCACAACACTTCCTTGCAGCCTTTCATTTCACCAGTATAACCACGCAGAGCTGTCTGTGTGTTTATGTATGGGAGGTGGGGGAGCCTCATGGGGCCAGACTACAAAGCACTGACATGCTCCCAAAAGAACATGTGGGTTTTGTTTCTACAGTACTCTGATTTGATTGTTGGAACATGCTGTAGTTTTCCATTTGGGATTTTCATTGATTGCTCCCAGATTTGATAAACAATGAAGCAAGTTGACAAGTCCCACCTTTTACCAAAATGTATATTGACATTCCTTAACAGATGAGCTTCATGTCACTACCAAACGAAGCACTACTTTCCCATTTATGGTGCCTTTCATGAAGTAACAATGGAAACAAACCACCTTCAACCTTTCTAAATTGCAATAAACCTTACACTTGCAGTGAGACAACTCAGTTAAGCCAATGTAGCATGTACCCAGTACCCACAGAGCCAGTCATGCTCCTTCTGCCCCTGCCACGGTCTCTAGTACAGGTTGTGGGTTTCCTGCAGGCTAATTTTATGCTTGCTCAGAATGCTAAATCAGCTTAGATCATATGAATGCCAGATTTGGCAGAATGGTGAGAGCTAAGAGGCTAAGAAAAAACTGTCCTTTTTTGGTGGTACAAGACTCAGACCCTTTTCTTCCAAATGGGCTGAAGTTCAGGACACAAGCCTCCTCCCTGATAATGTCCCTACTCTAACTGGGCCATCTATCAACAAAGACTGAAGAACTTCCCATAAATATCACCTCCCTTCCCCCATATCAACAGTAGCATAATTGAAATTTTCTATTTTGTGTTTAAAGCATCCTTCCTTGAGAATTAAATAGTTTGAAGCTGTCCATCTTTCATACCGCTATTAATGGAGATCAAAGTCACTAATTTTTCTACTGTTGAAAAAGCTGTTCAACATATTCAGTGTAGTAAAAGTATTTATACAAAACTGAAAGGAACTCAAGGATTTAAATGTTGAGAAAATTACCTTTAAATAAATATTGCCACCAGCAAAAAAAATTATTAAAAATCTTTTAAAGAGCTTTGTTTAAAGTAGGATGATTTAATACTGTTCAAGCAGAGATCAATTACTGATCATTCCTGATCACCATTAAAAGAACCAGGGACGTGGCAAATTAGTTTCACTTGCATTCACTTACAGGGTGTGCTGGAACCCATCTGTTATGGATTTTACCACTTACAATGCACTGCAGGGGAAGTGTAGTTCTCTGATTAAGAACAAATGCAACCTCATTCCTTCTTTACTGATTATCAATAAGAACACATTTTTGCTTTGCTTAATCTAATCAAACTTAATTGGAAGGAATGGAAATTTTAACAGGATAGAAACACTTGCATTCATCAAATGCACTGCTGTTTTTAGTTTGAATATAATGATATGTTCATAAAAGCATTTTTTTCAAGCCTTAGCTTTCCAGTTGAAATTTATAGCTCATTAAGTGTAACAAATCTAGAGTCACCACTACACTTTAACTTTCAAAGGAAATGCACAGAAGCATTCATTTTATGCACCCACCCAAACCACAACATGAAATGAAGCAGACTAGATGTGGGCCAGGGTTCTTTAACATCTACACAGCCAACAACAGCACAACACCACCAGAATGACAAACCTGCATTACATTTGGACTAGAACAATATTTTAGACTAACACATATAAGTCTTTCTCTGAACACAGCCACATACCCAGCATTATTCTAATGTTATTAAGAGTCAAACATTTTATCTCATTCTCTAATCTTTGACCAAGTTACAGTTCAGTTCAGGTCCCTGAACATAAAGGCATTAAAGAAATCTTTTTTCAATTGTTCTCAGTTTTGATACAGGCTGTCAAAGCAATCCTCTGTGTTGGCTATTCTCCTCTCAGCCTGCATGTACAGTGGCTTTTCTATGCAGTGATGCTACGCAGTTAAAGTGCTTAGGCTGAGCTCTGTCTCACACCTGTGCTGCCTTACAGAGAAGGTCAGCGTAGTACAGTGCAAGTGACTGAGGCTACCAATGAGATCCACGTGTAGGATGGAACTCTCAAACATCCAGATCAGCTCTTTTTACAGCCAGGAATTACATATTCTTTCAATTTTCCAAATCTCTGATTCCCTGATTTCCAATGTCATATCCATTATTTTGATATGCACAATGACAATCCCCAAACATCAAGACGAATTACTCATTCATACTACAAATGAACATCTCAAAACTTATTTATTATGACTGTTCCTTTTCATTTTTAAGGAATATCTACTGTTCATTACACTGTCTAAAACAGAAGTACAAACTGATATCATATAATTTTTGTGGAGGGGTTATATAAGTATTTTCTGATTCAGAATAACAAACAAACATAGACAACTGTCACAGGGACAAAGGACATGATAATACATTGTTCAAGAAAACCATTTTCTTATTTGTATTTAAGAATTTTGTTTACTTGAACTCTTTATATTTTAAAGGCAAACTTCTGATAGTTAACAAAATAATAATTAAAAAAGAATTAAAAAAAAAAAAGGAAAAAGGAAAACAATTACCATACCAGTGCTTTGGTGTGACCTGAGTCAAACTTATGACTTCATCAAGAATCTCATTCTTTGCTTTTTCAAACAGTTCATTCTGTGCAAAAGGAAACAATTAGATTAAGTATAGCTTGATCATATTTCTATACAAAAAATTAAAAAAAAAACCCCAAACTTTTTTCTTACAGCCTTTAAACCCCAAATGATACCTCCTAGTCATGTTCTGTCGTGATCACAAAGAAACAATGACCTAGGGGCAAGCTGGGTCAGATAATTGTATACTAGAAGAATGAGGGACTTATGTATTGAAGTATCACACTTTTGAAGAAAAGTATTTCATAAAACAGAGCTCAGTATTTCCTTCCCCTAGAATAATATACACTGTCCTCACACTTTAAAATGTCAGGACTTTATGTTAACATTAAGAAATCTGAACAAATGAGATTAAATGGCATAAATTTTAATTCATAATCTTCAACCCTTTGTAGCACACCAGTTAAAGCAGTTGTGTAACTTACCCTGTCAAGCTCTCGCAATCGGGGGTAATTGTTCTTCCACTCGGTCTCAAGATTGAAACGTGTGGCTGCAAAAATCAGAATAAAGGTCTTAACTTTTCTGATTGTCTATATGAAATTCATCATTACCTTAAAAGTTTAGCAGCTCCTAAAACTGCAACGAATTTTGATTATAACAAAATTGTGACAAAAGACACACTTTTAAGTGTGTCTGCAAATGAGAAGAATTTTTGGCTGTCTACGCCCAAATATTCTGCCCGTAATTTACAGAATTCATGCATTAAAAAAACATAGTGAAAAGAGACATTCAACCTCCAGCGCAGCACAAGTCAGTCCTGCTCTGACCTTTATGTAGAAAGCCTTTTTAAACAACATCTGAATCCAGTGGAAGAACTGTGTTTTGCTCACAAAAAACCCCACCAAAATCCCCTTGATTCTTTTCATACTTATTTGCTCCTTTGGTTTTTAGAGCAAGTGGGTACTTCATACCATGAATTACTTTTTTGGGTCTTTTTATAAAGATTAACAGGGGGTGATTATCAATTAATAAGAAATATTGACCATACAAAACACATAAAACATAATTGCCCAAGCATGTCAGCAAAAGTCAGTCCTTATACGTTACAGTCCTTATATGTCCTTTTACGTGGAAGAACTACCTGTTTAACAGCAAGTTGCTATTTCACTTGTTTCTTTGAAAAGATGTTTACCTTTAAAAGCATCTGCTTGCTGCTCCACAGACTCTCTCACCATTTTCCAAAAGCAATCTGACACAGCAAGACTTAAGTTCTTTGTTGTTACTTGGTGTGCTTTCAGCATACACGTCCTGTAAAGAAAGACAGCTAGAGGAGATTCGATGCTTACTCGTGTTTTCTGGCACACATTTCCTCCTCCCAAGAATAAAGCTTTGCTTTTTTATAGCAGAAGATAACATGTCAATGTGCACCAAACCTAAATTCCAGTTTCTTCCTCCAAAATATGCAATGTAGATAAATACCAAAGCAAGGGGGGGGAAAGCCCCAAAACAAAGCAAGTAAACAAAAACCTCTCACCACAAATAATTTCTTATTCTAGAGGCTGCAGTGCAGGTACTGCAGTCACAAAGACCACGCGGGGTATCTTCCTGACAAAGACTAGCCCGTGAAATCAAAACTCTGCTCTATGAACTTCCCACCAGGTTACCGCTTGAATACAACATTGTCACACCACGACAATTGATATTTAGAGGCAACACAACTCATAGTTGGGCTGGGTCCCTTCCTCCCACTGTATTTAGTGCCTGGACATAGGCTGGAACTTAGTTTTTGTAGAGTCAGTGGAGAGACACAGAAAAATCTTGGAAGAGAGGCTCAGAACTGCACTGGAATCAAGTGCTGCTTGTATGCCTCTACTGACTTAAGAGCAAGCATTAGGAAACCAGGACAACTTGGTCACCCCAAAACTGTATTTAATTTAAGCAGATTAAATCTCAAATAGTGTTTCCACATTGCAATCCTTTTAAGTTCAAGAAGAAAAACTGATGCTAGGATTGACCAACACAGGCTCATTTTAGTAAAAAGAATAAAATAGCAACATACTTTAATAGCTTTGAATTTTGAAAAAATTCCTCTTCATATTCTTTAATAGATTCAATGCTTTCACTGCTGTTTCCTGGAGAAAGAAAAGAGTGCTGCAACAGTTCCATTTAGACAGTTTTCTCTGCTACCAAGAACAAAATAAGCAGAGCTAGAGCTCTCTTTACCTTTTCCAGTAACAACTGCAAAATAACCCAAAGCTTTCATTGGGAAGAGTTTGCCTTCAATGATTTGCTGGATCTATGAAAATAAAGGATTAAAAAAAACATGGTTAACTTTGCACAGAGACATTCTTTCCTTCATTTCCTTCAGCACAATTTTAAAGCCAGATCCAGTTATATGTCTGCATAGAGTACTGCAGGATGCATTTGGTCATGGGACTATGAGTTCTACTGATATTTAAAACAAACAAAAAAATAAAGGCATAATACAAAGAAGGCATAACACAGCAAAACACAAAATACAGCAAAATGCCTATCCCTCAACACCCTTAAGCCTTTTTGGGAAATGGAACTTGTTTTCGGGTCACCTTCATGAAACAAATCAGTACTGTAGCAAGCTGAGACTGAAGTCACCAGCTCATCACTAAAAGCAAGGCCTGAGAGATTAAAACAAAAAAAAAATCATACTGAATACAGAAATAAGCACTCAAAACCATCTAGAACAGGTAGGTGAGGTCCAATATTTACAACAGCATCTCAAGTATTTCACTGTATGTGACTTTAGCCATCACAGTGTGAGAAAAACAGTTTCAACTCACCCTGTTTGGGCTGGCCACGTTTTTCTCTGCAAGATCAACCTTTGTCAACACAAAAATTGTCCTTTTTCCTTGGGGATCCATTTGGCTGACTAAGTCTGTGACAATACTGCGTTCTGCATCCACTGACCCATCTAAAATACATACAAAGTTGTATTTCAGGAACTACATAATCTAACGTACTGAAGATACAGTAGGTGTCAAGTTAAGTTTCATGTTACAACTTAAAACCAGTAAAATTAGACCCATTTTTGGGTACACAGAGTGAAAATTTGCTTTGTTCCCAGCATCATAAATAACTAGTTTGTTCTATTTGTTTAAGTTTAAAACAATACCAGCTTGCTAAAAATATTCAACTCCGTTAATTCTATGCTGCCTCCAAAAATACTTTTGAAGTCATCTTGAATATTATCACCACCATTTTTCTTTATTGATTAAAAACTCTTATCAAAAAGTTGCTTTTTGCCACAGATTCTGCACAGATCGCATTAGTTTATAAACAGACATTCCACAGCATACTGTTTTATCCACCATACAAATTATCACAAAAGGAAATTTAATACAATCAGGGCAGACTCCAGAGTAACATAAGAACCATGATTAAAACAAAAAGTCCTGCCAGCTGGATAACTATCTAGACTGATTACCTTGAATACAGAGGATGATGGCATTAGGATTCTGCATGTAGGCCTTGCTGATGCTAAAGATAGTTTCCTTTGTATCTGGAGCCATACCTGATGTCACAGTCTTTAATATGTATATGGAAATATATATTTAAAGGGAAAAAAAAGAAGAAAACAAAGATGTTAAAAAAAACCCCAACAGCTACTTTTCTCACCAATAACACTACCCCAGTTTCATGTATTAATTTTTAAAATTTTTTTCTTTATTCCATACTTACACTAATGACTCCAGGTAAATCAACCAATACCATTCTCTGTAAACCAGGACCTTTCACACTTAAGGAGATGGTCTGCGAGGTAAAAGTGAAATTCAAGGTTTATATACACACCTACTTTGCAGGTAGTTGCATATACAAACACACATATAAAACTATATAAATGCATATTTACATACATGCTTTAATCAGTAACAACCTGTAAATTTCAAATAGGAAGTACAACTTTAAATGCAAGCAACTGTTACATAAAACTGATTTTAAGAGTCCAAATACACTTTGCAACTGCAAAATATTAAGTATACACTAACTGGATTCCCCACAATAGCCTAGTTGAAGAATACTTACAAAAGACACACATGTACAGATATTTACCATTAAATATTTGAGAAGTCTTACCTCAGTGCTAACAGTGCACCCTTCTTTCACACTGTTTCTCATTCTGATTTCTATTTCATTTCTCAAAGCTGCAAGCTGTTACAAGAAAAGCAAAATATCAAATTTCACTCTAATTAAACAGGGGCTTACAGATCACAAAGGCACAATTTTTTTCAGAGTTAATAAAAGTCACATTGACTTTCCAGTCACTTCTGTATACTTACATCCTCCTCTTTGGTCAGATCAAACTCCCGAGAGCTGTCTTTGAATAAAGCCACATGGTGGGGACCTTCACTGAGGGTTACCTAAATGATAAAAGCCTAATGAGAAAGCACAGCAAATCTAATACAGAGAAACATGAGAAGTATGTGCACTTCCCACTGTAGAAATACAACTACATGTAATGCTTATTTAGCACACAATTACTTAATGGTAAACATTACTACTACACAGACAGTATACATGAATTGGTCTGTAGAGGTTTTATCACTGGCTGTAACAACCCTCTTGCTTAGAGGCCATTTTATAAACATAGGTTTATTTGTACTTCAATTAATGGCATAATCAGAGAGAGAACAATACAACAAATGCTGATTCAGAGATTATGATGCTTCTTACCTTAACAGGGGAGCGTGTCATCATCTCCCCAGACCCTCGGGGGAATATGCGTGCTTGGGCGATCATTTCTAACACGCTGGTTTTTCCTGCACTTTGATCTCCAACCACCACGACCTTAAGTGAAAGTTCAAACAGCTGTTGGCTTTCAGCAGGACATTTTGGAAGCATAGACAGGCTGACTAGAAATACACGAATCTGTATCAAGAGCAGCTGTATTCTGTTTGATAATAAATGCATTGGTTTAAAGACAGAATGTCTGAAGAAATACTAAGTCATGCAAAAAAACTGACTTAAGACAGCACAGTCCACAAAGCACCCTGTCAGGCCACCTAACAAAGAGAGGAAAGACTTGCTGCTCTCATGGCAGGCAGCTCCTCTCTTCTTGTACAAGGTCCTTTCAGCAGGCAAAACACTACACATGTGGTAGATGCTTATTCTGCCTGGAGAAAGTTGAATTCTGAAGTAGATGCTGTCATTTACCCCATCACAGTGGTTTCCTATAGAAGCTACCAGTGCTACAGGTGGTTGTGCAAGCAGGGAGCATTCCTGGCTCTCCCCTACCCCAGCAGTCAGGCCAGCCAAACCCCTTCCCACAGTCTCTCCAACAGCAGCACTGCTGCAGGGAGACAGCCAGGACACCTTACACTCTGAGCTCCCCTCACACACACTGGCAAACAACAGCCATTTTACAAAGCCAAGGAGGATGGGGTGCCCTGACTGAAACCATTTAAAATTAAAAGCCGAGCACAACAAACAGCAGTATCTGAACCTAGACAGAGAATATGATTAAATGCTTTATTCAGTTATAAGACTGGTGTTTCATTAAAAAAATCACTGAATTTGTTAAGTACTTACTCTAGGTAGGTGATCTTGAGTGTTATAACTGGCATCATAATCAGACAGTATGTCAAGTACTTCAGAATACATATCAATCAAGGATTTCTACAAAAAAGAAGTACAGAAAGAAAACACAGCCAATTAAGACAACAAAGACTGAGTTTCAAACTACTTCATCTGTAAACTCATGTGTAAAAATGCTTTTATTCTCTCCAGATGGTTTGAAATCTCAACCGTCTACACTGCAGCTCAGATCTTTGTTTTATGAAGTACAATACAAAGTAAAGTCACTCTTGTCTCCTGTGGAGGAAAACACTACAGCATCTTGCTGAAGGAGGAAAATGAGAGCTCTTATTTACATACAGCATAAGAGAACAACAGAGCTCAAAATTCAGTTTCCAAGTTAAGAAGCTGAACTGAGTTCCTTCCATTAAACATCAACTTACATCTTTAGTTTGATGAGCAAAGATATAGTGTTATCAATCTCAATTTGTACAAATAAGAACTCTTTATTTTCCAGTTCTCAGAGGAAAGAGCAAGATCAATATTGGTCAGTGACTGATGCAGAGAGAGGCAGAAAACATCTTAGAATGCTCAGGATGTTGGCAGGCAAAAGCAAAAGCATACTTAGTTCAGTCTCCCTGGATTTATACAGAGCCACTAAATGATGTTTCCTGACCCCATAACGTATTCCTACCAAACTCCGTAAGACCCATGATACAGCATAAAGGTATCAGACTGTGTGTGTAAGAAGGTAAGGTGTAAGAAGACCTGGAAGCGAGATTATTAGAAAATACAATGAAGCTGAATCAAATAACCCAATCCCCATTTCCCAATCACTTGAGTAGTTATTTAGTTAGATGTGGTAACCCCTCTGTGCTCTTCAACTGAAGCCATTTCCAAAAGCTATGTATTTAAAAAAAAAACACACAACAAACAAAAAACAAAGGAAAGGACATATAATAGCCTGGATGAGTCAAAAATTAGCAGAAGTATTATAAAGCTAATGTTAAAAGTTCATATATGAATTAACAAATACAATTTAGAACAGCATCACGGAAATAGGGTCAAATGTGGCATAATTACATTTCTGTGTGGTTTTGTAACACATAAATACCTTGAGCTTCCTCTGATGAATTCCCTTGTCATCTCTTTGCAGTACCAATTTTCTTAATTCTTTGTTCTCCTTCTCTAGTCGCTCGAGCATTCTTTGGTATTTGAGCTATAAAACAGTAACACAAATATACTTGTGTAATAATGGAAATAGTACACTCACATAAGCAAAGTTTTACCTATGGAGAACGTATAATCCCTCGGGCAAGTCCTTAAAAAATATAGAAACCTTTGTGATCATTACAGTTATTAAAAATGCAAGGCCATTAAGAGAAGACCATTAGAATTTTTTTTTGCAATGCAACTCCTTTGCTTCCAAAGTCCTAATAAGACAGCACTGTTCCCATACTGATTAAATATGGGAGTATATAAATCAATCTTTAGGCATCTTAAGCATCATTTTCAAAGAAGCTACACATATGGAATCAGACAGAAATTAGTGTCAGTGGGAACTGGCCATTCAATCAAAAAGGTCACAGGGCTTAAATGTGAATTAGCATACAACCTCAGTTCAAGACACAACTGTACCAGCTCAGTCCTGTTTAGGAGATTACAATAGTACTCTGAAGATTATGTGTTAAACATATATATATATTTGATATCTACTCTGAAACCCATTTTCTATGATGTAATAATGCATTGGGCCTGAGTGTACTTTTAAGAACAAAAGAAATTTCAAGCTGGTAGTAAAAAAAAAGGTAAATAATAAATGCATTCAAAACTTATTTCAAGAGGCTACAAAAACCTGTATTAAAACATTGGCTGAGCCAAAAAGCCAATCAATTTAGAAGCCAACAGAGAAAAGATTAGATACATCAAGAAAAGTGAGCGAGCAAACCAAAATACTAACAAATATGACTAACACACATCAGCCCTGAAAAAAATCTAACTTAAAAATAACTAGTTCTGCCTTGCTAATCAAGGAGATAAAAACTTTTTGGAATGAGGTCTTGCGTTCTGTAAGTCATTGTCAGAAAAAGAACAGATTAGACTGACCTTTGGTCTGTGCCAAGACAAGGAACTCTGTATTGATAAACTTGGAGACTGAAAAAAGCACTTCAGTTTTACCCAATATAAATATATTTGGTGTATTTTCATGGGTGCTTTTGTCTAGTAACTTGGAGTCTGCTGCACATAAATCACTACTTAAGACATCAGTAACTCGGAAAAGTCACCTGAGTGCGTAAAAGTTCTTCTTGAAGTTGATCAATCTTCTCTTTGTCAGAAACCTACAAAGAAAAACAATCATGGCTACTATCACTTGTTTAGTTCAACTACTGCAAGTAACAAAATCACAAACTGAAAGCTTTGTTCCACCTAAGAAAACAGACTTTACATGCATTTTAAAGCAAGTAAAATTCTTCAATTAGCATTTAAGGCTGATGGAAAGCTCCATCTGCTACAGGAGATCCACATCAAAGAATCGTCTGAATTTCAGTACATGCAAATGCAAAAAATAACCCTTCAAGACTAAACACTGGGAAAGTGGGTCGAGAGAAAAGGAACTTTATACAGTGCTGAGGGAGTTTTCTGGCCAGTGAACTAAATGTAGGTTTTGTGGTCAAATTCTTGGGATCTTGTATGTTAATTCTCTGAATTAGCATGATGTTAATGGGATACAATCACCAGACATCTGATTGCTACAGAAACTACTTTCAGGTGAGTATTTACTATTTCTGAATATTCACAAAGATTCTTATTTCAAGCTTATTTTTCAGAATTACAATTCTAAACATGCCACACAACTTCATAAATCTTAGTTAGGTAGGACAGTCTTGAAGGGTTATTTCAAAATTATTTAAATTACAATAAAAACAGGAAAAATTAAGATATTATAGTACAATATATTTTGAAGTTCAAGGCATTACTGTAATAAGATCAGGCACTAAGAACCATTTTTAGACAAATATTCATAAAATATGTTCATCAAGATGTAATAAACAGTTGTTTAAAACAATCCCCATTTAATAACACACAGACAAAAGTATAAATGGTGCAATACAAATTGCTATGATGTAAATATTTACAAACAGCATAAAATCTAATGGCTGACTGATGAAATATTCAATTTAGAAAAAACTGTAATCTAAACAACTACTGGAAGCTCTAATATTTAAATAAACTTTATGCAATAAAGCTCATGTGACATTTACAACTCAAATTAGCTTCAGATCAGAAGAGCATATTATCTACTATGCAGAGGACAGCTGTCATTTAGACATTAATTCTGTTACTATAATTTCACAACAGTTGTTACAGATTAAACAAGACAAAAATCCACAATTATTCATAGTGCTCAATATTATTTGGCCATTGAGCCTGTAGTGTACAGAATTCTGTCTGCACTTTATAGAAAGAAATCCAAGCTGACACTTCCATCTTTGTCCAATTATTTTCTTGGTTCATAAGCAGCAAAGAGGAAGTGCTGTCAACTAGCTTTTCATTTAATTAGTTCAGCGATAGCAAAAGCGCATCAGAAACAGGGTTAGTTTAACATAGAGGACTTGATGGTGTAGCCACTTCCAACACCTCAGAGATGTAAGGGGAAAATAAAAGTAGGAGGGCAAAGAGAATGGTGTGGAGAGTCAAAATAAACAAGAAAATTAAGGAAAGAAAAGGAAAACAAAGTGTTTCTATGTGCTACAGACTTTCCAAACAGTCAATATTTTCCTGTTCTCTGCTTTTAAGCAAGCTGTTCTCAAAAGATTTGTGATGCACCTCTGAAATCCATCCCTACAGACAACTCCAACCACACTCTGAGCAGTGTCTGTATGAGTTAAAATATTGCACACAGCTTACAAGTTGCAAGATTGGAAGCAAAGAATTATCTAGCACTAGATGACTAATTCTAAGAGGGCCAATTAGGTAAGTTACTTCAGAAATAACAAACAGCCCTAGAATGATGCATTTGTCTCAGTGTTTGGTGCAGGTGTTATTTCAGTGTTAGTGCAAACAGTGCTTTGACCATGTACCCCATAACAGCTTAAATGTCTGAGTTGCCAATACTGAAAAGCTAAAACTAACAATTGGAAGTATCGACAGCCACATATGACTAATATATGATTTCTACATAAAAAGAAAAAAGTAAAATAAAAAATTAACTACTAAAGTATGTCTATATAGGCACATAGTTTTTGTTTAATCCAGTTCAGCATAATATGCACATCAAGATTCCTCCTTCTTTCCCCATTGCCAGCATAAAGAGCTACGAGGAAAGAAAACTGGAAAGCCATTTTTAATCAAGGGTTCCTGCACACAGATGCAGATACCTGTTTACTAAGATTACTGAAAGCTCCTCAAACATTTTGCAGAGCTGTTGCTTTCCAACAACCCTTGTCACATATTGTACAAAATAACTACACGCCTCTGAAAATCCAGCACCTTTGAAACCATAGTTACTGGTCTTGTATATTCTCTAACAATACTACAAATAATTTTAAATTGATCATCTACAAAACTACAATGATTTCTGCATAAATGAAACTATCAAGGTCCAGACCAAATGCATTCAAGCAGCTATGCTCAGTGCAGCTCTATAAACTCAAACGTTATACTGCTAAATATTTATAAGGCTGACCAAAAAAACCCAATAGGAAGCAATCGCCTTTTTGTTTTTAGTATCCTCTCTTGATTGTGAGATGGTTCTTACTATTATTCAATTTACAACTGTGATAGATTTAATATTGAGTAATTAAATTAAAATGGAAAAGTGTGCAAGAAAATTGGGCAACAAAACTTCTCTAATAGAGGCAAGGAACCCAACTCAGCTAAAAAATAAACAACATTAGTTTACATGTTTTCAAAAGGACCTACAATGATTTATTTCCGTGACAGGAACAATTTATTCTTCTAAAGGAGAATTTGGATCAATAATTAGGATTTCTGAGTCCTGTCACCATATTAAGATATTAAAGAAAATAGTCTACCATCTTTTTTAATTCAATGCAAGCAAAAAGATTAGTGTGACAAAAATAGACACATTCCTTGTCATAAGGTATGTATGCCAAATGGGACACCTGAAT
Source organism: Pseudotriccus pelzelni (assembly GCA_035584735.1). NCBI lineage: Eukaryota > Metazoa > Chordata > Aves > Passeriformes > Tyrannidae > Pseudotriccus > Pseudotriccus pelzelni. The sequence goes on along the minus strand of JAWMRA010000009.1, from coordinate 11,891,851 downwards.
GTTAGATTAAAACTTGTTATGTGTAAAGGTAGGTTGACCTTCAACACTCAGAAGACACAAAGTACCTTCCACAAAGGGCAGGATAATATTTCCAAAGACGACCCTTGAAGTTGCTTCACAGCTTGGGAATTGTGGAATTAGTTGCAACAAAGTACTAACAAAGTAGAATTTCAATCAGAAACAAATGCAACATCAAGCTCATTTTCCTTCCTGATTGTGTTTATTAGGCTGATAAATTTTTATATATTAAATATTGTATTGCCTTTCCAGCAATTTTTACAATTCATATACTTTATTATAAACTTCAAGCTACTATTCCATACTCCAGCTCTCTCAGTAAGCTGTATACAATCTGACAGAGGCTGAAGAAGTTACCTTTCCTAAAAAAAAACAAAGTAACTGAATAAATAGAAAATATTTAGATCACTGAAGACGTCTTTATTCTTAGTAAAATAAACATCTGGAAGGGAATGCAAGAACAGCTGTAGGACACATATAGAGATAAAGTCATCTCAAATAATTAAATTTACATTATATTTTATTGTACGATGCTTAGACTCAGTATAACTGAGGATAGAATACATCAGTGCTATTTTAAATCCAGACAAAATACTGAATAAATTTGAAAAATTAAATGAGGAAAAATGCCTTTCACCATTTTTTTTTTTAAATTAAAGGAGTATTAAAAGTTTAGAATGGCCAGGGGTTGTAACTCTAAAACAAAAAATAATATGGCAAGAAAGTAAAACATCTGAGTATGAAATGCTGCTATACTTCCAGAGAACAGTGATTTTCCTCTGCTGACTAAAAAGCATGAAAATTACATTAATTGCTATACAATTATGTCTAGAAGTTCACATTTAGTGTATTCCTCTTTCTGCGGATGTACAGAATATCAAGCTCTGTATTCAGTGCTCAATTCCAAAGCTGTTGAAAAGCACAAGTAATCAGAAAGCTTTTGAGGGGGCACAGAAGCAGCCAACAAATCAATGCAGTTAAGAATTACACACTGTAACAGATCAGACAACTAAAATATCCCAATTTATGAGGAATTTCCAATTAATCTCAGCCACATAATAATTAAATGACTTGATGTTACATTGAGTCAGTAAAGTGAACTGCAGATGTTCAACAACCGCAACATATCAGTATGAAGTCTGCTTTAAGATGGAAAACAAAGGACTACCTTTGATTAATATACAGTAGATTCTGTTATTAATAGCAGTATTTAATTGTCTCTGCAAAATTGTTTCTAAGGCGTTCCAGTCATTTTTATATTGGTAACAGTATAAAGCAGGGAAAAAAGTATCCAGACATGTATTGCCTGAAAATAGCTACACTGTTACAAGATAAAGCTACCATAAGCAACCGTAAACAGACTTGACATTGATTCACATACTTTCCTTAAATGGCTTCTAAATGTATGAATGTAAAATAACAGTTTTTATAGAGACAGAGAACATACAGTTTCTATGTGACAGAAATTACCTGTTCTGCTTTTAACATCACACTTTAAATGCAACTTGGTTAAATTGAAACAGGACTGTACATACATACACTACACTGTAGTGAAGTTGGCTGTAGTAATTTGGGCCCGTGATTTAATTAGTTAGATTTTTCCAGCTCAAATGCAGAAGGCTGGAGTATTTGATTAGTGTGAATGCAGTACATATCATCCCTTAAGCCATCACCTTTCGCTTCTGCTGGGATGAGCCCATGTTATATTGGCCAGCGGCTCTGCGCGCTTCCTCTTCGTGCTGCTGGATTTGTTGTTGTAACAGAATGAGTTCCCCAAGCAGGCCCTGCCATGAGTTTATAATAAAAAGGAGAGGAAAATTTGGGGTGTAAGGAGAACAAAGTTAAACCAAAGGGTATAACAAAGACAGATGAAAACCAGGTATGAATGGGTCAGTTCAAACAAAAGTGAAATTTCATTAGCGAGATCTCTTGCTACCTGGAGTGGATAGAGCCAGCAAAACTATGCATTTTGCAAATCCAGGTAGAACAAAACAATCACCACTTAGCTACACTTTATAAATTACATTCAACTTTGACTAGGCATCTAAACCTTTAAGAAGTCAATTACGCTGGCTTTAAAATATTCTCAAAGTGTTCAGAATTTAATTTCAATTATTCATACCAGAAGTTCTTAAGTATCAGCGATTTTTCAGAACCTAACTATCCATGTAGCTACAGTGTTTTGGATATTCTACACACAGCTGTGCACAACAGCTAACAGGCTCAGCTTTATCATCAAAGATCTCTTTTTGTTTTTACACCCAGCAAAACACAGACTGTTTATAGAAAGATGATTTTTGCCTGCTACTTAATTTTCTCAAACTAGCAGAAGAATAGTTTCTAGACCATTTAAAAAAAAAAAAAAGCAACCCCTCTCCACTTCTGGAACACACTGCAACTTAAGTTGATGCCGTCATAATCCTTCATGATCACTTCAAAAAAAAAATCCCTAAAACTTGATCCTTATTCCTTTACTCATTAAGCATTTCCACAAAGCTTAGTTTTCCTCTCTTCCCCGTCCATAGCAAATATTCCTCAAATGGCAAGCTGTCTTTCAAAATTACTTTAGAAATACCTTGCCAATATCTACTGGAACTTTACAGACAAAAGGATTAACAAACTATTCAAATAATGCTCTTAAAAAAATAATACATCATCTTCTAAGAAAACATGCAGTGAAATGAAATGTTTCAAAAATGTACTCCAGGAATGAAAACAAACCCTGAAATAGAACTTTGGTGTAAGAATTCAAGACATCTATGATCAAGTTATACATTTGTTGCATGAAATACACACACAGGCATGTACACATAAGGATAAACAATGCAGGAGAAAATGGAAAAAGGAGAGACAACCAAATGACCAAATATAAACATTTGTTAAACAGTGATTTGTATCATTTCAAACACAGAAAAATCTTCTCATTTGTATTTTACTGAACTATTTTAAGATTTAATAAACGTCTCTATTGCCAGCCTAGCAAATTCATTAGAGCAGCGCCAGGAACCAGGCAAAAGATGTCATTTCTATACAGCAGCAAGGAGAGAGAGCATAAGAGCTAATACTTAATATCTGAGGAACAACAATAATATTTTGCCATTTTTGCAGACAGGGAAACTATCAATATGACCTGACACATTCGTATTGAACATTGTTATGGGTCAAAAACATGCAAGAAAAAACACTGAACAAAATCTGCCATGAAGGCCTTTTAGCATTTGAACAGGAAACGTAACAAATGTTTGAAGTCACCAAGTCTAATGATTTAATGAGCAATTACTTTCTAAGACATCTGGTGCATGTGGCTCTTATTCCATAGTAAAGCATGAAAAGCCCTTTTCAACTACAGTTACCCCATTTAATAAAATATTCAAATAAAAAATAAAGTGATTTAAAAGGCTTCTCTGTAACACTTTCTTCTTTGTATATATCAGTCAGTAATCTTATTAACATGATTTTCTTTATATTCTATTTATTTTATAACTTTGAATTAAAAAATATAAAAATTATATAAAATCTATTGTATAAAATATGTAATAAATATAAAAATACTAAAAATCAAGAACTTTAAATAGCACAGAAATATACATATAGCACCCAGGCTGCTAAGACTCAAGACACAAACAAAAATATTTACATCTCTCTCATTGGACACTGTGTGTCCCTCTGCCAAAATCAATCATTCCAGTGTAAAACTAATTTATTTTAAAGAATTTTATCTAGAAAAATAAACACTTAATCCAATAACAGGATTTAAAAAATCAAGTTCTTTACAATCATTATATTAATTCTTTTCATTGTCAAAGAAACAATGTAAAGGGGAATAACAGTAGCTGACAGACCCATTGGGATAAACTCTCCAAAGGCATAAAGAGAAGCTGGGTGCAAAATAAATTGGGGAAAAAAAAAAGGCAAAACAAGTGCTGACTTTGTTCCTGCATATACTTTAAATTCCCCTCCATTATTTGACATTAAAAGTTAATTTAATATACTTCAGCTGAGTATTTCAGCTAATTTAAAAGCAATGCAAAGGTATGAAAATGCTAAGTAGGGTAAAGAGGTCAATTTTTATACATCTGAATAAATGTCACAATTTTATCCAGAGTACCTAAGCTGGGAATATAATGGCCCTATTAATAAAAGAGAAAATTATGGAAACTTTATTGCATAACTTGCGAGAACGAAACACACAATGTTTTTTTAAAAAATAAACCAGATCAGAGTCAAGTGATATTTGTTGCTCAAGTCTGTTTTTTTCTGTCCAGCAGTAGCTGCAGTGAAGGGCTGTGGGATACTGTGCTGCTTCTTACACTGACGTAGGTGCCCCAGTGCGGGCCGAGCGAGGCAACCACACGCTGCCAACTCCTCAACAGTGCAGCAGGTTCTTCAGGGCACGAGATTTTATCAAAGTACCAATGCAGAGAAAGAACTATCTAAGCCTCAAATTGGCATTTGAGTCGCATTTTTCACTCCAATTCCATCACAGCTATAACAACTACACATTTTTTTTTTTAATGTTAAAGGCTAAGCTTTGGAATTTGTTTGCTTTAATAGGAAGCTATTTCTTCAGGAAAATTTTCTTGGAGACAGACAACAGTGCAAGATAATTCTCTAAGAAGGTAACACAGATATTTCAGGTACAAGCCCCACCTACAACAGAGTAAGATATTTTTACTACAATAGTTTTTATAACTGTCTTCTTTCTCCCAGAACAAAATTTTTTCTTTAATCCAGGTAAAAAGACATCTAAACTCCATTTATTTAAATTACTATCTGAACACTCCACACTTTAAATTTAATTCTCTTCTAAAAATATGGTACCTTTTGGATTAAGTGAGAGATTATGAGATAAACACATTAGCTGACAGGAAGCAGTACAGTCTGATTCGGTGCTCAGGGCACCTTTCAATTGCTCAGTTACTTTGCAGAGTAATTGACTTCTCATTCATTCTACTCAAAGCTTTTAGAGATCCATCTGAGGATCATGCCCAATAACAATTCTTCACATTTCTCCTAATGAGCAGTTCCTAAATTCCTTTATCAGTTACTAATCTCTTCACAACAAAGAAAATCAGCTCATCAGACACATTTAATACCACACTACAGCATTTTATGCATCTATACAATCACAGGTCTTAAACTAGTTTTGGTTGACAGCAGTAAGCATCGCTGTAAAACGGCCACCTAATCCATTGTCTTGAAAATAATAATGTTGCCCACCAACAAACTCAGTGATTATGTTTTGTTAGATATTCATATGTGCCTTATTTGAAATATTCTGACCAAAATTGATCATATTAATTAGGAAACCTACGGTTTCTAAGCACAACATGTTGCATTTGATGGCACTAACAAAAAAAAAAATTTTTTTAAAAAATCAGTAGACCAGACTAAATTTTCTAAATCATAATGATTTCAAATGGGCAGGTATTTTCCATACCACAGCCAAAGTTTTGTCGGCAACATTAAAATGCAGATGACACTGCATCAACCCCCCGCCCCACAGATAATAACAAGTTTTAGTGGTGTTACTGGTATTCAGTAAAAATTTCAGTTAATCTAGTTATTAAAGACAATAAACTCAGATGGCCATTTCTTCACAAATCAATGGTAAGTTATATTTTACATTTTATACAGTGAAACCTGTGCTAAGCAATCACTCTAGAGAAAATAAAACAATATAAATAGACAGTTTGCAGACAAATGGAAAATAAAAAGCTAAAGTTAATTCTCATGTAGAAATCCATCATGATTCTACAGGAGAAAAAATGGTAGTAAGATGTGAGCTTTGTACAGGTTTCAGTATATACTGTCATGCAGTATTAATGTAGAATAAATGTATACATGCCTGCATATACAGAAAAGTTGTTTATGGAAAAGCCCCAGCTCAGACACTTTTAATTGCAAAAATTACTATATGATCATTTACAAATTCCCTGATATATATCGCTTTCCTTCCATTTTTAAAAGAATTTTAAAAAATAAAACCAGGAAAAATGAAAAGCCTTTAAAGAATGAGCAACATGACAATTTCGGAATTTAACAGAAACAAGATCTACTGTTAATGAAAACAAACAAAAAAATTAAATGCTAAAACTTTAAGTTACCAAAACAGAGTAACTTTTTTTCCAGAGAGTAGTAACAAAAATGCACGTATGCTTTATCTAGATAAAGAAAGTAAAATCCAGACTGCTTTGAGAAATGGAAATTCTTTATTAAGACAGGAATTGTTAAGTAAGAATCACAACTATGAAAATGTCAACACAAATGAGGTTGCAAGCATAAATGCTTAAAAATAACTAAGCCTAAACCAATTTCAGTAATAAGGTAGAAACTCAAGTGCCACTGAGAACATGCCTGAAAAATTACAAATGCACATGAAATACCTAAAGTCACATTCTCATAAAAACCCCCTGATTTTCTTAATGCAATTCCTAAAGATTTTATGACTGTCTCATATTTCCTTACACCACAGTATTTATTATCACTGCACTGCTTATATATATGAAAAGCAGTAATGCATACTCAAGTAATTTTCAATTCTTTCCAAGCTGCTTCAAATAAAATCTGCAACTAGCTACTGATGCAGTTTCAAAAATCAAATATGCGTTTATCAAGAGATGTTCAGTTTTGCAAGTGAGTAATTACCTTCTTGAACTGTTTGTCATTGTCATACCCCTGGTCAGTTGCCCTGAAGGCTGTTTCTCCTGGAGCACCTAGAACATAATTACAGAAACTCGTAAGATGCAAAAGGCACTTAAAAATTCTCAAACCACACCTACCATAAGATTAAAGCTTCAACCCCTATGAACAAGTAATTCAGTAATGTCTGAAGTTCCTATAAAAAAAGATTAATCTTAAGAAACTGAGGAAGAAAATCAGTTTAAAACTCATCTGAAAATTTTTTATCTAGATTGTGACTTAGATTAGTTATATCACAAGGCAGTAGGCAGCTTCAGTTAGACTATTAAAAGTTCTCAAAACATTGTAAAATTAACCCTGAGAAACAGAAGGATAACACAAATTCCACTGGTGTTATTGTAATGAGGGAAAAAAAAAAGCAACTTTCCTATTGTAATGACATGGGTTTTCAAAAGAAGCTTCTGGAAAAAGCCTGAAATAAAAAGCATCTACTAAGGACTGTGGCAGAGATATATCAATCACTCATCTATGCATAGTCAGAGGGGAGAAGTCAGGAGAAGATTTTTGACCTGGAGAGTGGTTGAGCACTGAACAGGCTCCCCAGGGGAGTGGTCAGAGCACCAAACCTGACAAGGTTCAAGAAGTGTTTGGACAATGCTCTCAGGCACATGGTGTGATTCCTGGGGTGTCTTGTGCAGGGCCACGAGTTGGACTCAATGATTCTGATGGGTCCCTTCCAACTCGGCATATTTTATAATTCTATGAAGTATTTTTAAAATAGCTGGAAAGTATTTGCAAATCAATATTAAATTGCTGTAAATAGTTGTGTCTATGTTGATAGTCACTCCTCTTAGTACAGTAGAGCTTTAAAAGTTTGCTTTAAAAAGGCAGGTTAAGGGCAGGAAAAAAGGGCTTTTACACACCTAACAACAGAAGTAGATCAGAAGCTCCTATGACTTCACTAACCAAATTGTAACCTGTGAAAAATCAGCAGAAGAGGGGAAATAAAATTATAAATACAAAACAAAATGCAAAATAATGATGAGGGATCTTTGTCTCATTTGGAGGAACACATAATCATAAATGGCCACTATGCCTGTGTGAATATGATAACAAGTAACAGGTGACATCTCACAATACCAGTCAATAACAATACAACTATCATTGAGAATATCATTCAACCCAAAAGAGTACCTTCATTACAAATTCCTTATTTCACATGCTTGCAGTATTAAGAACCTTCATTACTAATAATCCAATTCATTTCTCCTGTAACAGCTGTGATAATGTTACTGTCCAGTGCCACTCTCACTTCCACCAAGTTCTAGCTGGTCACATCCAGCTTCCCTGACTCACTGAAGGAATTAAGCTTTCAATCTGTTAGAGTTGTACAAGAATTCTGGTTTTTTATTCAATTTCACATTTTGGTTCTCTGTACTTGCTACTAGAATTCTGTCTTTTAAAAATACATTCCACTTACCTGTGTCCATAACACTTTCAGATGAGAGATTCAATGAAATCATACATTTTCAGGATCCACTTTCTTTATTATCTAAGGACAAACCAGTACCCTCATCTTGAAGAGGTTATGCTTTTAAAAGTAAAACTAAGCTGAAAAATTGTTCTCACCAGGAGATAGAAATCCTTTCAGCGAAGCAAAACTCTCTCCAATCTTGTCAAAGTCAGGCAGAAGTTTGGCAAGGTCATCTGCATCAGGGAGGGCTTTGATAAGTTTTTCTAGGAAAACAGTACAACAGTTAGTGAGCAGGGTTTTTTTCCCACTTTTTTTGTGAACAAAAATGGCTTAGGCTGTAAAACCTAGCAACTGTGTCAAGGCATGGCTTTTTTCTTTTTAAGAAAAAGTATTAAGTTTCCTTGCATGTGCACCTCCCTCCACTAGGTGTTGGGAAAGATTATCAGATCTGAAAAACCAATTGCTTTTTTAGACTTTGAACTTCCTGATAAGTTAGATGCCTAAGGTACTTTATAATTGCCTAAAAATTATTGCTGCATTTCACCACATTTCATACGTTATTCTCGCACATACTTTGTAGAGGATCTTTCAAAATGACACAGAACTTTAACTATGCTCACATCTTAAATGTTTTAAGAAAAGTTTAGTTTTCAATCTCATAAGGCGATTTTGTAATCCTTTAAAAAAAGTCAAAATTATTAGCTTTAAAGTACTATAAAATCGTAGTGTTCACTAGCAATAGGAACAAGAAAACATTTCTTTCAAATATTCAATCTGCATTTATCTATGCAATGCTCAAACATGGCATGGAATTAGATGATATTTAAGGTCCTTTTCCAACACAATGATTCTATATAACCTGAAGGTTCAGGAAAACAAAAGTCTGTATTTTTCATTTTCTTTTCTTCTGTACCTTCAAGATAATTTTGTAGACAGGAAGGCTCACTATTCTGCCTTTTCAACTGGTCTTTTACTCACGCACATTTTTTCCTTATCTATTTATATCTTCTCTTGTGTCATTCATACAGAAGGAAAGAACTTCATGCATAATACTACCAAAACGTGTCTAAGTCCCTTTGATCATGCTGCAAATCTTCATTCAATAATGGAATTACATGGCCTTATGAAAGGACCAAGTACATTCTGAAATGAAAAGATGCTAAATGCTAAACAATGCTTAATTTCTTCCTACAAACACACTCATACAAATGCCTTGGTGAGACACACATCAAAGTCTAAACATATAAGTTCAGTCAAATTACAGATAAAAAGTTACTCCTGGAACCTGCTGATGACCTATGCTCTTATGTTTAAGTTTTACATGTGCCAGTCTTTACATAGAGTAATAACATGGCTTTTGTGATACCGAAGTCGATCAGTTCATCAAGCTCCCAAACGAAGTCAGGAACAATCCACTTATATTCATCGAGATCTGGCATCATGTCCTTCCACTGATCATATGTCTAACACAGAAAAGGAAAAAAATAATGGTAGAAATAGAAAAAGAAATGTACATAGAGAAGCTTATGAGCAATCCACTGAAAAGTTATACCTACATATAAAACATACTAAACCACCATCTTTAGATATGAGTAATACTTAGATCTTTTAAAATCTACAGTAGTTCTCCAAAACAATGTTTTCCATATTCACTCATCTTTACTGTCATTAGTTAACCGAACAATGACATTTTGTATTTCTGTGGCTGTACTGAGAACTACTGAAGTATGTAATAAGAAAGAAAAAATGCATGAAATAGCTTCCAGAGATAAATACCTTCTTGGCTGTATAACCACCTCCCACTGCAGAGCCTAATATAAGATAGCGAACTTTGAGAAGCCTTGATGCCAGTCTCGCCAGCCAAAAGTTCCTGTGGAACTGGTATCTATATTTTACATTTAAAAGTTTTGTTTTGCGAAGGGGAAGGCGGTTAAGAGAAGAGAACAGCTGAATGGATATCCTTAAAGGAGGTCTCTGAAACTTTGAACTTGGGTAGTAGGGATGATGTATACTGCGGGAAACAAGATGCAGGTTTTGAAGCGGTGATTTTCTCTTTATTCCACAGCTGCTATTTGCCAGACTCCGGCAGATGACACTAAAAGAAAGAAACAAAAGCTCCAAGCAACTGATTTCTTCAACACACCATGAACTCAAACACTTCTTCAGAAGCAATTCAAATTACATTTTAGCTGGTTAATCTCATTATATCACTCTGAATGTACAATCTCCAGCCATCATTGGTATGTACCAGGAAAACAAAAAGCTGTAAACATCGTTAATGGGTATGGAATTTCTCGTGATTACAGAACCAAAACCTTATATACCATTTATACAGTCTGTTATGAATTCAATTTAACTTCCACACTGCAATAAGGCAAGTAACATGCCTGTGGTAAGACACAGTTTGGGCAAACAGGATTAAAGTCCACAGAAGATTTCCAACATACAAGAAAACAGTCTGGTCTATCTTATTCTCTAAAAGAAATTTTGAAGAACGTTAAGTTTGTAGAGGATTTTCCAACCTCAAAGAAACAATACAAAGAAAAAAGGAGGGAAAATTTCAGTCTGAAAGATCTGACTGAAAACAGATCTCAGCGATGAAATGCACATTTTGAAACATAGGACCCGCATCAGTCCTGCCCTGCCCACGTTAAACACTTAGCCTGTAACAAAGCTCCTTGTGTACTTTCAATTATACTATCTGCACACGTCAACATCTGGGAGTAGTTTGGTTAGTTAAGTGAAAAGACAACTGCTCTGAAAAAAACCAATTTTTTCTGTAACCTTTTTACTCCCACCATCATATCTGAATGGTTAATATTAAATCATTTACTGGATGCGAAATATGAGTGAAGTTACAGTCCTGAAATTAAAGCTTGTCCTTTGATGCTTTTTTTCAGGGTTTTCAGTGTCATCCAGTGCATTTATTTACAAATGGGACAAATATAAAAGAAAAAAGTGCTGAAACCACTGAAGAGGAAAACTATTCATCCCACAATCCAGAAACACTTAAAATTAACAGATCTTAAACAGAATAAGTGAAATCACACGAAATGGCAAATATTACAAAATCTTCTAATAGCATGCTGTACAGTTGTTAGCCTTGAGATTTTCAATGTACTGGAGATGACATTTTCTATGACAAACATGTTCTTAACGTCCAAAGAAGTTTAAGACTTTGTTATAAAAGAGCTTTTGACCCAGAAATTGAGCTTTTGGAAGACAGGCTAAAAATCAGAATTATGTGAACCGAAACATTTTCCTCTCTCAAAAAAGGCCAATTTTGCCAGTGACTTATGTTTAGAAATTTCCTTTAATGTAATGGAAAGCTTAAAAAAAGAACTCCAAGGACTGCGCTGTAAGCCCTTGTTTCTAACTCACTATGATTGTGAAGGGCAGCCTCTTGCTGTTCCACCAAACTATCTAAAAGGCTGTGGCTTGGCAAGTAGGAACTTAGTACCTAGAAAGAGATTAATAAGGAGGAGCAGAACAATCCTTAAATCAGTAACAAAATTATTTTCTTTGACATGGAATTACAAGAGGCTCAGAAATTAACTACAGATAGTGCCAACATAAAAGTGGCTACTACCAACCAAAAAAATGCCTCCACACTGGAAATGTTTTATTTCCCACTTTTGAAGACAGGTTTTTAAATCAGGGAGTGTAAAGCAAGGTAATGACTGAGCTGTCCTTTATTTTGTTTTGCAGTCATTACCATTACCCAGATATTTAATATTTTCAGCAAAGACTTGTGGCAGCTACTCCTCATTATTTGTCTTCACTTGGGCTAGAGGCATTTTATGTAATATTATGTAACTTTCTCCTCTGTGATTGTTCTTTAAGAACACATTGTGTTTGACAGCATTCAATCTGTATGTTTAAACTGAAGGAAAAACTGAATTCCATCACATAGTCTTAAGGCAAGAACTCAATCGACAACAATTGTCATTTGAGTGTTATGCATATTTCAAGCCCAGCCTCCTTTAATTAATATGAAATCTTATAATTCATTTAAAAAAAACCCCACTGCTCTTCCATTATACCAAACTTCCACTTTCTTTCTTCTCTCCTACCATTGCTAAGAACTCCCCATGAACACTGGCAAAAAGAACACCTTCAAATCTTCAGTGAACAGTGCCGTTAGGTTGGAAACAATGCTATAATATGTGATTAAATCAAGTACTTAATGAGTTCCAAATTTAAAGCCTCTGGAAGGCTGTTTTTAACAACAACAAATACTAGCCTTCCAGACATGTGCGGCTATGGCATTGGAATCTGATTACTGGCCTGCAACCTGACTACTCTTCTGCTGGCCTGGGATTATAAACGTCTTGTAAAACGAGAAAAAGTGGCCCGTTACACCTGTGATTACAAGGCAAAGGGAACCCAGCAAAAACCACTGTGGCATTTCCTCATTCAGCACTAGACAACGTTTAGTTGGGTTGGAACTGGATGTTTTTCAAGGTCCCCTTCCAACCCAACCCATTCTGTAATTCTGTGAAACCTACCAAGGAAAACAGTGCTACTGCCGGCCATTCAGTTTCCCTGCTCCTGTCTGGAATGGTGCAGAACGGTGGAAAACAGGCGGGATGCAGGGATGGAACAACGACTGGATATAAGAGCGGCCCGAGCTCCCCAGGGCGAGAATGTGGGAGACGCAGCTCCCTTCCACATGCACCGTCTCCCGCAGGTGCGGGGGGAGCTGGAGGGCGGGGAATGCCCCGCCCGGGGGTACCGGCCCCCGGGGCAGCCCCAGGCCCGCACCGCGCCCCCCGACCCGCGGGGCCCAGGCCCGCCGACAACCCGCCGCGCCCGCCCTGACCCGTCCCGCTTACCAAGCCGCCGCCGCCCGCGTCCGCCACATCCTGGGAGCCGGGAAGGGCCGGGAGGAGCCGGGAAGGGCCGGGAGCGGCCCGGGAGCCGCGGGAGCGCGGCCGGGAACAAGGCAAGGGCAGGGGGAGCCGCTTCCGGGCTCCACGCGGCCCGCCCGGCTGGAAACCGCGCCTCCCCGCCCGAAGGTTCCGGGCGCCGCGCTGGGCAGGAGGGAGGGTTTTGAGGGAGCACCGCGAGAGCCGCGTGGCCGGGAGCGGAGAGCAGGGATGGATCTGGCACACCGGGATCACGGGTCCGGCACAGCCGGGGCACGGATCCACCCTTCCACTCTGTCAGCAGTGAACATGGATGTTTGCTCCAGTTATGTGTTTGAAAACTGTTGCCATGACTCTTCTCAGTCTCCTTTTCTTTTTTTTTTTTTTTTCCCTCCTTTCCTCTGAATAAAACAACCCTAAGTCGCTCTTCCATATTTTAGGACTCGTTTGTCATTCTTCTCAGTGCTCTCCTGTGGCCTGTCACCAGTTGATTCACAGCTTCCTTTCAGTAAGTGTGGCCACAAATGCGTGTCACATGCTGAGAAACCAAAAATGAGGTTTGGGGTGTTGTAGAGGTCAGGCTTCTGTTTATACTGTGGGATTTTTCAAAGGAAGAAAAAATTGCGCAAGGATGACATACTACATATGTGTATTTTCAGGACTGAGAAAAGTTGCCGGGTTGAGGTGAGGCACATGTCTTTGCCTCTTGCTTCCCTGCTCTTCAACTATCTATGTATTTGTAAGTTTAAGAGACTATATTTTAAATCTTAACCTTTGCTGTTGTATTTTGGCTTGACCAGTTTTATTTGTTATTTATATCTGAGTTTTTTAAGGCAAGCTTCAGTTGGAAAATAAGAATGATTGTACTCCATAGGACATGTTACAAATAACTTTTTATGCATAAACATAAATGGGGAGTAATTCTCACTCTGAACAGTAGAGGGCGTCATAGAACTAAATGTTCCGATTCAGGAGCTTTCAATGCTTCGGAAGTGTTTTCCCTCGGAGATGGTGAACCTGCTCGGGGAAATGAGTAAATGTCACCATCTTCTTTGGATCTGGATTACCAGGTGTTGATAAAATATTATGAGAGATTGTCAAACTATGGAAATGATTAGAGTTTTACACCCTTAATCTGTTTTTACTTGGTTTTGAGTTGCAAAGAGAAATACCCATATAAGGGTGTTCTGTAGGAGCACAGATTGTCAGTTGGAGCTGGAATAAACCTTTAAATAGTGAAAAGATTGTATGAGTCTTGGTTCTTCTTTGGAGACCCTGGTTTACTGGGATACTCTGCATGCAGCTCATCTCTCCTGTCTGTGATGGGGCAGCCAATGATCTCTGCTGCACCTTGTTCTGCTACCGACACCAGAAAGAGCAAGGCAGTTGTTTGGGAAAGCAGCAAAAGCTGACCAGGCAGAAAAAGCATGTGAGACATTCCTGTTTTCCATCCCTGGCACCTCCCAAAATAGTGAGTCATTTCCCAAAATCATCAGGCTGCCTTAAAGAAGGTACCTTTGCAGTTGTTTCCTGCTCTTTTTTCCCATGTAATCAGGTTTATCAGAAATGGACTTTAATGCATTGGGGTTTTTTTAAAAGTTTTAATTGAAAATCGCAACTCTCATGAACTAGCTGGAGTTCCCTTTGCTTGTTCTCAGAAGAACAAAATGAAATGTGGAGAGGCTCAGATTGAGCCTCAGAGTTGCAGTGGGAGGAGGGAAGAGGTAACACTGTAGCTAGGGTACGAAGAGCACCTTGTTCACCCTTGATCTTATGCAGTAAATCATCCTTAACACAGGTTAGAACAGTTGTACCCCTTTCAGTCCAGCCTCTCCTCTGGGCTCCTTTTGGAAGTGTGGTAGGTGCCAAGGCCAGATAACTTGGCCCCAATACCACCTGCTCATTGACAGTACTTTCAAACACATCTGTCCCTGTCCTGTGCACATCTGGTTTGCAGGTCTGTGCCTGTCTCACATTATTAGCAGTAAGTAACTTTTATTATATTAACTGACCTAACTCCTTCCTTTTATCTTCTCTTTTCCCTGCATTTCTCCCATTTCAGTTTCTCCGAGCCTGCCCACTGAAGGATAGGCAGTGGTCTTTCCTGGTGCTTGAGTTATCTGGAACTTGTACAAGTCCATGCCACGTGCCCAAGGAATAGCAGCTAACTTGGTACCTCTTGATCTGTTTCAGTTTCCCTATAAATAATATTTTAGTTTTCTTAACATATTTGCTGGAAGAACAGGTTTTCCTTTCCTGACCTCATTCTTAAAATATTTGTTATGTAACTTCTTAAAAAGTAGCAAAGTACAAGGAAATAGTAGAGAAACGAGGATGAATCACAAGACTAATAAACAAATACACAGCAATAGTGGCAAAAAAAAAAAAAAAAAAAGGAGGTAGTAAAACCCTCAGTGTTGTTTTCCTGCCAGCTTCCTTTTGGCTCTGATTTGAAGGTCAGGGACACCTATATCCAGCTCACTGACATCAGCGGGAAACTCCAGTTTCCCCTAGGAGTGAGTAAATAACCTCAGTGATGTCTCCCAAAGCTATATGGTGAGGTCAAAAGGCATTCCATGATGATATTCTTAATAATGAATAAACAACTTGGTTGCAGATCCTAAATATCTGGATCCTGACACAGAGTCAGTGCATAAATCCACCTGCACAAACTGGGGCCCTTGTTTACAATTTCAGAGCTTGGATTTTTTTCCAGGGCATATGTGGGGATCACTGCTGGACACTTAGTTCAGACTGATTGCTAAGAGTGTTAATAGCAATGCCTATTTTCTTTCTTATTTGGACGCACTCCTGGTCTCCAGTGATTCCATAATCTCTTGAAGAAAAAATTCTCCCCTCTTGCCCTCCCCTAAAAGTTTCATGCCAACAGCACTTGCTTGCACCCTTCAGAGTTATGACCCAGAGTCATATTTTGGCAAACACTTGAGAGATTGAACTTTTTCTATCTTGCAGTGTTTTTGAGTGAATTCTGCACATACTCTCAGAATCGCAAAACTCCAGGAACAGAATGGAGGGAGGAGGGATAAATGTTACCTGCTAACCCCAGGGAGGGAGGAGCTCCATACTTCAAACATCAGCAGAGTTATAAGGAAGGTGTGTAGTCGGAGCACTTCCTCAGTGTAGAATTTCAAGCACACTATGCTGAAGACTTGTCCTGAGGGTGCTCTAGAAAGTCTCCAGAGGGTCATTTCATGGGGGAAAATCCTGCCAAGAACCATTATGCACAGCTTAACAAGGGAGAAGAGAACGAGATGGTGAGTTTTATCTATGTCTAGGTCTTTCTCTGCTTGAAGTAGAAGGTGGTATGTGTTCTGCAATAAAATGCTACAGACTGTAATTGAATTATGGCTGGTTGGGGTGTTCCCATAGATGGAACAAACAGAAAGGGATACCATTTTTTTTTTAGCAGAAAGAAAATAAGGTTGGTTGTGTCCACCGGATTTAACTGCTTATCCCCTCCAACAGGGGATGGCTCAACAGATTACTGGTGTGGTGTTACAAATCTAGGTGGAAGTGGTCTAATATGAGTTTTAGGGATGGGTCAGAGTGGTGTCCCTAACCATTTGACAGCTGGAATCTCCAGGGTCAGCTCCACTTAGAGAACTGGAAAACTTGGCTTTCTCCAGAACATAGAAACACGAGTTATGTTTGCATAAATTATTGGCAAATGTGGTCTATTGAATTGGCTACACTATTCCAGCCTAAGCACCTTTACAAAGCTGGATTACTAAACACAGAACTACCATATTTCTTTCCAGAGTTTCCCAGGGAGGAATATGTTAGCATGCATTTTGTAACATGTGAAAGTAAGTCTTAAGCTTGCACAAAATATCTGATCTTCTGTCTGGCACTTCTCTCTTCGATAATAATCGCAGTACATGACTGAAGTGAATTCAGTGTTTCTTAGCTCTTTGGCATTCCAGTGTGTTATGAATCAGCTATTCACACGGATTCTGTCCATCTAACAGGTTCTGTTGGAGATGTCAGATCCATAATGCAGCTGTATGACAACAATTCTCACACACATCTGGCAAACACAGAACTTCTCAAAATTCCTGTGCTGCAAAGCCACTGTGAGAGTGACTGCCTGCAGGATTTCTTGGGGTACAACAGCCCCAGCAAAGCCACTGAAACACAGTCACTTACAAATAGACATGACTTTTCACTGTCAGAAACCCTGGAGAAATCCTCAAAATCTCCTTGCTGAGAATTTTGTTTTAGTGAAAAAGAGACTATGTCATGGAAAAACATGGACATTTGTTTTCTCTAGATATGAATGTAGATTTTCAGACAGCTCTCCTAGCCATACAGGGAAAGGGAAATACCACATTTTGTGTAATGCAAGCCTGGGTAATCTGGGACGTGCTGGAGAACATAGTACAGGGTCAACACCCAGCAGCATGAACTGAGCAGTGCAGGAAGCACAAGGCACTGGCTCTGAGGGTGGGGACTAATTAGCTCAGTGCAATACAGAACCCAACTGGCTCTGCCGTCCGCCCAGTTACTAAACTGCTGGCAGCACCTTGCTCCTGGCTCTAGCCCTGGTGCTGATGTGCCACTGATCCACAGCTCCAAACAGCTGCTGGGTCTGTGTCTGTGCTCCACCCTGCCCTGTCCTTCTAGGACCATAAACACCCTGTCACGCTCTCACCACTGTTGGCACTGTCACTAACAATGTCAGAACATGTCTTAAGCTGTACCAGGGGAGGTTTAGGTTGAATATTAGGAAGAAATTTTTTACAGAGAGTGTAATCAGACATTGGAATGGGCTGCCCGGGGAGGTGGTGGATTCACTGTCCCTGGAGGTTTCTAAGATGAGACTGGATGTGGCACTTAGTGCCATGGTCTAGCAACCACAGCGGTGTTGGATCAAGGGTTGGACTTGATGATCTCGGAGGTCTTTTCCAACCCGGTTGTTTCTATGATTCTAAGTTTTCTTCAGTATTTCCATTTCTTGTTAGAGCTGAGATGCTAGATAGTCCTGGATTTAAGGCTGGGTAGGAAATTCACCCTGTATATCCTTGTGTATGTCTTTTGGATTCTGTTACGTGGCAGGTGAACATTTGCTTGAAAGAAAGTTCACTCTTCTGGTATGCAGCTAAAACTTAGCAAAGTATATTCAGAGCATGAGATAGTCTCTCACTCTCTCCATAGCCATTTGTAGTATCAGAAAGATCTGAGCAGCGTGAGAGCACTCTGGACACAGCAGCTTGCCTCAAAGAGTGCTAATAATAAGCTACCCTTCAGAAAAATCTACTCGAAAGTGTTTTTGAGAAGAAGTAAATTTTTGGTGGAATAAGAGGAAGGAAAAATGGAGCTGCATGCCCTCTGCCAATTTAATGCTCTTCTCTGTGGAGCTTGGGAGTAATCATTCCCTTTGCCCAAATCCTAAGGTGTGAAGCTTAAGTTTGCAGTGATAGACTTTGACAGGCTACTGCTTCAGGAAGGTTTTGCCAGAAACCTGTCTTAAACACGTGTTACCTGGTGGCTTGTGGCTCAAGGAATCGGAGAACTGCAGTTGGCTGGTGACCCCTGGTTTACCCATGGCATATTGGCAGCTGTCTGCCTCCTGTGGGATGCCAAAATTCTGAAGGAAATCTGATGCAGGAATTTTAAATATTCTGAGTTGGGAAAATTTGACTTTTAAAATTAAAATAGAATGTGAAGGGTACAATCTTGTTGCTAATGGAATAATAATGAATGTTGCTGCTACTTTCAGAAGGAACAGAAAAAACCCTCTAATGAAACAGGTTCTGGTTGGTAAGAATGAGATTCAGTTATTAAATTCCTTGCGAATCTTAACCAGTCTTTCAAGTCTAATCCTATTACCTGTTGTTATAGAAACAGGTTTTTCGTAATAGGGTACCTGGTGTTTGGGTTACCAGAAATATGATCATTCACAGCCATTGTTTAGGCTCCCTGCTGGTAGCTATAGGCTTTGTTTTCACCAAAGAGGGTCTCTGAATTTGTTTGATTTTGCATTTAAATTCTGCTGGGAAGATGACCTGGCAGCTAGAGCCATTTTTCTTTTTAACAAAGTAATAAAGACTTGCTGGACACTAGAGTGATAAGCCCTTGAATGCTGGCTTTGTATAATTGTAAAAGCAGCTAAGAACCTTTCTTGACAACTGAGCAGGTCTGGCAGCTTTTTCTGTCCAATAATCCAGGGTCCCTCCCTAGACCCTTCACTCACAAGTCAAACCGTTTTGTTACAGTCACTCTTCTGACTGTTGGGAGTTTCAATAGAAAAAAGAATGTTTACAGATGAGGAAACAAAGTTTTACAGTAAACTACAATTTATTAAAAATTATTCTACAGAGATGAGATGAGCACTGTATACCAGCCTATTTTGTAGACATTATCACCTCCTATCAGATAATGAGAAGTCCTTTGGAGTCTTACACACAGTTAATTTTCGCTTTGTTTTGCGTCATGTCTTAGTCTGGTGCACTCAAGAATGCAGATTATTTGACTGTGAAATGTTATATGTGCCAAATGCAGTTATTGAACTCTAGAAACTTGCTCATACACTAGAGAGGTTGCCAAGGTGCAAACCTGTATTCATCAGACCCTTCTTCAAAAGAAGCGTGTCTGCACCAGCTCAGCCTCTGTGTCCAATGAAATAAAATGCAACAGAAGTTATTTCCTTAAAAACATAAAACTAACCTGACAGACATATTCTTACTGGTGACATCAACACCAGGACTTCAGCCAGTCTTGAAATTATTGTTTGCCACAGTTGACATGCATTTGCTTGGAAATCCTTGTAGTACAGGTTGAGTGAATCCTGAACAAGCTTGAAGAATTTCTGAATACTAATTACTGTAAGTCATTTATGTGACTGAATAAACCTGCATCATGTGTGTGCCTGTTCCTCCCTTCTTCATGCACATTGTGGAAACCTCTTTTGTGTGTCTAATATTCACCTTTTTTGGAGAAGATAATAGTTTTGAGAATTCTTCTAAAGAATTCCAATGTTGACTTATTAGACAAGTGAGAAGTTTCTGTTTCAACAAGGACTTATTTATGTATTAAATTTTTTTTATGAATGCAGCATTCATTGCTATAATCCTTCCAACTGAAATCACAGGATCAGGAAAAACTCCTCAGTCTAACAGAACATTCTGTTCTGAAATTGAGTATTGAAAGGTTACGGCTCAGGGAGCTTTGTCACAAGAGAGGTTTGGAACTCTGTCTATTTCCCTGCCTGGCTTTACTTTTGATTGATGTGGCCCAGGTAACCTGCTCCAGACATTTCCAAACCATGGGAAATGCTCTTCTTTGGCTTTGACTTTAAATTCCTTCATAAACACCCAGATACCAAACGGCAGTTAGCATTTTTTGAAGTTTATTCTTTTCCAGCTTACTCTCTGTAGAGCTCCTGAACAGCTATGTTCTGAAATGTCACATTCATCAAGACATGAACCAACAAACTTGAACAAACTCCTGTGTTTATGGAGTAGATCGTGCCCTTGAAGGGTCATAACAGCTCATTGGTATCTACCTCTCTCTCTCTCTCTCACTCTATCTATCTATCTGTCTCAGGAAAGTCCCTTGTGAGAAGCAGAAAGATCCATTACACAGTGTAACTGGTATCCTAAAGACTGTGGCCTTTTTTTCCCAGATGAGCTGTTTTCCTTGTTTGCCTCTCTCCTATTTTTCAAGATAAGGAATACTGATGCGTGCTTGGTTTTGGGAAGTGCCTTGAGATCTACAGATTCAAATCCCTTTTTGAGTGGAAATTGTTCTGGAACAAAAAGGCCTTAAAATGTATGCAGGCTTAGATGGACTTGGATATGTATTTTCATATATCGGTGCATGGTTTCCTAGGCAGAAAAATACAGAGTCTGTACTAGCTCTGTGGTTATGTTGTCTTACCTTGCTTGGGGAA
This sequence comes from Pseudotriccus pelzelni, assembly GCA_035584735.1. Taxonomy (NCBI): domain Eukaryota; kingdom Metazoa; phylum Chordata; class Aves; order Passeriformes; family Tyrannidae; genus Pseudotriccus; species Pseudotriccus pelzelni. Next base: position 11,870,937 of record JAWMRA010000009.1, on the reverse strand, counting down.
TCACTGAGCATTTCAGTGGAGAAGAATACTGCCAACAGAAGATGATACCAGTGACTGCAAATCACATGCAGAGCACCCAGCTTCCCCTTCTTAATTTTATTAGCTCCAGCCTTATTGACTTCTCAGACGTTGGGTGTAAGACACAAACGCTGAAAATTAAAGGAATGATTCACTGGCAGAAGTAAGATGCACATGGCTGCAATCTTGTTCTTCCCCACCCTGATATTCATGCCCATCCCAATTTGAAAATATTGTTCCTGTTATTCCAGATCCAGCCATATACCGGATGAAGTTTGAAGGCATGTTCTTTTAACAGTTCTTCCCTTAGGCGTCTCTGTCTTCTTGGGAATTCCTTTGCCTTGCTGACAAGCTGTAAAGTCTGGATCCAAGCACGTGGATCTTGCTGGTATTGCTGTGAACAGTAAATTCACACTGTTCTATATGTATGTACTATTCTGTATGCTGGTGCTGACACTAATTCTGTAACTTCTTTCTTGAGGATACAACTAGAGAGCGGAATGGAGACCCTTTACCTGTTTATAGGAATATGAATATTAATAGTATGACTGCCACATCAACTACCTTCTAGCAACCTTGCCTATCTACTGTTCTCCATGGGCTTCCTTCTGTCTGCTGCAGAGCTGCCTTATTCTCTTGGTCTGCTCAGAGATTATAGAAGCCTTTGAAAATTCTCTGTGTGCATCTCACAGGTGGTAAAACCAAGTCCTGTGCAGTGCAGGCCACTTCCCAGTGTGGTTTACTGTATGTTTTCCCCCACAGTTGCCAACTTCTTCCCTTTAGAAACCTCTTGGAGATTACCTGGGATGACAGAGTGTGACTTTTGGAGAATGCCATAGAGCAGGTGTGCTGAGGCAGCGTGTGGAACCACTGGGCAGGGCCTGAATTTCACATAACAAGCGAAGACACCAGCACAGAACCAGGAATTATGCATTACTCATCCTTGCAATTACATTGCTTTTTCTTCTCACCTTATAAATGGGTCTTGCAATATCTGTGGCTGCAGATATCTGATCTTCAGAAGCAGATTGCACAGCTGCTGCAGATATACTAAGAAGAAGGAGATGGAGGAACTTTAATCCTTATGTTGGCAAATTCTCCTGGTCATCTGATATAATTGTAGCCTTGCGATCTCCCATCTTATCACAGGCTGGGTCTCCTCTATAAGTTCACTGTATACATTTCATTTCATGTTTACCAAGTCCCTGCTAGCAGTACTGAGAAGAAATTTGGTCATGGTACCAAGACCTGCAGTGCTTACAGTGTAATGGTGACACTCATCCCTTTGAAGTTTTGGGAAAGTCACCTTGCTTCACTGTAACCATTTCCCCAGCTTTAAAAATGGAATAATAATAATAATACCCACTCATACAGCTACAATGAGTAGCTTCTTTTGGGCCTCTGAACACGTGAAGCATTCTGCAGGTATTCATTAGTTGTTCTTACTAAGAGTTATTATTATTTTGTGATATTGGGTCAATGGTGCATTGTCAAGCTCCAAATTCCCCATATTGGAGCTATCATGGAAGACGGTAACAGCTACAAAGGCTGTGTCTGTGCCAAGTTGTGCACAGCAGCTCCAGCTGGTGCAGGCACATAGTGTCATTCGGCACTAAGCAGAGACACTGGCTGATTCTCTGAGGTGTAGGTGCATTAATGCAGGGCAGCAGCAGTACTTGTGATGCTGAAGCTGCCTCATCTACTGCAGTGGGTCTGCACCCATCACTCATCTTCCCCTAGTGCAAATGTACTTAAGTTCTTCAGCTGTCTCACCCAGTGACTTTAATAAAACTGATCAGACAAATATTTATTCTTAACTTTGGGTCTAATGGTTAGGACCTCTGTATTTTTATATCTTTCCTGATCATGCATACACATAACAGTGTTTCCTGCCCAGTTTCACAACTAGATAAAAATGTTGGTCAGGTTGCAGCAATCTAGATTTTGTGAAGGTGGATGAAAAGTTTTGTGGAAGAGGCAAGTTTTTTGTAGTCACGTTTAAGACACATAAAGAAGCCAAACACATGTTCCAGGACTTGCTTTGTACAGTGCCATACGTAACCAACAGTACCTACAGGAGAGCAGTGAATGACGGGAAGGTATAGTATTCCAGGCATTTCTTTAGGACAAATAGTATTTTAAGTAATTTAATAGTAATTTAAGTAATAGTATGTTTCCCTTGTCTTTGCTGTACAGGACATATTTGGCTACAAAACTCAAAGCTGCCGAAAGGCCTTGTGCATTACGGGATACATCTTGTCCTGTGGAGCTCTCTGGTTGCTCTTTCACTGGAAGCCAGAGTGGGATGTGTGGCTAAACTGCATCCGCTGCAGCTTGGAAGAAGCGGATATTGTTCTCCTTAGAACAACAGTAAGTGCATACTTTAATCTTTAGATTAGCACCTAGCATATAGTTATTTGGAAGATAAGTTAATTGAAAGCAATATAGTTAGCTGAAATCTCTTACATTGCTGGTTTCCTGCAATAATATTTTATGTGTACCATTGTTGATCTAAAGAATTCTCAAGTATTCCACAAATTATGTATATGATGATGATTGGAATGGATAACAACAGCAGATCAGACAAGCTGAAAGAAATTGGGGTGATAAAACTTGTAATATCTGTGCTTTCAAGACTATGTTATTTATTCTCAGTCCTTCCTCTTCCCTTCTGCCACCTCTGTGCTTTCTGTATTGTAGATCTGTGCTCCAGATTCTAAAGCATCTGTTTGATTGGCAGTGTCCAGCAGATCCTTTCTCCCTCCTTTTTCCTGGACTTGACTGTCCCAGTGAAGATGCCCCTCTCTGCCCAAATTTATTTAGTGAGCCAGACTAAAGGTTTGTCTAGCTCTGTTCCCAGCAGCATCCGACAGTGTGTCATGAGGGGTCAGTATAAGGAAGAGGGCAAGCTTAGATTGTTTGTTTTCTTGGCTGCATGTTTCCGTTTTCCATCGGCCCTTCCCTGTGTCCAGTAAGCTCACAGTCCTGCAGTTAATGCTTTCAGAGCTGTTATGGTTTGCTAGTAGTTTCCTAAAACAGGTTTCTCTGTGCTGAGGACTGCACTGAAGCACTGCAACATATGCAATCCCTGATTTTATTTTGTGGAAGCTACTGCAACACGAAAGGAAACAAACTGAGACTTGATTCAGAATCCCAGCTGAGCCTGAATATTCCAGGAGCTGGCAGGGTTGCTTTACTTCCTGAAGTTTGATTTTTTCTGCTTCAAAGATTCTTGAACAATAGCATTTTCAGCGTTTGCAATTGAAAAATGGAACACTTGGTACCACTGTGTTTGAGCTGCCTTCTTAAAGGAGTGGGGCAGCATGCAGTTAAAATCTCAGGTTTTGAGCATCATAGATCTGCCTGTTGAATATTTTATAATGAAACAATCTGCATCCTAACAGGCTGGGGGTATGTTTTTCATTTTTAAAACAACATATTAGGTTTAATATCACTTTTTCATCTTCAATTCAGTTTGCATTTTAATTACTTAATCTTGTGTGTCATTTGAAGAAGATTTGCCATGTCAAGCACTTCTCAAATAAATGGGGTCTTAAATGATCCTTTATGTAATTAAACAAGAACTGAGTCATACTATATGGTCTTGTTATTGAGAAGCTTTCTTGAGTTATTCTCTGGGCACTTGAAAATTTCACCAGCAATTTCTACCAACAGTTGCTATCAGGCAGTTCCAAAGTTAAACTTATTTTACAAAAAGTAGGAAGATTGTGAATTGAGTTTGTGTTAAAGGCCTGTCTAAGGTACCATAAGGGAGGCATGGTGCTAACACGCTTCTTCCCATGAAGTGTTAATTCAGGAGTGACTGTGAGAAGGTACTGGCACTAAAAATTTTGCAGCACAGCACTGTGTTCCTTTTGATCTTCCCTTTGCAGTACGGTCACTGCATCTCAGATTGTCCTGTCCTGTTTGCCTATCCTAGATCACGACCTGGGTGTTCACACACCACCCTTATCAGCCAAGCACCAGACCAGTGGTCACTGAACTATTTGCAGTACTCACATTTTGACAGGACAGTGGTTCAGTTCCCATTCTACCGATTTTTCTGTCAGTCATAAGTGTTGTGAGTCTCCTGTTGGTTAATCCTTTCAAAAAGCTGTGGCAGTGCTCTAGAACGGCCTACTGTAATCATTCTCTTCAAGGCGATAGTGAGTTTGTTCCGGTTTGGGGGGAAACGGTGACACTCCTCTTTTATGCTCATTTAGGATGAATTTCGAATTTATTCTCGTGAGACTGTGACATGGATCTCTTTGTCTGCATTTATCAAAAGTAGATCAGATTATCCAGCCACTGCTGAGGAAGACTCAATCTTCAGCAAAGCCATAATGAAGCCAAGTTTTCAAGTAAGTAAAGTATTCCCTGCAGCATCTGGGAAATGATGGCAAATCTCAGCCACGCTTCATGGAGTGAAAGTGAGTTGTGAAACCTATCCAGCTAAGAAACTTGCAGCTTGAGGAACACAGTGAGCTGTGGAAAAACAAGATAGAGATTTTGGAGAACTGTACTCACATCTATAAAAACTGTACTCACTCTGAGGTGGGTCATGAAAAAGGAATCCTCACTATTTCTGGGAGAGAAGCCTACATTACAAGTAGGAGAGCTTCAGGACGCTCAGGTTGGCAGTGAAAAATCAGGACTCCAAATCGAAAACTCATTCCTGGCATAAGAATCAAGGAATTTAGGGGCGATTGTGTCTGAAGGGAAACTGTGCAGAACCAAAACCAGCTGTCACAGTAACATGAAAACAAGGATGAATGCAGCCTGTGGAGAATAGAACAGAAAAGTGCCTAAGCAGAGCTGCATCAGTATTTCCAAAAGTGTTTCATTAACACATTTTGCTTCCTTGCCTTTGTATGCTCCAATTTGGGCTTTCAAGTACATTTGCTGGAGTCAGGTCTTGTGCTGTTAACTGTTCTTGTAAAAATGTATCCTGGTCTCTGTCAGTTCCATAGCTCTGAGATCCCAGTTAGGCACTGGGGAGAAGGCAGACAATTGATCCAAGCAGACAACAAGGTCTCTCATTAGTTGAGTAAACGTAATTATCCCTTGTTTAGAACAAGTACCAGACAGTTCAGTTATGTGTCTTGCTTAGCATTACGTGTTAAATTGACGTAAGCAATAGGAATGCAATTACACATTTGCTAATATCTGGTTCTTGATGATAGATACTAGATCGCTGCACTGAGGAATCCATAAAAGATCTATTTTCCCTTTCAGGAAATGAATTTCTATCTTAATGGCATTTCTTTTTATTTCTACAATTTTTAGTAAATATTTTTGTTATGAACCTCATTTTAGCTGAGCAAAGCTGCTGCTGCTGTTTGTATGGACATGTATTAATGTACATAAGAAAGTTTAGTTTTAACTAGTTTAATCAATGGGCACAGTATGAAGAAAGTGGAGTCTGGTCTGTAACATTTTTTGGAGGATTGAATTAGTAACATAAAAAAGTCAAATATAGCATCAAATGATAGGCTCTTTGAATGAATATCAATTAAAACATCTGGATAGAAATGACCAGATTTCAAATCAGCAAAGAGCAAACAGTTTAATCATTCACTAGCAATTCAAAAGCCCCTACTTATAAATCAATTACAAAGCATTTTTGCCATTTAAGCTACCTAAGTCCACAGTTATGTGTAGTGCCAAGAGCTGTCCAAGGACTTGTTCTGACAGAGAGCTGAGTCCCTCATTTCCCACTCCAGTTTTTAGCATTGCAAACACTGCAGCTCCTATTGCATGAAATCTTGACTGCAGACCTCTTGTTAAGTTAATGACTGTGGTTATAGCTCCATTTTGAGACAGTGTGTGAGTTGAGTAGAGATTTCATTGGCCTGTAATAATGCTTATTGGGCTGGGTAGTCCCCTGGTATTGCGCTGAGAGTCCCCTGGAGCTGATTTCTTTATCACTAATGTGTACAGGTGTATGGCCCTCCCTTCTCCAGCTGATAGGAAGCACCATTATCTCTAATAGGCTTCGTTACTGTTGCACAGAACAGGACAGACTCCTTTTGCAAGTTATAAATGACAGTGTGTGTTCCTAATGGATAACTGCTCTGCAAGGGCTTACCATTAGCAGTGACTCAGTATCCTGGGATGGCCTTTCTTATCTGTTGACATATCTGTTCAGCTGAAGGGCTCAGCATCATGCCTGGAAATGGCCCAAAGCCCCCTGCTTTCCTCAAAGCCAGGCAGAAGATGAGGGAGTTGTTGGCTGAAGACAGATTTGCCAACTGTCTCTGTGCCCACCATCCCATCAGTGATCTCTTCCATTTGTCATGTGAAATGAGTAAAGACTACTCCTTTCTTCACAAAAGTGGGAGAGATGAAAACTGCTTTATACTTGATTGAAGATTTCTAAAGCTTACTGGAACCTGACCGAGGTGGGGATCCCACCCTATATTTTAACTAGGGAGCTAGTGTATGCAATCCTGTCTTCTTCCCCTTCTTGCCTCCATATAATTTACTTTATCTGTACTTGACCCCAGTGAGGATGCCTAGCTGACACATGTGAGCAGGCCTGGGAATATTTTTGTTTGCTATGTTGCATGTATTGTTGTCCCTATCTTGTTTTGCAGGTGAAAACTATCCAAGTACAAAAAATCCGCTATGTCTGGAATTTCTATGCAAAACAGTTCCAGAAAGTTGGGTGAGTGCACTGCAGTGGTTACACAAGTCTCTGACGAAGTCAAGCTTCTTTGTGAATAATGTCCTAAGGAAGACACTCCCTTTGTATTTTAGAGTACTAGAAGATCACCACACTTGTTCAGCTATACATGCAAAATTTGGTTCTGGTCTCACCTGCAATGAACAGAATGTCAGGTACATCTTTTAAAACATGAGTACTCAACATATGGATTTCAAAATGTAAATTCACTGCTCGTGGTGCACTTTCCAGGAGGTTCTTCTGTGTTCAGTAGTATGCACATAATTTTGGATGAAACAGCCATGTATGGACATGTTGAATGAAAAGGGCTAGAGAATTTTGTGTATTCCTTGTTAAAGTTTTTGAAATGTCTCAGTATTCATCACTGTTACTGTTCTCAATTGGGAAATAACTATGTCCTATAACTAACTTTAAGCAGTTCTTATTTGGAGTAAGAGAAATTCTCTTACAGTGCAGATAAGTTGTGTATTTGCTTCTTCAGTGGGGTTCCATGTAACTGTATTGAACTTCTAAATCAACTAGTCCTGGTCATTGAATTTATCCTCAAAAACTACTATTTCTTCTAATTAAACAAGTTATAGAATATGTATTCTTAAAACCACTAAATAAAGAAATGATCTTCAGTTGATTGAATATGGAAATCCAGCTCCCAACCTTAGCGTTAAATCTTACATTCAAATCACCCTCAACTTTTTGCAGAATTATTTGGGTTTAGATTATTTAGTTTTCTTGAAGACCTTCACAGCCTTTAAACTGGGATCAGTGCAAGCTCTCAGGAATGTTGAAATCTACAGTTTCTTGAGTGATATTGTCACTGTTTTATCTGTAAGTGATGTGTCTTTCTCCCATACAGGAGAGTTATATGTGGGCCAAACACTATTGATGTTCCAGTGATCCCTATTTGGAAACTACTCATCAAAGAGGTTAAGCATTTATTCTAAGCTGCTTGGGGAGGCAGAGCATGCATATAATTGATTCTATATCTGAATTAGCTTCCCACTACTTGCTTTTCAGGCATACTCTGTTTTCAAATCCTGTTTAAAGCTGTTCCATGAAATCACCATAAATTCATTTATTCTCCATTGTTCCCTATCCTCCATCCCCATGCTGGTATGGCTGATTGGCATTTGTACGTATCTGTGTCCTGGGAGCTCGTTTTATTGTCCTTATCAGGACCAGTGAATGTTTACAAGCTGCACTGGAAATCAAACCTTCCAGGCCAGGATTGTCTCTTAACCAGCAGAGATTAACTGAACAGCAGTACCTGGTGCACGCCCACAGCTGCAGAGAAATCCAATGAGCTCATGGCTGGGCACAGCACCATGTAAAGCACCAACATCTTTTCAGACAGGAACTGGTGATATGTGGCCTAAACAGGGTGTTTGTGGAGATGTGCCTATGGTATGTGAGCTCCATGCTCACGGCACAACCTGCTCTTCTCTCACCTCTGTCACATTTCTTGTAAGGAGCAAACAAAGCAAGGATCTGACTGAGTCATTCACATCCCAGATAACATCCTATTGGTCCAGGCTGTCTGGTCCTTCTGTCAGATGGAAAAGGTCTAATCTGATCAAACTGAAGTCACTGCTAAAAAAATTAGAAAGGGGGCCAGGAGACACAACACTTAATATATTTTATTCCTACCCTTTTCTAACAGGATGGACTGTCTAGGTATGCTGGGACCATTTAAATGTGAGCTGCTCTTTACTATTGCTGTCTCTCCAAACAGGTCCTAAATCCATTTTACGTGTTCCAGCTGTTCAGTGTGTGTCTGTGGTTTGCTGAAGATTACATGGAGTATGCTACTGCCATCATAATCATGTCTCTCCTTTCAGTATTTTTGACTGTATACGATCTCAGACAGGTAATACACCTCACCTTTTTCCACAAGGTGGATTTATTTCTAATGTCTGGGAAAGGCCAGGATGTTGCAACATGAACACAGTGCTATGAGAGTTACTCAGAGGTTTAGTTCCATGACATTGTGTAGTAGCAGGTGCAGTGACCTGGGCTCCTAGTCATCATAATCTCTGTGAGGTACTTTACCCACATCCTCCCTTCCCCATTCCAATGCTTCCCTTTGTGACCTTTTGTTACACCTTCTCCATAATTAGGGTGGGGAATTTCTTTCTGAATGTGACTGTGTAATTCCTGGTAGGGCCAGACCCCAGTTTGAGGCCTCTCATAACCATAGATAACAAGTGGAAATAATTGTTAGTGGGTAAATTGCATCATGTAAGATGTAACACTTTTGTGTGTTCTCCTTTAATTTATAGCAATCGATTAAACTTCACAGCCTGGTTGAGTCTCATAACAACGTCACGGTCACGGTCTGCAGAAATAATGAAGGTGACTCTTGTACACTTCTTTCTTCAATGTGTTTTGGTTTTATAGCAATTTATATCAAACACAAGCATCTATAGTATCAAATTTCTTCTAGAGCAATTTTGTCTTCTGATTCTCAGCTCAATTAACTTGTTTCTGCACATAAAGTTAATTTGATAGAAGTACGTTGTGGCATATTAAGCATTAATAATTTAGTGCACCCTTAGCAAAAAATCGTCTAGAAAACTATGTAATTTTTCTTAAAGCAGTGCTGACATAGCCAAGCACATAGCCATTAAATGGCTGTGAGTCCACCTAATGACTCCATTCAAAGTCTGTTCATTGTCAAAGTATCTAAAGCACAATTCAAAAAGATGGAGTCAAACTAAGAAATGTAGATCCAGGCTCCTTCAGTTAGGTCAGTGTGTTGGAGCAATAACCATTGGTTGGGCTCCTGGGGAGATAAGAAGGAATTCTGCAGTTGGAACTGATGCATAGACTTTCCTAAATATTGGAGGTTATATACTTAGGTCCTACTGTGATCCTTTGTTTATCAGCCATTATAAAGAATTAAGGATCTGTTCAGCAGGTAGTTCCTTGTATTTCTTTTCCCCTTATCACAGGGAAATACATGAAGCACAAAGCTTGCATAACATGTCACTTACAGGTTTGCAAGAGCTGGAATCACACCATCTTGTTCCTGGAGATATGCTGGTTTTGAAAGAGGGCAAAAGCCTTTTGCCTTGTGATGCCATCCTGATCAGCGGGCAGTGCACTGTAAATGAAAGCATGCTGACAGGTACAACTCATCCCTCCCAGGTTTGCTATCTAAACATCATCAGAGCCCCATGGTTCCAGCCAGTGACACAGGGTATATGGTGTTATCATGTATCATCCTTACAATGAGACACCCTTACTTGTGGCCTAAAAGGGGATTCTCAGTTGTTTGCTATAATAAAACCTAGATTGTAGTCAGTTGTCTAAATAGACAAGATGCACTTTAGGAGGGGCAATTCATCCTTTTCCACCCTTCTGGGATGCAGAATTTAGGAAGAGATCCTCTAATTAGAAAGGAGAGAGTGGACCGTGAAGAGGAGTGAGCAGGACAGGAGAAGAAACAGTAGATGTGAAGCCAAGTGTTTCCCACACAGGGCTCACAGTCCACTCAGGCTCTTGGGGTTCCTGTGACTCACTCTGAATGTCTTATCGCTGCAACATCTTCAGCCTGTGGGAGTGCCTGTTTGGCCCTCCAAAGACTTAGCTCCACATCCATTCATAGCAGTGGAGGGCATACCAGGTGGGAGAGTTCACTGCAAAGCAGAATTTTTAGTGCAGTAGGTATTTATAGTTTCTTGTCTTTAAATTTAGTCCTAGTCTGAATCAAACTGAAACCAATAGTTCTGAAAGTTCATATAAATGACAAATTCTAGAAACCCCTTGCATTCAGAAAGCTTCAGCTGTCAGAAAATAATTAATTTGTCACCTGTCAAGCATTGAGCTAAAGGCTCTCCTTTTTACTAGAGAGGGAAACTTGGGAACGTCATGTTTAATCTCCTTGAAGGAACAGTTAGTGACCTGCACATGAAGTTCAAACCAGGTAAACAACTTGTGACCATCAACAACTTGTGACCTCTGTTGCAGTCATGCAACAGAGGTTCAGGCTTCTTTTCAAGTCTGTGTATCTACAGCCAGGGTTTGACGCCCTTGGACTGCTTGCAGTTCTCAGACTTACAGGAAGCTGTTGTACTGATGCAAAGGAGAGCTCTTCTCTGGCAGTCTGTTTGGTTGCTAGGCTTCAACTCTATTCACTCTGGAGATGTCACAACGTAATAGTCAAATTTCTCTAAACTGGTTTCTCTAGTAAATACCTCTGACTTACAACCTAGATGTCTAGGTACTGTACTTATTTGAACCTCTGCAGGCTGGTTTTAAGTGAACTGCACTTTTCCTTATCTAATCTTTCCTAGGGGAAAGTATTCCAGTAACAAAGACCCACTTACCCCAAGCTGATAACTTCAAGCCCTGGAGAGCATACTGTGCGGAGGATTACAAAAAACACGTCCTCTTCTGTGGAACAGAGGTCATACAGACCAAGGCAGATGACAGAGGAGTAGTGAAAGCTGTGGTGCTGCGGACTGGTCAGTCAACACTTCAGTTTGCTTTTCCTTTCATGATTTTTCTTGCTGAAGTCTTATTTAATGTATCCAGTCACACCTAGTTAAAGACATTAATCTAAATTCACAATGGTCAGATGGAGAATCATTATCCTGGGCTGGGCTAAGCTACTATGCATTGTTTCTGTTTGCTTGGCATAGCTTTTACAAGAACTACCAGCTTATAATTACAAATGAGAATTTTGCTTTGCTTCCAAGACATTAAAAAATTCCTCCCCTTAAGACAAAAATAACTTCTTTCTATATTCTGTAAATTAGGTCACATACACCAAAATGAGAGATCTGGGTCTCTTTTCATAAGCTGCAGAAATTGAGTAATTTTGAAGCCCTCCATCCTTTTTAGAGAATTTTTGGAAATGTTTTCTCCATAAATGATTTTAGTTTGTCTTCCTAGGTTTCAATACAGCCAAAGGAGATCTGGTCAGGTCCATTCTCTACCCTAAACCCATGAACTTCAAGTTGTACAGAGATGCCCTCCGGTTTCTGATGTGCCTCATAGCATTTGCAGCCATTGGAATGATCTACACAGTGTGTGTATTTGCACTTAATGGGGTGAGTTACTAAATGCAGGAGAAATGGTCACACTTAGTTTGAAGGAGATTTGAAACTTGAGTGACATCAAAAGCATTTGTATATAAAAATATAGTTCTTGTCGCTCCCCTTTTTATCTTAGGCCATTTTACAATGCAGTTGAATTGGTGACAGTACACAAGCTTTCATATATTCAATTCCAAGATGCCAAACCCACTGTTGGCAAATCCTGTGCAAGCCCTGCATGCCTTATCCACAGTTTACCACTCTGTAAGAACCTTTTGCAGACTTTTTTCTGATGCTTTTTTTGTAAATTCCTAGAAAAACCACAAGTGAGTCATGAGTTAAATGGGACACAGGCTTATGTGTCATTGTGAAAAGGCAATTTTCCGAAACTTTCAGTTTAGATCAAAGAGCCATCTATCCCTGCCCTCTGTCTCTGAGAGTAACTGGTGTCAAATACTTATGGAAGATGGTTAGAAGGGAGGGAAAGTATAGAACAATTCTTCTCTGGTATAGTCTTCTAACCTCTTGAAGAGAAAGGTTTAGCAGTTCAGTAAGCTGTCTTTTGTATCATCTTGCTGTAATAGTCACTGAAAATCTGCCACAGGGATGTTTAATCTATTTCTGAATTAATTTGTCTTGGACTTGACAGCACCTGTGGCAATGATTCCCACAGTTTCATTATGTACTGTGCACAGTGTTCTTAAAGCTGCTCTCTGAAATGCTGAAGGCACTGGAGGTTTTTGTTTTAGAGAAGCAGCAAATAGCTGCTTTCTGTTCGAGGTTTCCTGTACTAGTTATGAACTTAAGAGATCACTGGCCACCCCTTCAGCCACCTTTCTTCCATGTTACAGAGCCTTGAACAGTACAATTGTAAGGGATCCCTGAAAATCACTGATGTTACAAAGAACTCTCTGTTTTCTTCTGCCTCTTTTTTAATTCTCCATATCTTCCTATAGTCATTTGGGGGATGGTGGGACAGTGAAAGGGAGATAATCTACACTTAGTTATCACTCAGCTTGATACCTTTGAGAACTCTGGAGAAATAACTTTTGTAAAGGCAACTATCCTGTATCAGTTGAGTCACCACCATCTCGATGTAGAACTAAGACTTACTGTGTGTGGAAGCAGCAAGGGCCAGCTATTCCCTGGGGAATGCAAGCCCTGAGCCAAGGGTAACCCGAACACAGATAGTTCCCTCACTGACCAATGCACAATCACACAGTACCTGAATGTGGTGAGGAAAGCTGGGTGCAGTTAACAGCCTATCAACAGTCCCAGGCAAGGCAAAGTGGTAAATAACCTGGGGAGACAGTCAGAAGCAGAAGAAGATGAGGACAAGAGACAAGGCTATGACACACATCTTAAGGTGTCTGTCCAAGAGATTGGGCCAGAGGCAGGTGCATGGCTCAGAAAGGGACTGGCAGCCCCAGCCTGAGCTTAAATGGAACTCCTGAACTCACGAGGTGTGGATGGAGGTAAGGCTAGTGAGGGTAGCTAAGGCCTATGAGTGCACCTAAATCTCTAAATCTCTGGAGGGTTCACATGAAACCCTTTTAAAACATTTCACTCATTCTCATGCATTGAGGTCAACGTAAGAAATAATTATACACTGTAAACAGTATTTCTGCAAGTTTTAAAGCCTAATGGATTCAAAACTTCTTCAAAAGCTTTCAAGAAACCATTTCATACCTTGATAATTATCTGTCAATGTAACGTCCAAGTCCCGAATTGCAAGGTTGATTATGTAATTCAGCCTTTGAATGATTTTTCTCCTGGGGAATAATTTACAATCAGTTGGCTCAGAAGATTACTTCCCCCTAGGATATCAAAGCAAGTGTGTTTAAGACTGTATGCTGGTGTCTGCTTTGCAGTTTTCCCCTTTTTCTGAAAGTTAACTTCCTCCTTGTAATATATAAAATACATGCTGATGTTATCTCAACTGCTGAAATTGTCTTGTCAGACTAGAGTAATATTGAGTCACAGGATGTACTAAATGCTTTCATTTCTGTGAGTGTGTTTTTCTAAAGGTGGGTGGTAAGTGCTTCATTCTAACATAAAATAGATAAAAATATTATCAAACTTGTGCCTTCTGTGGACAGAGACAATATCAATGTAGAGATAATTGGAACATGATGGCAATTCAGCACATCAAATGCAACGTGATTTGTGGTCCAAGTCTCAAGCTCAAAAGTAGTAATAGTAGATCTCTGTGATTGTTTGCGAGTCTTTCTGAACTGCAAATTTGCTTTAGTTTGCAGTGTCTCAGTTTTGGGACCTGAATTTGAAACCCATTTAGTTCTTTCGCAGTGAGTAATACGTAATGTACCATGGCCAGAAAACGGTACAGCCCGAAGCACTGGCAGTGGAGGAGAGGAGGGATGAAAAGATCTACACTCGGTGCAAGCAGCATTCCTTGCTGCTCTCCTCCTGATAACTGCCTTTGTTATTATATCAGGAGGAAGCAGGAGAGGTGGTAAAGAAGGCCTTGGATGTTATCACTATTGCTGTCCCGCCAGCTCTTCCAGCTGCCTTGACAACTGGGATCATTTATACCCAGCAGAGGCTGAAGAAAAAGGGCATCTTCTGCATCAGCCCACAGAGGATCAACATGTGTGGACAGCTGAACCTCATCTGCTTTGACAAAGTAATGCCTGTGTGGTGGTTATGCTGTTAGTGGTAATGGGAGCTGTGCTAGAGGTGGGAGAGTAGGGTATTTGGTTTCCACTGTATTTTAGAAACACAATGACCAATCTTGTGTACTTAAGTTTTTGTTATCTGAGCAGAGGCTGTTGCAAATTCTTGTTTTTCTAGGAATCTAGGAATTGCTTGGTAACCCTTTTGCTCCACACTGTGCTGGCATTTTCTGGACAGTAATTTCTTAAAATAAGTCTTGCTTTTTATTCCTCTTGGAGCTCTCATGTGGGACTCTAATTCAAATGCACATTTTATCTTAGACTGGCACCTTAACAGAAGATGGCCTGGATCTCTGGGGCTTGCTGCCCTGTGAAAGAAACTGGTAAGGCTCCTCGACACACCGCCGGCATTTAAATTTTGTGGGATGGTGACTGGATTCTCCTCCTAGACATGTGAACAAATCTGAAAGACAGTTAATGCTAAAAAGCAGTTCGAAGCTCCCCACGTTAAGATTTTCAGTTTTATTCCTATAAACTCTGGAAAATGAGTTGTTTGCTTCATCCCAGGGGTCCTGCTCTACACGGAAAGGTGTAGAGTGTTGTCAGTATTTGGCAAAGCATGTCCAGGCAGGTAGTCTGCAGTAGACGTGCTAAGTTAGATCTCACAGCTGCAGTGTTGCCCCAACCCTTTATGACAGGAAGTCACTGTTAACCATGAGATTGACATTCAGTTCCTTCAGTGGCCATGATTGTGCCCACTTACATTTCCAGAAGCATGCATGCACAAAGATGCTTAAACTTATATCAGCTTCAGAACTCAGGAGTCCTTGCACAAGCCTGAAGGAAAGTATTTTAAAATAATCTGTTCCTTTCCATCCCAACAGACTCCTTAACCAGGCAGAATACACCTGTTTTGAGCATGTGTATCCCAGAATTAATAGGTGCACAAGAAACAGCTCATGGGGGAGTACAAGTCCTCAGAATATGCTTGTTGTCTGACCTCAGGATGGGATTTTAACTGTCTTCAAATTAGGATTTTTTCCCCCTGTGAGTCATATGTTGTTTGGTGTTCTCTAATAGTAATTTTTATGTTCTTTTTTTGTGTTAGCTTCCAGGACATTCACAGCTTCCCTGCAGACCGCAGCCTGCCTTGGGGCCCAGTGTTCAGAGCAATGGCAGTTTGTCATTCATTAATTGTATGGGAGGGCAAGATCCAAGGAGACCCACTGGATGTGAAAATGTTTGAGGCCACTAACTGGGTAAAGCTGTGCTTTGTTTTTATGCAGTGGCAGGGTGTTTTGGTGGTTTCAAAAAAGAGAAATGTCCCAAGCCTTCTCATGCAAATAGCTAAGTCCCACATAAGTAAAACCCAGAAGAGGTACTGCATACTCAGGCTTTTGAAGGAATTTCCTTCTTTCTGCCTAGAGCTTTAACTTAAAAGTACTTTGAGTACTTAGCTCATTTGGCTGGAAGTGGTGGATGTCATGCAAACCACACTGCCACAACAACTCTGTCTTTGGCTGCTGCCAGACAACAGGAAGTCTCAGATGAGTCTCACACGCAGATTAAGACCACTTCTACAGAGCATGTAAAAGACTCTGCCAGCTTTGAACCAGGTACAAGACTTTGACATTTATTAGAGCTCTGTCAATGTGGAGATATTTCTACCATCTTCAGGTTTGAAATCCCGTACTCTAAATGGATCCTTGAGCTTCTTTTCAGCTATAGTGGCATTGTGATCTGAAATATTTTTGTCTTTCAATACACAGGTGATAGATGATTCCAGTGGACATCAGACTGAAGGTCAAGGATCCACATGTGCCACAGTTGTTAGACCTGGACCTAAAGCCACCACTGTAAGCTATTTGTGAGATTCACATCAGTGATCAAGTTAAACTGTCAGTGTAAGACTTACCTTTCAGTATAGAAATGCTTGGTTGTCCCAGTCTAAGAGAGCTGTTCCACACCCCATCTTTCCTGTCCTGGCTGCAGAGAGATTGCCTTGTTCTCTCTGATTACAGACGCCAGAGGGAGCTTGCTGCTCACACCGGAAGAAGGGGGATACTGGATGACAGATTGTTCAGCTCAGGGATTTGCCTGTCCTGGTGGCTCGAGACTCAATCCAAACTCAGCTGAGCAGTGAAGATCTCCAAAAGCATTTGGGAAAGCAGTGGAGTCTCGTAGCTGATGTCAGATCCTTGTTGGTGACATACACCAAGGGGGATGCTTTCAGACATCCATTTTCCCCTTGTAAGATCAGTGTAAACAGAATCTTGTTAAAAAAAGAGAGGACTAGTGAGTTCCTTTCAGTAAATTACATCTAATTGTCTGCTAAAACTGTCAGTGAACTTTTCCTACTGCTTAAGGTAACTATTTCTGTACAAATTTAATTTCTTCTTTACATACCAGTAATTTCTGTCTAAGAGTGACAAATCAGCCCATTATACATGGTTAGCTTCTTACTATGGCCCAAAGGACAGACCAAAATCCTTTGGCCTGAGTTCCTTGCTGCAGTATGTAATCCATTTGCTTTTCTCCTAGGCCCCAGTGGAAGGAGTTACCATTTTACACCAGTTTCCATTTTCTTCATCCTTGCAAAGAATGTCTGTCATTGCTCAGGAAATGGGTGGGGATCAACAGGTCTTCACAAAAGGGGCTCCAGAAATAGTAGCCAAGCTATGCAGAGCAGAAACAGGTAACTAACATTTATAAACGCTTCCTAGAAACACATATATGTAAGCGACTTTGGATGGTGAAATGAAGTGGAAGGTCCAAATGAGATTTCTTTGTCTAAGACTTGGTACTTCAGCCCAGGAGGTCTCTCTGTTGTGCTCCAAGTCAAAGGCTAAGCTCTTATACAGCCCTTCTCAGCAAAGAAGGACTGCTAAGAGTTATATGTAATTATCAACTCTTGTACAAGGTGTACAGTCTCTGCCAGAACAGCTATTTGGAAAAGTTGTCTACTAGTCCAGTAGACACCAAAGAAAAAGTTTTCTTTTTTCTCCAGACCTTGGGAGGGAAACCAGAGGAGCACAGATCCTTAACTGCACTCTGGGAGAAGGTAATTTTTTGCAGATTTTTACAGAATAGTTTAGGACCAAAGTGCAAAATGACAGAGACACAATGATTTTCTTATTGAGCAAGGTTCAGTTCAGCACCTTTCCTTGATGTCCTTGGCCCATTGGTAAACTCTAGGTTTACCTACCCTTTGGGACATAAACCTTTCCTGCTCCGAGGTTTGCTTCTATTAGAAAGTGGTCAAGTGCCCTGATGAACTGTCTCTTCCTCTTTTGCACAGTCCCATCAAACTTTGAAAGCGAGCTCCTGCTCTACACAGCACAGGGCTTTAGGGTCATTGGACTGGCATGGAAAGCTCTGCAGGCTGGGACGCTGCCTACAGCTCTATCAAGGTAAGCCATAGGCTGCTGCTTCTGGCCACATTCAGCCATCGGCCAGCGGTGCCTCACATAGTACCATCACCACAGCCGACCAAGAGCAGGGTTGTAGCACAGAATTTTGTTAGATTCAGGACAGAAAGAATCTGATTTACATCTGGATAGAGGTCTGAGAATGGGTAGAGGGCACTCTTATAGCACATGCCTAGAATCCTTGCACATTTCTTATCTTTCTTAACTTTGGTTTAACATAGGAAGCATAACTCTAGTACATTCTGAAGACTAGTACACCCCTCCCTTGATCCATCATTTCTACCAGTCTCCTTGCAGACCTATCCAGGCTTTCAGTTGAAGAGAAGTATTTTTTTACCCACTCTTTTTTTTTCCCCCAGTTATCCAGACTCCTTGATTAAGCAAAGACAGCAAATGACTCCCGTTACTGTTCTCTAACATAGTCAAAGGCAGCAAACCATATTCTTCTGTTGTCTTGGTCCAGTTCTTTAACTTTAGAGCTTTAGCTCTCTTTAGGCTCTGGAGAAGTCAGCAAACTCTTCTGCTATGCTCATGGTATTACTTTTTCACAAGCCTTACATGGATCCATATACTTTTTCCCAAATCCTTCTAGCTTTTGGCTGTGATACTGCAGAAACTCCACTTCTGAAATATCTGCAGTTACTGAGTATCTGCTGTCCTCTCTCCTTGCTAGCTGCAGTTCCGAATCCAGGACCTGCTCACTTGCAGGAGCTCACTTGGTTTTTCAAGGGGCATTTTGCTTTGCTGAAGGGGCCAATAACACTGAGGCAGAGTGCAAGTGGTTATTTCAATCTTGTGACAGGTGTCATAACAGGCCCATCCCACCTAACGAGCAAATGTGTGTGATGTGGCCCAGCTTTTGAAGTTATGTGTGCAGTTACAGCACGTGTGATATATATACTACCAGCAGAAAAGAGAAGGCTGGTGGTCACGCACAAGATCTGCAGTGAAAGCAGTAACTGTTCAGGCACCACCTGACTTAGCTACCCTGACTGCCATGCAAGTGTTAGGCATCACCTCTTCCTTAGTACAGTGGCTAAAATAAGTGTTTGAAAGCTTTTCTTTTCAGACTCTTCAGAGTCAATCTGTGTCCCTGGAAGACCTCTAGTTCACGACTCAGGGATGGGGTGTTTACCAAATTCTCTTCTCTACTGCATGTGTTCAACTGTAAAAAAGCAGTAGCACAGGCGTAAAGAAAATAGTAGGGAAAAACAGTATTGAAGTTCCCACATACTGTTTGTTCAGGCCCTACTTTCAAGAGGAGCAGATACATTTGCTAGGGTGTCTTTCTTTGTTGTACAGTGCTCAAATGAGAATGACTAGTGCACATAAACTTTCCAAATCAGACTACCACAGTTTGGGAATCCTGCAGGAAATTCAGAGTGCTTTTTTCATGCTGTCTAAAGATAATACATTAATGGAAAACAGTCTAACTTATCCATCAGGCTTTATGTTGGTATGTGGAGCAGGTAGGTTGAAATTGGCTCTTCTGATTTGGTAATTAAGTAGACATGAGCTGGAAGCTGGCTATGTACAGAACTCCTTCTTCAGAACAAGGAACAAAGAGAAAAGAAGGATGAAAAATTAATTGAAGATTCTCCATACACAAGCAGCACCACTTGCTGCCAGGGGGAAGCAAGCCCAGCTGGTGTTGAAACAGCACTATAAAAAAGTAGACAACTTGGGACTGCTGAAAACACAGAAACTATTTTAATTGTTCTGAGTTAGGTAGGATGGTTAACAGTTATAACTGGCTATCATCACATTCAATACAAAAACAGGCCAAAGATAAGAAGAACTGAATCTGTCTATCTCTCTTTCACTGTAAGGGAGGAGGTAGAATCTGAACTGACATTCCTGGGTCTGCTGATAATGGAGAATCGATTAAAGAGGGAGACAAAACCTGTACTGGAAGAGCTCAGTGCTGCCTGCATCAGGAGTGTTATGGCCACAGGTATCTAAATCGGGTGGATTTTATATATGGCCACTGGCACAGACAGGGAGTTCAGTGGTGTTTAAGTGAACAGTCTGCTGTTGTCACTGCCGCTAGTAGGAAGGCACAGATATTTAGTCCAAGAAGAATCTGTGTTTTAATAATGACATGAGCTGTACCATGTTGCCCCTGGCAATTTCACTAGGCTGTGTTAGACACCTAATAAAGGCATGTCATGCAAGATCTCTTCTTTATAAGGCCCCCTGAAATTCTGTTTTTATAAATGAGCAGAGATGGAGCATCAATGCCAGGACAAATCACTGAATATTATGACATCTGGTATGCCTGGTATGCCTACTGGTCCCTATTTATCTTTTTTTTTTTTTTTTTTTTTTTCCCCTTGAAGGGCTATTCCATCCAAATCCAAACTAGGATTTGGATAGAATAACCTCCAGCTTTTCCATGGTCTGAAGACATTTTTTCTGTTGCACAGATTGTATCTACGTCGGCCTCACACCTTTCAGCACATTTACACCAAAGCCACCTGAGGCCAATTAATGACAATTAGTGATACCTGCAGCAATTTAGCAGTGAACCCCTTTTTGGTTTTGGTCTAAAACAAATAATCTAGGAGCATATTCCCATCTGAATTTCTCCAAGCTGAAGATGAAAATACTTCATCTCCAGATGAAAGATTTGTTTTCCAGATGAAAATAAATCTAATGATCGAGACAGACCTTATCTGCAAAGTTTTGGTCTTTATCAAAATCTTTCTTACTTACAGACACTGAAATCTTATTCATTCTTAAGGGTGTACTTGAAAACTCAGAGTTCAGGAGAAGGCCAATGTTTCCTCCACAAACAATTGCTCACTGCAGAAATTTTTAGATAACACACCTCTTGATTTTTATAGGTGACAACATTCAGACAGCTATAACTGTTGCCAAAAATGCTGGGATGATCTCTCCAACACACAGAGTGATTCTTGTGGAAGCAAACAAAGTGCCTGGATCTGTTTCAGCATCTATAACCTGGAAACCCCTAGAAGTAAACAAAACTGAAGATTACAGAAGCCTGGTGAGCATAAGCATAAGAAGCAGGTGTTTTGGAGTAGGGAAACAAACTAAGCTGTAATACTTGAAATAAGACAGTGGAACTGTGCTAGAATAACAGAGACCTGTCATTCATCATCCTTTGCATGTCAAAATATGTGCTAGAAAAGTGTTTAAAAAGAAGGAATCTTTATAGAAAGGTACTCCCCTAGAGCTTAGCTCCTAGCAGATTATCTCATGAACAAGTTTTTTAGCTAACTGCCTATCTAGGTTTGAGAACAGATTTACAGAAATCTAGGAAAGATTTGTCCCTAGCTCTCATGCTTAGCTGATGCCTGTTTAAAACATGCTTCCTTTCCCTCCAAGATAAATTTGATGGTATAGATGTGGACTTAAAACCAGTGGAGGAGCACTGAACTAGCCCTGCTCAAGCAGGTAGAGAGTTAACACTTTACCATACCTGCAGAATTAAAACACAGATTAAATGTTGAAAAATTCCATGTACACAATGAAACATAGGCAAGCTGCACTACTAAATTTCCTTCATCAAGCATCTCCTCAGAGAATCTGGGCTGAAAACCAGTTACTTTCTCCCTGAAGAGTAAGTCTGAACGTGCTGACCCTTCTCTAAGTATTAAGAGTCAGGCAGATGCTAGGGAATACCTGCAGAGGCTGTTGAGTGGCTCCTTTCTACCAAAGATTATCCTGAGCTGCATCTGCACTGTTTTTCACTGTAGAAAGACTGGTTCCCATGTACTGTATCTCTACCCCCTCTCACTCAGAGGGCAGCCCACCAGATTGGTACTATTGCATGAATTTTATCAAATGCAGCAATGCTGAGGGCCAGCTTTTAAAACTTAAGAAGCACCCAGTTAACACTGAAATTAATGGCACTATATGTGTCAATCCCTCTACAAATTGAAGCAAAGGCAAATGGCCTTGAACCCAAGGCTCCTACAGCCTTCAGAAGTGCCCTCCCTATGGTCTACCCTTTGCTTTGTCTGTAGTAGTGCCTGTGTAAATGTACAGAGCAGCTTTTGAAGGCCTAGACACAGCAGTGGTTCTGTGTTATTTTATAGGAGGATGATGGTCAGACTGAGCAAAGAATCAATCTGGCACTGGGACACGGCCAGTATCATTTTGCCATGAGTGGAAACTCTTACCAAATTGTAGCACAGCATTTCAGGCACTTACTTCCAAAGGTAAGATATGGATTTTTTAACTGGTGTAGGCGTGCCTTTCAGGAGATTCCAATTGTCCTGGTATAAGTAGCTGAAGGGATCTGTATCAGGACATCTTTTGGGAACAATTCTAATCCTGAAATACTTAATGGGTGAATCTCTGACATCAACATATGTTAAAATCCCTGGATTTTTCTGCACATGAGAGGAGCAGATCTGTCTCATGGTGTGAATATCTGACTTCAAACATTTGTGCCCATACGCCTGGCTCTTGCACAGCACTGATTCTATCCTGTTTTAGAGAACAGGAGAAAACAGTGTGCATTTCAGCATGGCTTGTCTGTTTCATGGAGAGGATGATCTCATGAATTCTCTTCTTGTTACTGCCTGCCTGGTAATATGTTTTCATCAGGTAACTCAAATGACATACCAGGCCTCTTGTCCTTATTGCGATTGTTACTTTTTCAAAATATTGATTAAGAGCCATTTTTTGTCTTTGATTATCAGCATTTCCTTGCTTCTTTTGAGAACATGCGCAGGATCACTCTCGAGGAGAAGAGACAGCGCAGAAAGAATTGCGTCTTGTCGATATCACCTGGGGAGTCTTTCTGCTGTGCCTTTTGCGACCGGACTGGTCTGTCCCGCATTGGCCTTTTTAGCCGTCAGCGCGCTTGTAGCAAGCGTGGGTAGAGCCCTTCCCAAATCTTCGTTCGCGAAGCCTAGCCATGACTACGAGGTACAAATTGGCCCAGGTACCTTGGGAGAAGAAAGCATCCTAGGAGGAGCTGAGGGAGCACATTCTCCTTCAGGGAGTTTCCTTATGACTGCTCTAACCACAGGGCTAGTATGAGAATGAAGAACTGAGCTGGGGTACACCATGCATTCAGATTTTTTGTATCATCAGGGCTGTTTTTGCTCTGTTAACTTCTATTCTCAGAAGACAGATGGCCAGCTTACATCATGACTGGGGGTAAAGTAAGCATTTCCCATTAGTTCTCTCTAAATTCAACAGTAAGGATCAATCAAGAGTAGCCAATTTAGAAAGCAGAACTCTCTCTGAATGTCTTAGAGGTCCTTGCCTTCTGCCACTAACCAGACTGGTCCATCTCTTTCCCTTTGGGGGTTGTGTGTGTCTAAGTTTTTGTCCATAGGCACTGACTCCTCCAGCTCTTCAAGATATCACAGAAGCAGTATTACGATCATGAAAATTACTTTATACTAATTTTTTCAGACAACCAGAAGTGTTCTGAATGAGAGTGCTTGTGTAGAGAGCTCTTTCCACAGACTTTCTTCCTGCTGCTATCACAAAGTTTATCAATACTGTTAAGTCAGCATAAAGTTTCTGTCAAGTTGGTTCCCTGCCCCAGCAAAACCTCAGGTGTCAGATCTGACCTTTGGATAGCTGCAAAGTTTGAATTTTAAGAGCTCAGCAGAAATGGCAGTATATCACAAAAAATAAAAACAGAAAATTGATTTAATCTCTCTCTAAATTACTAGCAAAAGCACTCTTTTTCTATGAATTCATATGCTAAAGGGTGGAAAGGCACAGTTTAAAGGTACACATAAATAGAACAGCAACCCTGTGGCTGATAAGCCAATGAAGGGAACATAAGTGTAAAGCAATTGCTACATTATTTAATCTTGAAAAAATTGCTGGGAGATACTAAAATCATTCAGTCATTATTCTTACTAAAAATATTCTATTCCTCCTTTTTCTTCCAATTTAGTCATTTGAGTCAAACAATATCTGGAAAAAAAGGAGCTAACTTTTAATGAATTAAATTTTGGGTAAATTAATGAGAAGGAAGAAGCACCCAGAAGTTTAAGTCAAAATGTCCAGTGGGAAGCAGTAAAAGTATTATCTGCATCTAGACAAAAAAAATATTTATGTTCCAAAGACTAAGACAATAAAATAGTAATGACAAAACTAGAACATGCTCTAGCAAAATGTTTCAAGGAGCTTTTCACTGAGTTTCTTTTCAGATGGTACATTAAAGCTTGAAAAGAAAAATAAATAATGTTTATTGTGATAAACAATGGAAATACCAGATCTTGAAACAACAAACATCTATTTGGGATAACTGAAATCATGGCAAAACTTTTCAGAAGGATAAAAAGCAACTGGGGAGTTTGTTGAGGCAACATAATGGACAATGACAACAAATGTTGTTGACACAGAGGAACAGTCAGTGATAGAAGAAAGGAGACGATGCCGAATTTTGACTAGTCTACAATTCAGACAAGGTGATTCCTTCCAAGAATTTCCATTTATTAAATTATCAATAAATGGCATAAAAAAAGGTATGAAAGAATGCAGTAGCAGCAAACTTTGATGGAATAGCTCCATTCTTGTGTTTCTGTTATGGTTCAAGTCATAGAAATACGACAATAGCTGTGCCGGTTCAGACCATCTAACTCAGTACTTCCGTAGTAAGGGCTGTTAAGAAAAACAAAGAGTAAGATCATATCCAGCATACACCATCACTCCACCTCAGTACTATCCTAGCTTTCAATTGCTCTCAGCACCAAATATAGTCTGTTTATTCCAGGGTTAGTGTCTTCAGGAAGCCATGTGGGAGTCCCTCCTTGTGCAGTGTCCTCTGTGAAGGAGTTACATAGGGCTGCTACTTCTTTCCTGAAGACCCATCATATTTTTCTCTCTAACATCCTGAATGGCCAATACTGAGATTGTGCTGAAGCAAGAGAAAGGCATGAGTAAAACCCCTTGAAAAAAGTTGTTGTTGACTGCAGAAAATACCCCCTGTTTGAAGCTGGTGTGTGAGACTATGCTGCTTAGTATGGGATATGACCTTTTTTGATCAACCCCTCGACCAGGGTGACTGAAAGTCCGTCAGATGCAACGCATAGATAAGAATCCTTAAAACCCAAACTAGTGGCCAGAGAAGAGAAACATTATCTCAACGTATCCTGACACGGTACTGCAGTCTGCAGAGGGAGCTCCAAAGGACCATACTTGAGTGTTGGAAATGGTATAGCCACAAGAACACAGACCATCAACTGCTTAGCCCCGCCAAGTCTGTGCTTTAGGAGCAGTGCATCCAACACCACCTTAAACATCCACTCTTGCCCGACTCTCCTGTGCCAGAAAAGGACTATTTTGTGTTCCTAGATGGCAGAGAGGTCAGGAAACAGATCTACCTAAGAACTTACTAGTCGACAAGAACAACAAAAGCAGTTATTTTTCAGCTGTTCTGAAGCCGGTCTCTTGGACAGGCAGCTGTGCTGGCACAATAGAAAGGCCAGACTTGAGTGGGTGTGAACGGACAGAGGGAGCAGGACTATCCAAACTAGTGAGCACAGTGATTAAGCACCTGTCAGACCATGACAGAAGAATATCAAAAAAAGTGGCATTGGATGGCTGCACCAGCATGATGCCTGAAGACATTTCTCTGGTAATTTCCTGTTGAGTGTTTGTTAACCAAGAACCAGTGAAGAATGATATTTTCTTCAAGAGGAGGTTAATTGTTTTAATAACTCCCAGGGTTCCAAGTCACCTTAATAAGGAAAGACAGCTCTGGTGGAGATGTGCTTAATTGTGTTATGCAATAAAAATAGACTAATTTATTATTATTATATCTTAATGGAAATGGACACTGCTCTTTGTCATTTTCAAGGCTTACAGAACAGAGCTTGGGTTCTGATACTTCACCCCAGGACTTTCTTTCCCATCAATAGCAACGGACTTTGCAAAAAGCACAAAAACTTCTTTTTCGCTCTCAAGAGAGAAAGTCAGCAGCATGCCCAAGACTAAATATTTGCTGACTTAGCACGATAAAAGCATCTCACTGTAAATACACAACTTCACTGGACACTATTGCTACTGGCAGTGGCAAAAGGCCATGAAATACTGGAACAATACAAGCCAAACAAGCTATACAAAACCCAACAGCTTTCACTTCAGGATTTGTTTGCTGCTACAGAGGGGAAAAGGAAGCAAAATACTAAAGAAACTTCAGGGTTCAAACACTGTAATGCTACCCTGATCCCAGGGTTTCAGTGGAACTCAGATTTCACATCTTGAGTGCTGGAGATACAATCCATGTCATCTGAATTAGCCATGGCCCAGCAGCAGCAAAGGTGCACAGCTCTTGTTGGTGTATGTTGTCAAATAGGCAGAAGGCAGATCAAAGCACATGAGAAAAGTTGGGAGCTCAGAGGACCCCAAGATCTCCAGGAGTGCTTATATGACAATGTCACTCACTTTTGTTCGACCACAACTGCATTCTGGAATTTGTGATATTAAAACACCCCAGGTAGTCTTAGCTAACAGCAAGTGAGGACAAAATCCATTAACCTGCCAGCACAAAGTGTCTTTACAATCAGAGATGGAGCTTGATAAGGCTGGATCAAGCAACAGGAGAGAGGCTTCATGTAGGAGCATGTCTGGTCTACAGGCTGAGCTCCTTTTAGGGCCTGCCTGCTGTTGGTTCCACTTCTTCATCTTGAGGGAGTGCATGAGGAAGCTCTAAGGATGATAGACCCAGAATCAGACCTCAAACAGCATTAGCAGCCTAGAGGATGTCAAAGCACAGAAGTGACTATGGCACAGGAGCCAAGCTGGCTTGAGCTGACAACTATGAGAAGTGCAGCTGGAGCCAGCACTCCTGGGAGGCTGTCCATGCAGGTGCAGCACCAGAGCAAGGAAGACTTCACTTTCAATGCCTGCCTCAGCACTCAGAAACATCACCCTTTTCCAGCAACAACAGAGAATCCTGCCAGAAGAAGCTGAAGTGCCCTGAATTTGGGCAGTGAAGAGGTGAGAAGGTAGCAGCAACCAACCTGGCTGCCTCTGCAATTGGAGAGCCAACCCAGAGCTTGGGGCAGCTGTCAGGATACCCTTCAGATTTTCAGCAACTCTTTTCACCACTGTCGAAGACAGAATGCCTCGCTCAGTTAACTGGTGGCCTGACTCTGAAGAGCAGTTTTCACGCTTTTCTCCAGTGTTTGTTGTTCCTCTATTTTTCCGATCAGCCCTTGAAAATAAACTGGGTCCTTTGGCTGTGAGACAGGTCTTGGCCCAAGGAATTGGTCAGCTGGAGCTATTGCAGCCAGCATGGCTCCCTCTGGCCTTCACAAACCCCTAGTCAGAGAAACATAGGGACTCACAGTAACCATACTTCATCCCACATCAAAAGCCTCATTTTCTTCCCCAGGGTATTTATGATCACCTGCAGGGGGATATAACCTGCTCTCCTTTATGAAATACAGGTGCAGTTTTTCAGTTGAGGTAAAAAATAACTGCTTCCACATCTCCCTTCAAAAGGACTCTGTACTCACTTCTTGAGAATACTTTGCTGACAACAGACCGGAAGCTTTTAGTGGAAGAAAAAATCCACTCTACATCTAAGGCAAGGGAACTTCTACAGCACAGGGGCTTGTGAAAGGAACACAGTGATCCAGGAGGTGGCCTTGCTCAGGAAATATAAAGAAGATCATAAAGCTGATTTATCTGCAAAGAGAAAAGCCAAGAGCAGTGAATATGTCCATATTAAGCACATTTGTGGTTAAAGAGAGGTATGTACAAAGATAAAATGGCACTTTGCTGCTTCACATGTCCCACAAGTAGCTTAAAATACTTCACATGATATTATCAGTAATTATGTGTGCTACTGGTGTCTTTATTCCTACTCACTTCCTCCCTTCTTCCCCAGGCCAGGCCAGGCCACAAAGATTTCATAATGTTGCCAGGTCTAGTCCAAATTGGCCAAACACTTTTAAAGCATGACAAGGATTTATTTTTTTTTTTCAATTAGCCTCTTACTCAGTTGAAATGATATTTAGCTACCAAGAAGAAGTCATATGGTTACTTTTAAAAATGACATGTTTTCTTTTGCAAAACACATGCTTTGATTCAACTCCCATTATGATATGATCAAGATTTTTCATTTTATTTCCTATAAAAGATCATCTCAGAGTATCCACCTACACCATAAATAGCAAGTGCCACCACCCTGTATTATTCACATCCTTGAGAGAAATATATCATAGAATCATAGAATTAACTGGGTTGGAAGAGACCTCTAAGATCATCAAGTCCAACCCTTGATCCAACTCCACTGTGATTACTAGATCATGGCACTCAGTGCCACATCCAGCCTCTTCTTAAACACCTCCAGGGACGGTGAATCCACCACCTCTCTGGGCAGGCCATTCCAATGCCTGATCACTCTCTCTGTGAAGA